>CM066034.1:955902151-956502151 GCA_033557465.1 Ichthyophis bannanicus | reverse complement strand
ATAGCGTCCCATTCTCCTGATAAAGGAGATCTGGAGTGTGCCCTAACTCCAGAGGTGCTGCTTGAGAGAGATGCAGAAGCAGGGAATACCACGTTTGGCGTGGCCATTGTGGTGCTACGAGTATCATGTGACCCCTGTCTCTCTGAAGCTTGAAGAGCATTTTGGGGATGAGGAGAATGGGTGAGAAGGCATAAAGGAAGTCCTGACCCCAGTGAAGGAGGAAGGCATCCCTTGCCTGACAGTTGTGCGCCGGAATCCTTGAACATATTCGGGGAAGTTTGGCATTCAGTGGACTTGCAAAGAGGTCTATGTCTGGAGTGCCCCAGAGATGAAATATCTTTGCCACCTGATCTAGGTGGAGTGACCACTCGTGAGGTAGCAGTACTCGACTGAGTTTGTCTGCCCAAAGGTTTTGAATGCCTGGAAGATATACCACTAGAAGGTGAATTTGATGCTCTCTGGTGAGGGCCCATAGTCGTAAAGCTTCGTTGCATAACGATAGAGAGCCCGTTCCGCCCTGCTTGTTCTCACAGAACATGGCTACCTGATTGTCCGTCTGGACTAGGACTGTCTTGTAGCTGAGCTTGGCGTGGAACACTCGAAGAGCTAAATAAATTGCTCTTAGTTCCAGGAGGTTTATGTGTAAACCAGCCTCCTGTGGAGTCCAGGTGCCCTGATTAGACAGATTATACAGGTGTGCTCCCCAACCACCTGTGATGCATCTGTTGTTAGGGTGGCCTGAAAGAGGGGTTGATGGAAAGGAGACCCCACTGTCAGATTTTCTAGTGATTGCCACCATTGGAGGGACAAAATTAGTCATTGAGAGATTGTTATTTTGTCTGACAAATGACCCGTGGCCTGTGTCCACTGTGTCGAGAGGGTCCACTGAGCTACTCGCATGTGGAGGCGAGCATATAGGACTACATAAACTGTAGATGCCATGTGTCCCAGTAACTGCAGTAGCTCCCGAGCAGTGAGGGAGGATTTGCCTGCTGCTTGGGAAGCTAGCTGCATTATGCGAAGACACCGGGCTTGTGGAAGGAAAGCCCTTGCCTGTCTGGTATCCAGATAGGCTCCTATGAATTCTAGGCATTGGGAAGGAACTAGTTGTGATTTCGGGAAGTTTATTACCAATCCCAAATATTGGAGGATTCGTATTGTACGGGACAGTGCAGTGCTGGCCTCTGCAACTGTGGAGGCTCGAATGAGCCAGTCGTCTAAGTAAGGGAAGACGGAAATCCCCAGGGTTCGTAGAAATGCATCTACTATTGCCATGCATTTCGTGAATATCCTTGGTGCTGAAGCCAGACCAAAAGGAAGAACCCTGTACTGGAAATGTCTTCCCCTGAAAAGGAAACGTAAAAATTTCCTGTGATCTGGATGGATGAGAATGTGAGTGTATGCATCCTTTAAGTCTAGAGAGCAAAGCCAGTCCTGGCTTTGAAGGTATAGCAGAAGAGTTCCTAGAGAAATCATTTTGAATTTCTCTCGAAACAGATATTTGTTCAGTTCTCTGAGGTCTAGAATGGGTCTGTGTCCCCCTGTTTTCTTCAGAATAAGAATATAGGGGGGGGGGTAGAACCCTGTCCCCCGTTGAAGAATGAGTACTTCCTCTATTACCCCTTGGGCAAGAAGTGTGGAAACCTCGTGATCTAGCAGATTGTCTGCAGAGGTTTGTAAATTGAATTGCTTTAGAATTGTAGGACGGGGTATGCTGTGAAAATGAAGTTTGTACCCCTCTCCTACAATAGACAAAGTCCAATCTTCTGTTGTTATCTGATGCCATCTGTTGACAAAGTGGCATAACCTGCCTGGAATATTGGGGGGTTGGGGACCCCTCAGAGGCAGGAAGACTCTAGGAAGGAGTCAAAGCCCTTGAGGGGGCTGAACCTGGAGAGCTGGTTGGGCTCTCGGGCCTTTTGGTTTCTTTTGCTGTCTAGTTTGTCCCTTTTGGAAAACCTGACCTGGAGTCTGACTCTGCTGGGTATAGGAAGGATAAAACTTCCTCTTTTTGCTAAAAGAGGGTTTTTTATAAGGCTTCCTTTTGGCTGGAGTGGCTGTAGACTTTGACAATCTAAGGTAGAATTGTCAGCATCTAACTCTTTAGCCTTTTCCTGCCAGTTCTTGCCGAAGAGATTCTCCCCATGCAAGGAATGCTGCCTAACTTGTCCTGTACCCAAGTCTCAAGTCTGATGCCTGTAGCCAGGCAATCCGTCGTGCGCCAATGGCAATAGCAGAAGTTCTGCTGATGCATTTGAAGCAGTCAAAGGCTGCACGATTGACAAACTTGGAGACATCCTGAGCATGCTTAACTAGAGCAAGAAAATCTTGTCTCTTATCATCTGGGAGAAATGGGCTCATAAGTTCCAAGTCTCCTGTGACTTCTTTGAGGAACACTCCCATATATAGGATATATGAATTGATCCTAGCTGAAAGCATGGAAGCTTGAAAGGTTCTGCATCAAAAAGCATTCAGAGTCCTGCATTCACAACCTGGAGGATTGGATGCATGCCTCTTTGCACTTTTCATCCTACGCATGGCTGATTCCACTACCATTGAATGGTGTGGCAGCTGAGTTTTCTGAAATCCAGGACATGGTGGAACTCGATACATAGTATCAAGTCTCCTAGAGTGAGTAGAAGTAGTCAGAGGTGTCTATCACATTCTGAGCATCAAGCTATGCAGAATTTCATGGCTAGGCAGAGTGGCTGCCTCCTTAGGAGCTTTAGGATATTGGAGGATTTCCAATTCCTTTGCTCTGGGTTCCTCTTCAGGAGCTACTGTGATTGAAAGACCTTTGGCCATATCACGGATGAAATCCTAAAATGACATGTCCCCTGGAGGTGACATTCTGCGTTGGGGAGAAGAGGGATCTTCTAGGAGAAACCCTCTAGTGCCCACAGAATTGTCAGAGTCTTCGGAATCGGAGGAATTGAAGTATTCCTGATCCCGATGCTCTTGCAAAGCTTGATCTCGATACCGATCGAAGTCAGTACCGAGGTGACCCGGTACCGCTTTGTACACTCCAGCCAGAGATGGCATGGGAAGAGTTCCCACCGGGGCCGGTGGTGTCAGTACCGGTATCTATACCGGTGTCGGTACCGGCATCGGTGTCGATGTCGGTACCGGTGTACTTGGGACAACCGGTACCGCAGCTGAAAGAAGAGCTGCGATACTGAATTCGATAGCAAGAAACCTCTGGTCTATCGACACTGCCGATGCCTGGGTGTTGGTACCGGTAAGAACGGCCAGAACTACAGAGCATGGCACAGGTAGTTCTTGCGAGGTTGAGTGTGTTTCAGTTTTGGTTTCTGACAGTGTTTACCACCCCGGGGAGTGACCCCCAACAGTATTGTGTACCATAGCCATGCCTGCACAGTGCCTAAAAGCCTCTATATTTGCACAATGTTGGCATAGGTGTGGGAGTGTGTTTCTGTCTATCCAGTGTGCTGTGGCTGCCTACACCTTACTCATCCCACACTGCCTGCACTGTTTCCAGTGTTAGCCTGCCAATATGCAAAATAAGGAGCAAGATACTGTGGTTATGGCCCGGACAGGGTGGCTTGGGCAGGATGCATCTGCACAGGGCATAGGGCAATGGCTGGGACATTGTAGTGCCCGGCCACTGTGGCCACAGCATGTCCTGTTGGGAGGTCACTCTCACCCTGACTGAGCAGTGACCACGGCATGGCTAGGTTCCCCCATAGTGCTATCTGGTATTTTTCTCAAGTGATATTTATGGGTTCTCTTTTCTGGGCCCCAATCACTGACTTATCTGCTTGGTGTGTGTGCTCACATCCCAGTTTTGGGTGCACACATCTCCTCCAGGAATATGCAATCTCCAGGAACAAGCTGGAATGTAGTCCTCACATATGGGTATCATCGGTACTAACGGAGCCTGTGTGGGAACGCTTTTGGGAGCATCCCTCAGCACATGCGCGCTGCCTTCCCGCCTTTCCAACTGTCCCTCTTCAGTTCTTCATTTTCCAAGGAGCCAACAGGACCTATTCCCTGTCACTGCAGAAAATTCCATCTTTTAATTTCTTTCTTGTGGTCGCGTTTGCCTACTGCACGACGCCTACCGGTACCGCCGGTTCTTTTCTTTTCTTTTCTTTTCATACAAACCCCCACCCCCCTTAAACTTAGACTGTTTCTTTTCAGAAACCTTCCTCTTTGGTGCTAGGCGCCATTTTGGGCATTAGGCCCAATTTTCCTAAATCATGGAAAAAACAACTTATGGTTTTAAAAAATGTACTAAGTGTGGCGGTACCATTTCCGTCACTGACACTCATGATTGGTGTCTAAAATGTTGAGGACCTGATCATTCTCCAACTGAATGTCTCTCCTGCATGGGGATGACCAAAAGAGGAAGACAGAACCGGGCCGTGAAGCTCAGTACCCTCTTTTCTTCAGATGCCAGATCCATTGCATCAACATCGTCAAGGGCCTCTTCTTCCTCCCATGGATCTCAGGTAACTAAACATGAGTAAGGTGTTGGCAGCCATCACACACTGGATAGACAGACACACACTCCCACACCTATGCCAGCATTGTGCAAATATAGAGGCTTTTGGCAGCCCTGGCCACCGCACCAGTCCTGGGCACAGTGCAGGCATGGCTATGGTACGCAATACTGTTGGAGTCACTCCCTGGGGTGGTAAGCACTGTCAGAAACCAGTTCTATCAGCCAATTGTGATTAACTTAGGAATTGTTATCTGCCATTAATCATAGCAACCTTTTGATATATGTGTAACGTATTCCCAAGTTTAGGGCGGCATTGCTAAGGTATGCAAGTGCTAGTATTGGGAGATGCTGCTGCGCGCAGGGCCCAACAGCCTGACTCTCCATGAGGCTTTGGATAGTGGAGCCTGTGGGTGTGGGTGTTTATGCCCCTGTTGGCCGCTGCTCTAGGGCAGAGGTTCACAACTTCGGTCCTCGTGGCCAAACACTGTTCAGGTTTTCATGCTGTCCCTAATGAATATGCATGAGATACATTTGCATACAATGGGAGCAGCGCATACTAATGCAGCACATACTGTGACTGTTCATCAGACAGACCCTGTCTGCTGCATTGCACGGTACCCAACTAAACGGGGCTAGGCCATGGTCTGCTGTGGGCAGATGCCACTGCCCCCTCCGCCACCAGCACCCCTCCGCCACCATGCTGCCATGCCATTATGCCGGTGGTGCTGGTGGTGCGCAGTCCCAGGCCATCCAGTATGCTGATAGGCAGCTGCCTATGGTGTGGGTTCTCAGGTGGGGGTGCCCCCATTGGACATGCGCGCTTCCCCCCGGCACCACCTGCCAATGTTCTGTTCCCTTGGGGGTACCTGCTGGGTAATATCCCCTGGGATACTGTGGGGAACACACTAGTGCGCATGTTGGACCCTTGTCAGTTTCTGTCTTGCTGCTTTACAGTTTCGGCATTCCTATGTGCCACCTAGGCATCTGCCTGGTCCGCAATGTGCCCCAGCGGGACCATAGCATATGCCGCCTGCAGCCCTCTGTATCCTATTTCCAGCATCAGTACAGTTGCCCTGTCTTACGTGCCCACTCTGCTGTTGCTGCACATTTGCACGCCATAACAAACCTGCCCAATATAAACGACAAACACCCTGATCAGCGGTATTTCAATGTGGGATCATTCACTTTGTAAGGGGACTGAGAATAGACCCTTCCAGACATGATATCTTCTTTGTTATGCTTTGTCAGTAGTGTTGCTTTATGTTTCTCATTAATATCACTATTGGCCAGCTTGGTTATTTGGATTTCAAATGCGGTTCTGGTCATTTTATTTGTTTCTTTGCTTTTTTGGCTCCTTCACATGTATCACTACTATCATGTTTTTGGGTTTCTCTGCCTTTGCTGTTGGAGTGGAGGTGTAGCCTAGTGGTTAGAACACTGGCTTGGTAGCCAAGCAACCAGGGTTTGATTCCCACTAGCACTCCTTGTGGTCTTGGGCAAGTCACTTAACCCTCCATTGCCTTGGAAGAAAGGCCTGGCAATCTACTTCCAGTGACACTGCCAAGAAAACCCAGGAGCTTCTGGGTTGCCAGGAGTCAGGACTGGCTCAAAGGCACACTTTGCCTTTGCTGTACATTGCTGACTGAAATGGTTTCTCTGACCTGCAAATGTGACTAGCGCCAGGTTTCACGGCGTTAGTGTGCAAGGAGCCATGCCACGACCACTCTCCGCCCATTGACCCCTTCTCTCCGCCTCTGGGGAGCCTTCCTCTGCCCTCTGGGGGGGCCTTGCTCCACCCTCGGCGCACCTTACCACCGCAGCAGACGTTATCACGCAATACATGATGTTCTCGCACAGTAATGTGCCATTATCATGCAATAACATCACATATCGTGCAATAACGTTGCAGCTGTGCCGTTAGCGCCGTATAGTAAACATACCTCCAAGTCTTTCTGACGGTCCCGTAAAAAAGAAATTTGAATGTCACCAGCCAGAAGATTCCACTGCTGTAGTCTGGAACCCCAAAGCTCAGCTTTATTATTTTGGGAGATCCAAATCCCTGACAAGGTCGTTCAATTCACTTTGCATTATGAGGTGTGGCTCATTAGCAGTGGCCAGAAGAAACTCTGGGTCACGTGAGGTTGACGGTTCATGACTACAAACTTCTTTCTCTTCCTCACTTGATTCTAATGATAATGATTCTGACATTTTGGGAATCGGCAACCCTTCTCCATGAGGCACAGGGCGTATTGCAGATGGAATGTTTGGATATTGCACGGTCCACTTACTCTTTCTGGATATGCCTTTCTGAATTAGAGGAACCATGCAGAAGTAGCAATTGCTGACGTGATCCGTGGGCTCTCTCCAGATCATTGGAACTGCAAAAGGCATTGATTGCCTTTTCCCATTCATCCATTGCCTGAGATCTGTTGCACATGTATTGCAGCATATGTGTGGCGCCCTGCACTTATCCTGATCTCCTATTCTGCAGCCAAAATATAACTTGCAGGCTTTCTTAACCACCACAGTCATATTCCATTTTTGTGATGTTAAAGTCACTTCACCACAAATATAGCAGAAATTATCTGAATTATTAACACAAGTACGATGCATCACCGAATACACTGTGATTGACCTATCGGCATAAAATCATGCAAAATAATTAATTTGTAATTTTTCTGTGATTAATACGCTTTATGATTTATACTGTCAAGTGATGCAAATTTAAATTCTGATTGCATCATCTGGTTTTGGACAGATATTTCTATTGGTTGCAAGTAGAGATTATGCAGTCTCACGCAAATGTTGCATAATACACAGTTAATGGCCCCTAATGACTAATTAATAGCATATATCTTAGCAACTAGACCTAATCAGCCATTTTCATTATGATTTCTGTGTTCAGCAGCCTTAAATTAGTTTAGAACAGCTGCTTTCGTGTCCGAAGTATTTCTCTTTTGGTTCTGGTCATTATCGCTCTGGTTTTTGCATGTTTTGTTACTGCACATGTATCACTACTATCACTTATCTGGGTCTCCCTGCCTTTTTCTGTACATTGCTAACTAACTGGTTTCTCTCTCCTGCAAATGTGCCTCTATTGCAAGGTTTTCAGTGGTGTTAATTTTCAGACCCTGATTTCACAGCGTTAGTGTGCCTGGGGCCTCTCCCCGCCCACTCTCCGCCCATTGACCCCTTATCTCCGCCCTCTGGGGAGACTTACTCCACCCTCTGTGCACCTTAACGCCGCTGGAGACGTTATTGTACGATACGTGATGTTTTTGCACGGTAATGTGCCATTATAGTGCGATAACATCACTTATGACACGATAACGTCGCCGCTGCGACGTTAGAGCTGTTTAGTACACATACCCCTAGGAGTAGGAAGTGTTGGAGGCAAACAATAAGAGCTGGAAGAAAATCCCATAACCCCTGCAAACCCCTGCAAACTTAGAATAGCTGAGGACTAAAAACATTCAAAGATTTGACTTCTCCAAGCCATGGTATTTTCAATAACATCATATGGATGCAAAAGTTGGACAGTGAAAAGATAGGAAGAAAATCGATACCTTTTAATTATGGTGCTGGCAACGAATACTGTGTATACAATTGACTGCCCAAAGAACAAACCAGTCAGTACTAGAGGAGATCAAACCTAAACTTTCTTTAGACAAGACTTCAATTTCCATATTTTGGACACATCATGCGAACAGAGAGATTATTAGAGAACAACATCATGCTTGATAAGGTTGAAACTCAACGCAAAATATGAAGGCCAGCAGAGAGATGGATCAATACAATAACAGCAACTATGGATGCCACTCTATCAACCATGAGCCACCTGACTGACGACCGGTTAGGACAACTATCCAGAAGGTTACTATGAGTCAACATTGACTTGACGGCACTTAACAACAACAACAAGGGAGCACATCATTTCCACACTGTCCACGCAAAAGAAAAGATATTTATTTACATTCTCTGATATACCGCGCTATTCTGCATCAGTGCGGTTTACATTGAACAAACTGAAATTACATTGAACAGGGCATTATAACTTGGAGATAACTATTTTACAGGGAACATGGGCTATGGAGGGTTAAGTGGCTTGCCCAAGACCACAAGGAGCACCTGTGGGATGTGAACCAAAAGGGGTATGCAGACCAAAAATTTCCATTTTATTTAGGGGTATATTTACTAAACCGTCTTAATGTGCACTCTGTGACGTTATCGCGCAATAAGGCAGCGGCGCAAACGAGCGCTGAAGGTGGAGAAAGGCTACCGGAGGGCGGAGGAAGGCTCCCCAGAGGCGGAGAGAAGGGGTCAATGAGTGGAGAGTGGGAGGGGAGAGGCTCCCCACACACTAACGCTGTGAAATCCGAAGCTGAAAGCTAACGCCAGTGAAACCCTGGCATTAGAGCTGATTTAAAGGGAAGAGAAACCATTTCTGTCAGCAATGTACAGCAAAACCAGGGAAACCTACAAAAATGTGATAAGTATGATACATGTGCACGGAACAAAAGGGCACACTGCCTCACACACACACAAAAAAATTATGATAAAAAAAAAATGGAAATAAATTCCACCACCAACACATGGCACACGAGTATTCTGTAAAACAATAAAGAACCACCTGTAAATACATTATGTAAATAGTTCAGACAGTCTTCCACACCTGTCATCATTTGTAAAAAAGTTAGAAAGTTTATCTACTCTATATATTGTATACATTGTTCCATGTAAAAAAGTTAAAAAGTTAGAAAGTTTTTCTGTTCAATGTAACGTATACAGCAGTATACATAAGTTGTTGAATTTGTTCCATGTAAACCGCCCCTGATCTCTGGAAGGGACGGTATAGAAGAAATAAATAAATAAACAGTGAAAATGAACAGAAGAAAATGGAAAAACAAAATAACCAAGCTGGGAAATAGTGATCTCAAAACATCAAACAACACTCCCAAGAAAGCACCAAAAAAATGAATTCTGGAAGGGTCCATGCTCCGTCCCCATACAAGGTGAATGAGCCCACAGTGAAATTGGGCTGTGCAGGGTTTTCCTCTCCATCGGACAGGTTTCCTATGGCGTGCACATGTGCGGCAACAGCAGGGCGGGCATGTGGGAACGGCCAATGGACAGATGATTGAAAATGGGATATGAGAGGGCTGTAGGTGGCACATGCTGTGGTGCAGCTGGGGAACAGTGCGGACTAGGCAGATGCCTAGGTGGCACTTAGGAATGCTGAAACTGTACAGCAGCCAGATAGCAACTGATGAGGGCCCAACATGGGCACGAGTGTGTCTATCACAGTGTCACAGGGGATAGTACCCAGCAGGTACCTCCAAGGGCACAGAACATTGGCAGGCGGTGTTGGGGGGAAGCGTGGATTTCTATGCAGGCACCTCTACCCCAGAATACGCACCATAGGCAGCCGCCTACCTGCACACTGGATGGCCTGAGACTGTGCACCACCAGCACCACCAGCAGAAGGGCATGTCAGCATGGTGGCAGAGGGGTACTGGTGGTGGAGGGGGGCAGTGGCAGCTGCCTAGAGCAGACCATGGCCTAGCCTTGTGTAGGTGGGTGCCATGCACTGCAACAGACAGGCCCTGCCGGACAAACAGTCATGGTATCACCAGGGAATGCACTGTTTCTGTGGCAACACGGTGGTGTAGTGCACACAACCATTGTGTTCAGAGGCAGAAGGGCACAGGTTCAAGTCCCAGCTGTGGTTCCTGTCAAACCAATCCCCATATTATACCCACTACTAAAACATGCTAATACAGACAGAACCTTTATGGCAGATGACGTAAACATGGCCAAAACACCTACATTTTACCCTACAGAGCACAGACACCATAAACAGGCGCATTACCTAGAGCACAGTCTCCCAAATGCAGTCCTGGAGGGCCAAACACCATTCTGGTTCCATGCTGCCTCTAATAAAGATGCCTGTGCTGCCTTTCTATGTGCCTCCCCCATGGTATGCAGATGTATCTCATGCATATTCATGAGGGACAGCATGAAAACCCAAACAGTGTTTGGCACACCAGGACTGTAGTTAGGAACCTCTGCCGTAAAGCAGCAGCCAACAGGGGCAGACACACTCACACCCACAGGCTCCATTATCCAATGCCTCCAGGAGAGGCAGGACATTGTGCCCTGCGTGCATCTCCCAATACTAGCACTTGCATACCTTAGCAATGCCACCCTAAACCTGGGAATATGGTACACAGCTATCAAAAGGTTGCGATAAATACTGGCAGATAGCAATTCCGAAGTTAAGTACAATTTTCTGATTGAGCTGCATCATGGCAACCTTTCTGATGTCTGTGGAGTGTGCTACAGGTCTTGTGTCTGACAGTGTTTACCACCCTGGGGAGTGACCCCAACAGTATTGCATACCATAGCCATGCCTGCACTGTGCCCAGGACTGGAGCGGTGGCCAGGGCTGCCAAACACCTCTATAGTTGTACAATTCCGGCATAGGTGTGGGAGTGTGTGTCTGTCTATCCAGTGTGTGGTGGCTGCAAACACCCTCCACAGTCCATACTGCCAGCACTGTTGCCAGTATTGGCTTGCCAATGTGCATAATGAGGAGCAAGGTACCATGGGTATTGCCCGGACAGGGTGGCCTGGCCAGGATGCATCTGCACAGGGCATAGGGCAATGGCTGGGACATTGTAGTGCCCGGCCACCACTTGCACAGACAGGGTGGCCACAGCATGTCCTGCTGGGAGATCACTCTCACCCTGACTGAGCAGTGACCACGGCATGGCTAGGTTCTCCCATAGTTCTATAATGTATTTTTGTCATGTGATAGTTATGGGTTCCCTTTTGGGGCCCAATCGCTGATTTATCTGCTTGGTGTGTATGCTGACATCCCAGTTCTGGGTGCATGCATCTCTTCCAGGAACATGCACTATGGACTAGCTAGTAGACTGTCTGCAGCTAGTATGTGTCTTGCTGGAGCCCCTTGCAGGGTGCAGCGGCTGGAGGCTTGCTGCAGGAGAGTATCAGATAGTGATGGGGTGCAGTTGAGCATTTCCAGGCCTAATGTCTGTCTGCTATTGCTTTAGGGGTGTGTACAGAGCTGCATTGACTGCCTTGTAGGGTGTCTGTTCCCCTCCAGGACTGGGGTTGTTGGTCCCCTCTACTGCCACCATTGCAGGAAGGTCAAATGTGGATCTGTTAGTGGGAGACCCTTTTTCCCAGCCTCAGAGGGTGGGTTGGGTGATGGTACATAATCTGCCTATGGGTCCATTAAGGGCTAAACCTGACTGAGAAATACAGATGTATCCAAGGTGTGTCTGCAGGAACTACCTATCTCACACACTAGCACTGCTGGGGACCTGCAGCATGGCCTATTTCTGCCATGGAAGGTGCTGTGGACCTGGTGCTGGGTGCCCCACCTCACCCTCAGAGTGAGCACAGTACCCGCACAATGTGGCGGTGTGTAGCTACTCTGTGCCAGTAACACACAGTCAATTCCCCCTACCAGGCCGAGGTGCTGTTGGGGTGCATACCCCATCTTGTGATCATCTGTAGACTGCTGATTTGCATGTGCGGTGCATCATGGGTACGGGTGGGCAGGGCCGGCCCGTCCATTGAGCGAGAATGTTTTTTGCACAGGGCCCCGCGTTTCAGGGGGCCCCGCGCAAAAAACATTCTGATCCAACATTAAAATTAAAAAAAAAAAAAAAAAAAAAAAAGCTGTCGCTGCCACTGCCGGGGCCGGGGCTGCCGCGGCAGAATCAAGTGTGCCGCGGGGCCCCCCCTGCCCAGCAGAGCCTGCCCTCCCCGGTATCACCTCTCTCACTCAGCTGCCTCCAGTCACACGCGCAGGCTTTCAGAGCGCGAGGGGAGTTTCTCCCTCGCTGCTCTGTTAAGCCCGCGGGGGCTGATGGGAAGTCCCATCAGCCCCCGCGGGCTTAACAGAGTAGCGAGGGAGAAACTATTCCCTCGCGCTCTGAAAGCCGGCGCGTGTGACTGGAGGCAGCTGAGAGAGGTGATACCGGGGAGGGCAGGCTCTGCTGGGCAGGGGGGGGGGGCCCCACGGCACACTCGATTCTGCCGCGGCAGCCCCGGCCCCGGCAGAGGCAGTGACAGCTTTTTTTGTAAAAAAAATTTCACTGGGGGGGGTAGGAGTGGTGATGGGCTGGGGGGGGGGCTATGAGTGGTAATGGCTGTGGGCTGTTGGGGGGGTTAGGACTGGTGATGGGTTGGGGGGTTTAGGAGTGGTAATGGCTGTGGGCTGTTGGGGGGGTTAGGACTGGTGATGGGCTGGGGGGGTTAGGATTGGTAAAGGCTGTGGGCTGTTGGGGGGGTTAGGACTGGTAATGGGCTATGGGGGGCTAGGACAGGAAATGGGCTGATGGGGGGGTTAGGAGTGGTGATGGGCTGGGGGAGGTTAGGAGTGGTGATGGGCTATGGGGGGCTATGGGCGAGCTATGGGGGGCTATGGGCTATGGGGGAGCTAAGTCTATATGGGCTGATGGGATTAGGACTGGAAGTGGGTTGATGGGGGCTTAGGACTGGAAGTGGGCTGGTGGGATTAGGACTGGGAGTGGGCTATGGGGGGCTAGGACTGGTAATGGGTTGGGGGGGTTGCTAGGACTGGAAATGGGCTGGGGGATTAAGACTGGAGGTGGGCTGCTGGGGTTAGGACTGGTAATGGGCTATGGGGGGCTAGGACAGGAAATGGGCTGATGGGGAGGGGTTAGGACTTGAGGTGGGCTGTCGGGGGGGGTGAGGACTGGACATGGGCTGCTGGGGGGTGAACACTGGAGGTGGTCTGATGGGGTTAGGACTGGTAATGGGCTATGGTGGGGTTAGGACTGATAATGGGCTATGGGGGGGTGGGACAGGAAATGGGCTGATGGGGAGGGGTTAGGACTTGAGGTGGGCTGATGGGGTTAGTACTGGTAATGGGCTGTGGGCTGATGGGGGGGTTAGGACTGGCAATGGGCTATGGGGGGGTTAAGACTGGTAATGGGCTGTTGGCTGATGGGGGCTGTCTGGTAATGGGCTATGGGGGGTTAGGACTGATAATGGACTATGGGGGGGGCTAGGACAGGAAATGGGCTGATGTGGCGGGGTTAGGACTTGAGGTGGGCTGATGGGGTTAGGACTGGTAATGGACTGTGGGCTGATGAGGGGGGTTAGGACTGGCAATGGGCTATGGGGGGCTGACTGGAAATGGGTTGATGGGGGTTAGGACTGGAAGTGGGCTGATGGGGGGTTAGGACTGGTAATGGGTTATAGGGGGGGCTTAACCTGAAAATGGGGTGATGGGGGGTTAGGACTGGAAGTGGGTTGATGGGGGGGCTAGGACTGGTATTGGGTTGGGGGTTGCTAGGACTGGAAATGGGCTGATGGGGGGCTAGGACTGGAAATGGGCTGATGCAGGGACTAGAAGGGAATGGATGCTGGGTGAGGCTGGAACTAGAAGGGAGCTGGTGTTGGGGGAGGATTAGAATGGGATGGGGCTGGGAGAGTAAAATGGAGAGGGGAAAAATATTTTGTGTGGGAGGGATAAAAAATCTACAATTGGCCGGGTATTGGGAGAGTAAGTGGGGATTGAGGATGGAGGGGTAAATTTTGAGTAGATGAAATAGGAATGAGGAAAGAGCAAAAGGAGAAAGATTAGTATGTTAAAGCAGATGTAGAGGGAGAATGGAAAAAAAAAAACCCAAGAAGACAGAAGAAAGGACAAATGGACAGCAGATGGAGAGTTAGCAGAAGACACGAAGAAACCAGAAGAAAGTGGCTGGAACAATTGCAACTGAAAAAAAATGCACAAAAGGTAGAAAAATATCTCTTTATTTTGAATTTATTAACTGGAATATGTCAGCTCTGGGAAATGTGCATCATTAATTTTTGCGCTTTGTTTAGTACAAGAGGAAATTAATTTATAGTTTTATTTCTACAGTGTTGTTGTATGTTCCAAGTTTGGCTTTTGGGGTTCCCAGTTTAATTATTGTCTTCCTGTTTCTAAATTGTGATTCCTTGTTTGGTGATGGTCTATGTTGTGCATGTGTAACTGAGCTGACGTATTCTGTTTATATAATTCCTATTTGACATTGCCACTTGTTCTTTCCCCAGTAGGTCATGTATTGTTGTTCTCTGAAATGTATTGGTTTAATATTTGCAGTGTTGCCTTTTGATAGTTAGGGTATGGTGCTTTGTGAGTCCTGGTAGTGCTGTTAGGATACGGCGGATTTGCTATGGGTTCTAAATGGGCAGTGTTTGTAGTAGTTCCTAATGTGCCTGGCGGTTGGTACTGGATTATAGTAATGTAGAAACCTTTTAGTCTTTCTTTATCCATATACTCATTAAGAGGCATGTTTACTAAAAGTTAGTGTATGGTAACATTATGCAAATATTTATGCAAATGAGGCACCTTATGCAAATGAGGCCCCGCACCGAGTCTCCGCACATGGCCCCGCACCCCCCTTGGGCCGCCCCTGCGGGTGGGTTAACCCTATCCTGGTTATCACAGCAGACTGTTTCTGTGGTGACGTGCAGTCCTTCTGCAGCCAGCCAGGGGTTTGTTAGTAGTTATAGAACTGTAGCCCACTGGTTACTTCACTGCCTGTGGAGTCAGAGGTCATGGGTTTAAACCCACAGTGGGGTTATTTGATAGGGCTTTCCGAAGCATTGTCTGTTTTTAATGTACATTAGTGCTGCCAGCAAAAACACTCTTAGAGTACTGTAACCATAAGGTGCCTCAGAAGGCACTTTATAGGGCTATAGGGCGCTCTATAAAGCGCCTTTTGAGGCACCTTACGATTACAGTCCATATAAGGTGCCTTATAAGGTGTCCTATGGAGCGCCTTATAGGGTGCACTATAGGGGACATCATAGGGTGCCGTGGCGGACAGTGCACTTTATAATTTGCCCTATGTAGTGCCTTATAGGGTGCCTTATGCGGCACCTTAGGTTACGGCATGTGAGGGTGTGTTTGCTGGCAGCAATAATTAAAATAGAAATAAAATGCTCCAGGAAACAATACTTATTTATTTATTTATTTATTTATTTATTTAACATGTTTTGTATCCCGCCTTTTCCTTCAATCAAAGCGGTTAATACAGCACAGAGTTAAACAAAGGTGAGGGAAACATACATTGCATTATCATTACATCACAACAAAACACTAGGAGTACAAACAGGGAACACAGTACATAACTTACATTACATTACCTTACATTAACTACAAACAGCATACCGCTGAACAGAATGAGCATATAGAATAAGCATATAGCAGCAGATAGTGGGTCCCGCACGGTCCATCGCCTGAGGGCCACGCCAAAGGGCCCTCTTGCGAGGCCCTCAGGCGCGGGCCCGCAAGGCGCGGGCGCGCCATTGCTGAAGGGATTCTAAATGATTTGAAAAGTGCTCAGATTGGCTGCAGTTTTCTCTCACACACAGTTCCCAACTAAGTAGGCACAGCTGATTCTCACTCACTGCTCACAGGATCGTTGAAGCCTTTGCTGAAGGGATTCTAAATGATTTGAAAAGTGCTCAGATTGGCTGCAGTTTTCTCTCACACACAGTTCCCAACTAAGTAGGCACAGCTGATTCTCACTCACTGCTCACAGGATCGTTGAAGCCTTTGCTGAAGGGATTCTAAATGATTTGAAAAGTGCTCAGATTGGCTGCAGTTTTCTCTCACACACAGTTCCCAACTAAGTAGGCACAGCTGATTCTCACTCACTGCTCACAGGATTGTTGAAGCCTTTGCTGAAGGGATTCTAAATGATTTGAAAAGTGCTCAGATTGGCTGCAGTTTTCTCTCACACACAGTTCCCAACTAAGTAGGCACAGCTGATTCTCACTCACTGCTCACAGGATCGTTGAAGCCTTTGCTGAAGGGATTCTAAATGATTTGAAAAGTGCTCAGATTGGCTGCAGTTTTCTCTCACACACAGTTCCCAACTAAGTAGGCACAGCTGATTCTCACTCACTGCTCACAGGATCGTTGAGGCCTTTGCTGAAGGGATTCTAAATGATTTGAAAAGTGCTCAGATTGGCTGCAGTTCTCTCTCACACACAGTTCCCAGCTAAGTAGGCACAGCTGATTCTCACTCACTGCTCACAGGATCGTTGAAGCCTTTGCTGAAGGGATTCTAAATGATTTGAAAAGTGCTCAGATTGGCTGCAGTTCTCTCTCACACACAGTTCCCAGCTAAGTAGGCACAGGTGATTCTCACTCACTGCTCACAGGATCGTTGAAGCCTTTGCTGAAGGGATTCTAAATGATTTGAAAAGTGCTCAGATTGGCTGCAGTTTTCTCTCACACACAGTTCCCAACTAAGTAGGCACAGCTGATTCTCACTCACTGCTCACAGGATCGTTGAAGCCTTTGCTGAAGGGATTCTAAATGATTTGAAAAGTGCTCAGATTGGCTGCAGTTCTCTCTCACACACAGTTCCCAGCTAAGTAGGCACAGCTGATTCTCACTCACTGCTCACAGGATCGTTGAAGCCTTTGCTGAAGGGATTCTAAATGATTTGAAAAGTGCTCAGATTGGCTGCAGTTCTCTCTCACACACAGTTCCCAGCTAAGTAGGCACAGCTGATTCTCACTCACTGCTCACAGGATCGTTGAAGCCTTTGCTGAAGGGATTCTAAATGATTTGAAAAGTGCTGAGATTGGCTGCATGCCAGCCTTATGCATTAGGCACACTGGGGGATCAAACTCATAACCCCTGTATTATCAGTCAGTGTATTAACCATTGTGCTACACCTCTGTTTCTATGTTTGCATGTCTGGGCGCCTACTTAAGATTACCGCGCATTAACGCGCTTAGCAGCGCTTTGCCCGATAATGTGTGCAGCAGCGCGCATTATCGCGCGATACTCCCGTTTTGCTACTTTAAGACTGAAACGCCCACTCCTTTTATGGCAGCCTGCACATTATCGCCGGGCGCACGTTAAGACGGTTTAGTAAACATACCCCTTAGTCTCCCATGCCATTTTTGAGATTTTCTTTTTTTTTTTTTGTTTCATAAGAAATATCATTCATAGTGTGCACTATCACTCAATAGTATTTATTTATTTACTTTTATATACCACACTCTTTGAAATCAGTGCGGTTTACATATAACAAGAACAAAATAACAGTTTACATAGAACTTAAAATAACTTGAACAATAAACAGTATTATATACTAATGAGCAATAGTGCTCAGTGTTAGCACATGCAGAAATAGTGAGCATTATCACTTAGTAGTGCACATTATTGCTCAGTTGTGTGCCTTATTGCTCAACAGTGCACTCTATTGAGTGATAGTGCATACTATTAATGAGAGATGGGAAGTGATGAAATTTTGGATATTTTTTCTTTGATTTTCATTTGAAAATGGCATGGAACGACAAGAAACATTTCAGATGACTACAAATTCCTATAGATCAATATCATTACTTCTAGAGGAACAAGCTATGCAAAGGAAGTTACCTGTGCCCAATGAGCCACAGAGTTGAGAAATGTTCCTTAAGCCTTACCAATGACGGGAGAACTATCTGCTGTTTGAAGGCTGAAAGGCAACATTATCTTGGACTCAAAGACTTGCCTGAAGGAAAAAGTTTGGAAAAACCTATAGTGTAAAGAATTAGTAGTGATTAAGGGCAAAGCTGCTGACTGCTACCCTGGACTAAGCATTGGTCCAGAGCAGGGCTGCCTTAACCACTTATGGGGTCCTGGGATGGGCCTTTTTCTATTGTTTATGTATGGACAGTATCAATTATTAAGTCTTGCCAGATTTTGCATTTTCATCTGTTTGTTTAACATTTTGCATGTGGAGGGTAAGGCATCTACTATGGTTATGATGTATGTACTGAGGTGTGATCTGGTCATCTTTACCCAGATGACAGGGCAGAGGGTCCAGTGTGGAGGTTGTTGTGTTAAGGCTCCGTATTGTGTTTTCTGTTTTCAATTGATGGAAGCTCAAATTGAAATTATTGATACCAATGTTGCTATCAGTGTTAATGGGTTTAACCCTTTCCAGGCCGAGCCCAAAACTCTTGGGATCCAAAATTCTGACTAAATATTCCTATCAAATGGTATATAATACATGACCATAGCAGAAGGAAAATCACTATTAGAACATATTGAATAAGATGGGTACAATTTTCCTGAAATATGCAAAAATTAACCCGGCTGCAGAATGTGGATTAAAAATTTAAAGTAGGCCTTGAAAGGGTTAAAAGAGGTTTGTACAAGTTCCTGGAGGAAAAGTCAATATACCACTATTAAAGGGGGCCAGGGGACTCCACTGCTTTCCCCTGGGTTAAGCAGTATGAAATCTGTCTACCTTTTAAGAACCTGTGATATGGATTGGCCATTGTTGGAAACAGGATATTGGGCTTGAGGGACCTTTGGTTTGACCTAGTTTGGCATTTCTTATGTTCTTATGTAGAAATCTGATGGCATACTCATCAATGCTAGAGGAACTAATAGCAGACAACTAGTTTAAACAATCAGAAATCTCTTCAGAAAGCCATAGAGTAGCATGTTACTAAAATGAGTCCAGATCAACTTCTTGAGGATAAACCTTTACTGTAATTAGTGAAAAATATGACCATTACAAGCAAAATCCATAGCAGAGCCATGGGAGGTTTGACCTAAATTTGTAGGAAATCCCCTTTGACCTCTGCAAATCACTAGAAGTGCACTTTCCCTCCCATGTTGATCTAAGCTGAGATTAGCTCAGTCAGAGCTTGATGCCACAGTTAGCACCGCTTGAATTTCAGGCAGTTGAAGGCAAGAGGTCAAGATCATTCCAGACATCCTAAATTCCACAAACAATGCATTCTGTGACTCTTTTATAATGTCTTAACATTATTGGTAAGAGCTTATTCTTGGCATTAACACTGTTGTCTTATGTATATTTATTTATTTAACCGGTTTTCTATACAGCTTTATCCTTCAATCAAAGCGGTTTTTATTATGCATCACTACAAACAGGTACTGGGTGCATTCCCTTGTCCCCGAAGGGCTCACAATCTATGTATAGCAACACCAAAGGCTCTAGTGCTGAACAAAGCACTCTTGGAATTCTTTGGTTGTCTCTAGGCTTTATGCCCACAGCACTGAAGCAAATATCAATTCAATCCCTCTTGAAAAGCACAAAACTTGACCCAACGTCCTCTAAATCCTATAGACGAATATCTAACATCCCGATAGTTACAAAAATAACGGAGAAAATTGTCTTAAGACAGCTCCGAGACCATCTTGACAATCATGCACTTCCAGACTCCACCAACATGGATTCAGACAGTTCCATGGGGTCATCACCTCCCTCGTAAACACTCTTACAACCTGCTTGGAAAACACCAAAAATGGATTCATCCTAATTTTCCTTGACATCACCGCTGTCTTCGACTCCCTCTCACACCATCAACTATTACAAAAACTCTTTGAGATCGGCCTCCATGCCACTACACTCAACTGGTTCCGCTCTTACCTGGATTCCCAGAAACAGCAAGTATGAATTGGTAAGAAGACTTCAAACCCATTCCCGCAACATATAGGCATACCCCAGGGATCCAGTTTATCAGCTCTCCTTTTCAATATCTACATCCAACTGTTATGTCAGATCTTCAAAGCACACAAAATTCTATGCCAAACCTATGCAGATGACAATGTTTCCACACCCATAAATCTCCTCTCTCCAGATCTTGCCATCTTACAAAACTGCTTCTCAGATAAAAAAGGATTATTTAGTAGACACAATCTTTTCATCAACCAAGAGAAGACCAAAGTGCTTTACATAACCACAAACCCAAGCTTTGTCCCACCATCAACACTGGAATTTGGGGACGTAATCATCAAGGTCAAATCAGAGACAAAAAACTTATAACAATAGTTCAACAGCTGACCTTCCAACCTCACATAAGAAAAATAACCACCTCTGTCTACCACAAACTAAGAATCCTGAGGCACCTCTGCCCGCTACCCTCCCAAATCTATTCCGAACTGTGTGCAGGCAATGATTACACCTCTACTAGATTATTGTAATATCATCTTCCAGGGCCTATCAAAACAAATTCTCCACCCACTACAAATGGCCCAAAATATTGCAGCCCGGATAATATCTGGAGCCACTCATCTATCACACATCACCCCCATACTGATAGAACTTCATTGGCTTCTCATCTCAGCCAGGATCAGATACAAAGTTCTCAACACAATATTCAAAATACTCAACAAAGAATCTGCCACATGCCTCCAGTCCCTTACCTCAAACACAAAAAATGAAAGACTGCAAAGCAATTTAGCCCTTAACCTGCTCACCATTCTGCAGCAGAAGACAAACAGCAAACAGTCTACCTGCAATAGAACATTCATCTTGTTCGCCCCATCCTTATGGAATAAATTGCCACCAACATTAAGAGGACTCTCGGACCAGTCTGCATGCAGGAAGAAATTAAAAAGTACCACTTCAAGGAAGAATATAACATATTCTCAGACCTAGAGTCTCACCCACCAAAACTTCTTACTGTTAAAATCCTCTAATCCAATAGAACAGACACACACAATGTATTAATGACTCAATGTTGAATACCAAGTAGCTCTAAACTACAACAACACTGTAAATGCGATAGTTCATAGTTAAATACATGTGGCACCTAATCCCAGAAGGGGCACATCCGGACCGTCTGGATACCCCCATGCAGATGGGCCCTTTAGAATCCGATTCCATACCACAGAAGCCAGACGTTCCTGTGGGTGCAGGATCGGACCCTGAGACATTCTGGCATGCCCCTTCAGCAGCCACAGATGTCCAGGCAGCAGGATGGCCAGTCCCTCACCACTTCTGCAGGCCGGACACCTCCCTGTCCAAGTTTCTCGCTGCCCAACCCTCGCCGGGGTCCGTCAGGACTGGGATCGGGCAGCGGGGACTCACCATAGACTGTGTCGTTAGTCTTGAGGCGCC
This sequence comes from Ichthyophis bannanicus, assembly GCA_033557465.1. Classification (NCBI taxonomy): domain Eukaryota; kingdom Metazoa; phylum Chordata; class Amphibia; order Gymnophiona; family Ichthyophiidae; genus Ichthyophis; species Ichthyophis bannanicus. The sequence goes on along the minus strand of CM066034.1, from coordinate 956,480,755 downwards.
GCCAGGTGGAGGGAAGGGGCGTCCCGTGCTTATTCCATCTCCGGGGTGAAATAAGCTGGGTGTCCTCCTGGTGCTCCATGGACGTACAGGGTCATGACCTGAATCGGCCCTGTACATCCTGGTGTCTGGCCCGCCCATGCTCTGCCCCCGTGCCACCCCCATCCTGCTCTCCCTACTCAGTGGCTCTGTGCGTGCGGGGAGAGTGGCATGCGGAATCTGGGCAGTCCCATAGGTCACTTTACTGAATCAGTCCCCTAATATTATGTAGTTATACTGTTATGTTATTTTGTTATATTGTTCCGGTTCCTTGTAAAACAGCGTGCCTTATGGTCCTGTTAATCTGTTAAACCAATTTGAATAGCAGAAAGGTGATATAAAAATAAAATAAGTTTAAATAAATAAAATAAGTTTAAATAAATAAAAACGTAGTTTGACAACGAATTCCAGAGCTGGGTTTAGCCATGAGTGAAGAAATAATTTCTAATCCAACCATTCCATTTCAATTGTATTAACTTGAGGAGAAATGAACCTGTTTTTCAAAAACAGCCCGGTTCCTGTGCTGTCCATTTGTTGAATAAAACAATGCAGATCATTTGAACTGAACAGGAGCAATGATCATTTCCCAGACTGAATTACCTTGGGATAAAATAACATTTCTGCATTGCTAAGACTATCTGTTTTCATTTGATGATTGTCTTTAAAATGCTCTCTTTTATGTGCCTTGCTCCTATAGGGCACAATTTCCTGCAAGTGATGTTTGGAAGGGCGAATGGCTGATTCTGCCCTGTGTCATTTTTAAATACTCCTAACTGCCCCATTATCTTCAAAATACAGTGTTTAATTCTTGACAAATAAAGTATTTTAACAAAACTAAGGAGATCAACAGAATATTAGGAAATGTTTCATGGCTACTTCTAGTCAAAGAAAGAAATATCAGTGCATTATTCATCATGCAGTGGGTTATTCATCAAAAGCTCCATTTTTACTAACGTATTTCCCTTAACTGATGTGAATATATATCATGAAGTTAAAATAGATTGAATTACATTTCTCATCCTGCAAAGATTCATGAATACTGCAGTCGCAAGGTAGGTTGATCCACTGCGGTTTATGATTTGCAAAGGACAGAGATAAAAAGGCTTTGTCTCTTCATTGTGATATGAGAGATGGTGGCAAATATACTGCTGTACCACTAGATAAAGGACCTTTGCTAGAAACGACAGCAGCGCTGTCACTTGGAAACATGATCCAGGAGGCTTGACAGACCTACTTTCGAATACGGGCTGCAGCTGACTCTTTTTAATAGAATATTATCACACGGGGCTGCATCTTCCCAGTGAACTGATATGCAGAGATGACAATGGCAATAAAACACCTGAAAATAATTTAAATATTACAGTTAGGTTAACACGGCAGCTACAACACCTGCTTTGTTTTCTTCTAACAATGAAAGGTAGATTTCATGTCAACCAAAAGCAATAACCAAATTCCAGGATGGGATTGTGTTCCTTTGTGTTTAGATATTTATTCCCCCCATTGCAGAGGGCACAATCATTCTAGTTGAGGGGAGGAGCTCGGAAAATGAAACCCCATTTTTTCAGCAAGTCAGACTGGTTGACCAACGGCAAGAAACAAGTGTCATGCGGAACTCAGAAATGAAGCTGGAAGAAAATGCGACAACATAGGACTGCTCATTAATATAAAAGAACGGCAGAAACGGATTGCATTCACTTCCACAGCGACGCTTTTGCAACAGCTTAACCATTCCTCCATAGCTGATTGTTAAATGTGTTCTGAATGTGCATCAAACTCAGAAATTCAAGTATTCCTCAGTCGTATTAGGCCACTGTCTCTGGGAGGCCACATATGTTGTAATGTAACAAAAGCGCCTTGAGATAAAATGAATTTCAGGGAGTTTGCAAGGTATTTCTATCCTAGTGAACTTCTCTTGGGTATTATATGCAGTATCTAAATTAGGCACTTCCAGGGATAAAGGGCAGGTTTTATATTGTCTGCAACACATAGGGGCATGTTTACTAAACTGCGGTAACGGTACATAACACACGTAATGTAAGGTTAGCGAGCGTTAACTAATGTTAACGCGCATTATGATGCGTCAACGATTGTTAACGTTGCATAACGCGCGTTAACGTAAGTTAACGATCGTAAGCTTCCGCGGCACGGTAAAACACCGCAGAGGGTGGAGAGAGGGCGGAGAGAAGGGGTCAATGGGCGGAGTGTGGGCGGGGAGAGGCTCCAGGCACCCCAACGCGGTGAACTCAAGAGCTGAATCCTATCGCGATTGAAAACCTGCTTGTAGATGCATATTTGCAGGGGAGGGAAACCATTTCAGCGTCAGCAATGTACAGCATAGGCAGGGAAACCCACAAAACGTGATAAGTGTGATACATGTGCACGGAACAAAAGGGCAAATAAGCAGTGAAAATGACCATAAGAAACGAGGAAAATAACATAACCAAGCTAGCCAATAGTGACATCAATGGGAAACAGCCAAAAATACCACTGAGAAAGCCTCATAAAAAGATATTAACTGTGGAAGGGTGTGTGCCTTGTCACCATAGAAGATGAATGATGTCACAGTGAAATAGCGCAGATCAGGGCATCCCCTTGTTACTGAACAGGTTCCCCATGGCGTGCACATGTCCTGCAATAGCAGGGTGGGCATGTTGGAACGGGCAACTGGGCAGATGCTGGAAAAGGGGATACAGAGGGATGCAGGCGGCACATGCTGTGGTGCAGCTGGGCCACAGTGGGGACTAGGGTGATGCTCAGTTTGGCCCATTTGAATGCATAAACAGTAGAGCCAGACTGAAACTGTTGAGGGCCCAACATGGGCATGAGTGTGTCCCCCGCAGTGTCACAGGGGATAGTACCCAGCAGCCACCCCTAAGGGTACAGAACAGTGGCAGGCGGTGCTGGGGGGAAGTGTGGGCATCCATCTAGGCACCCCTACTCCACCACCCATACCATAGGCAGCTGCCTACATGCACACTGGATGGACCGAGACTGCCCACCACTAGCACCACCAGCAGAAGGGCTTGGCAGCATGGCGGCGGAGGGGTACCGGTGGCGGAGGGGGCAGTGACATCTGACCACAGCAGACCATGGCCTAGCCTGGTCCAGGTGGGTGCTGTGCACTGCAACAGACAGGTTCAGAAGGACAAACAGTCACGGTACCCCCAGAGAATGATCTGCCCCTGTGGCGCAGTAAGCACAGCCAGTGTGCTCAGGAGCTGAAGGTCATAGGTTCAATCCCGAGCTATGGTCCCTGCCAACCCTGTCCCCATACCTTTTACCAGTAAGAAACTGCTAAGATGGAACCTAGTATTGCTGATAGAATAAACATGCTTCCAACACCTACATTTTATCGCACAGAGCACACACACCACAAACAGACGCATTAATGAGAGCATAGTCTGCCAAATGCAACCCAGGAGGTCTACAAATCATGCAGGTTTCATGCTGTTTCCAATAGAAGGACATGTTAGCATGGTGGCGGAGGCCGTAAAGATGGTGGAGGGGGCAGTGGCACCTGGCTGCAGCAGACCATGGCCCAGCCCGGTCCAGGTGGGTGCCGTGCACTGCAACAGACAGGCTCAGTGGGACAAACAGTCACGTTACCTCCAGGGAACGATCTGTCCTTGTGGTGCAGTAAGCACAGCCAGTGTGCTCAGGAGCTGAAGGTCACAGGTTCAACCCTGAGCTGTGGTCCTTGCCAACTCTGTCCCCATACCTTTTACCAGTAAGAAACTGCTAAGATGGAACCTTGTATTGCTGATAGAATAAACATGCTTCCAACACCTACATTTTATCACACAGAGCACACACACCACAAACAGGTGCATCAACGAGAGCAGAGTCTCCCAAAGGCAGTCATGGAGGTCCAAACAACATTCAGGTTCCATGCTGACTGCAATAAAGATGCCTGTGCTGTATGTCGGTGCGCCGCCCCCATGGTATGCAGATGTATTTCATGCATATTCATCAGGAACAGCATGAAAACCCGAACATGGTGTGGCCCACCAGGACTGGGGTTGGGAACCCCTGTCCAAGAGCATTGATCCACAGGGGCGGAAACACCCACACCCACAGGCCCCAGTAGCCACTGCGTCCTGGAGAGGCAGGATGTTGGGCCCTGTGTGCATCCCCCAATACTAGCACATGCATACCCTAGCAATGACACCCAAAACCAGGGAATACGGTACACAGATAGCAAAGGTTTGCCATGATAAGTGGCACATAGCAATCCCTAATGTTAGAACAAGCGGCCCAGTGTGCTGTAACATACCAACCTCTGAGATGTCTGTGGAGTGTGTGTCACGTCTGGAACCTGACAGTGTCCGCCACCTTGGGAAGAGACCCCAACAGTACAGCATACTATAGCCATGCCTGCACTGTGCCCAGGACTGGTGCGGTGTCCTGGGCTGCCAAAAGCCTATATTGGTGCACTATACTGGCATAGATGTGGGGGTGTGCGTCAGTCAATCCAGTGTGTTGCGTTTGCCAACACCCTCTGCAGCACACACCGCTAGCACTGCTGCTAGTATTGGCCTGGCAATGTGCATAATCAGGAGCAAGGTACTGTGGGTATAGCTGGAGAGGGCGGCCTGGGCAGGATGCACCTGCCCAGGGCAATGGCTGGGACATTGTAGGGCTTGCCCACCACCGACATGGACAGGGTGGCCACTGCATGTTCTGCTGTGTGGTCATGCACACCCTGACTGTGCAGTGACCACGGCATAGCTGGGTTCCCCCATAGTGCCAAATAGTGTCCTTTGGAAGTGAGATATATGGGCTCCGTCCTCTGGAGCCCTATCACTGACCCATCTGCTTGGTGGGTGTGCGCACATCACCTCCAGGAACATGCACTATGGACTAGCAGGCAGGCTGTCTGCAGTTTGTATGTGTGTGGCTGGAACACCTTGCAGGGTGCAGCGGCTGGAGGATGTCATATAGTGGTGTGGGGCAGATATGCAGTACTAGGTCTGATGTCTGTCTGTGACTGCCCAATGTAGCGAGACGTACAGATCTGCATAGACTGCCCTGGTGGAGTGTCCATTCCCCGGCAGGACTGGGGTGAATGGTACCCTCTACTGTCACCAGTGTAGGGGAGTAAAATGTTAACCCGTTAGTTGGAAACCATGTTTCCCACCCTGAACCACAAAAGGTGGGTTGGGTGTTGGTACGAAAACTGCCTATGGGCCCAACCCCCCCCCTGGACCTGAAATCATGTGACCATGGCACCCACACAGTGTATGAACTATTCAGGGTGCATCATAGTCCACACGGGCAAGACATGATCTACAGATGGACACAGGCATATGCTAAGGGCATCTGCAGGGGCCACATATCACACAGAGGCACCGATGGGGACCTGTAGCATAGCCCATCGCAGAAATGCCAGGTGCAGCGGAAATGGTGCTGGGCACCCCACCTCACCCTCAGGGTGAACACAGGACCCATCCACTGTGATGGACGGTAGCCACTCTGTGGCAGTAACACACACGTTCAGAACCCCCACCAGGCTGAGGTGCTGTGGGGTTGCACATGGTCAGGACACACAACCAGGCAGAGGTGCTGGGGGGGTGCATTCCGCAACACGGGGCCCTCTGTAGACTGATGATATGCATGTGCAGTGCATCATGGGTGTGACTGGTTCAATCCAACCATGGCAACCACAGCAGGAAGTTTGTGTGGTGACCTGAGGTCCTTCAGCTGCCAGCCAGGGCTTTGTTAATAGCACTAGCAATGTGGCCCACTTGTTACTTCACTGCCTATGGAGAAAGGGGTCATGGGTTTAATCCCACAGTGGGGTTATTTGTTTGCGCTGTCTGAGGCATTTTATTTTTTTAATTTAAATTGGTGCTGCCAGCAATACACCCTCACAGTGCTGTCTCCTTACGGTGCCTCATCAGGCGCCCTGTACAGTGCCCAATGCGGGACCCTATACTGCGCCCTGTGGGGTGGACCATAGGGGACATTCTAGGGTGCCTTAGCGGGCAGTGCACTTTATAATGTGCCCTCTGGGGTGCCTTATTGGGTGCCTTATTCGGCACCTTAAGTTACAGCCCTGTGAGGGTGTGTTTGCTGGCAGCACTAATTAAAATTAACAAACAAACTGTTTCATACAGCACTGATTTTGAGTAAAAGGTGATGTCTCAGCCAGCTTTACTCATTAGACCCACAGGGGGATTGAGATAACTTCCCTTGCACCATTGGTCAGTGTATTCACCATTGTGCTACAGTTCTAGATGCCTTGCTATACACGTTATCAGACGCCTTATGGGCGCATGTTGCGTGGCGCTCTACACGATGTTTTCTAATGCTCGTTAGGCTATGGCACCTGGTAACGCGCGTTATCGATAACGATGTACCGCCCATGTCCTTATTTTGGATTTCTGCCTGTACCGCGGATCCTAACGCGAATCACACTAACGCAGTTTAGTAAACATGCCCCATAGTTACCACATAAAAAATTCACCATTAAAGCTCCCCCAACATTATTTATAATCTTTTGTCGAAGCGAGTCGAAGGAGGGTAAGAATTGTATGTCGAACCCACTCCAGACGACATGCTGCTTTTTTAATTTTATAAGGTACTCCACCTCGAAAGCATTTTTAACTTTAAACTTATCCGCCCAAAGTTCAAACCACAGTCGGTAAAATCATTGTCTTTTGAAGATGCAATGTTCTGCACGACGTGCACGTTTCGGAAAATAAATTCCTGTATCAAGTGCCTTCTCATCTGTATCAGAAAACAATGCAACCATAAAACAAAAAAACATCTCGCAGCTGGAGGTTTTTTCTTTCTAGATGGCATGAATTAATTTGCTCATTTAAAGGAGAACCAGCCAATAAGGAGGGGAAAACCCACTGAAAAGGGAATCCCACAACTGATTGGTGCAACAGAGAGACCAATGGAATTTCTTTTACATCATATGAGACAGCCAATCAATTTCACGATTCAAGCCTTTGGGGGACATGGTATCCAGCTGGAAAATCCACCTTTGTTCCTTCCATTGTAATTTGTGCTCCCGATCTCCACCTCGAGGGTCAGGAGGGACGTGATCTATGACTGTCCATCGTAAATCTTCAAAAGTATGTTGATGAGTCAAACAATGAGTGACTATCGGTGCCGTTTGTAACTGTTGGCGTAACCTCGAAGAATGCTCAGCCAAACATGTTTTTACCGGGCGAATCGTACGGCCCACATATAACAATTGACACGGACACCAAAGAACATAAACGACATATGAAGATGTACAGGTGGTATGCCATCGATGTTTGTACACCCGGTTCATTTCCGGATGTTGCCATTCAGTCCCCGAGACGGAGATGAGCAATAAATACATTTAGAACAAGGTTCATGTGTCCCCTCTCTCTCTAAAAATGCTGGTCGATCTATAGGGGCAGTTGTTTCCTATATGGAACGGAGCTCTGAAGTCTTACGAGTTCTCCATACTCATTGGCCAATGTTACAACTATACGCTTGTTTTGATAAACCTTTACAGATAGCTTTTTCGAGGGGTTCAAATTTATCTGATTGTTTGGTGAAAACAACTGACACTCATACTGCGACACTCCAAATATAACGTGGCAATGTGAGTATCGTCACCTCAGGGGATAAATAGGACTGTGCAGACATGCAATGCAAGGTTTGTAAATCTATGCAGAGCATCACGTCTGTACAGTAAACAAACACAAGAAACAGTATATAGAGAGCGAAATTAAGGGCAAACATGTTACAGTAAACCACACAGAAGCCATATTGCCATGTGCTGTGTTTTCCCAACATAGTCAGTCATATGTGCATGCACCATTGATATTTCAACATGATTCAGTGATGCCACACATGCACGCAAAGACCCTTGTTGATTGAAAACATCAATCCAGGATGCTGGCGTGCATTAAAGCGGTGTTGTTGCAAAACCTGTATCAGCTCCATGTGGAGATTAGGTGGACATAGACAACAGGACCTCTCCATTGCTACCCCTATGCCACACGTATGGCTGTATGCTTGTGTTGAAACAAACAGATGAGCATATCCTGTGTTCCATGTCACACACATGGCCAAAAGAAACAACTGTGGAGGAATGTGCAACATACAGTGACAATGGCAGTCCCTGATTCACACGTGCCTAAAAGCCTAAAAGCACCCACCCACATCATCCACCTCAGCCCTCAGTTCTGCCCTGCCCACATGGTTTGGTTCCCAGTGTGACGCAGGGGCCGCCGGGCGGAGTGTGCGCGCGCGCGTGCCAGCACCCCCTGGTGGCGGCGTAGTAGTTCCACCAAAGGGTGGGTTCCGCGGGGCGCCGCCGCTCGCTGGTCCGCTGTCACCAAGAAGGTTGGATTGGGGTTGGCCAGGTGCGAGGGTCAAGGGTACCAGCCTTGTGCCGGCCTCGTTACCAAACTCCCAAAGAGAAAAATAATTATACTCTTGCACAAAGTGGAGAAAAAATGAAAAAGGCTTTTATTCCCCTTTTTGCACTAAGGGTTCAAATCATACGCACAACACGCTGGTAAACGTAACAGAAAAAGTCTTTGCAACGGATTTTCCAAACAGGGCATGAACTAACCAAAAAGTACTGTTAACTTCACAGTATAAAAAAAATGTTCAAACAGTAATGCTTCATTCACTGCCAGACCTATGGAATGATTCAATTTCATCCACAACACAATAGGTACATTCCATTGGGCTATCCAAATCCTCAGATATAGATTCCACTTGCATGGCCTCCTCCTCTGACTGCTCTGGGGAAACCGAATAAGTGTCCTTCCCTGGAGTATGTTCTGGTGCTTCCCAGGGCTTAGTCAAATGTTTGGGCCTAGGTTTCTGCAAGGTGGAATACCACAGTGGCAGCTCTTTTTCTAAAGGTTTAAAAACATTTTCTTGGTAATGTTTTCCTCTGCCAGTTCTTTGCTTATAACAGCTGTCTTTTAACTTGTATTTCTGTCCTTGTTTATGATAAGGAGGGTCACCTTTCCAGGATTCTTCTCTAGGCAAACTATAACAATTTTTAAAAGCTTTACCTCTTGCTTTTCCCCTGGTTCTTTGGGACAAAGCTGGAGGCCTACCTTGGCTACTGCCTTCCGTGTCAGTGCTCTCTGGTGCGTTCCTTCGGCTCTCCCACTCTTCTCTCCTTTGGCTTTTATGGCTGGTTTTCTTTCCGGCTTCAGAGCCTAATCTAGTCAGGCTTCGGCCTTCTCGGCCTATCCTTTAGGTTATAGGACTGCTTCTCCTTCCCCAGCCTGTCTTTCTGCTCAGGCTTGGCTTGGGCCTAGACCTTGGCTTTGATCTGTCCTCTGCATAGCCTGTTCTTGGTCCTTCTCTGGAGCTGCTTCTAACTTGTTCTCTCCCAGGTGGAAAACTTCCTGGTGAACCTTCTGAGCTCCCCTGTGAGCCTGCTGACTCTTGCCCGCATCTCCTTAAATGTGTGGTGTTGGAGTATGACTCCTGCCCCCTGAGGCGTGGTTCTGGAGTCTCTGTCCTGCCTCTCCTGCTCCCCCTAGATGGATCCTTTGGAAATTGCAGGTCATTTCTTTTTTTCTCAGAATTTAAAACTTTTTTTCTCTCTAGAAGAGGGTCCGCTGCGTCACACCAGTCATGCTGATATTTGACGTTGGGATGGCCAGCCAGTGTCTGTCACATGTCAGTGCAGTGTTGCATCCTACTGATATTGGTCCACAAATGTTAATCTGTATTAGCACTACACACATATAGCAAAAAATGTGGGAACATTTGCAGTATGTACATGAGAAGAGCTGTGCAATCACCTGCCGCCTGATTACTGTGCTCTCACGTATGTCCTCACGGGCACGTACAGGGGGGCACGTCGGATCATCCTCCAGACCCTCATTAATCTCTGCAGGGATATTGTGCCTGAGAGCAATGTTGTGCAGGATGCAACAGGCTATGATGATCTCTGCCACAGTCTGTGGAGTATATTGTAAGGCGCCGCCTGTCCTATCCAGACACCTGAAGTGACTCTTCAAAATGCCAAAGGTGTGCTCTATGACAGAGCGGCTGGTGGCATGGGCCTCATTGTACCTCCGCTCTGCACGTGTCCGTGGTTGACGCACAGGGGTCAGCAACCAGGGGCGACGCCCATATCCTGCATCACCTGTAGAAAGACATGAGGTAAGTTAAAGCATGAGCTCATGTCCCCTCAAATGGACACAGGTATATATGTGCAAAACAAATGCATTACACATTCTGTAAGAAACATATGACATCACAGCTATGCAGCATTGCAACATTGAAATATGATGACACAAAAGGACCACATGGCCTATCTAGTCTGTCCGTCCATATCAACAGTTACAACAGTCCCCTTTTTATCCTTTATAGATCCTCTGTGTTTGTCCTATGCTGTTTGGAATGCAGTTACTGTCCTCGTCTCTACCACCTACACTGTGAGAGTATGCCATGAATCCACCACCTATTCAGTAAAGAAATATGGTGGCATATCACCCCTGAATCTATCTCCCTCCACCCTCATCCCATGTTCCCTCGTAGCTGAACTTGCGTACAATTTGCAGAGGCTCTCTCCCTCAACATATATGCCACGGAGGAATTTCTACATCTCCATCATATCACCTCTATCCCTCCTTTCCCCAAGGCGTACATCCTAAGATCCTTCGGTCTTTCTTCATATGCTGTATAATGATGACCACTAATCATTTTAGTAGCCACCCTCTGCTCCGACCCCATCCTGTGCACATCCTTTTGAAGGTGCAGTCTCCAGAATTGCACACTCTACTCCAAATGAGGTCTCACAAAAGACATATACAGAGGAATTCTCCCTTCCTGTTTTATGCTAGCCATTCATCTCTGTATGCACCCAGCCAGCCTTCTAGCTTTTTCCCTTGCCTATTCAACCTGGTTAGCTACTTTGACATCAGCAGAAACAACCACACCTAGGTCCCGCTCTTCTGTAGTGCACAAGAATACTTCACCCCCTATACAATAGTGCTCCCTTGGATTGTTTCAGGCCAACAGCCTGACCTCACATTTCCTACCATCACATCCCAGCTGGCCAATTTAAGACCATTCATCAAGCTTAGCTAGATCACTCCTCATGTTTTTTAGAGCTTCCTGGGTGTCTACCCTATTACAGATTGAGTGGGTGAACCTAAGAAACACCAGACAAGGGGTAGCTGTATGGAGTGGCAACAACATAATATGTAACAACCACACAAAGGCTTGCATACAATCAACTAGCATCACAAAGCAACATAGCAGGGCGCATTTGGAGGGCAACCCCCCCCTTCCCCCTATACCAGTACACAGTGTGCAAAGTCGAAAGCGTATCTGCAATCCAACACGTCAGGTTAAGACTATCCTTGCAACCCTGGGCATGCATAGTCAAGTGTCACATCCCAATATGCCACAGTACATGAAAGGTCCTGTGTGTCTCCTGCGATGAGCATGACTCCCAACCAGAGCACGGCAGCAACAGTGTGTTGGACAGGTCTGTCATGGGCAAAGTAGCATTCCAAAAATAATACTGTCCATCCTAGGCATGTGTCGCACTCGCACAGGTCAAACATCCTATGGCACCATTTTCCAGGGAAAGTTCCATGGTGTTCTGTCCCCCAACAGATGGGTGATGGCGATGCCACATGCACTGTAATAGATGTGTCTGGTTTGTTCTCTGCCCTGTGTCAGAAGAGGAGAAATATTGTATTGGTATGCGCCTTGCAACATCAGCACAAATTGCAGAGAGTCAATCATTAAGAAGCACATAATGAAGGGACACACAGGCAAACATGACATGATCACAACACAATAAACATTGCATGTTGGGGACATTTAGAATTGGAAGCATACACACGGGTGTCACATGGATATGTTTCTGTCCATACCCATGTGACACAGGCGTTTCAGAGCTCCATCCTATGTGCATCAGCGTTCGTGAACACAGAGCCAACATGAAATGTATATGACACAAACAGTAAATCATTAACATGTAAAGGCTGATGTCATTACCAAAAGAACAAAGGTGCAAACTACCTTGTGCTTGCATCAGGTGTATGTCTTGGATCCTCTGAGCCACTCAAAGGCCATAACAGGTCACAGTGAAGGGACACAATGTCAGCGAAATATGTAGAATCTCCATGTCACCATGTCACACCAATATCTGTGATACAAAAAGCAGGTCAACAGTGGTATGTCATAACACAAGACACAGTTCTGTTCCCAACACACAACACATGTCCACAATGGTTACACGGTAAACACCTGTAAGGTAGAGATAGCACAGTCACCACCGCCCCCCAGGTGTACAGACCCCTCACAACACATGATAATGTAAAAAGCCTGAACACTGTATCATCACACAGCCAACACAAGAACACACACACACAGAATGCAAAGGGCAGCTGCCAGCAGTAGCATATGGCCTGTATGTCCACACGTGGAGATTTAAGAACATAAGAACATAAGACATGCCATACTGGGTCAGACCGAGGTCCATCAAGCCCAGTATCCTGTTTCCAACAGTGGCCAATCTAGGTCATACGTACCTAGCAGTTTCCCCAAAAGAAACAAGTTCCACAATGCTTGTACACATAAAGGCCCTGTGAAATGCAATGATACCCTGCTGTTGGCTCATGGTACAATGTCGGGGAAGGGTGCATGTGTAGGCCACCACTCATAAACCTACAACCTCCACACACATGCAGCTCTGTTGGAAATGTCCCAGAGACAGTGTTGCTGAAGACATACTGGAATAGGAACACATGGGGATATGTGTGTCAACAGCAAAATATGGTTTAGGCAGGTGCAGGGAAAAGAGGTGAACCACAACATCTGGACAATAGAAAAGATCACCGAGAACATGTGTTCTCCCTGACTGCTGGCACAGACAATATAGCTGTAGTTCCACCTACCCCAGCCCACAGCATGTTGGCTGATGTACAGTCCCCTGCCAATGCACCACAGCACCAGGAGCTTCAACAACTATTTCCTGTGCATTGGGAAGCACAAGGGAAACATACATATGTCATGTTCTAGCTGTGCAACACACAATGCACATTACTGTCCCCAGCTTCCACACCCCCCAACATCCTTTACAGACTCACTGTTCACCATCACACTGTACACATCTCTCCCATGTGAGAGGCATCAAGGACATGTCTTTGCCAAACTACAGGGGTCCGTACTCTGTCTGTCCCCTCCCTCACCTCCCTGTTGTCTCACACACTGGTGAACATGAGTGTTTTTTCCCTACCGTGTTCCCAACTCACTCCAAGGCTGCAGTATTATCCTGGGTCCCCCATGTTGCTCCCAATGGCCCTTCACTGTGTGTACTGGTGTCCCAATGTCATCTGCTACCCCGCTGTCAATTGCTGTAACACATGGAAATATGCAGGGGCACCTCCGGGATCCTCTGTCCAAACACATTTCCTGGTGTGTATATCTCATACCTTGACTAACATTAACAGCTGTGTGCTACTGAGTTGCTAAACATATATCTCAATGTCTGCGTAATGTCCGCTAAACCGCACCCAGATGTCTGCTTTTGACGTGACCCTGATGGCTGCATGTCAGCCCACTGTGTGAAAGTGATAATGGCAAAGCATGGATTGCCTATATGTGCACCTAATAACCCCTCTCCCATCAGGGCCTCTTTGTGTATGTGGCCATTAAGTTCCTTCTCTAGGGTATGCAATGTAGTTGGTGTCTTGGCATGCACTCTCCTCCTCTATGCACTTATACAGCCTTTAGTTGAGTCATGGGTTTATGTTGACATGTCATCAGCTAGATTTGCTTAAAATTATTTCATTTCCCTGAAAGCAACCTTAAAACCCAATCAACCCCCACATTGATCACTCAGCTTGCCTACTGTAACCTACACCTTGTTGATCTTGCCTGAATCACTTCTGTTTGTGTGTACATATGCAACACTGCACTGCATGTCTATTCTACAATGGAAAAATAAAAACAAAAAAAACCCTGGCTGGACAATGCACACTTTCCCTATCCTTCTCTGCATCCATGTTAGGGCTACGTGATGACTTATGCAGTCTGCCACACTGTGTTGTGCCACTAACTCCCTGTAAGGGTTTCAATTACCATTATAACAGATAGTACTGAGCATGTATATAGTGCTACATAGCACATGTAGCGCTATACAAAAATTGCAGACCAACACATCCAGCTTACAAGAGCATACCACACACACAATCAGCTCAAAATACCAAATGAAAACCACACACAGCTGCACAAGTGACCCCAAACATGGTCCTCTCTCCCAGTGTGAAACCCACACCAAATGCCTCTCACCTTGCTGCACCCAAAGCATAACACAAACTAACAGTGGTTGCACAGCATCCGCTATCACAATCATCCACAAACCACGAATGTCACCCCAAAACCTCCCACAAGCCTAAAAGCACCCACCCACATCATCCACCTCAGCCCTCAGTTCTGCCCTGCCCACATGGTTTGGTTCCCAGTCATGCTGATATTTGACGTTGGGATGGCCAGCCAGTGTCTGTCACATGTCAGTGCAGTGTTGCATCCTACTGATATTGGTCTACAAATGTTAATCTGTATTAGCACTACACACATATAGCAAAAAATGTGGGAACATATGCAGTATGTACATGAGAAGAGCTGTGCAATCACCTGCCACCTGATTACTGTGCCCGCACGTGTGTCCTCATGGGCAAGTACAGGGGGGCACGTCGGATCATCCTCCAGACTCTCATTAATCTCTGCAGGGATATTGTGCCTGAGAGCAATGTTGTGCAGGATGCAACAGGCTATGATGATCTCTGCCACAGTCTGTGGAGTATATTGTAAGACGCCGCCTGTCCTATCCGGACACCTGAAGTGACTCTTCAAAACGCCAAAGGTGTGCTCTATGACAGAGCGGCTGGTGGCATGGGCCTCATTGTACCTCCGCTCTGCACGTGTCCGTGGTTGACGCACAGGGGTCAGCAACCAGGGGCGACACCCATATCCTGCATCACCTGTAGAAAGACATGAGGTAAGTTAAAGCATAAGCTCATGTCCCCTCAAATGGACACAGGTATATATGTGCAAAACAAATGCATTACACATTCTGTAAGAAACATATGACATCACAGCTATGCAGCATTGCAACATTGAAATATGATGACACAAAAGGACCACATGGCCTATCTAGTCTGTCCGTCCATATCAACAGGTACAACAGTCCCCTTTTTATCCTTTATAGATCCTCTGTGTTTGTCCTATGCTGTTTGGAATGCAGTTACTGTCCTCGTCTCTACCACCTACACTGTGAGAGTATTCCATGGATCCACCACCTATTCAGTAAAGAAATATGGTGGCATATCACCCCTGAATCTATCTCCCTCCACCCTCATCCCATGTTCCCTCGTAGCTGAACTTGCGTACAATTTGCAGAGGCTCTCTCCCTCAACATATATGCCACGGAGGAATTTCTACATCTCCATCATATCACCTCTATCCCTCCTTTCCCCAAGGCGTACATCCTAAGATCCTTCGGTCTGTCTTCATATGCTGTATAATGAAGACCACTGATCATTTTAGTAGCCACCCTCTGCTCTGACCCCATCCTGTGCACATCCTTTTGAAGGTGCAGTCTCCAGAATTCCACACTCTACTCCAAATGAGGTCTCACAAAAGACATATACAGAGGAATTCTCCCTTCCTGTTTTATGCTAGCCATTCATCTCTGTATGCACCCAGCCAGCCTTCTAGCTTTTTCCCTTGCCTATTCAACCTGGTTAGCTACTTTGAAATCAGCAGAAACAACCACACCTAGGTCCCGCTCTTCTGTAGTGCACAAGAGTACTTCACCCCCTATACAATAGTGCTCCCTTGGATTGTTTCAGGCCAACAGCCTGACCTCACATTTCCTACCATCACATCCCAGCTGGCCAATTTAAGACCATTCATCAAGCTTAGCTAGATCACTCCTCATGTTTTTTAGAGCTTCCTGGGTGTCTACCCTATTACAGATTGAGTGGGTGAACCTAAGAAACACCAGACAAAGGGTAGCTGTATGGAGTGGCAACAACATAATATGTAACAACCACACAAATGCTTGCATCCAATCAACTAGCATCACACAGCAACATAGCAACATAGCTTCCCACTATATCCCACACAGGCAGATGAGACACACACACAATGAGTGATCTACTGCAAGACACACATTTGCACATACGCCTAGTCACATGAGCACCATGTGCATGTCAGAAATGGGAAACAGCCACCCAGCAATATGCAGTCCTCATACTGTCCTGCCTCAAATTGTTGGAATAGTGCCGAGTGATGCAGGATATATGTGTCATGGGTGGACCCTGCAAACCTGGGGACCACATTCAGAATATGCATATTTGCATCACATACAACCTGAACATTCAGGGAATGATAGTGTTTGCGGTTGCGGAACACTACCTCCCTGTCTCTAGGCGGGACCAGGGCAACATGTGTGCAATCAGTAGCTCCCATCACGTGTGGTATCCCGGCTAATGCCTCAAAGGCCTGGTTCAGGGTCCACCACTGTTGCCTAGTGTGTGGAATGGCAATATAATTCCGCATCCGGCTGACCATGGCACGCAGTACTTGGTGGAGACAGCGTGAGAAGGTGGGGCGACTCATTCTACCCACTGCAGCCACAGATGACTGGAAACAGCCAGAGGCAAAGAAATGTAGGGCAGCAAGGAGCTTGACCAAACCTGGTATGGCATGTGACCGATCAGTCAGAGGCTCGAGGTCAGGTCTTAGATCCTCATAGAGCTCCCTAATAGCCCCTGTGCTCAGTCTGTACAGGGAGATGACCTGGTCCTCTCCATGCCCTGGAGCTGGGCCCTGGGTCTGTAGAGGCATGGCTGGTGAGCCTGCACCTCAGCACGCCTCCTGCACCGTGCGTGCACAGCCCCTGCCTGCCCTGCCCCCACAGCTGCAGGTATGATTTGCTGCGGGACTACACCCATGCCCTGTGCCTCAGCCCCATAGACACCATCTCCCCTGTCACGCAACCTCACCACCTGCCCACCTCGCGCTGCAGCTGCAGCAAACCCAAAGGCTGCCATAACCTCCACCCGCCCTGCTCCTCAAAATCAGTCAAACACAGACAACATTTCCCTAACCAAGACACACACCTTACACACCACACAGAACCACAGCCACACAATACAATCAACAACAATCACAAACCCAGTCACGCTGCACAGTACACCTGATTCAGACTCACTCCTTCCGTCCCTGCCAACGCACACCTTCTTTCTCCCTCGCCTACAAAAACCCCCTCAACATGCAACATGTGCTGAGGACAATTTATAGAGTTTTTTTACGTAACGCGTGTTGCGCGTGCGCATTTGCGCGAGCGTGACCACTGCGCATGCGCAGTTGGCTATGCGCATGCGCCGTGCACATGCAGCACTGCACATGCGCCACACACACGCAGCACTGTGCATTCGCTGTGCACACGCAACACTGCGCATGTGCCACGGCTCACGTGCAAACTAATGTACGCATCCACATTCTGCGTCTGCGTGGCACATGTGCAATGCACACAGCCAACTGTGCATGTGCAGTGTTCACGGCAGCACGTGTGCACACACGCTCTGCGTAGTTGACTGCTGTCGCACCCCCAGGGGCCCTATCGGTGGGGTCGGGTATTGCCTGATGATTCCTCCTCCTGGCTCCGTACGTGACGCAGGCAGCCTTGCCTGACCCTCTGAGGGTGGTAGTTGTACCTTCTTTATATAAAGCACACAACACACTTGAGTTTTAAACTCAGGGCTTTATTCCTTGTCCACGAGGTTTTTCTTTCTCTTTGGCAAACAAAACAATAGCCCACTTCGGGCATGTAACAGAAATTAAAGATAGAACTAAAATAGCTTACTTCAGCTTTTAAATGCAAACAAAAAGAAAAGAATTAAACATCCTCACTGTTCCTAACAGCCTTTTCTTTTTGCTGCCACAGCACAGCTCCCTTATAATGGTTTTTCTGAGAGACACGTTTTGTTAGCACACAGCTTGTGACTCTTAAGCATTGGTTATCTTCAAGCATTTACCTCAAGGAAAACTCAGGGTCAATTACAGACAGTGAACATTCCATTGGCTCAGGAACTGCTGGTATATCTGCATTCTCATATTCCATTAATTCAGGTTCATTTGAACTCACGTTTCTGAGATCAGCTGTCTCATAAGGATAAGGCTGGCTTGCCTCGTCAAGCAGGAAGTTGTTCTGTCCCTCTAAATCAATGCTTCTCTGGGAACTACCGTAGGGTTTTGAATGAAGCTCATAGGAGCTCAGCCCCTGCTGGTAATCACAAGGATATTCAACAACTTCCCTGGCTCTGTTACTAGAATAATTACGGCAGGCTCTGAGCGTGCTCGGGTCTAGCCTTTGCAACACAGCTGCCCTAGATTGCACTGCTCTAGACGGAAGCTTATCCAACGTGGGGAGTTTAAAGTTGCTAGTGGAATCACCAGCTTTTTCAGGTAAGAGAGCTTCTCTTCTCTTGGTGTTTCTACTACAAGGGAAGAAGTTATTCTCTGTTTCTTTAAAGCTTGTTTGTGACTGGCTTTTCCTATTGCTTCGGGGTTTTACCCACTCAGGTAGGAAACAGCCACTATTAGTACTTCTTGCTCTGTTACCTTGTATGTAAGACTTCCTACGTCTCTCATGCTCTCCACGCATGCACACAGTATCTGGCTTCTGCCTTCCAAATGTTTCACACAGGTCTCGGGACTCACTCAGACCTTCATATGGGCTCTCCTGCTGATCCAGTAGTTCAGACTCTCTTTCTCTCTCTCTTTCATTCCAGTCCCATTCTTTCCACAGCTTCTGCTGCGCTTGCCGCTGTCTCTCTTGCTGTGACCCTTGTTGGCTCACCTCCTCTCCCTCTCTATTTGTGAGCGTGTTTTATCTCCGTGTCTTTGGGCTCCACCTCCACCCAGCTGATTCCTATCAGGCAATGCAAACTCCCTTTGCTTGCTATCTGGGTGTGTCTTCCTAGCCCTTACCCACGTGTGCCTTGGTTGTCTGTAGCAACCATCTGACAGTTTTCTGTTTACACTGTCATCTCTTCCCTGATCATCGCTACTGATCTGTATTTTCTCAGGCTCCATTAGGTCCACCTTGTGACACATTCCCCCCCTTAAAATATTACTTGCTGCCGCAATTTCAGGCGGACAGCATGTAATCCGGGAGAGCGCATCCACGTTCCCGTGCATTTTCCCTGCTCGGTGCTGAACCACAAAATTAAAAGCTTGGAGCGCTAGATGCCACCTGGTTAAACGGGCGTTATTATTTTTCATCAAGTGAAGCCACTTCAATGGAGCATGGTCAGTTACTAATAAAAACTTTCTTCCTGTGAGATAAAAGCGCAGAGCCTCGATGGCCCATTTGATGGCTAAACACTCTCTCTCTATAGTGGCATAATTTTTCTCTGCCGGAGAGAGTTTCCTACTTAAATAGGCTACCGGATGCTCCCTACCCTCGAATACTTGGGACATCACCGCCCCCAACCCTGTATCCGATGCGTCAGTTTGTACAATGAATGGTAAATTAAAATCTATGCCTCGTAATACTGGGGCACTGCATAACCTCTCCTTAAGGGTCTTAAAGGCTATTTCTGCTTCAGGGGTCCATCAGAGATGGTTTGGAGCATTCTTTCTCAACATTTCCGTGAAGAGAATGCTTTCCTCCGCGAAGCGGGGTATGAATGTTTATGTTTATGTTTTATGTTTTATTAAAATTTGATATACCACCCATACCACAATAGGCATCTGGGTGGTTCACAATTGATTAAAATTACAGGCTGCAAGGATTTAAGAAAGGAACGCCGTCATATAAAAAGAAAAGTGGAATTTTACAAACCAAGTAAAACAAGACATGACAGAAGAGGTAGGTCAGGGAAGGGAAGTAAAAGGAAAACCAACATAAGGGCGAGGTTTATGGGGGGAGATTGAATGCTACAGTGAACAGATGTGTCTTGAGCTTTGCTTTGAAGTGAGGGAAGGATGTTTCAGTGCGGAGGGAAAGGGGAAGAGAGTTCCAAAGATGCGGACCCAGGAAAAAGAAGGCAGAGGACCGAGTGGATTCCAGATGTGCATGTGAAGGGGGGGGGGAAAGAAACATACGGTTGAGATGAATAGAACGAAGGGAACGGTGGGGAGTGTGAAAACGAACCTGATCAGCAAGGTAAAGGGGGGTACCTGTAAAGAGAGCCCTGTGGACAAAGATAAGAATCTTATAGTGAATACGGAAGGGGATAGGTAACCAGTGCTGTTGCAAAAGAAGGGGAGTGACGTGATCGTACCGGGAGGCGTGAGTGAGAAGACGAACTGCGGTATTTTGAATACGTTGAAGTCTGGTGATTTGATGAAGTGACGATAGTAGCCTAGTAGTCCTAAGAAACTCCGCACTTGCTTCTTTGTTATGGGCCTGGGGAATTCTCTAACACTTTCCACTTTGCTAGCCAATGGTTTTACCAGGCCCCTTCCTACCATATGGCCTAGGTATTTGGCTTCCTCTGTAGCAAACAAGCACTTTTCAGGGTTAAGTGTAAGGCCTGCCCTCCGTAGCGCCGTAAGGACTGCTTCGACCCTTGTAAGATGTTGTGACCAGGTTGTACTGTGTATTACTATGTCGTCCATGTACGCGAGGGCGTACTCATGGTGGGGCCTCAAAACCTGGTCTACAAGACGTTGGCATGTAGCCGCTGCCCCATGCAACCCAAACGGCATCCGCCTGAATTGGTATAGCCCAATTGGCGTGGAGAAGGCCGTTTTGGGCTTTGAATCCTTGGTTAAAGGAATCTGCCAGTATCCTTTACTCAGGTCTAATGTAGTTAGATATTTCGCTTGTCCTAAACAGTCTAGAAGGTCATCTATGCGAGGCATAGGATACGCGTCAAACTGCGAAATATCGTTGACCTGGCGAAAATCTATACAAAACCTTAAGGTTCCATTGGGCTTCGGTACCAGCACTATGGGACTGGACCATGGGCTCCGAGATTCCTCTATGATGCCCGTGGCCAGCATTTCCTTTACCTGGGCAATAACTTCCTGTTTCCTAGACTCGGGCATCCTATACGGACGTTGTCGTATGACTCGTCCTGGTACAGTGATTATTTCGTGTGCCACGAGATGAGTTTCGCCTGGTAAAGTGGTTAACACGTCTGAAAATTTTATCAATAGGCGCATTAACTCCTTTCGTTGTTGAGGGGTTAGCTCAGAACCTATCCTAGTGGAAGTTTGCTTCGCCCAATCTTCTACCTGGGGCCCCAGATCCTCTTCGGTCCTTTCCTCACCAAGGGCCGTTAAACCTTTTACCTCTCTTGCCCCTGTAGATCCAAACCCGCTCTCTCCCCTCTCAGTGGATGGTAATGTGGGTACTTCCTCAACAGCCGGGAACCCTACCCGTTCACAGATTAACTGTGCAATCCGATCACCCGTTCTTACTCTAAAGTCTTTGTCCCCGAAATTAAATAATAAGACTTTTACTGTTCCTCGATAATTGGGGTCGATAACCCCGGCACCAACATCTATTGAATATTTTACTGCCAAACCTGACCTCGGCGCTATACGCCCATAGCATCCATCTGGGACTTTAATCTGGATGCCTGTATCTATTAGCGCTTTTCCCCCTTTTTCCACGACAGCGTCCTCCACACTAAAAAGGTCATATCCCGCGGCCATTGCCGAGGCTCTTTTTGGACCTTTAGCCTGGTCAGTACCCCTACAAAACTGCAGGACAAATTTTTGTTTCCCAGCTGGAGGTGGCTCCTGAGCCTGGGGTCTCTTTTTAGGTGGTTTCTGAAATAATGGACTGGGGATAGCGGCTTCTATGGCTTCTATCTTTTCCTCCTCAGCTACTGCTGGGGATTGTGTGAGGGCAGGGACCAATATCTCTTGGAGACCTTTCTCCATCTCTTGGCAGAAAGGAATCCAGTCTCGTCCAAGGACAACTGCATAAGGCAATTTAGGTACCACCGCAACTAGTATTTTACGGATGGACCCTAAACCTTGTATGCCCACTTCATATAGCGGATAATGGGAAGCCTCCCCGTGTACGCATCTTATGCGAACTTGGCCTTCTACTGGATTCGAGGGAGATGACCAATGTTTTTCTATGATTTTCCAGAAGTCATGAGAAACCATACTCTGATCGGCCCCCGAATCCAGTAGCGCTAGGACCTGTATCCCATCTACCCGGATCATTTGTACAAATCCCTCTGGTATTATTTCTTCTGTCCCTGTTATGAGGGCTGTCCTAGCCCTACACTCCTTCATGAGGTCTACCACATTTATAACACTCCCTTGTGTTCCTAGCCAGCACATCTTTTCCAGAGTTATACCTATATGCTTTGACTCTTTCATCCTTCTTACACTCATCCATCTCTTTCACACCTGCCACTTTTAAGAGGCTTATTTTGGAGGTATCTGCTTGTTTGGCTTCCCTAAATACTTCGGCCAGTTTAGCTGCCTCCTCAGTGTTAGAGCAATTTTGTAGTGTTAGAAAGGTTTTCATTTCTGGGGGTATCGCTATCAGGAATTGCTCTAGAATAATCTCATCTATGAGGGATTCTAATGTTCTACCATCTGGGTCTAACCACTTATACGCCAGACTTTTAAGTCTTTGGCATAATGCTCTCGGCGTTTCATTTTCCAACATTTGTGCTCCCCTGAATAATCTCTTATAGTGTCTTGGTGTAAGACCAAGCCGATCCTTCACAGCTTTCTTGATTTCCTGGTAATTATTAGCAAGGCTAGCGGGCATGGCCTTAAAAGCAGACAGAGCTTCACCACTTAAGGTCATGGCAAATCTCATTGCCCACTGCTCTGCAGGCCATTTAAGATTTCCAGCTATGCGTTCAAATGCCTCAATAAAATCGTCAGGATTGTCCTCCTGTTTCAAATGTCTTAATGACAAAGCAAAACCAGTGTTCAGTTCTACTTGCGGTATGCTGGCGGTAGATGTTGCTTCTTCTCCACGGGACTTGTTTACTAGTGCGCTGACTGCTTCCAGCAATGGTCGTTGCTGTTCCTTTAGGGCGGTCATATACTGCTCCTGCAGATGTTGCACCATCTTCGCTTGTTTTTCCCATTGTCCATTCATCCAAGCTAGCATGTCCTGCGGATCCATCGTCCTCTTCGGATTCTGCACCTGTAAGGAAAAGAAAAGAAAGACCCACCAAGTGCGGTACTTTCTACAGGAATTTTTTCCCAGTTATAGCGCCCTCTTTTTCTCACTGGTATCCCGTACCCGTCCACCCAGGCTACTAGTACCTTAGTTTCCTGGTAGAGTTCAGCATGTGAGAAAAAGGTCTTTTTATCCGTCCCCTGGCCGATCTGCCAGTCGAATCTTCCTCTGACAGTGCTCTGTATCCAATTCTCTTGCTTCTCAGCAATGTCCTTTTTCCTCTTGTCCAGGAAAAATTGGCTTATGCCACAGGAAAAAAAAAAAAATCCTCAATACTACACCATTTTGTCGCACCCCCAGGGGCCCTTTCGGTGGGGTCAGGTATTGCCTGATGATTCCTCCTCCTGGCTCCGTACGTGACGCAGGCAGCCTTGCCTGACCCTCTGAGGGTGGTAGTTGTACCTTCTTTATATAAAGCACACAACACACTTGAGTTTTAAACTCAGGGCTTTATTCCCCGTCCACGAGGTTTTTCTTTCTCTTTGGCAAACAAAACAATAGCCCACTTCGGGCATGTAACAGAAATTAAAGATAGAACTAAAATAGCTTACTTCAGCTTTTAAATGCAAACAAAAAGAAAAGAATTAAACATCCTCACTGTTCCTAACAGCCTTTTCTTTTTGCTGCCACAGCACAGCTCCCTTATAATGGTTTTTTCTGAGAGACACGTTTTGTTAGCACACAGCTTGTGACTCTTAAGCATTGGTTATCTTCAAGCATTTACCTCAAGGAAAACTCAGGGTCAATTACAGACAGTGAACATTCCATTGGCTCAGGAACTGCTGGTATATCTGCATTCTCATATTCCATTAATTCAGGTTCATTTGAACTCACGTTTCTGAGATCAGCTGTCTCATAAGGATAAGGCTGGCTTGCCTCGTCAAGCAGGAAGTTGTTCTGTCCCTCTAAATCAATGCTTCTCTGGGAACTACCGTAGGGTTTTGAATGAAGCTCATAGGAGCTCAGCCCCTGCTGGTAATCACAAGGATATTCAACAACTTCCCTGGCTCTGTTACTAGAATAATTACGGCAGGCTCTGAGCGTGCTCGGGTCTAGCCTTTGCAACACAGCTGCCCTAGATTGCACTGCTCTAGACGGAAGCTTATCCAACGTGGGGAGTTTAAAGTTGCTAGTGGAATCACCAGCTTTTTCAGGTAAGAGAGCTTCTCTTCTCTTGGTGTTTCTACTACAAGGGAAGAAGTTATTCTCTGTTTCTTTAAAGCTTGTTTGTGACTGGCTTTTCCTATTGCTTCGGGGTTTTACCCACTCAGGTAGGAAACAGCCACTATTAGTACTTCTTGCTCTGTTACCTTATATGTAAGACTTCCTACGTCTCTCATGCTCTCCACGCATGCACACAGTATCTGGCTTCTGCCTTCCAAATGTTTCACACAGGTCTCGGGACTCACTCAGACCTTCATATGGGCTCTCCTGCTGATCCAGTAGTTCAGACTCTCTTTCTCTCTCTCTTTCATTCCAGTCCCATTCTTTCCACAGCTTCTGCTGCGCTTGCCGCTGCCTCTCTTGCTGTGACCCTTGTTGGCTCACCTCCTCTCCCTCTCTAACTATTTGTGAGCGTGTTTTATCTCCGTGTCTTTGGGCTCCACCTCTACCCAGCTGATTCCTATCAGGCAATGCAAACTCCCTTTGCTTGCTATCTGGGTGTGTCTTCCTAGCCCTTACCCACGTGTGCCTTGGTTGTCTGTAGCAACCATCTGACAGTTTTCTGTTTACACTGTCATCTCTTCCCTGATCATCGCTACTGATCTGCATTTTCTCAGGCTCCATTAGGTCCACCTTGTGACACTGCGCAACGCGCAAGCACCCATTTCCCGCCTCTGGCCAGCGCATGCACAATGCGCACGGCCAACTGCGCATGCGCACCTATGCAGCCAACGTGCTCACGCAACTGCGCATGCGCAACGTAAAAAACCCTATAAATAAACTGCTACACGTGTTGCACGTTGAGGTGTTGTTGGTAGGCGAGGGAGAGAGAGATAGAGAGAAGCAGGTGTCTAGGAGAGCTAAAGTTTTGTGGTGAGGGTCAGAGTGTTAGAGGCTTGGTTGTGGAAGATAGGTGTAAGGTACAGCAGGGGATACAGAGAGGAGGGGAGTCAAGGAGCAGGTGAGTGAGAAAGGAGGTGAGGTAAAGAGCAGATAGCAGAGAGAGGAGGGAGGTGTGAGGTGGAGTTGAGAAGGGCAAGAGAAGGAATGTCTGACAGGGAGGGAGAGGATAGGGAGATGGAGCCACAGGACAGGGCAGGAGTGGAGAGGGAGAGGGACAGGGAGAGGGAGAGGGACAGGGAGGTGGAGCCACCTGTTGGGGAGGAGACAGATATGGCAGGGAGTGTGGTGGAGGCTGCAGGTCCATCGGCCCAGCCCACACAGGGTCCTCTCACTACAAAACGTAAATGCATACCGGTGCCAGCTCTGCAAAGGAAGAAGGCCCAGAAATTCTCACCACAGGAAAATCACTTCCTGCTGGCTTCTGTTCTAGAAAATTATGAGGTCCTATAGGGATGATTAAGCAACACCACCACTGTTGCAACACGCACCCAAGTGTGGGAGGAGGTGCAGGAGGCGGTGGCACAAGCAGGGGGCCCAAGCAGACACCTCGACAGCCTCAGGAAGAGGTTTAATTACATAAAGAGGAGTGTGCGTGCACACATGATGGCAGAGCGGTGGCATGCCGTGGGCACTGGAGGGGGAGGCCCCTCTACACCCTCCCTAACACCCCTGGAGCAGGAGTTGGCAGAGCGGCTAGGGCCAATATACCTCTATGGACTGCCAGAGGCACTGGACACTGCCCATCCCCAGGCAGGTAGGTACCCAAATCACACCTTGCTGCTCCCAACCCATTGAGTACCTGCCCTTTGGATGTGCATCAGGCTTCTTATTAACACCTCCTCATACCTTCTCCCCTGGATCATCTCCCACCCTCTGCCTTTGGCTCATTAGTGTGCTGTCCCCCATTCCACCCCTTTTACTCTGTGTTTTGCTGCCCTCAAAACACATGTTTCATTTGCATCATCCCTTTTTATATCTGCCCTGCACATGTGGCTACATGTCTGCTACAAGCCCCCTCTCAGACCTGTACATGTTATGTCTGTGTCTAATCTAAGAACTGCTGAGCAGGGATGGTCCTTCTGTGGGATAATGCACACCAGGGGTCCTCAAACATTCTAAACAGGGGGCCAGTTCACTGTCCCTCAGATCATTGGAGGCCCGGAATATAGTGTTAAAAAAAATATGAACAAAGCCCAAAGAACACTGCAGAAGTACAAAAAACAGAGAATGTTTCAAAACATTTTGGGTTTTTTTTTTCCAGTGGCAATTGCTCTAGCCACGTTAGTCTGGTTTCTTTGGGTCTTCTGCTAACTCCCCATCATCTGCTTTCCATTTGTCCTTTCGTCACACGTCTAGTATTGTTTCCATTCTCTGTCTACATCTGCTTTAACATGGTAATCTTTCTCCTTGTGCTCTTTCCGCATTCCTAGGTCATCCACTCAAATGTTAGACCCCCATCCTCAATCCCCACTATCTGTCCAATTGTAGATATCTCTTACCTCCCTCAAAATGTTTTTTTCCCTCACCATTTAATTTGTCCAGCTCCATTCCATTCTGATCCTTGCACAACCTCACCTCCCATCTATTTCCAGCCACACCCAGCTTCCGCTCCCTTCTAGTCCATGCATCAGCCCATTTGCAGTCCTAGCCCCCCATCAGCCCATTTACAATCCTATCCCTGGCCCAACATCAGCCCAGTACCAGTCCTAGCTCCATACCCAGGTCGAGTCCTATCCAAGTTCCTCCAGAAGTGCATTTGCAAACCCCAGCCCCCCAAAAGCTTATTTATAGCCCTCTCCTGGCCCCACCATCAGCCCATTTGCAATCTTAGCACCCCAACAGCACATTTTGACCCCATCCTAGGCCCCCCATCATCCCACTGCCAATCTTACCACCACCCATAGGTCATGACTTGTCCTAAACCCCTCCCCCACATCAGCACACTTCCAGTCTTACCTCTCCCCCCCATAGCCATTTACCACTCCAAACCTCCTCCACCCCCATCAGGCAAGATAGGGTACGAAATAACCCAACCACGCCTGCTGCTGCTGCTTCCACCGTGGCAGCAGGACATTCAAGCATCCCGTGGGGCCCCCCTGCTCTGCAGCATCCTCCATGCGGCTTCAGTGTGGGCTTGTCAGAGCCATGTGAGGGGAGAGTATCCCTTTCTCACGGCCATGTCAATGCCGCCACGGGCCCTATGTAAAATACCATCAGGCCCATGGCGGGATTAACAAAGCCACGAGAGGAGAAGCTCTTTCTGTTTGCGTGGCTCTGACAGCCAACACTGAGGCTGCATGGAGGACACTGCAGAGCAGAGGGAAGCCCGTGGGATTCTGGATTATTCTGCTGGCACGGCAGCAGCGGCAGCAGCAGGTTTGTGAGGTGTTAACGTAGCTGGGCTGCTGCTAAATGAATGCTGCGGTCCTGTGTAGAGCTGCCGCTGAGGACTGGCAGTGGCGGCAAAAACACCCATCGGGCTGCATATATCTCCTTGGCGGCCCACATGTGGCCCTCGTCCCATAGTTTGAGGACCCCTGATGTACACATCGATGTGTATGCTAGGTACTGGCCTAAATATGCCTAATAGTGGTAGCAGGAGCTGTAGTGGTAGCTATTTAGCACATGTACAGGCCACGGCCAAACACACATTGATTGTGGGGTGGATGTGTTAAACAGTTGTATGTAGTTGAACCATGCAAACCAATCTGTGCTGTGTATGGTTTCCACAACCCAGGTGACTACACAACCATGGCCCCAGCTGAGGAGGAGGAGGTGCAATTGGCCGAGGATGTGGCAGAGCCCCAGCCCACAATGTCTGGGGGCAGCACCAGCAATGGTGACGGGACCCCAACCACACACATGCAGCCTGAGCCAGAGGACCACACCCTAGACGTCACTGACACAGAGGGCTCGGAGGACATCAGAAGACAACACCCCAGTCATGCACCAGCGCCAGATGAGAACTCTCCACCAGAATTGGACCCAATTGTTGAAGAGCTGCGCACACACACTGCTGCAGCACGGCGCAATGCAGAAGGTGGGTAACAGCATACCCCACGATCCCGACAGGGTTGTCCTAACATCCACAAAATTATTGTATATTGCCCACATAGCATAGAGTTCTGATGTTGGGGGGTTGTCTTCTGTGCTCTGTGATTCTACCTCCTGTAGCATGTCTTGTCAGGTGTCAGCATTTGTGAGGGGTTCACACACATGCACACTGTGCTTGCCCATATACCCCACATAAGCCCAAAGAGAAGAGCAATGATCGCAGGTCACCCAGACACCCTATGTGACAGAGACCTCGTCATGGGTATTGTCACACAGTATCATTTGACAACATAATCTGCAGTGTGCGCCAGCATTATAGATATTGGGGCACACCAGATATGTGTATGTGTGTCTTAGGCCCCCTCAGATCATCTGACCAATCCCAGACAAGCAGTGTGCAGACCTGGAATAGTCATATTAAACTGTGGCAATGTGCCATGTGTGAGATCTGTGTTTCTCACGACCCCACATCCAGACCCCTTCCAGACATGGGGATGGCTCATGGGAGACACAGATATAAACGTTGGTAGGTTTGGCAGGCATGACTGTTCTGCAGACTGCTCTTCTGGGATATGCGTGACATGTATATGTGTGACAGCTGGTAATGGAGAGTAAGGTCACATATCACCTCTGTCCCACCCACAGGCACTCATCAGGCACTCCAGCGTCTGTTCATGGCAATTGGAGAAAATACCAGGGAGCTGAGGATGATCCGGGAGGAGATGTGGTCGGGGGCGCTTGCCCGCATTGCAGATGCAATGGAGGACATTGGGCTAATGCGGCAGCAAGCACCATCACCAGCACCAGTACCAGCACCGGCACCGGCACCTGAGGCACCAGGACAAGGTGCAGTTCCGCGCGGGGTGGTGTGCCGTGGGAGGTGTGGGCAGCCACGCAGGAGGTGACTCCAGGACCAATAAATAGCTGTTCACCAGTACATACGTGTGTTTTCCAATGTGTGTCCCTGTGCTCCCCTTAGGTAGTGTGCAAATGCATGTTGTGTCGTACACACATGCCCCTCGATGGTGGGGTGTCTGTACTGGCAGGTATCACTGCACAGACACCATCACATGCCATGTGTGCCATGCACTGTGTCATATCTCAGCCCCTGGGCTGCAGTGTGGCGGTTTACATATCCTCCCGGGTTGCACAGGGGGAATGTCCTTGAGCTACATGTCCAGTGTTGGGAGCCGTCACAGTTAAAATCCTGTCATACCCCCTACATTGGAAGCACATGTGTGACCCTTGTCCCTGCCTGCAACACTGCCTACGTGCCTGCCCCCCAACAAACGTATACGGTTACTCACCAACCATCCCTGTGACATGTATTGTCCCAGGACACACTCAACAGCTATACCCCTGAGTAGCCCCTGGGCTCATCAGTACATCTTACCCTGCCAGCACAGACGTACTGGTTTACAAGTTGTACTATTGGTACACAGGCATGTTGCATCAGAAACGGTTACCACACATTGCACACAGCATGCACGTGCCTCAGTATACTGGGCCATCGTCTCATTTCTGCATCTCAGGGTCCACCCTGGTCTCACACACCTACACACATGGTCATCCCCCACGACTGCATGTGGAGCCAGTCCACGCATGATATCCATGTCTACCTTTACAACACATACCTGTCTACACACATATCCCATGCTTGCATCCATAGTGTGTTGCTAAGGGAGACACGTGACCATTTCGCAATTAACAAACAGTGTGTATATTTTCAAAAACATAGGGAATATAATACAAGGTTTGTGATGGGATCAATACCCATCACCCTCCCCCCTCCCCCCTGCCACTCCCACCTGCCCTATACACCCTCCTCCACCCCTCCCCCACCCCCACATCAGACATACCCTCTCCCTGCATTCTGCATGCCCAGTGATGGAACCCAGGACAGCACAGGGCACATGTGTGGAGGTTTATGTTTATGTTTATGTTTATTGAGAATTTGATATACCGCTCAGGCCAAAGGCATTAGAGCGGTTTACAATACTACATCATTCAAAGAAATAGGAAAGGAACGCCATTTATATAATAGGACAGAATAGAAAACAGAGACAGTCAGACAGATAGAGGAAGAAGAGGAACATGGAACAGCACATTACCACAACATAGAGGCATAACAACCAGGTCCATGCCGTCAGTGCGGCCCTCAAAGATACATCGCCAATGGTACACGCCGCTCCAAGGCATCCAGGGCCACATACAGGTCTGCCACACACCTGCCACCACACACACACATGGTCCCAGGGGTCTGGGTGGTGCATGCAACCTGTGTTCCCCATCACTCTCCCACCCCCACACATCCCCCTCCTCCCCACACCCACATCAGACACACCCTTTCCCTCCCCTGCCACGCCACCACCCACCCCTTCCATGCCCCCATCAGCCCCCCTCCTCCGCTGCATTCTGCACCGGCTCATCATCCTCGTCCTCCGCCTCCACCTCAGTTTCCTCCTCCACCACCACCACCTCCACCTCTGGGGCAAGGTGGGCAGGGGGGCGCCTCAGGGCATATGCAGATGTGCTGGGCCGGTCATCGTTGTCATCACCCTCTGTGGAAGATGACAGTCATCAGCACATTATCAAGTGTGTCACATAACACATGTACATATGCAGGCACCACACAGGCTGGTGGGCCAATGTGACATTTGTTACTCGGCAGCAAGGTTGTCAATACTCACCATCACCCTCTGCCTGTGCCGCCCTCTGGAGGCGGGCAAGATATTCGCTGTGGTGGAGACGCAACTCGCACCACTTCTTCCGGAGATCCTCTACCTGTGGATGTGAAAACAATGTGTGGGGGCATCAGTGACTGCTTACCTCTGGTGGGTGGGCAACATAAACAAACATCTGTGTGGCCAGCATCTTGCTGCTCCTGCTCCACTGCTGTGTGTGTCATGTACAGCATAGTTAGTCACGTGTAACAGGTGATCTCCAGGAACACCAGGAATAAGTCTTCACATGTGGGTGGCGTTGGTACCAACTGAGCCTGTGTGGGAACGCTCCCCAAAGTCCTATATTAAAGCTTTTGGGAGCATACCACAGTGCGTGCATGCTGCCTTCCCGCCTTTCCAAAATGCCTCTCTCCAGTTGAGTTTAAAACTGACACAAGGAGAGAGAGAGAGAGAGAGAGATAGGGAAAGAGAGAGAGACACACACACAACCCGCTAGGGGAGATGGGTGGGTTGTGATTACCTCATCCTGCTGTTCCCGGAGATCAGCTGTTACAGGTGATTAACTATGCTATCACCAGGAACAAGCAGGACGTGGTCGTCACATGTGAGGAAACCCTAGATATAGAGGCCAGGGAAGGATCCCCAGAGTGGTGAGGGCCTGTGGAGGGCTTCCACTTCCTCCCATGGATCTCAGGCATCCTGTAAGAGAGGTGGCTAGGAGTGGATTATGTATGAAAGAGGTTTTGGAGAGCAGCCTGACCAACCATAGCATGCCTGCGGGAGCCTTTATCCAAGCAGTAGTGGCCCGTGAACCGAGGACCAGGTAGCTGCTCCACAAATGTCATTAATATAGACGGAATGGAGGTGAGCCCATGAAGCTGCCATGACTCTCACATTGTGAGCGGGAACATGGGCCACCAGTGAATGGTGTTAGCTATGATAGATAAAAGGTAATACATTGAGCAATCCAGTTGGATCAAGATCATTTTGAAACTACTGTACCGAAATGCAAGGGATCAGAGACTCAGAATAGCTGAGGGGACCTTCTGTGTTGCTGGGTCCACTGCAGATGAAAAGCCACAGCTCTTTCACAGTCCAAGGTATGAAGAGTCTTCTCTGCATTTGATGCATGCGGCTGTTGAACGACTACAGGTAACTACACCTCTTGTTTCAAATGATAGGAGGAATCCACCTTAGGCATGAAGTGTGGATGTGTCCTTAGGATTACCCTATCATGGTGAAATGGTGTGTAAGGTGGATCAGCCACTAGAGCTTGAAATTCACTGATACGACTTGCTGATGTGATTGCAAGAAGGTATTTTACTTTCCAGGTCAGAGACTTTAAGGAAGTAGTGTCTAAGGGCTCAGAAGGCGGCAGCATACGCTGCCCTAGAAGCAGATTGGGATCCCATGCCTCTGGAGGTGATCTAAGGGCAGGTTTTGGTAGATGCAGGCCTCTCATGATTCCGGATATGAGAGGATGGGATGAAATGGGTTGTCCATTGATGGGTTCAGAAGGAGCAGCAATTGCACTTAAATGGACTCTGACTGACTCAGTTTGGAGACCACTGTGTGATAAGTAATGGAGTTTGTCAAAAACATGTTTATATACGGATGACAAGAGGGTTGCAGGCCTTTTGTTATCACCAAATGAAATGTCTCGTCCACCTGATGGCATAGGACTGCCTTGTGGAAGGTTTCCTGGAAGCATAACGGACATCATGCAGTTCCTGAGTGAGGGGAGGGCCAAAGCAGTTACAGCCATCAGTAGCCAGGCTCTGAGGTGCAGAGACGGGGGGTTTGTATGCCATACATTCCCCTCCTCCTGCGACAGTAAGTCTGGAGCTGACCCTACGTACAGGGG
Organism: Ichthyophis bannanicus; assembly: GCA_033557465.1. Classification (NCBI taxonomy): domain Eukaryota; kingdom Metazoa; phylum Chordata; class Amphibia; order Gymnophiona; family Ichthyophiidae; genus Ichthyophis; species Ichthyophis bannanicus. Next base: position 956,447,883 of record CM066034.1, on the reverse strand, counting down.
TGGAACCTGGGACAGATGTAGAAACAGAGGGCATCACACCTGCTGTTGCCAGCGTGGGGCTATGAGGATCATGTTGCCTCTGTCCCTCATGAGTTGTAATAGGGTCTTGGCAATCAAGGGAATGGCAGGAAAGGCATATAGGCATTCCTGCCCCCAGTTGAGGAGGACAGCATCCCTCGCTTGTTAGCTCTGAGCTGGGATTCGTGAACAGAACTGGGTAGGTTTGGCATATGATGGACTTGCAAAGACGTATGAATCTTTAGCTCCCCAGAGTTGCAATACTATACAGAGTTGGTCCATGTGTAGAGACCATTTGTGTGGAAGCAGAACACGACTGAGTTTGTATGGCTAGGAGTTCTGATTGCCAAGGAGATAGACTGGCAGGAGATGGATCTGCTGCTGTCTGGCAAACGACCACAGTTGAAGAGCTTTGTTGCAAAGGGACAGAGAGCCTGTTCCTCCTTGTTTGTTCACATAGACCATGGCTACCTGATTGTCTGCATTAAGTAGTATTCCATTGGCCTGTAGAAGGGAATGGAAGACAAGAAGAGCCAGGCAAATTGCTCAGAGCTCAAACAGATTGATGTGGAAATGACTCTCCTGACAATTCCAGGTGTCTTGTGTGGAGGTGTACAGTACATGTGCAGCCCACCCCACTTTGGAGGCAGCTGTTGTTAGTGGGATCTTAGGAGGGTTTTGCAGGAAAGGTGACCCCTCCAGGGACAGGGTATGGCGGTTTGAGTTTACTATCACATCTGAGAGACAGCCTGTTGCTTGCGTCCACTGGGAAGAGAGGGCCCATTGGGCTGGTCTCATGTGGAGACAAGCGTAGGGGACCACATGCACCGTAGCTGCCATGTGACCCAGCAGCTGATGCATCTCTAGAGGCGAGAGGTGAGTTTTTTTATAGTGCTGTCCAAACACGTTGCACAATGCATGGACAGCGAGGCAGAGTCAGGTAGGTCTTTGGCAGTCTGGTATCTAGCGTTGCTCCTATGAGCTCCAGCGTTTACGTGGGAGTCAGAAAGGATTCCACGAGATCTCTGACAGGTCCTAGATATTGGAGTCCACGCATTGTGTAAGAGAGAGAGGCCTGGGCATGTGTATGTGACTGTGCCTGGATGAGGCAGTCGTCCAAGTAGGGCCACAAACAAATTCCCCTGGTACGGACCAAACCGGCTACCACAGACATGCACTTTGTGAATACTCAGGGTGCTGAGGCACAGCTGAAGGGAAAACATTTTCTGGATAGTGGTTTCCTTGATGGGGGACCAAAGGAACTTTCGCTGTGCTTGTTGGCAGAGAAGATGGGTGTACGCATTCTTGTGATCTAGAGAACAAAGGCAGTTCTGCCTGTGTAGGTCAGGAAGTACGTTTCCTAGAGAAATCATTTTGAATGTCTTTTGGAACAGGAACTTGTTCAGTTCTCTGAAATGTCAGATGTGTCTGTGACCTCCTTTTTCCGTTGGTATGAGGAAATTTGGGGGGGGGGGGAAACCCAGAACCCTGTTGGAGATGAGGTACCTCTTCCATTGCTCCTTGAGGTATAAGATGTTTTACCTCAGGATTCAGTTGGGGGGACGTTTGCAAACTGAATGTCCTTACTATTGCAGGAGGCGGCAGGCTATGTGAATGACGCCTGTACCCTCTTCTATGATGGACACAGTCCAGGGTTCTGATGTTATTTGCCTCCATCTGTGGATGAGGTGACCTAATCTTCCTGGGATTGTTGACGGTTGCTTTCCCTGGAGGGCCAGGAAGGGCAGGTACTCCATCACGGATTCAAAGGCCCTGTGGGGGCTGAGGCTGCTGGGTCTGCTGAGGTAGAGTAGCTCTTGGCTTTCTCTGCTTAGTAGCTTGTTGACCCTTTCTAGCAGCTTGTACTGCAGGTTGTCCTTGCTGAGCATAGGACTGATAGTATCCTTTCTTTTTGGAGAGGAGGTGTTTTTCTAAGGCTCTCATCTTTGCAGGATCTACAATATTTGAAAGCCTTGTCAAGGTATACTTGTCCTGCCGGTTTTTAAACACCAGTTTTCACCACTACAGGGGGTGTTGGCCAGTTTATCCTGTACCCAGTGTTCCAGGTGAGAGGCTTGCAGCCAGCCAGGTTTCCTTGCCCCAATAGCAATGGCAGAGACTCTGCCTTTGCATGAAAACAGTCAAAAGCTGCCCTGTTCACAACTTTTGAAATGTTCTGGGCATGCTTGACAGGTGCTACATAGTAGTGACCTCTGTGATCTGCAAGATGTGGACTTACCAGTTGTAGATCTCATGTGACCTCCGTCAGGAACATTCCCATGTACATGATATAGGAACCTGTCCTGCCTGAGAGCATGGATGTTTGGACGACACAGCAACCAAAGGCATCTGATGTCTTACACTCCCTACCAGGAGGGTTGGTGGCATGTTGTTTGTAACGTTTAATTCTCCTCCTAGCACACTCCACCATGATGGAGTGATCAGGGAGGTGTCCTTTGTGCAAACCAGGCAACGGAGGCACACGATACATAGTAGGCACATGTGAGAATGTGCAGAGGTGGTAAGAGGAATCTTCCACATTCTCAAAAGAGGATTCCTTAAGATCTGATGTATTGGCAGGATGTCTGCCTCCTATGGAGTTTGGTGATATTGGTGAATCTCTGTCTCCTGTGGCCTGTGCTCACATTGAGTTACTAATGAAATGGAGAAGGCCTTAACTACATGTGTGTGGAGATCCAGGAAGGACATATCCTGAGGAGGGGACATTCTCCTCTTGGGAGAGGCAGGCTTGTCCTGGAGAGGTACATCGTTACCCTCTGAGCTGTCAGAGTCATCAGACCCCTCAGGAGATTGGATGTATCTTCTCTATGGAGGCTCAGGTAAAGTGAGGTATCGGTACCAATTGGCCTCAGTATCGGAGTGACACGGTACCGGTGTGTGGATACCGGTACTCATCAGCACCATTGGTGCATCTGCCAATGCCGGTCCTGCAATTGATGCACATACCGGTGCTGCACTTTGCAGGGTCTGGGGTGGAACCAAGGTCTTTGATGCCGCAAGGAGAGCTGCCAGACTGCGTTCGATGGCCACGATCCTCTGGTCAATCAACACTGATGATGTCTGTGTTTGAGTACTGGCCAAAGCCAGGACCCCAGAGCATAGCACCAGGTGATCGGACCAGGTTGAGGCCTCCAGAACTTCATGGAGTCCCAAAGTGGCTTTGGAGGCCAGGGACTCCCACTGGGGCTGTTTGCCCCAAGCGTGCTCCTCAAGGGCAATGCCAGTGGCAGTCCGATATTTTGAGGGGGATGTACCCTTTCAGGAACGGACAGATTTGTGTTTGGTTACCAGAGATCCACAGGAGGAGGCGGAAGCCTTTGACGACATGGCTGCCACTGAGGGCACGTTGGCGGGAAAGAGGGTACCGAGCTTGTCTGCTCTGTTCTGCCAACCACTCTTGGATAACATCCCACAGGCCAAACATTCAGACATGCATTGATCTGGCCATTAGCATTTGCGACACCAATCATGGTTGTCAGTGACTGAGAAGGTACCAGCACATTATCAGCATATGTTCTGCAGCCGAGGAGTGCTTTTCCATGATGGAGGAGGGATTAGGGCCTAATGCCAAACCGGGGGGGAGACCTTCAAAGGGGATTGTTGCTCTTTTGTTAAAAAGGTTTCTTTGTGTGGGGGAATCTGACCTTTTAGAAAATGAAATTAGAAGACCAGTGGTACCAGTAAAGAAAAACAGGCAGACACTGCCACAGGAGTGGCACTACAATAGCTGTTTTTCAACAATGGCAGGAACAATAACCTGCTGGCTCTGTGGAAAACAATGACCTGGAGAGAGACATTTGGGAAAGGCAAGATGGCAGCACACAGGCGCTGTGGGGTGCTTCCAATAGCTTTCCTATTGGACACTGGAGACCGTTACCACGCAGGTTCCGTCGGTACCGATGATACCCACATGTAAGGACTACTTCCTGCTTGTTCCAGCCGATTACCTGTTCCCAGTGCCACCTGCATGCATAGCTGTGTCTCTGGACATGTGTGCAGTGACACCTATGTGCAGTGTGCCTGGCAACATCATTCCAGTCCCCTGAGGCCCCCTTGCATGACATTGCATGACCATGCCACATTTTGATTCCCAATGATGATGTCCATGGTAACCCCCCTAACCGCGTATGTGGTCTGTTGAACACATTTGTGTTGTCATGATCTACGCACATCCTCGGACCCAACCACACTGGCAAAATGATATCCTAACAATCCAGGGTGCTGTGTCCATACATGGAACATTGTGTGGGTGGCCCTATTCACCTTGCCAGGGGCCACTACCATGACATTTGGGTTTCTACAAGGCCCAGGATAGCAATGCTTGACTCACTAAAAGCATTGTGTAATGTGTCTCTCTTGGGGATACTGCTAGGTACGTATAACCTAGTTTGGACACTGTTGCAAACAGCATACTGGGCGTGAAGGATGAGGGAATGACCCAGTATGGGCTATCATATGTAGTTATGTTCCTATGACTTGGGCCTTGTATGCTTATGGCAGGTGTGGTTGCCAACAACAGGGGCAGGGGCCATTGCACCAGAATAGGCTATTGCCACCTGTGCTCATGTCAGGGTTTCTGTCTGTGCTGTGCAACCACAACAGGTGCATGTATCCTTCCAACACCATCATTAATGTTCATCTGCAATAAGGTTTGGGATTCGTAGCAAGTGGGAAGATGTGTGACCTGACTCAGCATACATTTATGGTGACATGGCTCTGTTACAGGCCTTTGTAATCAGATCTCATAGCTCATGGGGGTGGGGTGCTGTTACACACATACACATCTGCACCTAGCATACCATCTGGATACATCAAACATGTGTGTGATGAGGTGCTGACCTCACAGACTACGGGAGATGTGCAACCTATCTGCTATAACCTAACACAATATCTTAACGACATACCCACCATTGCAATCATGTCTCTGGCCCCCTGGGGGTTGGGTGTCCTAGCACACATCATCAACTGCATACACCATAGCAACAGGGTGACTGACAGTACACCTTACGCAGGTCTCACGACTCCTGGGGATAGGGAGAATGTATTCAACTGTGTAGGCACACAGAACCATATCACCAGGGTGAGTGATAGCCCACTTTGATGGCCTCTCACGACTCCTGGGGATAGGGAGAATGTATTCAACTGTTTAGGCACACAGAAACATATCACCAGGGTGAGTGTTAGCCCATGTTGATGGGCTCTGAGGACTCCTGGGGATAGGGAGAATGTATGGAACTGTTTAGGCACACAGAACCATATAACCAGGGTGAGTGATAGCCCACGTTGATGGGCTCTCACGACTCCTGGGGATAGGGAGAATGTATTCAACTGTTTAGGCACACAGAACCATACCACCAGGGTGAGTGATAGCCCATTTTGATGGGCTCTCAGGACTCCTGGGGATAGGGAGAATGTATTCAACTGTCTAGGCACACAGAACCATATCACCAGGGTGCCTGACAGCCCACTTTGATGGGCTCTCAGGACTCCTGGGGATAGGGAGAATGTATTCAACTGTCTAGGCACACAGAACCATATCACCAGGGTGCCTGACAGCCCACTTTGATGGGCTCTCAGGACTCCTGGGGATAGGGTGAATGCATATAACTGTCTTTGCACACAGAACCATATCACCAGGGTGAATGATAGCCCACTTTGTGGGCTCTCAGGACTCCTGGGGATAGGGAGAATGTATTCAACTGTTTAGGCACACAAACCATTTCACCAGGGTGAGTGATAGCCCACTTTGATAGGCTTTCAGGACTCCTGGGGGTAGGGTGGTTTGGAAAACAGCAACAGCAGCATATTCCATACCAGCAGGGGTGCTGTGGACCCAGTTTTTTGGACTTTCTGGCCAAGTGGGGGTAGGGCAGATGTTTTGGACTGCTGGGCCACACACACGCATATTACTATTGGGACTAACATACCATTTTGGGCACGTTTCACAGCCCCTGGGGGTGGGGCAGATGTGTTACCCTGCAAATGCAGACACCATCATACCAGCAGGATGTTTAGAAACCCTCCTTAGTCTGATCTATGGGCTACCTATGTTACGGTGTGTTGTAGCATATCACCAGCAGCAGCTGCCATGACACCAGGATGGCATCAGGAACTCTGCGAACAGGTCCTTAGCCCCCTGGGTACAGGGCAAGCCACTCAGATGTGATATATAGACAATATGGCATGTGGATTTACCTGATACACATCACTGAGATAGACTACCTACACACATCAGCATGCACAGCTACAATCAACACTGGATATATCTATGTGGATCTACTGAGCTGTCCCCATACATTTACCTCATGTGGGTAATCAGCCAGACGATTATAGTGCCGGGTCAGCCGATCCCACGCCCTCCGGACCCTGATCTGGTCCTGACGCCTTGATGACCCTGAAAAAGGTTTGTGCTGGCGCACAGCAATCAACTGTGCCAGGCAGCTTAGCTCCCTGGTGGTGAAGGCAGGCTTCCTGGATCTGATTGCCATGTTCTACACTGTCACCAATGAGGAATGCACGCACGACGCAACACGCGCGCATGCGCATCGCCCCACCTGCACATATGCACCACAACACGCGCGTGGATGCATGCCACGCCGCGTGCATTTTTTTGCCGCACAGGGTATGGTGTCCCCAACAATATTTATACAGATCTATGATGCAGACAGACATTGCACTGATGTGTCTGACATTAGAAAACAAAATTATAATTTTTCCTTGTGGTTTTCACACTTGGGTCTCGAACCCACCAACACTGGTTCCTAGGGTACTGTTGGAACCAGTGTGCTATGCGTTTTCATATAGCAATGACTGGCTAAACAGTTACACCAAGGAGACATGAGAGCCCTGGTGATATGGTTCTGTGTGCCTAAACAGTTCTATACATTCACCCTATCCCCAGGAGTCCTGAGAGCCCATAACGTGTGCTGTCAAGCACCCTGGTTATATGGTTCTGTGTGCCTAGACAGTTCTATACATTCACCCTATCCCCAGGAGTCCTGAGAGCCCATAAAGTGTGCTGTCAGGCACTCTGGTTATATGTTCTGTGTGCCTAAACAGTTCTATACATTCTCCCTATCCCCAGGAGTTGTGAGAGGCCATCAAAGTGGGCTATCACTCACCCTGGTGATATGGTTGTGTGTGCCTAAACAGTTGAATACATTCTCCCTATCCCCAGGAGTCCTGAGAGCCCACAAAGTGGGCTATCATTCACCCTGGTGATATGGTTCTGTGTGCAAAGACAGTTCTATACATTCACCCTATCCCCAGGAGTCCTGAGAGCCCATCAAGGTGGGCTATCACTCACCCTGGTGATATGGTTCTGTGTGCCTAAACAGTTGAATACATTCTCCCTATCCCCAGGAGTCCTGAGAGCCCACAAAGTGGGCTATCATTCACCCTGGTTATATGGTTCTGTGTGGCTAGACAGTTCTATACATTCTCCCTATCCCCAGGAGTCCTCAGAGCCCATCAACATGGGCTAACACTCACCCTGGTGATATGGTTGTGTGTACAAAGACAGTTCTATACATTCTCCCTATCCCCAGGAGTCCTGAGAGCCCATCAAAGTGGGCTATCATTCACCCTGGTTATATGGTTCTGTGTGCCTAGACAGTTCTATACATTCACCCTATCCCCAGGAGTCCTGAGAGCCCATCAAAGTGGGCTGTCAGGCACCCTGGTAATATGGTTGTGTGTGCCTAAACAGTTGAATACATTCTCCCTATCCCAAGGAGTCCTGAGAGCCCATCAAAGTGGCCTATCACTCACCCTGTTGATATGGTTGTGTGTGACTACACAGTTGAATACGTTCTCCCTATCCCCAGGAGCCCTGAGAGTCCATCAACATGGGCTGTCACTCACCCTGGTGATATGGGGTTGTGTGTGCCTATGGGGTATGTTCATAAATCCATCTTAATGTGCATCCAGCAATGATGTGAAGGATGCCATGGGGGGGGGAGGGGGCCTTCTGGCCTAAACGTTGGACTCACCCAATAGGTTATGTACCGCACATTATGACACGATGGAGGTAGGTGTAGCACATTACTGTGTGTGAATCCTAGGCATGTGTGCTGGCATTCAGACCTAGTGGAGGTAGGTGTAGCACATTGGTTGACAAATTGCCTGATGGTACAGGGGTCATGGGTTCAATGCAACATTGCGGCTTTTGCATATGACTGCCTGAGACATTACCCTTTAATATCAGCAGAGCTTTGTGAGGCATTTGGATTTTTGTATTTAATTCTGCTGCCAGCAAAAAGACCCTCCCATTGGCATAACCTAAGGTGCCACATCATGCACCCTATGCGGCACTCTTGAGGACACATAATTTTATTATTTATTTATTTATTTATAGTCTCTTCTATACCGCACTATTCAGCATCAGCGCGGTTTACAATGAACAAAGAATTTACACATTTCCGATGGTACTTTGTGTTTACAGTTGAACAGGCATAAACAACTTGGATAACAGGGGTAACTATTTACAATTTATAACATAATCATGAACTCTTTTTGTTTCTGTCTTAGGGGTTTTGGGAGAACTGTGAGGTGGTTGAGGTGTCTGCATTGGTTACTGGGTAATACAAGAGGAAGAGGTGGTGTTTCAAGGCTTTTCTGAATTGCAATAGATCCGGGATTGCTCTGATGCCTTGAGGGAGGCTGTTCCAACACCTTGGTGCACAGAACTTGAAAGCTCTGTCTGCTGTTGCTTTGGTGCATTGTGTTATGGATTTTGGGACTACTAGTGTGTTGAGTGTTACTGACCATCTGTCCCTGTTTTGAGGTGTCATCTGAATCAGGACCGTTAGTGACGTGGATGTGAGTCCATTGATGGCCTTGAATGTAAGTAGTAATAGCTTGTATGTGAGTCTACTTCATATCGGAAGCCAATGGAGTTGTTTTAAGATGGGTGAGACATGATCTTTCCTGGATGCTTCGTGAAGGACTCTTGCTGCGGAGTTCATTGCCAGTTGCAGTGGGTGTAAGGTGGCTTGAGGGAGTCCTTGTAAGATAGAGTTTGCATAATCAAAATGTGGTATGATTAGGGCCTGATAGATGGTTCTGAAATCATCCGGCTCTAGCAGGGATCAAAGGTGTCTAAGGGAACGGATTTTATGGTAGACCGCTCTTACAATGTTTCCTATGTGCGCCTTCATATCCAAGTGCTGGTCTAAGGTGACCCCGAGGTATCTGATAGTGGGTTTGATCTGGAGGTCTGCATCCTTCACTTTCAAAAAGGACGGAGCGGTGAAATCTCGGTCCTTCGTGATGAACAAAACCTCCGTTTTCTTGTGTTGGATCCTGAGGTTTTGAGATTGCAGCCATTTGGATACTTCATTTATGCAGTTAGTTAATCGAGTGAGGTCGGGGTTCTCTGTTGTAAAAGGCATGTATAACAGCATATCATCCGCGTATATCATGCAGTTGATACTGAAGGACCGTATCAGGTTGCAGATAGGCTGCATGTATATATTGAACATAAGGGTGGAGAGGGAGGAGCCTTGTGGGACCCCCTGCTTTTGATGGAACCTATCTGATGAAGTATCGTTGGATCGTACCTGCTGCCACCTGTCAGAAAGGTAGGACCAGCACCACTCGAGTGCTTTATCGGTGATTCCCTTACCCTCGAGTCGTTCCAGGAGGCGTTCGTGGCTCACGGAATCAAATGCCGCTGCTATGTCTAGGAAGACAAGGACGAACCCTTGGCGGATGTTGTTGATGCCAGTTAAGACGTTGCTGAAGAGAGTAGTGAGCAGTGTTTCTACACCATGGGCTTCTCTAAAGCCATGTTGGCAAGGGTCCAGTGGTGCGTTAGTTTCTATATGCTCTTCGATTTGTCTTTGTACTTCCTTCTCCATTATTTTTGCCAGCAACGGTGTACTTGCTATTGGTCTATAGGATTCTGGCTTCAGAGGGTCGAGCTTGTTGTTTTTTAGTAATGGCCTTATGGTTGTGTGTTTGAGAGTATGTGGGAAAGTTCCTGTTGTGAATGAATGTTCCATGAGTGTGGATATGAATGGGCTCAGGTGGTTTTGTAGTTCTTTGATCCAGAACGCTGGGCATGGATCGGTTTGGGTGGTGGTCATGTTGATGCCCGCAATGGTGTCTTCAATACGCCGTTTGGGTGGGATTGCGAAGATGGTGAGTAGAGTCTGATCGAATGGTTTAAGGGTCTTGCAAGGTGTTGGGATGTTGTCGATCTGGCAGAGTTTGGATTGTAAATAGTCGGCGAAAGTTTGGGGGTGAATTTCACTAATACGTTCAGAGGTGGGTTCATTTGTCAAATGCTTGACGATAGCAAACAGGTCATGAGGTTTGTTCAGAGATCTTTTCAGCGTGTCTGCGTGGTAGTGTCTCATTGATTCCGTTACCGCAGTACGATGAGCTACTAGTTGTGATATATATGCAGTTCTGTCTTCCTCTGAGTGTGAGCGTCGCCATCGTCTCTCAAGTTTCCTTAGGGTTGTGCGTGAGGCCTTCAGATCTGATGAATACCAGGTTGCAGAGTGTTGCTTCCCATGGAGTTTGTTAGTTGATGGACAAATGGCGATCGAACTGAGCTTATTATTCCAGTCGGAGACTAAATCATCTGGGTTGTGTGCCGGTGAGTTAGCTAGGGGGAGCATTGTTTTCAGTATCAGGTCTTTGTCGAAAGGCTGGAACCGTCTCGGGGGGCACTGGGATGGCTACTCATTCCTCTTTCTTCCATTTGGCTACATCTGGGAAGGGGAACTTTGAATAAGATTAGTTTGTGATCTGACCATGGAACTGGGTTGATTGATAGCTCCAGGGTGGTTGGTGTGTTGAGGGTTGGCTCAGTTGTGAATATTAGGTCTAGGATGCCTCCTTTGTTATGAGTTGGATCCTTGATTAATTGATTATAACCTAAATCTTGTAGAGCTCCAAGAAAAGCTGTTGCATGGGAGTCTTGCAGTGATGGTAGGTTGAAGTCTCCTAGCATCCAACTTGTTTTAAGTGGGTTCTGGGTGTTGGAGGCCAGGTCAATTAACGTTGATAGGGCGTCTGGGTCGGCTGATGGAGCACGGTATAGTAGAGTGAAAGAGCAGCACTTGTTTGCTATTGAGATTGTGTCCAGGAGTGTTGAGCTAGTTGCTTCCCTGAGGTTGAACTGGAGGTCAGATTTGGAGATGGCTAGAACACCTCCTCCTCTTTTGCCATTTCTATGACAAGTATGTATGGAGAAATTGGAGGGCAGGAGTTGGTTGATTAACACGTTGTCGTCGCAAGAAAGCCATGTCTCGGTGATCAGGAGTAGGTCGAGGTTGTGTAGTGATATCATGTCAGAGATGACTGGCCATTTCTTGCGTACAGAACGGGCATTTATCAGTGCACATTTCAGATGTTGGGGGATTGGGATTGCATCCTGTTTCTTTTTTGTGTCATGTTGTAATGAGATGAGTAGAAGGTGGTGGTGGGGAGTTCGGGTAGACTCCCTTGGGTTGTAGAAGGGAGCGTCTGGCCATCTCCTTCTGTAATTGTGGATTGTTGGAATGTGGTTGTGGTTAGTGTGCAGGCTGGTGACGTTGCCTATTCCTATGGTGATAAGGTAAAGGGTAATTGTGATAATGCAGGACAGAGTCATGTTGTGTGTGTGGAGTGGGGGTGGGTCAGAGATAGGATCTTAGCTGTTAGGGTCAGGTGTGTTTACCGGTCACTATGCTCTTGCAGTGGATACTGCACAGTTGGATGAGACACCGATGGTGATGGTTACTCTCAGTGTTTCAGAGGATTGGGATGGATTCCTACACAATTACCAAATATCAGTGGTAGCAGGATAATAAGGATTGCCAGGTTGCGCAGTTAATTACTATGTCAGAGGTATTTGGAGATAACCGGTAAATCTGCGATAAATTGGAGGCAGGTAAGTGATGGTATACTATACAATTACATCTTAAATCAGAGATCAAGGAATGCGCAGATCGACAGTATATCAGAGGTGATTACACAGAATGTCAGAGGCGATTATACCATATTACATTGTGTATCTGAGGCAGTTATACTATATATCAGAGAAACTAAGTTGCACATATACTTAGCATAACAGAGGTAAATTACATAGAATGTAAGAGGCAGTTACACCATATATCAGAGATCACAGGTTGAAAAGATGCTAGAATGTCAGCTGAGCTGGAGATGGTAGGTTACTCAGTTAAATGAAATATTATTTCACAATGCAAATAGTTCTGAGACCTAGGTCCTGGATATTTCTGCGTTGTGTACTGGGAGAGTTAGGTATTACTTGCGATATTGTGAACAGGAGCTGTGCTTTCGTTCAGTGCTGTGCCGATCTCAGCTTGATGGGGGGTGGCCTACGCCTGCGGCCTCCGCCTAAGGGCCACGCCGAAGGGCCCTCTGGCGAGGCCCTCAGGCGCGATCCTGCCAGGTGCGGGCGTGCCCGATGGAGCGAAGATTTTAAAGGGCTTGTGGCCTGCCCCGATTGGACAGCGATGCTCCAGGCCCCTCCCGCCTCTGGTGGCTCGATCCCCGGGAAGGGGAGAGCTGCTGGTGGTGGCGGGGGCTTCAAAGGACCGGCGCCCGATGGCGTGAATATTTTAAAGGGCTTGTGGCCTGCCCCGATTGGGCAGCGATGCTCCAGGCCCCTCCCGCCTCTGGTGGCTCGATCCCCGGGAAGGGGAGAGCTGCTGGTGGTGGCGGGGGCTTCAAAGGACCAGCGCCCGATGGCGCGAAGATTTTAAAGGGCTTGTGGCCTGCCCCGATTGGGCAGCGATGCTCCAGGCCCCTCCCGCCTCTGGTGGCTCGATCCCCGGGAAGGGGAGAGCTGCTGGTGATGGCGGGGGCTTCAAAGGACCGGCGCCCGATGGCGCAAAGATTTTAAAGGGTTTGTGGCCTTATAATAATAAGGTGCACTGTCCAACACGGCACCTTATATTGTTCCCTTTGGGGAACCTTATAGGGTGCTTTGGAGGTACCTTCAAGCTACAGCACTGAGGGTGTAGGTGGTGGCAGCACCAATTAAAATTATAACAAATAATTCCTCAGACAGCCCTATCACATAACCCCACTGTGGGATCAAACCCATGACCTTTGGCTCCACAGGCAACGCAGTCACCCGTGGGCTACATCTACCTAGCTGCTAACAACCTCCTGGCTGGCTACAGTTGAACTGCAGCCCACCACACGAACTGTCTGCTGTGGTTGGCAGGATAGGGTTAAACCACACATACCCAAGATGCACTGCACATGCAAATCAACAGTCTACAGATAAACACAGGATGGGGTATGCACCCCCACACCACCTCAGCCTGGTAGGGAGTACTGAGCATGTGTGTTACTGGCACAGATAGGTAGTGACCGTCACATTGTGCGGGTCCTGTGCTCACCCTGAGGGTGAGGTGGGCCACCCAGCACCATGTCCACAGCACATGGCTTAGCTGAGATAGGTTATGGTGCGAGTCCCCATCAGTGACAGTGTGTGATGGGTTGGTCTTGCAGCTACACTGTCAAATACACCTGTGTCTATCTTTGATTTCTCAGTCAGGTTTCACACTTGAACACTTTGAGGCACCCAGAATAGTGCATATCCTGTTTGGGTGCTATGGCCACATGATTTATGTGACCCGGGGGGCCAGGCTGGGCCGGTTCTTTGGACCCATAGGCGGATTCTGTAGTACCACCCAAACTGCCCTCTGGAGCTCTGGATCTCCCACCAACAGATCCACATTCTACATCATTGCAATGGTGCTGGTAGATTGGACCATCGACCTCAGTTCAGCTGGGGGACAGACAACATACAGAGCAGTCCATGCATTTCTGTACGCATCCATACGGTGATAGCAGACAGACAGGAAGCCTGGAAATGTTCAGCTGCCCAACACCACTATCTGACATTCTCCAGCAGCGAGCACAGTGAATCTGCAGCCTCACACATACTAACTGCAAACAGTCTGCTAGCTAGTCCATAGTGCATATTACTGGAAGAGATGTGTGCACCCAAAACCAGGATGTCAGTGCACCTACCAAACAGATAGGTTAATGATTAGGCCCCATAAAAGGCAGCCCATAGATATCACTTGAAAGACATGCTATTATCACTAGGGGGGACCTAGCCATGCCATGGTGACTGGTCATTCAGGGTGAGATTGACCTCCCAGCAGGACATGCAGGGGCCACCCTGTCCGTGCAGGTGATGGCCGGCCACTACAATGTCCCAGTCATTCCCCTATGCCCTGTGCTCATGCATCCTGCCCAGGCCACCCTGTCCGAGCTATACCCACAGTACCTTGCTCCTCATTATGCACATTGCCAAGCTAACACTGGACACAGTGCAAACAGTGTGGGCTGAATAAGGTGTTGCAACCACCACACACTGGATGGACAGACACACACTCCCACACCTATGCCAGCATTGTGCTACTATAAAGAGCTTTTGCAGTCCAGGCCATCTCACCAGTCCTGCACACAGCGCAGGCATGGCTACGGTATGCAATACTGTTGTGGTCACTCCCCAGGGTGGTGAACACTGTCAGAAACCAGACCTGAAACACACTCCACAGACATCAGAGATATTGGTATGATACTGCTCAATGAGCATATTGTGCTTAACTTAGGGATTGCTATCTGCCAGTAATCATAGCAACCTTTTGATATATGTGTACCATATTCCCAGGTTTATGGTGGCATTGGTAAGGTATGCACGTACTAGTATTGTGAGATGTACGCAAGGCCCAATATCCTGCCTTTCCGTGGGCTTTCCATAATGGAGCCTGTGGGTGCGGTTCTTTCTGCTCCTATTGGCCACTGCTCTAGGGCAGAGGTCCACAACTCCAGTCCTGGTGGCCCAAATACTGTTCATGTTTTCCTGCTGTCCCTAATGAATATGCATGAATACATTTGCATACCATGGAGGCGGTGCATGGAAATGTAGCATACACATCTTTATTAGATACAGCATATACGTGAATGATTTGTGGACCTCCAGGACTGCATTTGAGGGACTGTGCTCTAGGTAATGCGCATGTTTCTGGTGTCTGTGCTCTGTAGGTTAAAATGTAGATGTTTTGGGCATGTTTACGTTATATGCACTAAAGGTTCTGTGTGTATTATCACATTTTTGTGGTGGGTAAAATGTGGGGACTTGAATCTGTGACCTTCTGCTCCTGAAGGCACTGGCTGTGTGCACTGCACCACCGTCTTGGCACTGAAACAGTGCATTCCCTGGGGAGTCCATGGCTGCTCGTCAGAGAGGGCCTGTCTATTGCAGTGCACGGCACCCACGTGAAGAGGGCTAGGCCATGGTGTGCTGTGGGCAGCAGACACTGCCCCCTCCACCACCGGTACCCCTCTGCCACCATGCTGACATGGCCTTATATTGGAGACAGCATCAAACCTGAATGATTTGTGGCCCTCCAGGGCTGCATTTGGGGGAATGTGCTCTAGGTAATGTCCATGTTTCTGGTGTCTGTGCTCTGTAGGGTAAAATATAGGCGTTTGAACTATGCTTATGTTCTCTGCAATAAAGGTTTGTCTGTACTTTCATGGTTTAGTAGTGATTAAAATATGGGAACTGGATTGGCAGGAGCCCCAGCTGGGGCTTGAACTGGTGACTTTCTGCTCCTGAACACACTGGCTGTGTTCACTGCACCACACTGGGGCCACAGAGACAGTGCAGTCCCTGGAGATAGGAAACCTGGCCAATGGGGTCCGAAACCCTGCTCTGGACAATCTCACTGTGGCCTCATTCACCTTGTAAGGGGATGGAGCGTAGATCCTTCCAAAATTCTTTTCTTTTTTTTGGAGTTTTTTTGGGAGTGTTTTTTGATGTTGCCCATTGATATCACTATTGGCCAGCTTGGTTATGTTTTTTTTCCATTTTTTTTAGGTCATTTTCACTGTTTCTTTGCCCTTTTGTTCCGTGTACAATCACACTTATCACTTTTTGTAGGTTTCCCTGGTTTTGCTGTGCATTGCATACGGAAATGGTTTCTTTTCCCTTTAAATCGGCTGTAACGCGAGGGTTTCTCTGGCGATATTTTTTTGCCTCGGATTTCACAGCGTTAGTGTGCAGGGAGCCTCTCCCCTCCCACTCTCCACCCATTGACCCCTTCTCTCCGCCCCTAGGGAGCCTTCCTCCGCCATCCGGGAGCCTTTGCCCACCTTCATCGCTCGTTTTCGCCGCGGCACGCATTATCGCGCGATAACATAGCTGTGCGCCGCAAGATGCGACATTATCGCATGATAACGTCGCAGAGCGCACTTTAAGATGGTTTAGTAAACATACCCCCTAGAGCCAACTTTGCAATTTCACTGTCATATTTGTGTTTAGCATATAAAAACTGATAAGAAATGACTATTTTTATTTTAGTAACATGACTTTTGTTGACCAGGATATATATATATATATATATAAGACCTGCTAATAAATATGAAAATTTGTTGACCAGCATATATATATATATATATATATATTGTGGTGAGGAAAGCACTGCTGAACATAGAGATACACAGGGAAATGAGTCCTATCACTTTAATTCAGAAAGTATCAAGGGTTTCCCTAGTAACCAAGAGTCTCTGACTCAGAACCTAGTCATCCCTAAGCCCCGCCCACAGCAGCACGTCAGGGAGAAGCTTGACCCTAATCACATGTGCTGGGAGCAAGGTGTGGCTCAGGAAGAAGGAAAGTTTAAAAAGCTGACTTTCAGAAACACAGATAGAGACGGAGAGGGAGAAAGAGACGGAGAAGGAGAAAAGGGAGCTGGAAGTGAAGCAGCAAGAACAAGGAACGCAAAGAGGGAAGCGAGAGCAAGTGAGAGAGTGCTTGCAGAGCATGAAAGACAGTGTGAAGGAAACACTGGAAGCCGAAGAGAGAGAACTGATGAGAGATTGCCAAGCACAGCTGAGAGAGTAAGGAAAGAGAGGATGGTGCAAGCAAACGAAGCTGCTGCAAACGGAAGACAGCATGACTGGCTTGCAGGGCAGAGAGAGATTCTGAATACCTCTGAAACCAGGCAAGTGTGTCCTTCTCAGTTCTTAACCCGTAAAAGTTTGGAAGAATTAGCTTTAGAGTTAAAAGCTGATTCCAGCAATAAGCCAAATCCCAAGATAAAGAGAGACTGTTTATCTAAGTATCAAGTAGCTCATATAGCAGACGAGCTAGTGCAGAAACAAGCCCTGCTTAAGAAATTGAGTGAATTGATTAGGAAAGAGAATAGCAAGCTCTCCCCTCAGATGTCTTTGGATGTGTGTGAGAATGATAGCGTTGAAGATATGGAGATAACAGATATGGAAGACAGTTCCTTTGAAATGCAATGTGCTGTATGTCAAGCCTCTGACGTAGAAGAGAGCTGAGCCAGAAAGCCATTGAATGTATGCCTGCTTAGGAAGCAGCCTGAATTGTGAAGACGTCACAACCGAAGAAAACAGCTGAGTGCTAAGTTCAACTGATAAGGTTGAAAGCTGATACTAATGTTCAAGGGACATTTAAAGAGTTGTTTTGCTGCAAGAGTTTTGTTCCTGTAAAGAAGAGAAACATTTAAGAATTTAAAAGTTTTGGAATAAGTGGCATTTTGATTTACAAGCAAAGTTGTGCCTGTTTCTTTGCATTTTTGGAATACAAGCAAAGTTGTTCCTATTTCTTTTGAAGCTGTAGCGTAGGATTAAAAATCCTTTATTTGATTTTTTCCACTTGTGTCCTGTGTATGAAGGAACCCCTGATTACATTAAATAAATTTTCTCTGTCTTATGCCTAACCCTCGGATCACAACTCCTTTGCTTTAAGATAGGACTACAATTCCCAGCAGCCCTCCTGGCAGCCATTTTGAGGGAAACTTATTTTAAAGCCAAAAAGGCGACCTCACCTGGTATCAGTTACTTACCTGGCCAGGCGGGGGCGACAATATATATATATATATATATATATATATATATATATATATATATATATATATATATATATATATATATATATATATATATATATATATATATATATATATATATATATATAATATATAATATATTCAAAGGAATTAACCTGGCTCTCAGACCTGCTAATAACCATGTTAATTCCCTTGGTGAGGAATTTCAGCACCAATGAATATCCATCAGTGTTGCCATTGAATATCCCGCTGCTAACGGGTTAGCATAGAGATATTCCAGGGGTGGCACCCGGTGATATCGATGCACTGCCCAGTTAACACAAAGCTGTGAAAGTCAGGCACAGCAAAAGCCGGTCTACATTCACCACAGAAGCTAAATGGGCAGTGGATGAATATCGTCGCTGCCCATTTAGCCTCATCACTATCCAGACAACCCAGACAGTCAATGCCGGGACCCAGGTATTGCAGTGTCCCCATGTAGCTAGTGTGTTTTTGGAGCCATGCCCATATACTGAGATGGCGGTAAGTGCATCCACGCTATATGCATCCTTCCTGTTGGTATGCACTAGAGATGCCTGCACTAATCCCTATGGGCATGGTGTGCTCCTGAATCTCCCAGACTCTCTTCTGACCCAGGTTATGTGGTTTGTGTGGGATTTTAAGAGTGACCTCATTTCTGGCACACAATAAATATCACTGTGCTGCACCTGGAGCGCACTAAACCCTATGCTAACCATTGGCATGGTTTAGTAAACATGCCCCTTAGAGTATGAAGAAGTCAAGAGCTGGGCAACAATCTGGAAACTGGAGAGGTACTGCAGTATTGCTACTTCAAGGGAAAAAAGTGCAAAAAGAATCCCTGAAGTTGCCTCAGATGTTTGGAATCTTATACCTCCTGCAGGCAAGGGCTGATGGCTTAGGGATGTTGCGCAATGTTTGAATGGAATACCTGTCTGAAGTATGATGAATGCTCTGAATACTATACACATTCTATTTGTTAATAAAGCAACTACGTTGGGAACACAAGAACTGTGTTCTGCATTCTTAGAAGAAAATAGCAAGATGAATTACAACTTTGCCCTAGGAATTAAATAAATGTATTCTTCTTTGCTACTGGTGTGAACCACTACACCATGTATCTGACCATGTATACTAAGAAATTACAGACATTACAGGAATCTTGGAACAAAAAGCAGCTTATAGATTATATACAGTTGTTGATGCCATAGAAATTATTATCCATATGTGCATCTCCAGTGACTGTGATTCCCTATAGTTGATATCTCATCCTTCCTCAGGTCTGTTGATTTTTGTCCATCCTATTGTATTTTTTTTTTTTTTTAGTGCTGGTAAGTCAGTGCTGCCTCCTGGTGACCCAGCCGCCTCTGGGCTTTCTTGGCAATTTATCAGAAAGTTAGAGCACTAGCTTGGGAACCAAGAGACCAGGGTTTGATTCCCACTAGCACTCCTTGTGGCCTTGGGCAAGTCACTTATCCCTCCATTACCTTAGAAAAATCCACGTTATCAGTGTCCCTGTTTAATGTGCATTATCAAATTTAAGTTACAATGGACTGAATTGATAAAGTGGTATAAAAAAACCTGTTAAATAAAATAAACCTTTGAAAGTAGATTGCCAGGCCTTTTCTTTCAAGGTCACAAAGGATGCCAGTGGGAACCCTTGATCTTCCAAGTATGAGTCAGTTGCTCTAACCACTAGACTATTCCTCCTTACTGTACTAGTTATAGTATATTTGTAATACTTTATATAAAAGCATAGATATTCTTTATCTTTTTTTCATATTGTATTTGCAATAATTGTAGACCTGTATATAATTATGCCATTTGTAATGTTTCTGCTTAGTAAATAAATAATTGTAATTTATATATATATAAATATCACTTGAACTGTTTGACATGAAAATTTGACATAATGGTAAACTATAATTTTTCAACCAATTAATGGAAAACTGTAAGATGTGGTTGGCTAAATAAAGCATACCAAGAGCAAATAATGTATCAATTAACTAAAGCATGCACAGCGTTTCTCTCATGTGATGTCTATGAGTTTCTTTTTCTGGGGCCCAATCACTGACATACTTGCTTGGTGTGTGTCCTTACATCCCACTTTTGGGTGCACACAGTTTGTCCAGGAACATGCACTTTGTATTTGCTAGCAGACTGTCTGCAGTTAGCATATGTATGGCTGTAACACCTTGCAGGGTACAGTGGGTGGAGACTGACTGTGCCCTCTACTGATGAATGTCAGATTGTGGTGGGGGGCAGCTGAGCTTTTCCAGACCTACTGCCTGTCTGCCAGTGCCATATGTGATATGTACAAATCTGCATTGACTGCCCTGGAGGATGCCTGTTCCCCAGCAGGATTGGGGTTGATGGTCCTTTCTACTGCCTCCATTACAGAGATGTAGAATGTGGATCTGTTGGTGAGAGCTCCTGTCCCCGACCCAGCGGGTTGGGTGGTGCTATGCAATCTGCTTTTGGGTCTAAACACCACCTTTCTCTTATAACATGTGACCATGGCAACCACACAGAATATGCATTATTCTGGGTGCTTCATAGTGCACAAGAACTAGACATGACTGAAATAAATAAACACAAGTACACCCTCAGTGTGTCTGCAAGGACTACCTATCACATGCTAGCACTGATGGGGACTTGCAGCATAGCCTATCTCAACCAAGCCCAGTGCTGTGGACCTGGTGCTGGGCGCCCCACCTCACCCTCAGGGTGAGCACAGGAACCGCACAATGTGATGGTCTGTAGCTACTCTGTGCCAGTAACACACACGGTCAGTTCCCCCTACCAGGCCAGGGTGCTGTAGAGGCACATACCCCATCTTGTGATCAGATGTAGACTGCTGATCTGCATGTGCAGTGCATCATGGGTACGGGTGGGTTTACCCTATCCTGGTAACCACAGCAGAAAGTTTGTGCGGTGACCTGCAGTCTTTCTGTAGCCAGCCAGCAGTATACTAGAAGCTGTAGAGATGTAGCCCACTGGTTACTACAATGACTGTCGGAAGCAGCGATCATGGGTTTGATCTCACAGTGGCCTTCTTTAATGAGGCGTTTCCTTTTAAGTTAAATCTGTGCTGCCAGAAAAAAACACCCTTACAGTGCCCTAACCTAAGGTGTCTCATAAGGCGCCCTATAGGGCACATTTTAAAGTGCCCTGTCAGCCAAGGCACCTTATAATGTGCCCTATAGGGCGCCTTATGAGACACCTTAGGTTAGGACACTGTGAGGGTGTTTTTGCTGGCAGCACAGCTTTAAATTAAAAGGAAATGCCTCAGACAGCCTTCTTAAATGACACCACTGCAGGATTGAACCCTTAACCTCTGCCTCCACAGTCATTGCAGTAACCAGCAAGCTACATCTTTATAGCATCTAATGCAGCACTGGCATGAATGTAGGGTTAACGCACGTTAACGAGCCAAGGCACCCTCTATCGCGAGATACAGATTCCTTGCTACCTTCCCTCTGGAACGCCCACTACCTTATATGGCATTCCTCACATTAACACTGCAACTAGCGCCGGTAATATTAGGATGGTTTAGTAAACATACTCCTATGTCTGAGAACCTGCTTAATAAGTGCACATTAACGGGTATGTTTACTAAACCATCTTAATGTTACCGGCACTAGTTGCAGCGATAATGTGAAGAATGCCATATAAAGAGTGGGAGTTCCAGCGTCAAAGTAGCAAGAATCTGTATCGCGTGATAGTGAGCGCCATGGCATGTTTACATGTGTTAACCCTAAGTTCATGCCAGCACAGTATTAGAAGCTATAAAGATGTAGCCCACTGGTTACTGCAATGACTGTGGAAGCAGAGGTCATGCATTCAATCCTGTGGTGGTGATATGTAAGAAGGCTGTCTGAGGCATTTCCCTTTTCTAATTTAAATCAGTGCTGTCTGAGGCAGTTCCCATATTTCATTTAAATCAGTGCTGTCTGAGGCAATTTCTTTTTTAAGTTAAATCAGTGCTGCCAGCAAAAACACCCTCACAGTGCCGTAACATAAGGTGTCGCATATGGCGCCCTATAAGGCACTCCATAGGGCACATTATAAAGTGCCCTGTCCACCAAGGTACCTTCTAATGTGCCCAATAGGGCGCCCAATAGGGTGCCTTATGAGTCACCTTAAGGCTACAGCACTGTGAGGGTGCATTTTGCTGGCAGCACTGATTTAAATTAAAAGGAAAAGCCTTAGACAGCCTTATTAAATAACACCACAGTGGGATCAAACCCATGACCTCTGCCTCCACAGTCATTGAATAACCAATAGGCTACATCTCTATAGCTACTATGGTACTGCTGGCTGGCTACAAAAAGACTGCAGGTCAGCACATAGACTGTCTGCTGTAGTTACCAGGATAGGGTAAACCCACCCATACCCATGATGCACTGCACATGACAATCAGCAGTCTACAGCTGATCACATAATGGGGTATGCACCCCCACAGCACCTAGGCCTGGTAGGGAGAACTGACCGTGTGTGTTACTGGCACAGAGTAGCTATGGACCGTGACATTGTGCGGGTCCTGCGCTCACCCTGAGGTGAGGTGGGGTACCCAGCACCAGGCCTGCGGCACCTGGCTTGGCTGAGTTAGGCTATATTGCAGGTCTCTGTCAGTGCCAGTGTGTGATAGGTAGTCCTTGCAGACACACCTAGGATGCACCTGTGTCTGTCTGTACTTCCGAGTCATGTCTAGCCCTTGTGGACTATGATGCACCCAGAATAGTGCATGTTCTGTGTGGGTGCCATGAGGAAATGTCATAGGTAAAGAGGGGGGGTTTGGACCCAAAAGCATATTATGTAGCACCACCCAACCCGCCCTCTGTGGTTCAGGGTGGAGGTGGGGGACAGGATCTCCCACCAACAGAAGCACACATTGTACATCTCTGCAATGGTGGCAGTAGAGAGGACCATCAACCCCAATCCTGCTGGGGAACAGGCACCCTACAGGGAAGTCAATGCAGATCTGTACACATCACATAAGGCAATGGCAGACAGGCGGAACGCTGGAGAAGCTCAGCTTCCCCCCCCCCACCCACCACCCACCACCCACCACCCACCACCACTATCTAACATTCACCAGCAGAGAGCACAGTCAGTCTCCACACACTGCACCATGCAAGGTGTTCCAACCATGCACATGCTAACTGCAGACAGTCTGCTAGCTAGTACATAGCGCATGCTCCTGGAGAAACTGTGTGCACCCAAAAATAGAATGTGAGCACACACACCAAAAAGGTAAGTCAGTGATTGGACCCAAAAAAAAAGAACCCATAAACATCACTTGAAAAAAATGCTATATAGCATTATGGGGGAACCTAGCCATGCCGTGGTCACTGCTCAGTCAGGGTGAGAGTGACCTCCCAGCATGACATGCTGTGGCCACCCTGTCTGTGCAGGTGGTGGTTGGGCACTACAATGACCCAGCCATTGCCCTATACCCTGTGCAGATGCATCCTGCCCAGGCCACCTATCCGGGCCATACCCACAGTACCTTGTTCCTCATTATGCACATTGGCAGGCTAACACTGGAAACAGTGCAAGCAGTGTGGGCTCAGTAAGGTGTAGGCAGACACAACACACTGGATAGACATACACACACTCCCACACCTATGCCAGCATTGTACAAATATGGAGGTTTGTGGCAGCCCTGGCCGCCACACCAGTCCTGGGTACAGTGCGGGCATTGCTATGGTACACAATACTGTTGGGGTCACTCCCCGGGGTGGTAAACACTGTCAGAAGCAATAACTGAAACACACTCCACAGATATCAGAAAGGTTGCTATAATGAATCTCTATCAACAAATCATGTTTAACTTAGGATTTGTTAGCTGACATTACTCATAGCAACCTTTTGATATATGTGGAACGTGTTCCCAAGTTTAGGACGGCATTGCTAAGGTATGCAGGTGCTAGTATTGGGAGATGCTGCTCCGCACAGGGCCCAACAGCCTGACTCTCCATGAGGCTTTGGATAGTGGAGCCTGTGGGTGTGAGTGTGGGTGTTTGTGCCCCTGTTGGCCTCTACTCTAGGGCAGAGGTTCCCAACTCTGGACCTGGTGGGCTAAACACTGTTCAGGTTTTCATGCTGTCCCTAATGAATATGCATAAAATACATTTGCATGCAATGGGGGCGATGCATACAAATGCAGCACAGGCATATTTATTAGGGACAGCATGAAACCTGAATGGTGTTTGGCCCTCCAGGACTGCAGTTGGGAAACTCTACTCTAGGGATTGCACATGTTTTTGATGTCTGTGCTCTGTAGGGTGGAGGAACACAAGGAGCAAGAGACGTAGGTCGGTAACAGACTGCTTTATTGATGAAAGTCCCTACGCGTTTCGGCAAACGCCTTCCTCGGGGGACATACAGCTAACATAAAATGAACAAACAATGTTAAACCAAATAAATATTAAATGCCATATCTTAATAAATAATACATATAATAAAAATGATAAATAGATAAATAATGAAGTACATTCAAATGATCATGCAAATAATAAGAATAAGAATAAGAAGGGCCGAGACAAGAGACAGATACATTTGTCCAAATATTAAGGACTATGGAACCTAATGAGGAGCAGTTAATAATCACATATAAATTAAAGATAAAAATAACTAACAATCATACATGTATAACCTAGATGATAGAGAAGGAGGGACAGGGAGAGACAAAGGTCACATTAAAAAAATTACACCAAGAGTGTCAACTGTATTAAACAAAAAGTAGTCCAAGCGACAAACTCATACATATTAATCAAAACCTACCAGTGCTGTGTCAGGTGAGGTGTCTCATTAAGACAGTTTGGTCAGACTATTATACAATAGCTAAAAATATAAAAAACAGGCTATAAAATTGTAAAATATGAGTGCACATAAGAACAATAAATAATAAAATGTTATGAAACAATATGTAAACAATATAAATATAAATATGCAATAATAAATTACATGACTAAAAAAATATATAAAAATATATATAAATACTAATACAAGAATTGTCATGAACAAGGAAACAGAGCAATGTACATGTATATGTGTATATATAAAAACATAACAAGATACTGATGCTTAAAAATTTCTATTCAGAGGACTGTCAATAAAACTTGTGCTAAGACGAGGTTGTAAAGGTGAATGTAAACGTCGGTGAGATAAAAGTGAAAGTAAAAACGTGGGTTGCATATCCCTGTAAGGGATAAAAAATGTGATAGAAACAAAGGTATACATATGTAATCTTAAAGCCAAAAATGGTGAATGTATATGGGTGTGAAAAAAGAAGAACAAACATGTAGAAAGAAACTAGTATTACAACCCCTTCTAATTTCTTCTTAGCACAAGTTTTATTGACAGTCCTCTGCACCCATTTGCTTAATGTCTTTCTAGTTCCTTTCTATCATTCAATAGCTCCTTTTACACATGGTTTTGTCTATAGTTTGGTGTATAAAACTTATCACTTGTTTATTTACCTGTCCATAAGTATTGTTTACCTTGAATAGAAATTTTTAAGCATCAGTATCTTGTTATGTTTTTATATATACACATATTTTAATTCACATTTATTTTCTGTTACATACATTGCTCTGTTTCCTTGTTCATGACAATTCTTGTATTAGTATTTATATATATTTTTATATATTTTTTATATATTTTTTTAGTCATGTAATTTATTATTGCATATTTATATTTATATTGTTTACATATTGTTTCATAACATTTTATTATTATTTATTGTTCTTATGTGTACTCATATTTTACAATTTTATAGGCTGTTTTTTATATTTTTAGCTATTGTATAATAGTCTGACCAAACTGTCTTAATGAGACACCTCACCTGACACAGCACTGGTAGGTTTTGATTAATATGTATGAGTTTGTCGCTTGGACTACTTTTTGTTTAATACAGTTGACACTCTTGGTGTAATTTTTTCAATGTGACCTTTGTCTCTCCCTGTCCCTCCTTCTCTATCATCTAGGTTATACATGTATGATTGTTAGTTATTTTTATCTTTAATTTATATGTGATTATTAACTGCTCCTCATTAGGTTCCATAGTCCTTAATATGTGGACAAATTTATCTGTCTCTTGTCTCGGCCCTTCTTATTCTTATTCTTATTATTTGCATGATCATTTGAATGTACTTCATTATTTATCTATTTATCATTTTTATTATATGTATTATTTATTAAGATATGGCATTTAATATTTCTTTGGTTTAACATTGTTTGTTCATTTTATGTTAGCTGTATGTCCCCCGAGGAAGGCGTTTGCCGAAACGCGTAGGGACTTTCATCAATAAAGCAGTCTGTTACCGACCTACGTCTCTTGCTCCTTGTGTTCCTCATTTGTTCTGCAAGAGCGACGCTCCTCCTCTTGTCA
Source organism: Ichthyophis bannanicus (assembly GCA_033557465.1). Taxonomy (NCBI): domain Eukaryota; kingdom Metazoa; phylum Chordata; class Amphibia; order Gymnophiona; family Ichthyophiidae; genus Ichthyophis; species Ichthyophis bannanicus. The sequence goes on along the minus strand of CM066034.1, from coordinate 956,421,570 downwards.
CCACCTGTGCTCTGTAGGGTAAAATATAGGCATTTCAGGCATGTTTATTTTATCTTCAATAAAGGGTCCATCTTTATTACCATGGTTTAGTACTGGGTAAAATATGGGGACAAGGTTGGCAGGAGCCACAGCTGGGACTTGAACTTGTGACCTTCTGCCCCTGTACACACTGGCTGTGTGTACTGCACCAAACTGTTGCCACAGGGGCAGGTTATTCCCTGGGGATACCATGACTATTCGTCAGACATACCTTGTCTGTTGCAATGCACGGCACCCACCTAAACGGGGCTTGGCCGTGGTCTGCTGTGGGCAGATGCCACTGCCCCCTCCGCCACCAGCACCCCTCCACCACCATGCTGACATGCCCTTATGCTGGTGGTGCTGGTGGTTTGCAGTCCTAGCCCATCCAGTGTGCCGGTAGGCATCTGCCTATGGTGTGGGTTCTCGGGTAAGGGTGCCTACATGGACATGCACGCTTCCCCCTGGCACCACCTGCCAATGTTATGTGCCCTTGAGGGTACCTGCTGGGTAATCTCCCCTGTGACACTGTGGGACACACACTCGTGCCCATGTTGGACCCTCATCAGTTGCTGTCTTGCTGCTTTACAGTTTTGTCATTCCTATGTGCCACCTAGGCATCTTCCTAATCTACACTATGCCCCAGCTGGACCACAGCATGTGCCGCCTGCAGCCCCCTTTATCCCATTTACAGTATCAGTACAGTTGCCCTTTCCTACGTGCCCACTCTGCTGTTGCTGCACATGTGCACGCCATAACAAACCTGCCCAAAAACCCTGATCACCGATATTTCAATATGGGATCATTCACTGGTTATTTCAATGACTGTAGAGGCAGAGGTCATGGGTTTGATCCCACAGTGGTGTTATTTAGGAATGCTGTCTGAGGCTTTTCCATTTCAATCAGTGCTGCCAGCAGAAACACCCTCACAGTGCTCACCCTCACAGTGCTCACCCTCACAGTGCACATTATAGGGTGCCCTAGCAGACAGGGCACTTTATAATTTGACCTATGGGGCGCCTTATAGGGCGCCTTATGAGGCACCTTAGGTTACAGCACTGTGAAGGTGTTTTTGCTGGCAGCACTGATTTAAATTAAAATAAAACGCCTCAGAGAGCCTTTTTAGATTACACCACTGAACCCATAACCTCTGCCTCCACAAAGGGGCGGCTCAAGGCAATCTGCTGCCTGAGGCGAAGTCTGAAATGGCGCCCCCCCTCACCCTAGAGGGAGAGGGGCTTTTTCAGAAATCCAATCAGAGTACCTGAACCAAATCAAAAAGCCGATTAGATTATATGGAGGAAATGCAAGATGTTTGCACACAGGACTGTATCGAGTTGCAATCACACCCTGTGCAACTTGCAGCTCAGGCGCATGCCCCCCTCCCTCTATACCTCCGTCCAGAGCTGCCTGCTCTTTCCCTGCTGCTGCTGCCCTGTTTTTTTTCATGGCGGCGCCGGCAGCAGGAAAAGAGCAGGCAGCACTGGACGGAGGTATGGGGAGGAGGAGGGGGGCATGCGCCGCTGGCAGGACAATAACAGGCAGCCGAAATGTGCTCCCCAAGCCTTTTCACAGCACTTTAAGCAGATCTGTCCCTCCCTACTCTGACATTGCATCAGAGGAGGGAGGGACTAGACCTGCTTAAAGTGCTGTGAAAAGGCTTCGGGAGCACATTTCGGCTGCCTGGTATTGTCCTGCCAGCGGTGGCAGGGCAACAGCTGACAGGCAAAATGTGGCCCCCAAGCCTTTCCGCCCTGTGAGGCTGCACCGCTTACACAGGTCTAGGTACGGTCCCGTTTGCACATCAATGAACTAAAAGCCAGCAAGAACCAACAGCACAGTTTATAAAACTAAATTATAACTCATTTTTATTTTGTTGTTATAAACTGCTTTATGGTTCTTGCTTTTTCTTTTTCAACATATATTTTACATTCACAGTAGGTGCAGAGAAGAACCAGGACCCACAGAACTCAGTATTAAAAAAAAAAAAAATCTGATTCTGATCATCTCACTAACAACAACAACAACCACTATTCTCCTGTACCAAGCATATTGTGAACTAACATAAAATCCTACAACAAAGAGCAATCCTACCATACCGTAACAGCACAAACTTCCAAAACTCACATAAGGAGCCCATCCAAAAAAGGTGTCACTGTAAATACTACAGTGGGCCCTGGAACATTCATGCACCTATTTGAATAGCTGAACAAGTCAAATTACTACAGTACAGTATAGATCTTTATATACAAGCTCCATGTTAACAGAACACCCGGACTCAGTCACACACTCACAACATCGACCCTCACCAAGTACAGAAGACATAACCACAATCTAAACTAAAAATAAAAATATGTAGACAAAATTTAAATTGAAACCCGAAGAAGCCAGAGTCCACATGCAGTGCAACATCAGATAAATAAGAGATGCAATTCCCCAATACTGTGTAAAATATAAAAATAGCACAAAGTCCAATCACTAAAATTAAATAAAATTATTTTTTCTACCTTTGTTGTCTGACCATTTTATTCTCTGATCATGCTGGTCCCGATCTGAGGCTTCTACTTTCCTGTCTTCTCTTAGCTCTCTTTCTGTGGTCTATGGTCCATCTGCCATTTCTTATCTCTTCTTTTGTTTTCTTCACTTCCTTCCATCAGCCAATTTCTAGTTCCAGTAACCCTCCCCAGTATCAGCCCTCTTTCCAGTCCTCCCCTCCCAGTACCTTCCAATGGCAACCGTCTTGCATTCTCACGACTGCCACTGGTGTCCATTCCCTTCCAGTCCCCCTCCTTCCCCACTGTCCAATCCCTTCTAGTCTAAATACCATCTCAGATATCAGCTTACGTTCACTCTCAGTGCCACCCCCCGTCAGCTCCCTTCCAGTCACCCTACCCTCTGTCTATCCCCCTTCCAGTGCCATTTGCATGTCAGCTCCCTTCCAGCCTCCTCCCCATTACCCAACCACCTACCACTCCCATCCCCAATTGTCAGCTCCCTTCCAGTCCACCTTCAGTGCATCCCAGGTGTCAGCTCCTTTCCAGCCCTCTTCTTCCCCAGTGTCAGCTCCCTTCCTGCCCCCTCCTTCCCCTGGCAGACCCTCTCATTATCCGCTCCCTTCCAGTCCAATTCTACCATCCTCCCACATCAGCCCATTTGTAGCCCTAGCCCCTAGTTTTCTTCCAGGGCTAGGAACACTCTTCTTTCCTCACCCATTAGCCCATTTCCAGTCCCAGCCCATTTCCAGTCCTATCCCTCTTATCAGCCCACTCTAGTCATAGCCCCCCAATCAGCCCATTTCCTGTCCTAGCCCCCTAATCAGCCCATTTCAAGGCCTAACCCCACCAATCAGCCCATTACCAGTCCTAGCTCCCTCTCCTGATCAGCCCATTTCCAGTTCTAACCCCCCATCAGTCCATTTCCAGTTTTAACCCCCCTCCGGATCAGCCTATTTCCATTCTTAACCCCCCATCAGCCCATTTACAGTCCTAGCCCCCCCTCCCGATCAGCCCATTTCCAGTTTTAACCCCCCATCAGCCCATTTACAGTCCTAGCCACCCACGATAGCCCATTACCAGCCCTAGCCCCCCTCCTGATCAACCCACTTCCAGTCCTAATCCCCCATCAGCTCATTTCAAGTCCTAGCCTCCCCCCATAGCCCATTACCAGCCCTAACCCCCCATCAGCCCACTTCCAGTCCTAACCCCCCATAAGCCCATTTCCTGTCCTAGCCCCCCAAAAGCCCATTACCAATCCTAACCCCCCATCAGCCCACTTAACCCCCCATCAGCCCATTTCCAGTCCTAGCCCCCCCCCCCCATAGCCCATTACCAGTCCTAACCCCCCCATCAACCCAGTTGAAGAAACTGGCTGCTGAAGTTGAAGCCGCTGCCACTGCCACCGCAGCAGCGGCAGAAGAAAGTGCCCACGGCCACCCTGGCAGAGCCCTCTTCTCTCCCTCAGTGCCGTTGCCAGCTTTACAGAGCTGCAAAGGGAAGCGTTTCCCTTTCTCGTGGCTCTGCTAAGTCCACGGGACGCTGATGAGAGAGAAGAGAGCTCTGCCGGTGCGACCGCGGGGCACTTTCTTCTGCTGCTGCAGAAGCGGTAGCGGCAGCGGCTCTTCCAATTGTTTTATTTTTTAATTTGAAGGCCGAGTGAGGCGGGCTTTTTGGGGGCAAATTTTCTGCCCCCAAAAAGTTGTCGCCTGAGGCCACCGCCTCACTCGGCCTCATTATAGAGCCGCCCCTGCTCCACAGTCATTGCAGTAACCAGTGGGCTACATCGTTATAGCTTCTAACACTGCACTGGCATGTACTTAGGGTTAACGTGTGTTAATGTGCCACGGCGCCCACTATCGTGCGATACAGATTCTTGCTACCTTAGGACTGGAACGCCCACTCCTTATATGGCATTCTTCACATTATCGCTGCAACTAGTGCCGGTAACATTAAGACGGTTTAGTAAACATACCCCTTAGTGTGCCTTAATGCTGCTGCTGACATTATCACGCGATATTTGCATGATAACATTACTTATCACACGATAAGGTCACCGCTGCTACGTTAAGATGGTTTAGTAAACATACACCTAAGAGGAATTAGGTATAAAATAGATGGATTTTTCAAACTTTTTAATAAGCACCTTTTGTGTCAATCATTCACGCACTATAAATTTAAGTAGAATTTCACCAGCATAAAACTATGCTTGGATTTTTACTATTTCTGAAAGAAGAACATTTCATAAAGTCAACTTCACATGCAAAAATGGTAAATAGTATACATTACTGCAAATTATCTGAACTAGTTTCCTATTCTTTTCATGCATAAAGAGTACTTTGTGAAATTTTCTACAATTTAATACTTAAGCCTCTATATATTTCAAATTTCCTTTCATGCATTAAACCTGTGAAAGAATACCATGGAAGAATTTGAGTTCTATGGAATTGAGGTGCTAAACATAACTAACTCCTTACCAAATCTAGAACAGAAACATGATCAAAAAGAGATTAATTATTTGACCACTTAAGATATAACCAAATTGGGCTGCACAACCTTTTTTTCTTTAAACATGCACTTGCTATACACACACAATCCAATGTCTGCCTTCAGCAATGCTGACTCCTGGTGACCCAGCTGCACCTGGCTTTTCTTGGTAAGGTATGACTGGAAGTGGATTACCAGGTCTTTCTTCTGAAGCAATGGTAGATAGTCACTTATCCAAGGTCACAAGGAGTGCCAGTGGGAATTGAATTCTTGGTCACCAGACCACTGCTCTAACCACTAGGCTACTCCTCTACTTGCACAGCTCAGTGTTCAAAATAATGTATTTGTTATAGGCAGCTGGTAAGCATGTAAGTCCTCCCTCTGGTTTTCAAAGACACTGTATGGATAGTGCCTGTGAAAATTATTCTAACTGCTTCAGCACTATCCAGAGACAGCTGGTGGTAATACCTAGCTATATGGATATACAGCGCTGTGTATGCCTTGTAGAACTATCCAAATGATAAGTAGTAGTAGTAGATGATATTTAGCAGCTATCTGTATTGTTAAGAGGTTGACCTTAGGCCTTCTGAAAAGCAGTCCTAAAGTCAACCACATAGCTGTATGGATAAGAACTTAAGATATGCCATACAAGGTCAGACCAAGGTCCATCAAGCCTGGTATCAAATGACAACCCAATAGATCACATCACCCCTATCTTATTCAGCTTGCACTGGCTCCCAATCCAAATCCGCACTCAATACAAAATAACTGTAACTACATTTAAACTAATTAATGACATAGCCCCATCACACCTTTCCTCCCTCATCGCCATAGAAACAAACACTCGTACTCAACGGGATTGCAATAAAAACAAACTCACTACAGTGCCAGACTACAGGAAAGCTAAAAAAGTCACAATCAGCAGGGCATTCTCCCATTGTGCCCCCACCCTCTGAAACAAGCTCCCAGACAATTTAAGAGAGATAAAAGACCTCTCTTCTTTTCGAAACAAAATTAAAACACATCTGTTCACTCATTGGTTTGGTAGTGTAATCACCAACGCAGAGCCTGTCCACCACAAATAACCAGTCTAAGGGGTATGTTTACTAAACCACGATAACGTAGCAGCAGCTAAGTTGTCACGTGATAAGTGACCTTAACACACGCTAACGTAACCAGATGCAACGTTAGCGCGCGTTAACGTCTCCGGTGGCGCAATGTCCCGCAGAGGGTGGAGAGAGGGCGGAGAGAAGGGGTCAATGGGCAGGGAGTGGACGAAGCATTATCGCTGTGAACTGAAGGGCATCTTTCTCATCTTTCTGGACATCTCTGCCGCCTTTGATTCTGTGAACCATGATATACTCTTACAACGCCTACAAGAAAAGGGGATTCAAAGCACGGCACTAGAATGGTGCAAATCCTATCTATCCAATAGGTGGCAGCAAGTCAAGGTAGGCCACACATCCTCAGAACCATTTCTGCAGACACAGGGGGTGCCTCAAGGTTCGGCCTTGTCGGCACTGATGTTTAATGTCTACATGCAGCCGATATGTGACTTGATCCGATCCTTCAACGTACAATGCCTTGCTTATGCAGATGACATCCTCCTTTACATGCCGTTCACAATTGACCAACCAGTGCTCTCCCCAATAATAAGATGCTTCGAAGCTGTAGCTGACTGGCTGTTGACACAAAATTTATGGATCAACCATGACAAAACTGATGTTCTATTTGTCACAAGGAACCGGAAGTTCATACCTCCCCCATCTCTACAGGCCAACAATGCAGAGCTGAAATCCAAACCCACTATCCGTTATCTGGGCATCATGCTCGATCAACGCCTTGATATGACAACACATGTCAAAAACGTCACAAAAGCAATATATCATAAGATCAGAACGCTGCGTCACCTTCGCCCCCTACTGGATTTTACCGACTACCGGACAACCTTCCAGGCATTAGTCCTCCCACATCTGGACTTCGCTAACATCATCCTCCACGGACTCTCACAATCAACCTTAAATCCGCTCCGCCTAGCTATGAATGCAGCTGCAAGAGTACTTTCTGGATCGTCAAGATCTGACCACATAACACCAATCATGAAAGAACTGCATTGGCTACCATTACATGCCAGACTCCAATACAAGTCAATAGTCCTTACATTCAAAGCCCTAAATAAACACCCTCTATGCCAATCAGCAAGCTAATCCACAGCACCCTGGAAAATAGAAACAGGAGACCTACAACAATGAACACCTTAGTAGTCCCCAAGATGACGACAAAATGCTCAAAGACAACCTCCAACAGGGCCTTCTCCATATTTGCTCCTTTAAACTGGAATGACCTTCCCCATGAAATCCGAGGCATCAAAAGTCTAGCCCCATTCAGAAAAGCCTTGAAACACCACCTGTTCACAAAATTCTACCCGGAGACTATCCGAGGTAAACACTCAATTGGCAACCCACCCGCATGCCCCAGCCACCCAGCCACCCTAACACAAACAGAAAATGGTTAGCCTACACATAAGTCCCATCGCTAACCATCACTCGTGTACTATCCACCCACAAATGCACATGTAACAACTAGATGAGTCATAGAAGTGTACATAGTATAAAGTTAGCTTGTAAATAGTTTCCCCGGTTTTCTCCATGTTTAATATCCTGTTTCACTGTAAACTCAATGTTGCCTGTATGCATTGTAGTATGTTTTTGTTCGATGTACACCGCACTGATTATAATAGCGCAGTATAGAAGAAACATAAAATAAAATAAATAAATAAATAAATAAAATTATTGCGAGTGAAAACCTGGCGTTAGATGTATATTTGCAGGAGAGAGAAACCATTTAAGTGCCAGCAATGTACAGCATAGGCAGGGAGCCCAAAAAAGTGATAGTAGTGCTATATGTGCAGTAAAAGCATAGTGCTCAGGTATGAAAGGGCACTATGGCGAGGCTGCAAATGGGGCATAGGGAGTTGCAGGTGGACATGCAGTGGGGCAGCTGGGGTACAGGGTGGGCTAGGCAGATGCTGAGGTGGCACATGGGAACGCGTAAACTGGAAATCAGCAAGACAGCAACTGACCAAGGCCAAACATGCCCATGAGCCCGTGTCCCACAGTGTTCCATTCAGCGGACATTACCCAGCAGGTTCCCCAAAGGGCACATGACATTGGCAGGCGGTTCTGGGGGTAAGCGTGGATGCCTATGTAGACACACCTATCCCCAAACCTGCACGCTAGGTAGCCGCCTACCTGCACACTGGATGGCCTGGGACTGCACACCACCAGCATATGGGCATGTCAGCATGGTGGGGGAGGGGTGCTGGTGGTAGAGGGGGCAATGGCAGCTTCCCACAGCAGACCAAGGCCAAGCCCTGTTCAGGTGGGTGGCGTGCAGTGCACCAGACAAGGTCTGTCTGATGAACAGTCATGGGATCCCCAGGGACTGACCTACCTCTGTGGCAACAGCATGGTGCAGTACACACAGCCAGTGTGGCCTTGGGCAGAAAGTCACAGGTTCAAGTCCCAGCTGTGGCTCCTGCAAACCATATCCCTACATTTTACCCTACATAGCAGATACAACAGAAACATGTGCACTCCCTAGAGCATCGGCCAACAGGGGCACAAACACCCAGGCTCCACTATCCAAAGCCTCATGGAGAGTCAGCTTCCTGGGCCCGGCACGGAGCAGCACTTACCACCAAAGCAGTACTACTAGCACCTGCATATCTTAGCAATGCCTGCACTGTGCTCAGGACTAGTGTGGGGGGCAAGGCTGCCAACCACCCCCTATCTTTGCACAATGCTGAAATAGGAGTGGGAATGTGTGTATGTCTATCCATTGTTTTGTGGCTGCCTACTCCTAACTGGGCCCACAATGCTTGCACTGTTTCCAGCGTTAGCCTGCCAATGTGCATAATGAGGAGCAAGGTATTGTGTGTATGGTCCTGACAGGGCGGACTGGGCAGGATGCATCTGCGCAGGGTGTGGGGCAATGGCTGGGACATTGTAGTGCCCAACCACCACCTACATGGACAGGGTGGCCACAGCATGTCGTGCTGGGAGGGAACTCTCACCATCAATGAACAGTGACCATGGCATGGCTAGGTTCCCACAGCGTGCTATGTAGCCTTTCTCTCAGGTGGTATCTGTATGTTTCCTGTTCTGGGGCCCAGTCACTGAGATACCTGCTTGGTGTCTGTGCTTACATGCTGTAGATTCTCTGGTGACTGGCTAGTGGACTGTCTGCAGTCAGCATATGTGTGGTTGAAACACCTTGCAGGGTGCAGACTGACTGTGTCCTTTGCCAGTGAATGTCAGATCATGGTGGGGGGCAGACTGACTGTGCTCTGTACTGATGAATGTCAGATTGTAGTGGGGGGCAGCTGAGCTTTTCCAGGCCTTCAGCCAGTGTGTGTGTGTGATATGTACAGATCTGCATCAACTACCCTGGATGGTGCCCTTTTGCCAGCAGGATTGGGGTTAATGGTCTCACAGCCCTTCATCATTCCCCTCTATTGCCTCCATTGCAAAGATGTAGAGTGTTGGTTTGTTGGGGACAGATCCTGTCCACCACCTTGACCCAGACAGGGTGGGTTGGTAGGTGGTGCTACATAATACACATGTGGGTCCAGACACAGCCCTGCTCTTATAATAATTGACCATGGCAACCACACTGGATATGCTTAACTTGGTCGGCTCCTGGTCTCCAAGGGCTAGATGTGACTGGGGAATACAGATGGACACAGGAGTGTCTTAGGTGTGGCTGCAAGGAATACCTGTCACACACTGGCAATGATAGGGCCCTCCAACAATGCCTATCTCAAGCAACCCGGGTACTGTGGACCTGGTGCTGGCCGCTCCACCTCACCCTCAGGTTGAACACAGTACCGGCACAATGGTATGGTGTGTGGCTACTCTGTGGCTACTCTGTGCCAGTATCACGCATGGTCAGTTCCTCCTACCACACTGAGGTGCTGGAGAGCTGCATACCCCATCTGGTGATCAGATGTAGACTGCTGTTCTGCACGTGCAGTGGGTCATGGGTACTGGTGGGTTTAACCTATCCTGGTGGACACAGCAGACAGTTTGTGTGGTGACCTGCAGTCTTTTTGTAGCCAGCCATTGCTAAGATAGACACCATAGAGGTATAGCACACTGGTTAATACAATGACATTCTAGGCAGAGATAAGAACATAAGAACATAAGATATGCCATACTGGGTCATACCAAGGTCCATCAAGCCCAGTATCCTGTTTCCAACAGTGGCCAATCTAGGTCATACGTACCTAGTAGTTTCCCCAAAAGACACAGGTTCCGCAATGCTTGTACTGGGTCAAGCATTGATATCCTGGATCCCTTCTTAATAATGGTTTATGGACCTTTCCTCCAGGAACTTGTCCAAACCTTTTTTAAACATAGCTACACTAACAGCCTTTACTACATCCTCCAGTAACACATTCCAGAGTTTGATTACACGTTGAGTGAAGAAATATTTTCTTTTATGAGTCTTAAATAGTTTACCCTGTAGCTTCATTGCATGTCCCCTAGTCTTTCTATATTCTGATAACGTAAACAATCGATAGTAACATAGTAAATGACGGCAGATAAAGACCAGTATGGTCCATCTAGTCTGCCCAGCAATATGACGGGAGTAGGTGCACCCCTTCCCATGTCTTCACCCCTCCCCATATCTTTGTTTCTTTGTTTAGGGGTGAACACATCACTCCTCACCCATCGCTCCATGTAGGACACCCCTATTTGGTGAGAAATTAGATGGTTCAGTTTATTTTGATTTTATCCTGTTGCTGTAAAGGGATCCACTGTGTCTGTCCCAGGCCACTTTGAATTTCATCACTGTGTTTGTCCCCACCACCTCCATCGGGAGGGCATTCCAAGCATCCACCACCCTTTCAGTAAAAAAGTATTTCCTGACATTGCCTTTCAATTTACCACCTTGCAGCGTCATGTTATGACCTCTAGTTTTACAGCTTCCCCGTCTCTGGAAGAGGTTTGTTTGTTCATTATTTCTCTTTAAGTATTTAAAGGTCTGAATCATATCTCCCCTATCCCTCCTCTCCTCCAAAGTGTACATATTTAGGTCTTCAAGCCTCTCCTCATAAGGCTTCTGACGCAGGCTCCATATCATTTTGGTCGCCGTCCTCTGAACAGCTTCCATTCTTTTTACATCCTTTGCAAGATACAGTCGCCAAAACTGAACACAATATTCCAAGTGAGGCCTCACCAGAAACTTATACAGTGGTACTAGTATACCTTCCTTTCTGCTGGTAATTCCTCTTCGGATGCAGCCCAACATCCTCCTGGCTTTTGCCACCGCCTTGTCGCACTGTTTTGCCACCTTGAGATCTACAGAAATAATCATACCGAGGTCTTTCTCCTGCTCCATGCACACCAACCTCTTGCCCCCTATCGTGTACATTTCCCTTGGATTTCTGCTACCCAAGTGCATGACAATGCACTTCTTTGTATTAAATCTTAATTGCCAAGCATCAGACCATTCCTCCAGCTTTTGCAGATCCCTCCTCATGTTAAGCACTCCCTCGGGGGAGTCCACTCTGTTGCAGATTTTCGTGTCATCTGCAAAAAGACAGATTTTTCAATTCAGTCCTTCAGCATTATCACTCACAAATACATTGAACAGTGCCGGACCTAGGACTGAACCCTGAGGCACCCCGCTAATCACCTTCCTTTCATCCGAGTGAGCTCCATTAATCATCACCTTCTGCCGTCTGTCAGTCAACCAATTTCTGATCCAGTTTACCACCTTGGGACCCATCCCCAAACTACTAAGTTTATTGATAAGCCTCCTATGAGGGACAGACAGTATCAAAGGCTTTGCTGAAATCCAGGTAGATGACATCCATCGCGTGTCCTTGATCCAGTTCTCTGGTCACCCAGTCAAAGAACTCAATAAGATTTGTCTGGCAAGATCATTCCTCGGTAAAACCATGTTGCCTCGGATCTTGTAACCCACTGGTTTTGAGAAAGTTCACTATTCGCTCTTTCAGGAGCATCTCCATTACTTTTCCTGCAACCGAGGTAAGGCTCATGGGCCTGTAGTTTGACACTTTTTCCCTGTCACCACTTTTATGTGGAGGTATGACGTCAGCCATTCTCCACTGCTGAGGAACCTCTCCTGTTTCCAAGGATCTGTTGAAAACATCCTATAATGGCCCTGCAAGAACCACTCTGAGCTCTTTCAGTATCCTGGGATGTATCCCATCCGGTCCCATGGCCTTGTCCACTTTCAGTTTTGCAAGTTGCTCTAAAACCTCATCCTCTCTGAATAGTGTGGTATCTACCTCATTCCCATTTTTATATTTGGGAGTCACAGGTGGTCCTTCTCCAGGACTTTCTTTAGTAAAAACAGAGCAGAAGTATTTGTTTAGTAATTTCGCTTTATCAATGTCATTTTCCACAAGTCCGTTTCCAGCACTTCTGAGTTCTGCAATTCCACCTCTGATCGTCTTCCTTTCCCGAATATACCTGAAGAAAGTTTTGTTGCCGCACTTAACATCTTTAGCCATCTTTTCCTCTGACTTTGATTTTGCTATCCTTATTTCTCTTTTTGTCTCCTCGAGTTTGATCCTGTATTCATTTCTGTGTTCTTCTGTTTGCAGGTTTTTGAATTTTGCAAAAGCTGTGTTTTTTTGCCCTTATTTGAGCAGCCACTTCTTTGGAAAACCAAATAGGTTTCCTTCTCCTCTTGTCTTTATTTACTTTTCTTACATATTTATCTGTTGCCCCTTTTATTGTCCGTTTTAGTTTAGCCCATTGCAATTCCACTTCCCTTATCCCCTTCCACCCTGTCAGCTCCTCCTTTAGGTATTCGGCCATTTTATTGAAGTCAGTGTTTTTGAAGTTTAGGACTTTGAGCTTGCTATGATTGGATTGCACCTTGGCTTTTATCTCAAACCACACCGTGTGATGATCACTGTTGCTTACAGGGGCACTCACCCAGACATTAGACACGCTATCACTGTTGGTGAGCACCAAATCCAGCGTTGAGCTTTCCCTGGTTGGTTCCATCACCATTTGTCTAAGTAATGCATCTTGGATAGCATCCACAATTTTTTTGCTTCTTTCCAGATTTGCAGAAGGAGTAATCCAATCCACATCAGGTAGATTAAAGTCACCCAATATGATCTTTTCCCCCTTTGTTGCTATCTTGGCAATATCTATAATCAATTTGCTATATATCTCTTCAATTTGAGTCGGAGGTCTATAGATTACAGCAGTATGGATGACAGTGCCATCTCCTCTTTCCAACACGATCCAGAGCGCTTCTTCTTTTCCCCATGCCCCCTGCATTTCAGTAGCTTTGATATTGCTTTTGACATACAAGGCTACTCCTCCCCCTTTTCCATTTTCTCTGTCTCTTCTGAATAGATTATAGCCAGGTATAGCTATATCCCAATCATGCGATTCATTAAACCATGTTTCTGTAATGCCACATGTTAATGTACATAGTTGAAACTGTTCCATGTAATTGAATACATACTGTTTTGTATACTGCATATCTTGTTCTTTGTAAATCGCGATTGGTCTGTTTGAAATTGCGGTATAAAAATGTAAAATAAATAAATAAATCCTGATTCCAACAGTGGCTAATCTAGGTCACAAGTACCTAGCAGTTTCCCCCCCAAAAATAGGTTCCACAATGCTTGTATTGAGGCAAGCAGTGGATTTCTTGGGACCCTTTAATAATGGTTTATGAACCTTTCCTCCAAGAATTTGTCCAAACCTTTTTTAAACCTAGCTATACTAACAGCTTTTACTACGTCCTCTGGTAACGAATTCCAGAATGTGATTACACATTGAGTGAAAGCATATTTTCTCTTATTAATCTTAAATAAGTTACACTGTACATTCATTGCATGTCCCCTAGTCTTTCTATATTTTGTTGGCGTAAACAATCTATCTACGTTTACCTGTTCCACTCCATTCATTAATTTATAGACCTCTGTCATATCTCCCCTCAGCCATCTCGTCTCCAGGTTGAAGAGTCCTAACCTTTTTAGCCTTTCTTCATAGGGGTATCCTTCTACCCGCTTTATCATTTTGGTGGCTCTTCTCTGTACTGTGGGGAAATTTGGCTGAATTGTTCTGCTTGATTTGCATGATTGGCATGAATACCTTACGGTACCCTAGCCTATTCCTGACCAGCTTTAGTGTCATACCTGGATGAAGGCACATGGCAAAAAGACATGTGGGCTAAGAAAAGCAAGAACTGAGTACACGAAAACAGCATAATAAAAAGCAGGATGAAACTATACTTTGTGCAGGAATGTGCAGAGAATGGCATCTTGCAAAACAGAACGGTTTGAGCAAGCCAGCATGAACAAGCTGAATAACAGGTACTCAGAAGCCCTGAAGAATTACCAACTGTGCTGTAGGCTACAGATAAGCAACTGGCAGGGTGTGGTAAGCTAACGAAGCAGAAAAAACTAGAACCTGCTAATCTGATTTGGCACTGGAATTATGTAAAACAAGTGAAAAGAACGTGAAGACCTTGAGAACGAGAAGGGTATAAAGGTGTGCAGCAACTTGGTTCGGGGGCAGTCTCCCCTTTCTCACTAACAAGAGAGGTTGGGGACGCTGTCCAACACTTGAACGAGGGAGACACAGTGTGCAAATGAATCTTGTATCCTACTGACTGAATAAAGGGAAAGCTTGCTTCATTTCTGAATGTGTCTGAACTTCATTTCCCTAGTTTTGTGGGGTTAGACACGCAGCTGGACTGGGACATTAAACCCGACAGTACCTTTTATAATAATGCTATAACCTTTTCAAGATATGGTGGCCAGAATTGAACACAATATTCAAGGGCCGGTCACACCATGGAATGATACAGAGGCATTATAATATACTTTGTTTTATTTTCCATTCCTTTCCTTATGATTCCTAGCATTCTATTTGCTCTCTTGGCCACCACTGCACACTGGTCAGATGGTTTCAACATGTTATCCACGATGACACCTAAATCTTTTTCCTGGATGGTGGTTACTAATATGGAACCTTGCATTGTATAACCATAGTGTGGATTGTTCTTTCCAAGGTGTGTAACTTTGCACTTATCCATATTAAATTTCATCTGCCATTTGGATGCCCAGTCTCCCAATTTATCAAGGTCCTCTTGCAATTTTTCCCAATCCTCTTGAATTTTAAGAACTTTGAATACGTTTATGTCATCTGCAAATTTGATTACCTCACTCGTTATTCCCTTTTCCAGGTCATTTATGAATATGTTAAAAAGCAGCAGACCCATCACAGATCCTGGGATACTCCACTATTCACTTTTCTGCATAGGGAAAACTGGCCATTTATCCCTACCCTCTGCTTTCTATCTTTTAACCAGTTCCTGATCCACAATAGTACACTGCCTCCTATCCCATGACTTTTCAATTTCACCAAAGGTTTCTCATGAAGGACCTTGTCAAAGGCTTTCTGAAAATCCAGATACGCTCACTTACCTGTTTATTCACACCTTCAAAAAAACCCAACAGTTTAGTAAGACAAGACCTTCCTTGGCTAAAGCCATGTTGGTTGTCTCCCATTAAGCCTTGACTATCTACATATTCAGTAATTTTGTTCTTTATAATGGTTTCTACCATTTTCCTGGTACTGACTTCAGGCTCACCAGTCTGTAGTTTCCCAGATCACCCCTGCAACCCTTTTTAAAAATTGGCGTTACATTGGTCATCCTCCAATCTTCAGGTATTACAGATGATTTTAATGATAGTTCACAGATTTCTAATAGTAGGTCTGCAATCTCATGTTTCACTTCTTTCAACACCCTTGGATGTATACCATCCGGTCCAGGTGATTTGCTACTCTTCAGTTTATCAAATAGTTGTAATACATCTTCCAGGTTTATCGGTTTTTCTTTCAATTCTTCTGAGGCATCACCTTTAAATACCATTTCAGTCATGGGTAATATCCCTACATCTTCCTCAGTAAAGACTGAAGCAAAGAATTCATTTAGTCTTTCCGCTATGGCCTTGTCCCCTATTAGTGCCCCCTTTACCCCTCTATCATCTAATGGTGCAACTGACTCTGTCACAGTATTTTTGCTACAAATATACTTGAAAAAGTCTGTATTAAGTATTTTTGCTTCCACAGCAAGCTTCTCAAATTCTCTCTTTGCCTGCCTTATCAATGCCTTGATTACTGATGTTTTTTTCAGTTTTTATCATTTGGCTCCTTTATCCATTTCCTGAAAGATGCTTTTTTGGCAACAACAGCCTCTCTAACTTCACCTTTAACCCATGCTGGTAATTTTTTTTTACTTCCTTCCACTTTTCTTAAAGTGTGGAATACAGATGGTCTGGGCTTTCAAGATAGTATTTTAAACAAACCCATGCTTGATGTAAATCTTTAGCCTTTGCATCTGCTCCTTTTAGTTTTTTCTTAACTATTTTCCTTATTTTATCATATTATACCTTTTGAAAGTTAAAAAGTAGTATTGTGGCTTTCCTTGCCATCCTTCCTCTATTTATTAAATCAAACACAATCATGCCATGATCAATATTGCCAAGTGGCCCCAACACCCTTATCTCTTGCACCAGATCTGTTGTTCCACCAAGGACTAAGTCCAAAATGGCTTCCCCTCTTGTAGGTTCATGAACCAGCTGTTCCAAGAAGCAGCTATTTATTTCATCTAGGAACTTTATCTCTCTAGCATGTCCTGCCATGACATGATCCAGTCGATACCGGGGTAATTGAAATCACCCATTATTATTTATTTATTTATTTATTTATTATTTATTACAGGCTCTTATATACCGCTCTATTCAGCATCAGCGCGGTTCACAATATAACAACAGACCAGAACAATAAACTGTTTGGTTTTACAGAGAACAAGGTCAGAGAACTTGGATAAAACATGGGACGTCATTACTGCAACTATTTACATGAGTATTTACAAGTATACACAACAGGATTTGTTATTAGTTATAGGGTAAGGATAGAGATTGGTTAGCTGGTCAGGTAATATTGGGGGAAAAGGTGGGATTTGAGAGCCTTTCTAAAAAGGGATAGATCAGTGATAGCACGAATCTCTGGAGGTAGGGCGTTCCAGCACTTAGGGGCATAGAATCTGAAGGCCCTGTTAGATGTCGTTGATAGGCATTTTGTCGCTGCTTTAGGGATAACTAGTACATTTGTTGATATCATTCTCCTGGATCTATTGGGTGGAACAGTCTGAACGAGGTCTATTAGAGAGGAAGAGGTGATGATTTTAGTGGCCTTGAAGGTTAGTAGTAATGTTTTGAACAATATTCTGCCATGTATGGGGAGCCAGTGGAGTTGCTCTAGGATGGGTGTTATATGGTCCCTTCTTGATGCTCCGTAGAGGACTCTAGCAGCGGTATTCATGGCGAGTTGCAATGGGTTTATTATTACTGTGCTGTAACTTTTGTTAGCTTCCCTGATTTCTTTGAGCATTTCATCATCTATTTGTTCATTCTGGCCAGGCAGTCGATAGTACACCCCCACTGCCATTGACTTCCTCTTCCCCCTTTTTACATGGAATTTCAATCCATAGAGATTCTACCGTGAATTTTGTTTCCTGCAAAACTTTAATCCTTTGTGATTCAATGGCTGAATATCTCTGCTATATGTTTAGCTACTGGCAATGACCACATGTTATGTCACCTCTCTGTGTGGCTGAATGTATTCAATGAGGCCAGTTTTGAAAAAGACTGATGTTTAATGGGCTGTCCGATGACCATGGCACTTCCTGTAGTATCTAGATATTATTCGGATAGTGTCTGGACAGAGCAATGCTATCCGGAGAAGTAATGACCTATCCGGATAGTGGTGATTTTCAGTCAGCCCTTATCTGGAGATCAACTTAGGCCTGCTTTTCATGTGCCCTAAATTATTCAGATCCTGTTCCCAAGAGTTACCTATCCAGGTACCTTTTGGGAAACTGACAGGTAGTTGTGACCTGGATTGGCCTGTGTTGGAAACAGGAAACTGTTCTTGATGGACCTTTGGTCGGACCTGCTGTTTTAGTTCTTATATTCTTGTGTAAGTACTTAACAGGGTCCCAAAGGGTAGACAGATCCCATGCTTCTTACCCCAAGTCCTATTCTTTTTTCATTAACTAAAATACTTCATAGCCTATACTGTACCGCTCCCTTGGGGTTCTGCATCCCAAATGACCTTACATTTTTAGCATTATATCCTAATTGCCAAATTCTTGACTATTCTATCAACTTCATTAAATGCCTCCTCGTGTTATCCATACCTTCCAGTATGCCTTCCCTGTTACCGATTTTGGTATCATTCACAAAGAGGCATGCTTTTTGCAACAGACGTTTTTTAATATCACTTACAAAAATGATTCAAAGGACAGAACCAAATATCCCAACGGTACGATACTGGTAACACCCCTATCTTCAATGTGAACTCTATATACTACTACTGTAACTGGGCAGTGGCAGAATATTGCCACTGCGTGGTTAGCTTCCTGTTTCTCTGGCTAACTCAAATATTCAATGCCAGTGGTCAGATATGGCCCCAGCATTGAATATCTGAGTGTTAGTTTCAGTGGCAATGGTTAGCAGCTGTAATTGCGATTGTTGCCACCGTTGACTATCTTCCCAGCATCATATCCAGCACTCTCCATGATCCAGTTTTCTAGTCACCTCAGTCAAATAAATCAATCAGATTTGTCTGACAAAACTTATCTCTAATAAAGCCATGCTGTCTCAGATCTTGTAATTCCTTGGATTCCAGAAACCACACCATCCTCTGTTTTATAAATTTACTCACCACAGAGGTCAGACTAACTGGTCGGTAGTTACTAATCTCTTCTTTACTTCAATGTTTGTGGACAGGAAACACATTTGCCCATCTCTAGTCCTCTGGGATCACTCTTGACTCTAAAGAAGAATTGAAAAGGTCAGCCAGCGGAGTCACCAGTATTTCTCTTAGTTCTTTGAATACCCTGAGATGAATACCATCTGGCCCTATTACTTTATCCACTTTTGTTTTTTTGGGTTTCTCATGAGCCCAGTCTTCTAAAATTCCTTTGAGCTCTACCTCACTCCCTAGGTTTGTTTGTGGATTTCAGAATTAGGTTGGTGTGGTATTCTTGCTTGTGTTGATTGATTAGTTCATTGTATTCTTGTTGTTTTGTTTTGTACTGCTGTAAGGTGTCCCGAGCCTTGTTCTGTCTCCAGTTTCTCTTGATTTTCCTTAGGGTTCTCGTAGCTTCTTTTATTTTATTGGAGAACCAGAGTGCTGAACTCATTCTTCTTTCCTGTGTTTCTTTTTGTCCTGTGCTATTGTAGCTATGGCGATAGTGCTATTCCAATTTTCAATTATGTTGTCAAGGTTAGTCCTATCTAGGTTTAATTTTGGAAGGAATTCTTGTAGGAACTGATCCTTATTGAAGTTCTTGAATCTTCTGCCTGGGTGTTGTTCTTGCTTCTGTGTGGTTGGGTAGGAATCTGCATGTTGAAGTTTATGATGCGATGGTCTGACCAGGGTGTCAGGGTGATTGAAGGCAGCATTATGGCGTTAAGTTCTAGTAGTATTTTAGGGGCAAAGATGAGGTCAGGATTCGTGCCCTGTTGGTGTGTAGGCACTTATATGTAATGTAGCTAATCCATTGCTCTCAGGGAAGTGTTAGCTTCCTTGTTGGATGTAGAGTTAAGGTTAAAGTCTCCAAGGATTGTCAATAGCTTTTGAGGGGAATTTAATGCACACTGACTCTAGCGTTGTGGAGAGCTCGTCAGCCTTGGCATTTGGACCTCTATAGGTAAAGCATATAGATGTGTTTATTCTCAATGATGATCATGTTGCTTTGCTCTGTGCTGACAGTTGAGGAGGCTTTAAATCTGAAATGGTTCCTTGCCAAGATAATTACATCTCCACCCGTCTTGTGGGTTCGTAGGCAATTGAACGGGGTGTGTGTGGGCAGTGAGATCTGATTCAGGATGATTTGATCCGTGTTTGTTAGCCAGGTCTCAGTTATGCACATGATGTTAGTCTGTTGAGCTTGCAGATAGTCAGCAATAGTCCTGGTTTTGTTTCCGATTGATCTAGCATTGATTAATGCACAGCTGACTGGACTATTCAGGATGGGGTTAACGTTGATTTTGTGTGGATGTCCTGTGGCTTTGATTTGTAGAAGTGTGTGAGAGATCCTACTAGAGTGCTTGAGTATATGCTGCCAGGGCATCCTGTGATATATTTCAGCTAGCAATGGTAGCTACACGGTGGTGGTATGTGTCGGGGTGGCTCTTGTGTATTGAATGAGGAGGTTTAGTAGTAGTAGAGTGGTGAGGAGGTAATGCTACATCCTCATGGTGTGTTCCTGTGTTCTGGGACCCATGTGTGTAACTTTAATAGTGGAGCTTTCTATGTAGTGAAATTGAGCAGCATATCAGTGTTGAGCTTACGTCAGAGATGTGAACAGCTGCTTAACTAGGTCTGGTGGAGGCGCTGGGCGTAATGTAGTGTTACTTAGTGGGGAATAACAGTTTGGCCATAAAGTGTGTTTGCTGGCATGCAAATGTGTTTTGGTAGCTTGGCAGAGTTCAAACCTGTCAAATGTGATGTAGAAGAGGTTTTCTATACATGATTTAATGGTGATCGATAAGTTTAAAGCAAGGTGCCCTGATTCAGGGAGATGGTATATTGGGATTCTTGATCTCCAGAAGTCTGGTTTTGAATCTGTGAGACCACATGTGGGATTAGGAGTTGTGTGTTTGGTGTATGATTGTACTGTTGTCTGTTTTTGATTGGCAGTTGTTGATTTGGGATGAGGGTGGAAATGGGATGGATAGGTACATTCTCCGGGAGTCTAAGGTGTGTAAGTTTCGCCATGCCTTGGGTGTGAACAGATTAATTTGTGCTATTTTCTTTTGGTTTGGAACACACAAGGAAGCTACAAAGTAGTACATTTAACACTAATCAAAGATTAGTGATGGTGAAAGCTAGAAGGATGCTCGGGTACACATGAAGAGGAATGACCAGCAGGAAGAAGTAGGTGATAGTGCCTTCAGGTAAGTCTCTATTTGAGACCTCATTTGGAGGTTCTGGCTAGTTGTTTTGCCCCTGAGGAAGTCTCTTTAGGCAAAACAAAGATCTTTGTTGGCAAAATTTGGGAGAAATTTACCTGTTAAAAGGAAACCGGTCAGTTGGGTGTGGAGCTCATTGATCCCAGTGGTGTTTGAGCTTTGCAGTGGTGGTTTGCTACTAGCAAAGGTGGCTAATGGTGTGAACTGTGAAGTGGCAGTTTTAGTTGCCAGAAGAAGCTAATTATAAGAGGTTTTGGCAACAGTTGATTGTCTTCAGATAAGTAAACTGTTTTGGGGGGTGTGAGGATAGTTACACTGACCCTGTTTGTTCTGTTCACAGGTACCTTTGCCTCATTGAAGGATAAGAACATAAGAAAATAAGATATGCCATACTGGGTCAGACCAAGGTCCATCAAGTCCAGTATCCTGTTTCCAACAGTGGCCAATCTAGGTCATACGTACCTAGCAGTTTCCCCAAAAGACACAGGTTCCGCAATGCTTGTACTGGGTCAAGCATTGATATCCTGGGTCCCTTCTTAATAATGGTTTATGGACCTTTCCTCCAGGAACTTGTCCAAACCTTTTTTAAAACCCAGCTATACTAACAGCCTTTACTACATCCTCCGGTAACAAATTCCAGAGTTTGATTACACGTTGAGTGAAAAAATATTTTCTTTTACTAGTCTTAAATAGTTTACCCTGTAGCTTCATTGCATGTCCCCTAGTCTTTCTATATTCTGATAACGTAAACAATCGATCTACGTTTACCCGTTCCACTCCGTTCATTAATTTATAGACTTATATCTCCCCTCAGCTGTCTCTTTTCAAAGGTTAAAGAGCCCTAACCTTTTTAGCCTTTCTTCATAGGAGTATCCTTCCATCCCCTTTACCATTTTGGTGGCTCTTCTCTGAACCTTTTCTAATAACTCTATATCCTTTTTAAGATATGGTGACCAGAATTGAACACAATATTCAAGGTGCGGTCTCACCATGGAACGATATAGAGGCATTATAATATCTTTTGTTTTATTTTCCATTCCTTTCCCTATGACTCCAAGAAGATTGATTATGATGCAAAAATCCCTCCAGAAACTTTGGAAGGTTTGAAGAACCTTGGTCTTTTTGGCATGCAGATCCCGGAAGAGTATGGAGGTCTTGGACTATCAAATACTATGTATGCACGTCTGGGGGAAATTATTTCTCTAGATGGGTCTATAGCTGTTACTCTGGCAGCACATCAAGCGATCGGGCTTAAGGGTATCCTGATCGCAGGCACTGATGAGCAGAAAGCCAAATACCTTCCAAAACTTGCATCTGGAGAAAATGTGGCAGCTTTCTGTCTTACAGAACCAGGAAGTGGAAGTGATGCTGCATCCATCCAGTCAAGAGCAATTGCAACTGCAGATGGAAAACACTTCTTACTGAATGGTTCCAAGGTTTGGATCTCAAATGGTGGATTGGCAGATATTTTTACTGTGTTTGCAAGGACTGAAATTGTTGAAGATGGACAAACCAAAGATAAAATCACAGCATTCATTGTGGAGAAAGCATTTGGTGGAGTCACCACTGGGAAACCAGAAGATAAGCTGGGCATACGTGGCTCTAACACCACTGAAGTTCATTTTGAAAACACAAAAGTACCTGTGGAGAATATAATTGGAGAATTAGGAGGTGGATTTAAGGTAGCAATGAACATTTTAAATAGTGGAAGATTTAGTATGGGAAGTGCATCTGCTGGGATGATAAAGAAACTGATAGAATTAACAGCAGAATATGCTTGCACCAGAAAACAATTCAATAAGAAGCTAAGTGAGTTTGAGTTAATCCAGGTAAGCATGGAATTATATTGTGTAGCAATGCTTGATTCACTTCATATTGAATTGGTTTGGTCACTGTGACCATATATAGGGAGGAGTGGCCTAGTGGTTGGGGCAAGTTACCTCAGGCCAGAAGGTCGGGGGTTCAAATCCCACTAGAGGACAGCAACCTTGGGCCGGAAGGACTGGGGTTTCTAGTCCCACAGGTGCTCCTTGTGGTTTTGGGCAAGCCACTTAACCCTTCATTGCCCATGTTCCCTATAAGTATTAGTGTATGTGTCTCATATCCCCCCATGTTAAATGTATTCCCCAATTGTGTTGTGACCACTTTGATTGAAGGATAAGATGGTATACAAAACTGTCTAAATAAATAAATAAATAAATAAATGATACCTAGCATTCTATTTATTCTCTTGGCTGCCGCTGCACACTGGGTCGAGGGTTTTAACATGTTATCCACAATGACGCCTAAATCTTTTTCCTCGGTGGTGGTTCCTAATGTGGAACCTTGCATTGTATAACCATAGTTTGGGTTGTTCTTCCCTAGGTGCATAACTTTGCACTTGTCCACATTAAATTTCATCTGCCATTTTGATGCCCAGTCTTCTAATTTATCAAGATCCTCTTGCAATTTTCCACAATCCTCTTGGGTTTTAACAACTTTAAATAGTTTTGTGTCATCTGCAAATTTGATAACATCACTCGTTATTCCACTTTCCAGGTCATTTATGAATATGTCAAAAAGCAGCGGACCCAGCACAGATCCCTGGGGTACACCACTATTCACCTTTCTCCATTGGGAAAATTGTCCATTTAGCCCAACCCTCTGCTTTCTATCTCTTAACCAGTTCTTGATCCACAGTAGTACACTGCCTCCTATCCCATGACTCTTTATTTTTTATTTATTTACATTCTCTTATATACCGCGCTATTCTGCATCAGTGCGGTTTACATTGAACAAACTGAAATTACATTGAACAGGGCATTATAACTTGGAGATAACTATTTTACAGGGAACATTTAGTTTTGCCAAAAGTCTCTGAAGAGGGACCTTGTCAAAGGCTTTCTGAAAGTTCAGATACACTATATCAACCGACTCACCTTTGTCCACCTGTTTATTCACACTTTCAAAAAAACATAAAAGATTAGTAAGACAAGATCTTCCTTGTCTAAAGCCATGTTGGCTGTCTCCCATTAGGCCATGACTATCTACATGCTGAGTAATTTTATTCTTTATGATGGTTTCTACCATTTTTCCTGGTACTGACGTGAGGCTCACCGGTCTGTAGTTTCCCGGATCACCCCTGGAACCCTTTTTAAAAATTGGTGTTACATTGGCGATCCTCCAATCTTCAGATATTAGAGTTGATTTTAATGATAGTTCACAGATTACTAACAGAAGGTCTGCAATCTCATATTTCAGTTCTTTCAACACCCTTGGATGTATACCATCCGGCCCAGGTGATTTTCTACTCTTCAGTTTATCTAATAGTTGTAATACATCTTCCCGATGTATCGATATTTCCTTCAATTCTTCCGCACCTTTAAATACCACTTCAGTCATGGGTAACATCCCTAAATCTTCCTCAGTAAAGACCGAAGCAAAGAATTCATTCAGTTTCTCCGCTATCGCCTTGTCGCCTCTTAGTGCCCCTTTATCTCCTCTATCATCTAATGGACCAACTGACTCTCTCACAGGTTTTTTGCTGCGAATGTACTTGAAAAAATCTTTATTTCACGTTTTTGCTTCCACAACAAGCTTCTTCTCAAATTCTCTCTTTGCCTGCTTTATCAATGCCTTGCATTTGATTTGCCAGTGCTTGTGCTGTTTCCAGGTTTCGTCGTTTGGCCCTTTTTTCCATTTCCTGAAAGATGCTTTTTTGGCAACAACAGCCTCTCTGACCTCACCTTTAAACCATGCTGGCAGTTTTTTTGACTTCCTTCCACTTTTCTTAAAGCGTGGAATACAGCTGGTCTGGGCTGCCAAGATAGTATTTTTCAACAACACCCAAGCTTGATGTATGTCTTTAACCTTTGCAACTGCTCTTTTTAGTTTTTTCCTAACTATTTTCCTCATTTTATCATAGTCTCCCTTTCGAAAGTTAAAAGGTAGTACTGTGGATTTCCGTTCTATCCCTCCTCCACTAATTAAATCAAAGGCGATCATGCTATGATCACTATTGCCAAGTGGCCCCAACACCCTTATCTCTTGCACTAGATCTGGTGTTCCACTAAGGACCAGGTCTAATATGGCTTCCATCTGGTCGGTTCATGAACCAGCTGCTCCAAGAAGTAGTCATTTATGTCATCTAGGAACTTTATCTCCCTAGCATTTATTTTATTTATTTATTTATTTAACAGCTTTTATATACCGCACTCTTGACATCAGCGCGGTTTACATTTTAACAAATTTTGTACTTAAACATAAAACAAATGTTAAGTTTACAGAGAACAAGGAATAAAAACATGGATAACAGGGATTAACAATTAACAGATATTTTCAATTATTTACAATAGGTTCTTAAATGCTCAAGTTCTAAAGGTAGGATGTCTGTGACACTGACCCAGTCAATACTGGGGTAATTGAAATCACCCATTATTATTACTGCACTGTAACTTTTGTTAGCTTCCTTGATTTTTTTGAGTAGGGTTCCCTACTTGAGCTCACTCGCTTCTGTTTTGATGCTTTATTGATAATTGAATATATTTGATATATTAATATCTTGCTGTCATTCAAATGGCAGGTATTGCTGAGGTGCCTTATAATACCTTGCATTCTGTTAAGTTTCATACATTTCAGTAAAGATTGCATTACTAAAAAAAAAAAAGAGAATTTTTTTGAAGCAAATGATGTTGAGCTGTTTGTTTTCCCTATGGCTCTGTGTTGCCGCATAATGGGATGATACATTGTCCTGAAGCTTTTTCTCCCTGGTTGAATGTATAAATTAACATTTGCTGCCCTTTTGATTGGTTTTCCATATGAGATTTGGACCTATTTTATTGGCCTTAGAGAATATTTTAGTTTGTATGTGTTGTGTGCATAGAGGAATTGAAGGTCTGAGAGTCTTGTGGTGCTGTTTGTATTTAACTCTCAGTGTGATATTTTATGCATATTCATTAGGGATATCCTGAAAATCTGACTGGTTTGCAGCTTTCCAGGACTGGAGCTGGAGATCCCTGCTTTAATGATCCTTTGAAAAATTTTGGGAACTTGTGTGATGAATTGAATCAAGACATTAAAATAAAATTGTACTTCATAAGGGAACTAACATTTTGCTCACCCACAATATTTTCAACAGTCTATTAACTTCTTAACTTTATACACTATGAGGTCTATTCCATCCCCACTATTCAGCCCCCTGCCGGCCCCGTCAAAAGCCTCCCAGTATGAACAACGCATTTGTATGGGGAGGCTTAGGCAGGGGCGGGAGGGGGCATTCTGTAGGCAGAGCGAGGGTGGGGCATGGGTGAGGGTGGGAAAACTGGATGGGGGATGGCAGGCCCAGGCAGCGGTGGAAAGATGAGGGGGTGCAGGGGATTCCCCACGGGCCGACCCTGGCCATGGAAGGCCAGATCAAGAGTCAGGCTGTGAGGAAAGAAGATTGCAGTCGGCAGCCAGGGAGCATGGCTCCTGAATGGAGCCGCGGTGCCATAGCAACGGGACACCATGGCACCACGGCTCCATTCAGGAGCCTGACTGAGGTAACATGGCACCATGGCTCTATTCAGGAGCCTGACTGAGGTACCCCGACTGTGCATGCAGGCCGATCGGAATCGGGTCCCAGCCTGAATGTACAGGCCCTAGACCTGATGCTGATCCCGCAGGGTATGTCTAACCCACGCAGGATCGAAATCAGATCGACCTCTGGGCATCCCGATTCTGATCGGCCGCACAGGGGGCTGGACGGCCACATTAGAATGTGCCTCCATGGGTGGATTTTTAGAAGTCCTATTCATGCTTTGGATGTCTGAAAACAGACAAAGCACACAGACAGACATTTTTAGAGTCATTTCAGAAGGCAGCTATTGGGACATCCCCAGCAGGAGGACGTCCATGTTTGAATAGGGGGGAGGACTGTGGTGGTGTGGCTGCGGCATTCCCAGGAAGCTGGCGGTCACTGCCTCATCTCAGAAATGCCCTGCATGTCTGGAGTCACTAAGGTAATACCTGTTCCAGGCACGCATAAGCATCACAAAGTGTTTGTTTTGACTGAAAAACATCCAGAGTATATAAAGAAGATAGCATGCCATCATCCCCAGTGCTCAGCACAATTTCAATGACAGCAACAATGAAATTTGAACCCTTGCTTTCCTGTTCTCTATTAGGTTATAGAATTGGATGTCTGGGGATGTCTATGTAGATGCCCCAAATGATATCCATACCATGCATGGCTACGTCTGTGATAACATGTCTGCACCTGGATGTGCCTGTATTTTTTCAGACGTTCTGGGTTAGATGTCCCAGATTGCACTCGGGTGTCCCTCATAACATTCCACTTCATCTTTATAACGTGCTCAAGATTGCTTACATAATTATAACAAGAACAGTCATGAAGGACAAATAAAACATAACTAAACATTCAAACATCATATTATAAATCCATCCTAAAATAAAGAGCCATAAATATACCAAAAACACAATGTAATAACATAGGAGCATAGAGGGAAATTTTAGAAGAGCTATCCAAATGCAATCTGGGACATCTAAGCCAACTATTAAAAATAAAAGGCACATGATTTCATATACATGAACATGCTCAATAAGGACATCTGCAGGGGCATCTACATAGATATCCCAAGACCCGAATCTCAGCAGCCAGCCAACTAGAACGGTCTAATGGTTAGAGCAGTAGGTTAAGAACAGCACAGCCAGGGTTCATATCTCACTGCTATTGGCAGTGTAATGGAGTGCTTTGTTCTCTACACCTTGTGGCTGTTTTTTAGTTAAAATAACCACTTTTCTGGTACCCAGAGCAGGTCTAATGTTAGACATGATGCCAGACATCCATAATGTTTCTGAAATGAGGCTGGGATGTCTAGGATCCTGGGAAAGCCCTAGTCATGCATCCAGGTTCCTGGAGATGCCCCAGTCATGCTTTCTTCTTCTTCACACCCTCATTCAGACTTGGTCTTCCTCACTCTGGGGACATCCCCAGAGCTGGCTTCTAAAATGGTTCTGGAGAAGTCTCTGTGCTTTGGACATCTCTAAGCCCATTTTCGGATGTCCAAAGCATGAATAGGGCTTCTAAAATAACCCCTTAGTAAATGATGGTAGAAAAAAGATTATCTGGCGCATCCAGTCTACCCATTTATTCTGTCCCCCACCAATAAGGAAACATCCCAGCTGCCAATGCAAGATTGCAAGAACCTGCAAGGTTTCTCCTCTTCCATGACAATCTTTTTCTCTTCATGTTTATATTTTACCACAATGGGTTGAATAGCCTACAAGTTCCATACTTAGTTACTTCTAGTACCCCAATTTTCCCAGACCTAAACACAGGGTTCTGCAATAATCTAAATAGCCAGCAACATCTGATCTCCACATAGCCAGCCAGGCAGACAAGACATGAGTATCTGTGTTTTTTTTAGGACATCTAGTTCATTATAAATTTTGTCGCCCATCAGACAGACCCAGCTGCTAGATAGATTCCAATATTCTGATATGATCAAAATGGCTACCAGGTCCCTTGTGTAGCATTTTCTTGGGATTTGTGAAGTACCTAAATAGCACTCAAATATATAATGCTGCCCTTGAACGATCTATGGAAATACGTTTATCTGTCCATATAAAATTCAAACTCAAGAAGTGAGAAAAGAACATCTTTAGTTTGTGATAAATATAACACATTCTCCTGTTATCTTCTCAAAGTTCTTTTTAATATTAAGAAGTTAAATTTCATTTAGCTCTTCATGTGCAATTCCAAACTCATATGATCCTTTTCTAATATAATTTTTTGAACAGATTGGCTGTGAAGTACTGCTGAATGCTAATAGCTAAGAACACAAAACAGGCATAAAAAGATTGAAGACGTCTGGCACAATCAATCATTAAACTCCTCAAGAATGTGTGTTACAAATGAATGCAGACACAATTTATTTTTCCTTCAAACACGACCTGGTGGTAATAGAATCTATTCCCAAAGATAAGCGACAATAGTGTAGCAACAAAAAAGCAACAGGTGGCTTGAGGCATCGTCTTCTTCCATAGGTCTGTAGTTAACGTCGTTTTGTGCTCTTGCAGCAGTGCGAATCTTCCATAACTATGAGCATACAAATTGTGGTGTATAGCCATACACACTTTGATTCCAGTGCATGTAGCATAATTCCAGTGCATGTAACTCTGGTGTTACATGGTCTACTACTAGTAAATTTATTTTTTTACACATACACAGGAATCCTTTCTTAAACTGCCGTATTTTTGTAGACATGAACTAGGAGAAAAGAAACACATAGGAAATATGTACACCCAGAAGGTGCACCACGTAATGCATGTGAAGTGGCATTTTCCAAATGATGTCCCAGTGCAATCTGGGACATCCAAGCCAGAACTTATTAAAAAGAAAAAAAAAAAGCAGGCATGTCAAAGTTCAGGCACAATTTCACAAGCGTGGATGCGCCCGATGTAGATGTCAGTGGGGGGCTACATGGACGTCCCTAGAATGGTTTTCACCCTACAACAGTCGAGGAATAGCCTAATGGTTAGAGTAGTGGGCTAGAAAAAGGAAAGTCAGGGCTTGAATTTCACTGTTGCTGTCATTCAGGCCAATGCAGAAAGCTGGCACTAGATCTACACTGAAGTGATTTTTTTATGTTCCTGACAATGCACGCATTTTAATGTTCGATGCAGGAAGGATAGTAACATAGTAACATAGTAAATGACGGCAGTTAAAACCAGTATGGTTCATCTAGTCTGCCCAGTAAAATGGCAGGAATAGGTGCACCTGCCGCTCTGTGCAGGCCACCCCTCCCTATGTCACTGTTTAGGAATGAACCCGCCGCTCTGTGTAAGACACCCCTATTTGTTGAGAAATTAGATGGTTCCATTTATTTTGATTTTATCCTGTTGCTGTAAAGGAATCCACTGTGTCTGTCCTATGCCACTTTGAACTCGCACTGATCCACCACCCTTTCAGTGAAAAAGTATTTCCTGACATTGCCTTTCAATTAACCACCTTGCAACTTCATGTTATGCCCTCTAGTTTTACAGCTTCCCCGTCTTTGGAAGAGGTTTGTTTGTTCATTATTTCTCTTTAAGTATTTAAAGGTCTGAATCATATCTCCCCTATCCCTCCTCTCCTCCAAAGTGTACATATTTAGGTCTTTAAGTCTCTTCTCATAAGGCTTCTGACGCAGGCTCCAAATCATTTTGGTCGCCTTCCTCTGAACAGTTTCCATTCTTTTTACATCCTTTGCAAGATATGGTCTCCAAAACTGAACACAGTATTCCAAGTGAGGCCTCACCATTGACTTATACAGTGGCATTAGTACCTCTTCCTTTCTGCTGGCAATTCCTCTTTGTATGCAGCCCAACATCCTCCTGGCTTTTGCCACTTCCTTGTCGCACTGTTTTGCCACCTTGAGATCTACAGAAATAATCACACCAAGGTCTTTCTCCTGATCCGTGCACACGAACCTCTCACCCCCTATCGCGTACATTTCCCTTGGATTTCTGCTACCCAAGTGCATGACACTGCACTTCTTTGCATTAAATCTTAATTCCCAAGCATTAGACCATTCTTCCAGCTTTTGTAGATTTTTCCTCATGTTAACCACTCCCTCGAGGGAGTCCACTCTGTTGCAAATTTCCGTGTCATCTGCAAAAAGACATACCTTTCCATTCAGTCTTTCAGCAATATCACTCACAAATACATTGAACAGTGCCGGGCCCAGGACCGAACCCTGGGGCACCCTGCTAATCACCTTCCCCTCATCCGAGTGAGCTCCATTTACCATCACCTTCTGTCGTCTGTCAGTCAACCAATTTCTGATCCAGTTTACCACCTTGGGACCCATCCCCAAACTACTGAGTATATTGATAAGCCTCCTATGAGGGACAGTATCAAAGGCTTTGCTGAAATTCAGGTAGATGACATCCATCGCATGCCCCTGATCTAGTTCTCTGGTCACCCAGTCAAAGAACTCAATCAGATTTGTTTGGCAAGATCGTCCTTCGGTAAAACCATGTTGCCTCGGATCTTGAAACCTGTTGGTTTTGAGAAAGTCCACTATTTGCTCTTTCAGGAGCGCCTCCATTACTTTTCCCACTACCGAGGTAAGGTTCACAGGCCTGTAGTTTGACACTTCTTCCCTGTCTCCACTTTTGTGTAGAGGTATTACATCAGCCATTCTCCAGTCCTGAGGAGCTTCTCCTGTTTCCAAGGATCTGTTGAAAACATCCTTTAACAGCCCTGCAAGAACCTCTCTGAGCTCTTTCAGTATTCTGGGATGTATCCCTTCTGGTTCCATGGCCTGGTCCACTTTCAGTTTTGCAAATTGTTCTAACACATCATCTTATGTGAATGGTGTGGTATTTACTTCATTCCCATTTTTATATTTGGGAGTCACAGGTCGTCCTTCTCCCAGATTTTCTTTGGTAAACATAGAGCAGAAGTATTTGTTTAGCAATATTGCTTTTTCAATGTCACTTTCCACGAGTCCTTTCCCAGCACTTCTGAGTCCTGCAATTCCACCTCTGATCTTCTTCCTTTCCTGAATATACCTGAAGAAAGTTTTGTCGCCACACTTCACATCTTTAGGCATCTTTTCCTCTGCCTTTGATTTTGCTATCCTTATTTCTCTTTTTGTCTCTTTGATTTTAATCCTGTATTCATTTCTGTGTTCCTCTGTCTGCAAGCTTTTGAGTTTTGCGAAAGCTGTGGTTTTTTTGCCTTTATTTGAGCAGCCACTTCTTTGGAAAACCAAATAGGTTTCCTTCTCCTTTTTTTTTAATTTATCTGTTGCCCCTTTTATTGCCCACTTTAGTTTAGCCCATTGCAATTCCACTTCCCTTATCCCCTTCCACCCTGCCAACTCCTCTTTTAGGTACTTGGCCATTTTACTGAAGTCAGTGTTTTTGAAGTTTAGGACTTTGAGCTTGCTATGATTGGACAGCACCTTGGCTTTTATCTCAAACCACACCGTGTGATGATCGCTGCTGCTCACAGGGGCACCCACCCGGACATTCGACACGCTATCACTGTTGGTGAACACTAAATCCAGCGTTGAGCTTTCCCTGAACATAAGAACATAAGATATGCCATACTGGGTCAGACTGAGGTCCATCAAGCCCAGTATCCTCTTTCCAACAGTGGCCAATCTAGGTCATACGTTCCTAGCAGTTTCCCCAAAAGACACAGGTTCCACAATGCTTGTACTGGGTCAAGCATTGATATCCTGGGTCCCTTCTTATTAATGGTTTATGGACCTTTCCTCCAGGAACTTGTCCAAACCTTTTTTAAACCCAGCTATACTAACAGTCTTTACTACATCCTCCGGTAACAAATTCCAGAGTTTGATTACACGTTGAGTGAAAAAATATTTTCTTTTATTAGTCTTAAATAGTTTACCCTGTAGCTTCATTGCATGTCTCCTAGTCTTTCTATATTCTGTTTGGTTCCATCACCATTTGTCTAAGTAACGCATCTTGGAAAGCATTCACAATTTTTTTGCTGCTTTCCAGATTTGCAGAAGGAGTAATCCAATCCACATCGGGTAGATTAAAGTCACCCAATATGATCACTTCCCCCTTTGTGGTTTTCTTGGCAATATCTATAATCAATTCGTTATCTATCTCTTCGATTTGAGTCGGAGGTCTGTAGACTACAGCAGTATGGATGACAGTGCATTCAAATGACCCCCATATTAACCGTGCACATGCAAATGAGCCACAGCAGCATTAAACTGGGACAGCAAGCCAAAGACATGCGCATAAGAGGCCTGCGCTAATTTGGCTTGCTCTCTGGGCACCGTCTGGATAATTTGCATAAGAGTATTTTGATGGTATCGGGGACGATAGCAGCATTGAGAAAAGCCCAGATGCCATTAACACTAGAAGCCCCAAAAGGCATTTTACCTAGAAACCCCAAAGTGTGTTAATTAACGCATTATCACAATGACTGCGTTTACTCCACTCCCTACTGCCTCGCCCATCCCACAACAGATCAACCAGACACTCCTCCAATAACTCTATCGTCGTCCCCCACAAAAGAACCAAATCCACACAACGGACCTGCAACAGAGGCTTCGAACTTTATGCTCCATCCCTCTGGAACTCTCTACCAAACCACATCAGGAACAACGCTGACATCACATCATTCAAGAAACAGCTCAAGACAATCCTATTCCGTGAACATCTCTGAACAGAAATACCACCCTATCTACATGACCGTATACATGTCCATGTCTACTTAAATCATTAATTGTTGCCCCTTGGTGATGGCCCCTCCCTGAAAAAATTGCCCCCCCTATGTTATATGTTACACCGCTTTGACCCGGTGAAAAGCGGGATATAAATGCAGTTAAATAAATAAATAAATAAAATGAATTTGAAGTTACTTATTTGTTAAATACGTGCAGTATGTGATGTCATTACATGACGTATTTGTGTGTTTATTGTTTGTAATGTCGGAGTAAAACTGTAAACAGTGATTGAGATGCACCACCTAGTGGGAACATAAATTTATACCTAGAAGCCCCAAAGTACGTCAGTTGACTCATAAAAGACAATTGAGAGCATCAATTGATGTACTTTGGGGCTTCTAGGTATAAATTTATTTTCCCGCTAGGTGGTGCATCTGTCATTAATTTTCAATGCACATATTTGAACATCTTGACCTTGCTAACAAAGTCATGGAACATGACTAACATGGTTCTAGCAGTGGCGCTGGTATACATCTTCGAAGATGCATTTGCCTCAGTTGACGCACTTTGGGGCTTCTAGTGTTAAAATACTGTCAGGTTCCCTACCTAACAAAAGACATTCCCTGGTGGCCCAGCGGCCTGTCCCCCCCCCCCCAGCAGTATTTTGATGGCACTGGGGATAATCGCGGCATTGGGAAAACCTCCCGATACCATCAAAACACTGATGGGGCCAGTGCCCCTACAAAAAGTTAACCGTTAACTAGTAAAATTAAATTTACCTGGTGGTCTAGTGGCCCCTTGAAACCCCCCACCCCAACCCCTAGTAAAATTAAATGTACCTGATGGTCTAGCGGCCCCTTGAACATCCCCATCCCCAAACCAAAGTAAAATTAAAATTACCTGGTGTTCTAGCAGTCCCTTGAACCCTACACCCCCCAACTGAAAGTAAAATTAAAATCTCCTGGTGATCTAGCAGCCCCAAAATACAAACCCCTCCCATATCTTAAAATAGGTGGGAGCGCTGCCTACGCACTCCTGCTCGTGTCTGCCATCTTGTAAAATGGCCCCACGTGGTGCATCCTGGGAGCAGGTATAACCTTAGACACCTCTCCAGACGTCCAATCCATTTCTGAGATCAGGTACAACATCCAGGTCCTTGGGAATGATCTGATCACATCTCCATGACCATGATCCCATTCAGACTTTGACATCATGATAAACTGGAAGACTGGACGTTCAAATGGCAGATGAAATTTAATGTGGACAAGTGCAAAGGTTATGCACCTAGAAAAGAACAACCCAAACTACAGTTACATGATGCAAGGTTCCACATTAAAAACTACCACTCAGGAAAAAGATTTAGGTGTCATCATAGATAATATGTTGAAACCCTCCACCCATTATGCAGTGGTGGCCAAGAAAGCAAATAGAATGCTAGGAATAATAAGGAAAGAAATGGAGAATAAAGCAAAGGATATTATAATGCCTCTGTATCGTTCTATTGTGCGACCGCACCTTGAATATTGTGTGCAATTCTCACCACCATATCTTAAAAAGGATATAGTGGAATTAGAAAACGTACAGAGAAGAGACATCAAAATGGTAAAGGGGATGGAAGGATAACCCTATGAGGAAAGGTTTAAAAAGTTAGGGCTTTTCAACTTGAAATGAGACGACTAAGGAAAAATATGATAGAGATACAGTATATAAATTCATGAATGGAGTGGAATAGGTAAATGTAGATCGGTTGTTTATGCCATCAAAAAGTAGAAAGACTAGAGGACATGCAATATAGCTACAACACAACCCATTTAAGACTAATAAGAGAAAATATTCTTTCACTCAATACGGAATCAAACTCTGAAATTCGATACTGGAGGATGGAGCAAAAGCTGAAGTGTAGCTGAGTTTAAAAAAGGTTTGGACAAGTTCCCAAAGGAAAAATCCATAAATTATTAATAAAGAGGACTCGGGAAATCCACTGCTTGCCCCTATGTGCCTTTTTGGGAACCTGCCAGGTACTTATGACCTGGATTGGCCACTGTTGGAAACAGGATACCACGCTTAATGGACCTTGGTCTGATGCTGTATGGCATTTCTTATGTTCTTATCTACAGACCTGGCTTCTAAAGTGCCTCTGGAGACATTTCTGTGCTTTAGAGATCTCTATGCTTGTTTTCAGATGTCCGAAGCATTAATAGGGTTTTTAAAATAACCCCTAGTGTTCTTTTTCAGATGGGTACATACTGTCAGTACCATCATGTACATGGCTTGTGTTTGATAAAAGTACTTCGGGCCCGATTTTGATCTGGGCTGTGCTATGTGCTGCAACAGCACATAGTCTGCCTACCTCACGCCTAACCTGGATTTTTCATGCCAGGCTCATATGCGGCCCTAGTATCGAAATTCCGGATATCGCCGCACAGTTAAGAGGCTACAGGAGATTCCAGTGTAGCACCGATTTTCGATGCTACAAGGTTAGACCCTGTGCCTTACAGATAGGCGAGTGTTTCCCTCGTATATTTTTAAGATGCAGAGCACTAACTATGTAGCATCAAAGGTCTGTGCTACATGGGTAGCACCATGGCCCACCTCCGCACTGCCCTGATGCAAACCACATAGCATCGGGGTGCGTAACAGACAAACCAGGACATTTTTGAAGGCACTGCCCATGTAAATGCCTTGGAAAATTCCCTGTTAAGGCATTTACATTGGTAACTAGGGTATGATTGTGTTGTTGACTGCTTTCTCGTTGGAACACCTCTTCCTACGTGTCTGTCAAGTCTGCACTTAGCTTCCTGTCATTTGGTCTGCATATGTATGAGGAAATCAGAAATGAGACACTGGAGTTGTTCCTAAATTTATTGAAGTGCAGGAATGCTGGGACCTGGAGTGATCTCTGGAGGCGTGCGGGGCTTGTCGAGGCCCTGGGACTGCGGGAGCTGAGTGCCTTGTTTTGAGAGCTCTGCCCATTTCCTGACTTTTGGGCAGGTGCAGTGGGGACATCTCTACTCTCCAAGGACCCTGCAGTATATAAGAACTTGCTTCTGCTATCCTCTGTGGACCTGGAGTGATCTCTGGAGGCGTGCGGGGCTTGTCGAGGCCCTGGGACTGCGGGAGCTGAGTGCCTTGTTTTGAGAGCTCTGCCCTTTTCCCGACTTTCGGGCAGGCGCAGTGGGGACATCTCTACTCTCCAAGGACCCTGCAGTATATAAGAACTTGCTTCTGCTATCCTCTGTGGACCTGGAGTGATCTCTGGAGGCGTGCGGGGCTTGTCGAGGCCCTGGGACTGCGGGAGCTGAGTGCCTTGTTTTGAGAGCTCTGCCCTTTTCCCGACTTTCGGGCAAGCGCAGTGGGGACATCTCTACTCTCCAAGGACCCTGCAGTATATAAGAACTTGCTTCTGCTATCCTCTGTGGACCTGGAGTGATCTCTGGAGGCGTGCGGGGCTTGTCGAGGCCCTGGGACTGCGGGAGCTGAGTGCCTTGTTTTGAGAGCTCTGCCCTTTTCCCGACTTTCGGGCAGGCGCAGTGGGGACATCTCTACTCTCCAAGGACCCTGCAGTATATAAGAACTTGCTTCTGCTATCCTCTGTGGACCTGGAGTGATCTCTGGAGGCGTGCGGGGCTTGTCGAGGCCCTGGGACTGCGGGAGCTGAGTGCCTTGTTTTGAGAGCTCTGCCCTTTTCCCGACTTTCGGGCAGGCGCAGTGGGGACATCTCTACTCTCCAAGGACCCTGCAGTATATAAGAACTTGCTTCTGCTATCCTCTGTGGACCTGGAGTGATCTCTGGAGGCGTGCGGGGCTTGTCGAGGCCCTGGGACTGCGGGAGCTGAGTGCCTTGTTTTGAGAGCTCTGCCCTTTTCCCGACTTTCGGGCAGGCGCAGTGGGGACATCTCTACTCTCCAAGGACCCTGTCAGTATAATTGTTCTCTGTTTTGCTGACCGCGGAGCGTGTCCGCGGGGCGTGTCCAAAGGGGCAGACACGCCCCTTTGGCGCCCCTTTGGCGTCACAGCGGCGAACAGTAAGTTTTTGGGGTTTTCCTTTGTATTTGGTGGCTTTATACTTATGGGGAAACGGAAAGGTAAATCTGGGCACGGGGAGGAGGGTTCGGCGGCTGCTGCTCCGGTTTTCGGACCCTTGGATAAACATCTAGTCCCACGCCCAGTTGCGCAGTCTTCTCCCGAGGGTGCCTCCCTTAGCTCTGGAGGGGGGACCCCTCCTCCTTGTCCTGCTGATCTTTTATCTTTAGTAGAGTCGGTGAAGTCTCCCGAGATGGTGAGGGCTGCCGCTTCGGCGGCGGTCCAGCTACCTAAACCAGTTACATTAGTGGCTTCTGGGGGGGCCTTGTGCCCATCGGTTTCCTCTATAGGATCAGAGATAACCTTGAAGGATCTTTGGCAAATTTTGCAATCAATTGATGCTAAGGTGTCTTCTACCCTGAGCTCATTGTGTGATTTTACATCTCAAACTGTTATGTCTCTTCAACAATTGGATGGTAAGATTTCTGTAGTAAATGCTGCTTGTGGTAAGCTTGAGCAGCAACTACCTTTCTTGCATTCTGCAAATATAGCTGGGATGAAAGACGCCTTAATTTTGCATGGCAAGGTGGAGGCACTTGAAAACACCTTGAGTGCTGCTAATTTGCGTCTCCTTAATTTTCCGCAGACCTCTCTTCTTTCTCCGAAAATCCTTTTTGACAAATATTGCAAAGAAGTGTTGCTTTTTTCAGATCCTGTTGAGGTGTCTCAATTATTTTATATCCCCATTGGCTCTAAGCGCAGCAACCCGGTTGAGGGTGGGCTCGATGTTATTGAGCCCTCTCTTGCCAACTTAACTGATTTTTTGGAAGACTCCTCCGACACAATTAATTCTCGTGCTACGTTGGTAGTAACTTTGACATCATTAGAAAGTAAACGACGTATCCTTAAGGCTTTTTTTAAAAGTAAGTTGACCCCCTTTTGTCGTCATAAGATAAACATATTTCCAGATGTTTCACGTAGCACACAACTTAGGAGGAGGCTTTTTCTGGCGTTAAAGCCTCGAGTCCTAAAGTTGGGTGCTACTTTCTTTCTTCGATTTCCCTGCAAATGTATTGTTAATTATGAGGGAGCTGTTTATATATTTTCTGATGTTGTTCATTTAGAGAAGTTTGTTTTGGAACGGCAGGGCTCTGTTGAGGTTAGTCGGGATGAGTGAGTATTTAGTAAATGCCTTTGTGTTATGGGTTTGTTAAAC
Source organism: Ichthyophis bannanicus (assembly GCA_033557465.1). Taxonomy (NCBI): domain Eukaryota; kingdom Metazoa; phylum Chordata; class Amphibia; order Gymnophiona; family Ichthyophiidae; genus Ichthyophis; species Ichthyophis bannanicus. The sequence continues at coordinate 956,383,104 of CM066034.1, read as the reverse complement.
CTTGATTTCGTGATGGTTTATTTTCTTGTATTTAAATTCACATTTGGGTCCCTGTGATGTGGACTTGATCATTTTATGTTACTGATATTGTTACTTATCCTTTGTATTATTTCTGATTGTCTTGAACTATTGGTTTCATATTATATGATGTTAAAACTTTAATAAAAAAAAAAAAAAAAAAAAAGAAGAAGTGCAGGAATGCTTGTCGATAACATCCACATACAGGTGGAGGAGCCCTTATACAAATTTACATTTGGAGGAAACACAATGTACAAGTCTCTCCATTTCACTAATTGCATAAGTATGTAAATATGGGCACTTACATTTATTTACATTCTCTTATATACCGCGCTATTCTGCATCAGTGTGGTTTACATTGAACAAACTGAAATTACATTGAAGAGGGCATTATAACTTGGAGATAACTATTTTACAGGGAACATGGGCTATGGAGGGTTAAGTGGCTTGCCCAAGACCACAAGGAGCACCTGTGGGACTAGAAACCTCAGTCCTTCCGGCACAAGGTTGCTGTCCTCTAGTGGGATTTGAACCCCTGACCTTCTAGCCTGAACTACCTTGCCCCAACCACTAGGCCACTCCTCCACTCAAACCATTATATGAACTGTTTTGCAAACTTAGGGGCATGTTTACAAAAGTGAGCAGTAAGCCCAGTGGCTAGAGTAGAAACAAGAGGCGTGGTGGTGCTATGTTACTACTGGCACCCTAGTCACATCACCAGTGCGGTAATAGCAAATGCAGTCACACCATGCATCGGGGAAAGGAATGCTACAGATGCGATAATAGGGCAGTGGGGGCAAAGGAAATACTCTGGACAGTAGGAACTGTGCCCCCAGCACTAACACTCGGAATTGCTGCAAAAGCTACCCTGCGGCCCAAATGCGCATTATTCCCACACTAAAATCCACACTACTGGCTAACATACTTCAGTGAACACGCCCCAAGTGAACTCTATGTAGAAGAAATGAATTTATAGCAAAACATCATGAGAGTAAACAATACACCTTTTCCACTAAACTTATTTTTCTGGCAGGTGGACATGCGCTCATTCTAAATAGCAATTTCCTAACTTTAAGACTTAATTAGAATTAAGCATTTAATAGAACTGAAATCCTTATAACAGCATATTAAATAAAGCTTTTAGGAAAGTTATCGTTTCACAAAGAAAAATTGTTTTTTCACAAAGACAATCTGAAGCTATTTAAAACTTCAAAATTCTCTCTTAGAATTCAGAGAAATTCATTTGTTGGGATGACTTTCTACTTCATTGTAAACTGCCATGCAGAACATAAGAACATAAGATATGCCATACTGGGTCAGACCAAGGCCCATCAAGCCCAGTATCCTATTTCCAACAGTGGTCAATCTAGGTCATACGTACCTAGCATTGATATCCTGAGTCCCTTTTTAATAATGGTTTATGGTTTATGGACCTTTCGTCCAGGAACTTGTCCAAACCTTTTTTAAACCCAGCTACACTAACAGCCTTTACTACATCCTCCAGTAACAAATTCCAAAGTTTGATTACCCGTTGTGTGAAAAAATATTTTCTCTTATTTTGTCTTAAACAGTTGACCCTCCAGAACCTGGGTTTGATTTCTGGGTTGAGTCTTCTACATCCAGGTTTTCAGGGATGGAGATGCTCAGTGAATGGAGAGCCAGTCATCAATAAAGAACAACAATTACGGACTGAGAGGCAGGCAAGCACAAAAAGCACGGTGTACAAGGGCAGAAGGGGTGAATTGATATTTTACTGTGGAAAAGCCCCAACTCATTTTGGCAAATGCCTTCTTCAGGGGGTAACAGCCTCAAATAAAAATACATAAAAGCAAAATTTTAAATGTGACAAATCAAACAATAAAACAATAAATGCATAATTCAAAGCAATACATTAAAATTGTAATAAAAAGAACAATATAAACTATTAAAACCGCACAGGCAATTAAAATAAATGTGACATTCTCTAAACACAAACACAAATAAAATTAAAAATAAAAGTTATAAAAAGCTAAGAGAAAAAGACAGTCCAAATAGATTTTGTGAATATCAAGTGCGAAGGGATTCTAACTTTTATATCGAAAGAGCATCAAAAACAAATATTATTATTTCTAAAGGGTAATGTATATCTATGCTCTCAAAAAGACCAAAAGAACAAGGGATAGAAACAGAAACATGATGACAGAAAAAGACCACATGGCCTATCTAGTCTGTCCTTCCATATCAACCACTACAACAGTCCTCTTTTTTCCATTAGAGGTCCTTTGTGTTTGTCCCATGCTTCTTTGAATTCAGATACTGTCCTCATCTCTACCACCTACACTGGGAGACCTTTCCACAGATCAACCACTCTTTCCATAAAGAAATATTTCCACATATCATCCTGAATCGATCTCCTTTCACCCTCATCCCATGTCCCCTCATAGCAGAGCTTGCTTTCAATCGAAAGAGGATCTTCTCCTGCGCATTTATGCCATGGAAGTATTTAAACGTCTCAATCATATCACCTCTGTGCCACCTTTCTTCTAAGGGGTACATATTAAGATCCTTTAGCCTGTCCTCATATGCTTTATAATGAAGACCACTAACTATTTTAGTAACCACCCTCTGTACCGACTCCAGCCTATTTATATCCTTTTGAAGGTGCGGTCTCCAGAATTTCACACAATACTCCAAATGAGATCGCACCAAAGACTTCTGCTGGACATTCCCCTCCCTATTCACCCAAGCATCTTTCTAGCTTTTTCCATCGCCCTTTCTACCTGTTTAGCTACTGTAAGATCACCAGACACAATCATGCCTAGGTCCCACTCCTCTTTAGTGGACAAAAGTACTTCACCTCCTATACTATATTGCTCCCTTGGATTGCTGCAGCCCAAATGCATGACCTTGCATTTTTTAACATTAAATCTCAGCTGACAAATTCTAGATCATTCTTCAAGCTTAGCGAGATCCCTCCTCATATTATCCATAACTTCCCGAGTGTCTACTCTATTGTAGATTTTGGTATCATTCGCAAAGAGGCATACCTTACCCTACAGCCCTTCCACTATAGCACTAACAAAAATGTTAAAAAGAACTGAACCAAGGACAGATCCCTGGGGCACACCACTGATAACCTCCTTCTCCTCAGAGTGAGCTCCATTTACCAGTACCTTTTGTCGCCTCCCACTCGACCAATTTCTAACCCAAGCTGTAACTTTAGGGTCCATCCCTAGGGTGCTCAGTTTGTTTATAAGTTGCCTGTGAGGAACGGTTTCAAAGGCTTTACTGAAATCTAAATACACCACATCTAGGGCTCTCTCTCAGTCTATCTTCCTGGTCACCCAGTCAAGAAATCAATCAAATTTGTCTGACAAGACTTGCTTCTGGTGAATCCATGCTGCCTTTGATCCTGTAATCCAAAGAGGACGTAAAAATGGTGAATGAAGAATTTTAATAGGAAACTCACTTGCTCTGCTGATCACAGTGATCAGTTTAATGCAGTGAACTGACGCTACTGAAGGTCCTGAGGTGTAACCATCTACAGTCAGCTAGCACACATAAAAAACATATGATAATATAACTATATCATAGTACACTTTGACAATCTTCGTCTAAACAGCATTAGATACTCTATCGAATATAGAAACATGCTAAACATTTTGCAAAGTACTTGCCTCAATATACAGGACCTAGTCTTTCATCATTGGCATCACAATAAAAGAACCAAGGGGACATTTAAACTTTACAGATTTTACACCATACAAAGGATTAAAGGGCATGCCAGAAACACTGTACACTTTAAGGCAGACTGCTAAAGATGTTAAACCAATCATTTATGGACAACATGTTATGAATCGACTTTTCAAGGATCTGAAAATATCAATGTGATATTAACAAAAATAAAACTTCAAACAATAGTGATGCTTTGTGAAGCTTTTCCAAATGTTGACATGATCTAATGTGTGCTGATTCCGACATTCATTGGTGACTAGAGAATGTTTAATCCACACATTTACCAGCAAAATTCTTTTTAGATGGGTTTTCGAATTGCGAGTCTCTACAAGTAATCTATCTAATCATGTGCCCTTGCAACATGTTGTATGTGGGAAAAACAAAACACTGCATTAAGGCACGCTTAATAAAGCACAAAAGTTGTCTTAGAAGAAAAGTAGCTGACAAACCACTGGTTTCCCACTGGATGATCAACAACATAGGGGTATGTTTACTAAATGGTGGTAAAGGAGCAAGTGTACAGTTAGCACATGCTAATAGCATGCCTGCACCCTTACTGTGTCTAAAATGATGCATTAGCGTGCGCTATCAGTACCTGCATCATAAAGTGCTCTGTGGGTGGAGAGCAGGCATCTACGGGGTGAAGAGTGGAGGTCAATGGGCGGGGAGTGGGCAGGAACAAGGCTTGCTTCCTTGATGATGGCACCTTAATGGCAGGAACCCTGCGTATATGAAAACCTTGCGGAAAGGGTACATTTTGAGGAGAGAGAGTCTATTTAAATGTCTGCAATGTGATGTACAGACAGAGGAGCCTTAGAAAGTGATGGTAGTGAAACATAAGCATTAACAGTATAGTGTCCTGTAATGAGAGGCCACTGGGCTGCTGGTGCCAATGTGTGAATGGAGTTTGTGAGTGTGTTCTATTATGGTGTGAAGAAGGTGCCATGTTGTTGCTGGTGAGTGCATTCACGATCCTATATAGTGGCAAGGCAGTTGCCTATGCAAAACAAATCTCATGCATGGGATGATGTTGCAGTAATGGTGACAGCAGCTGTACATGCCCTCTCTGTCAGGAATGAGGTAAGACACCCCCAATGTCACCCTGGCACTGCTGCGTGGGTATGTGTGTTGTAGTGAATTGGATGCCACTCCTCTTGTAATATCTTAGTTATCCCACCAGAGAATTGGGAGTAGAGAAGCGGACATACCATCTGTGTGTCTGACCTTTTTGGCTTAAGTTGTATTAGAGATTCCCTTGATGTATCTTGAGCCCTAACATAAGCTTGATCAATATACTCTAAGGGGTATTGCCTTGCCACAAATCGTCGTTTCATCATCTTTGCCTGACAATCAAAATCTTCAACCATGGTGCATGTCCATTGTGCTCTTAAGAACTGCCCTACAGGAAGGTTCTTCTTAAGGGCCACACTGATCTGGCCATACAGTCCAATCCCTTGGCACACCCTAGCTCTCACAGTCCCTTACTATGGATTCTGACATCATTATCATTAAACCTCTGGCTTCTATACAGACACCCATGTCTACGTGAAAAGACTTGAAGATAGGTGTTGTCCTCTACACACCAATACAGCCAGAGAATCAGAGACTAGTGGCAGCGGACATTGCAGCTGCAACAGCACCGATAACCGCATTCAGCCAATCTTCACTGTCATTTATACTTTGCTTGTATTACCATGTCAGTGCCATGGCTATATCACTGAGCACAAAAGCTTTTGCACCAAACAGCATCACATTGGGTGTGTAGCAGCAGAGGCACATTGCACAACCTTTACATTGATCAAGAAGCAACAGTTCAAATGGAACAAGGAGAAACAGAATGGTTTAAAATCAGCAAAGGTGTTTGACAAGGCTGCATACTTTCCCCCTACCTGTTTAATTTATATGCAGAACAAATCATCAGAGAAGCAGGACTGTATGAAGACAACCAAGGTGTGATGATTGGTGGAAGACTCATCAACAACCTTCACTGTGCTGATGATTCCACATTACTGGCTGAAAGTGAAGATGATCTGAAACATTTGCTTCTCAAGATCAAGGAACATAGTCTTAAAATGGGCCTGCACCTTAATGCAAAGAAGATAAAGATCCTGAAACTAGAAAAATCAATAAGTTCATCATTGATGGAGAAGAAATCAAAATAGTGGAAAACTTTAATCTACTTGTATCAGCTATCAATAAAGAAATAACAAGCAGTCAAGAAATCTGACAACATATTGCTCTTAGCAGAATGGCTATGAAGAACCTAGACAAGATTCTCAAGAGCAGAGATGTCTCTCTCCTTTGACTCATTCAAGCCATGTTATTTTCAATAACATCATATGGATGCAAAAGTTGAACAGTGAAAAAGACAGACAAGAAGACAATTGATGCCTTTGAATTATGGTGCTGGTGATGCTGGTGATGAATACTGTGTATACTATGGACTACCTGAAGAACAAACCAGTCAGTACTAGAGGAGATAAAACCTAAGCTTTCTTTAGAAACTTAGAATACAAGACTTTGACTTTCATACTTTGGACACATCACGTGAAGAGAGAGATCATAAGAGAAAGACATTGTGCTTGGCAAGGTAGAAGGTCAGCTCAAAAGAGGAAGGCCAGCAATGAGATGGATCAATACAATAACAGCAGCTATGGGTGCCACTCTATCAACAATGAACCACCTGACCGAAAATCGAATACATTTTAGGGCAACTATCCAGAGGGTCACCATGAGTCGACACTGACTCGACGGCACTTAACAACAACTCGCATCAGAGCCACCACACGCGAACCCTTGGGTGATTGCCTGTTGATAATGTCCACTATCACTGCGTTATCACACCATAAAATGACCCTTAGGTTGTGCAAATGCTCAGGCCTCACAGCTATGGCCATCACAATGGGAAAAATCTCTAAGAAGGTGATATTTTTGTGTGGCAGATTCACCACCAAAGCTAGGGAATCCAATTCAATTCCCAGAAAGCTAAGACACCTCACCAGACCTACTGTTTTCTCCACAGCCAGAGGCATACCAAATTCCTGGGCCATCCCCACAAAGGCCATCAACAGCCTCTCTCAAGCATCCGCTGTATCAGGCCCCACAAAAAGGAAATCATCCAGATAATGTACTATACTGGCTCCCCCCATCTGCCACACCAAAACCCAATGCAAAAAACTGCTAAAGGATTCAAAACAGGCAAAGGAGATGGAGCAACCCATTGGCAGACATTTGTCAAAATAATGCCCCTTGTCAAACTGGAAAACCAAAAATGAAAAGACGAGAGATTAACTGGGAGGAACTGATAATCTGATTCAATATCTACTTTTGCCATGAGTGCCCCAGCCCACATTGTCTCACAAGGGACACTGATGAATCAAAAGACGCGTACCAAACTATGCAAATCGCCACAGGAATATGGTCATTTACAGAAGCACCCGACAGAAAGTATAAATTGTGAATAAGTCTAAACTTCCTGTGTTCTTTCTTCGGTACCACACGTAATGGGGAAATGCGAAATGGTTGGAACGGATGCTCTGTGAATGGCCCCATGATTCGGCCCAGTGCGCATTCAGGTGCTAGTTTACCCCACACCACATCAGTAAGGTGCTGTACCAATGCCCCATTCTTTGCTGTAGTGTCCTGCACCTTTCCGTGGAAAGGAATGAAGAACCCCTGCTCAAAACTTTTAAACGATGGCCCTCCTACTCCCTATTTCCCATAAAGCGGGAACCAAGGCCGCATGGCTTCAACCTGTACTGGGGTCCATGCCAACTGGACAAGTACTTCATCCCTTGTTGGCAGGCAGGGCACCAGACACGCCTTTTCTACTGCATTTGGTTGTGACGTGAGTGCCTGAACTTGCAGTCTGGAAAAGGACAGGATGACTTTTTGAAGTGCCAACACAAGTCCCTACCCCCTGGTCCTGGCTTGGACTGCCCAAGGGTCCCAGCCATGCTCTGAAAGCAGCGATTCCCTGCTGGGACTACTGCAGCTCCACTCCTGGACCCTGCTCCCATCCCTCCTCCTGCCCCATGCTTAGCAGACATTTGTGTTAGCCACACATTGATGTCCTTTGTCCCCCATGACAAGTGTTGATTCTCCTCCATTATGTCCCTAAAATCATCATTGCAGTTGAGCCAAGCCCAACCTTTGTGAGACTGGGCAGCAGCTAGAATAGTGTCTCTATACGCCAATAAAGACTCATAGTATGCTGGGAAATAATGTCCCCAGACATTTGCCAGCCTCAAAAAGGCACTTGTCCAATTGAGCATATTCATGATACCTTCTGCACCCTCACTCTTTTTGTCATCCTTGCGCTTCTTCCGACTCTCCCCCAAGTGCTTCCAACCCTCAAACAGGTGAAAAATATCGATGTAGTGCTGGCTTTTAATCTTGTGCTGCAATTTACGTGGAACTCCTTCCCAGAACTCAGGACAAGTGACTAGGGAAGGCATCCCCCTTTCTTTGCCTACCTCTGTAACCTCTGCCAAAACATCAGATGACGCACCTGATGATATAGAGGATGACGACGATGACGAGTCATGCTGACAACTGTGAGTTAACTTACACTTACTGCAAGCCTTTTCTCCCCTTCCAGTAGCCAGTGATGAAATCTCTTCTGCCACAGATCCACAATTGCCCCCATTTCTATGCTCACCTGCCTATGGATGGACCCTGCTAGTCTTCAAAGTATGCTCAATGTGCTGCACCATCATCCTCGTCCATTGTTGTTGTCCCCTGAGTCCCTCCGCCTCCATTTGAGCCCACTCCAATGCACCCCTCCAGACTCCTGCTCCGCTGTCACCTCTGTAGGAAGCAAAGGAGAAATACTGAAAGGCACCATGCCATGGACACAACCTCCTGCTGGATTGCTCCCTCCACCCCCATGCATGCATTAGGACTCCTGCCCCCTTCAGCCCAGAAAGCAGCCTTCCCATAGCCTCCCCCATCAGACCGCGTCCACCCTTCCCAGCTATTGTGCCAACACCCGGGGCATCCTGACACCCATGGCCTGTGGCCTGGGGGAGGGAGCAAACATCCCTGGTGGGAAAGAGGGAGGAAGTCCCCCCCAGGGCCAGCTGGGCCAATTGCCCCCCCCCCAGCCCGAGCCCATGGCATCCACAAACCTCCCCATGCCGCATCCCTTCCTGCCTGTCCTTCCTCCCCTGTATCACTCCCCAATCCATGTTACATGCCTCCCTCCTTGATGCTGGTCGCCCTCCAAACCACCCCAGCCCATTCACTATTAAAACCCTTTCCTTCTGAGCTGCCTAGTCTGCAAGGCCCTGCACAACCTTCCCCTCCCCCCTGCCTAGCCCTCAAAATTGCATCTCCCCTTCTGATTGCTCTTAAGGACGATAATCTCCCACATCTCCTTGCACCACCTCCCTTCTAGTAACATAGCAAATGACGGCAGATAAAGACCAGCCTGGTCCATCCAGTCTGCCCAGCAATACAACAAGAGTAGGTGCACCTGTTTCTCTGTGCAGGCCACCCCTCCCCATGTTTAGGTGTGGACCCACCACTCCATGTAGGACAATTTGTTGAGAAGTTAGATGGTTCAGTTTATTTTGTTTTTATCCTGTTGCTGTAAAGGGATCCGCTGTGCTTGTCCCATGCTGTTTTGAATTCCGTCACCGTGTTTGCCCCCACCACTTCCATCGGGAAAGCATTCCAAGCATCCACCACCCTTTCAGTGAAAAAATATTTCCTGACATTGCCTTTCAATTTACCACCTTGCAGCTTCATGTTATGCCCTCTAGTTTTGCAGCTTCCCCATCTTTGGAAGAGGTTTGTTTGTTCATCGTTCCTCTTTAAGTATTTCAAGGTCTGAATCATATCTCCCCTATCACTCCTCTCCTCCAAAGTGTACATATTTAGTTCTTCAAGTCTCTTCTCATAAGGTTTCTTTTGCAGGCTCCAAATCATTTTAGTCACCTTCCTCTGAACAGTTTCCAGTCTTTTTACATCTTTTGCAAGATATGCTCTCCAAAACTGAACACAGTATTCCAAGTGAGGCCTCACCAGCGACAAGTACAGTGGCATAAGTACCTCTTCCTTTCTGCTGGTAATCCCTCTTTGTATGCAGCCCAACATCCTCCTGGCGTTTGCCACCACCTTGTCGCACTGTTTTGCCACCTTGAGATCATCAGAGATAATGTACCTATTCAGTAGTATTACATCTGTAAATAGATTGTAAATAGTTTCCCTTGTTATCCAAGTTCCTTCCCTTGTTATCTGTAAACTCATGCAAGTTGACTGTACTGAGATTTTTGTTCTATGTGAACCGCGCTGATGCTGAATAGTGCGGTATATAAGAGAATTTAAATAAATAAAATAAATAAATAAATCACACCAAGGTCTTTCTCCTGAACCATGCACACCAACCTCTTGCCCCCTATTGTGTACATTTCCCTTGGATTTCTGCTACCCAAGTGCATGACACTGCACTTTTTCGCATTAAATCATAATTGCCAAGCATTAGACCATTCTTCCAGCTTTTGTAGATCTTTCCTCATGTTATCCACTCCCTCGGGGGAGTCCACTCTGTTGCAAGTTTTTGTGTCATTTGCAAAAAGACAGACCCTTCCATTCAGTCCTTCAGCAATATCACTCACAAACCCCTAAATGTAGTGTTCTCTGGGGACCGAGGAACTTCCCCCAAATGAAACCCCACTATCTTCCACCCCCATCGTCCTCCTAGCATGCCTGCCTGAATTTTTTCCACGCAGAACGGATGGTGATTCCCCCCACCATCCATGCCGAGACCATCCCTCACATGCTCCAAAGCCGGTGCCTCATCTAACCCCTCAGGCCCTATACTGCGCCCTGCATTCTAATGTGGTCCCTGTGACATGGACTTGAGGCCCTCCCGGTCCTCAGAACAACGTCGCATCCTCTCTCACCCCACTGAAGCCAATCCTCATTCCCTCTAACTGAGGCCAAGAGGCCCAACTCCCACTGGGCCCTGCTCACCTGGCTGTTGTAAGCCACTTGCTCTGCCGCCACTAAACCTCCTCCGCCGCACGGTCCCCGCCATCAGAAACTGCCCTGCAGCCTGCCAAGGACACACTGAGCCACCCCCCCCAAAGCAACAATTGCTCCTCTGCCCCTAGTACTGCTATCATCTGCTCGCCGGTCAAGTGTGAGGAGTTCTGTGTTGCCCGCGCATCACAACTCACTCCCTCAACTCCCCCCCCCCCACTTGCCCCTTACTGCCGCCAATGAAATCTCCCTGTGTCAGCATGCAGGGAGATTTCAAACCTTGCACCTATTGCCCTGGTGACTTTATCATCCCCTTCCTCCTTACTACTGCCGCATTCCCTCATGCCCTCCTGGCCAGTCGGTACTGGGGCATCTGATTACTGTTTGACCCTGGGACCCTGGCTCAGCGCCAAGTTATTACACCTTACTAATCAAGAGATTTGCTAATCCCGAGTTAAGCTGTGATATGATGTCAGACTCAGCACACATTAGATCATATCAACATTTGGAAAAGATTGACAAAGTATCACTATTGTTTGAAGTTTTATTTTTGTTAATATCTATATTGATCTTTACAGAGCCTCCTTGAAAAGTCGATTCATAACATGTTGCCCATAAATGATAGGTTTAGCATCCTTAGCAGTCCACGTTAAAGTGAACGGTGTTTCTGCCATGCCCTTTAATTCCTTGTATGGTGCAAAATTTGTGCAGTTTAAATGTCCGGCATTACTCCTCTCGGTTCTTTTACTTTGATTCTGACACTGAAAGACTAGGTCCTGTATATTGAGGCAAGTACCTTTCAAAATGTTTAGCATGTTTCTGTATTCAACAGAGTATCTAATGTTGTTTAGACGAAGACTGTCAAAGTGTACTATGATATAGTTATATTATCATATAGTTTTATGTGCGCTAGCTGACTGCAGATGGTTGCACCTCAGGACCTTCAGTAGCATCGCTTCACTGCACTAAACTGGCCACTGTGATCAGCAGAACAAGTGAGTTTCCTATGAAAATGCTTCACTCCATTCACCATTCTTACGTCCTCCTCATCCCTTGTTCTTTTGGTTTCTTTGAGAGCATAGATATACATTGCCCTTTAGAAGAGATCATTTTTATTTTTGATGCTCTTTTGATACAAAAGGTTAGGTTCCCTTCACATTAGATATTCATAAAATCCATTTAGGCTGTCTTCTTCTGTGAGCTGCTTTTTATACCTTTTATTTTTTATTTTGTGTTTAGACAATGCCATGTTTATTTTAATTGGCTGTGAGATTTTAGTGGTTTATTTTGTTCTTTTTATTACAATTTTAATGCATTGCGTTGAATTATGTATTTATTGTTTGATTGTTTGATTTGTCACATTTATAATTTAGTTTTTATGTATTTTTATTTACCCCTCGCGTTGCCTCCTGACACTCATGGCCTATGGCCCGGGGGGGGGGGGAGCAAACATCCCTGGTGGGAAAGAGGGAGGAAGTCCCCCCCCCAGGGCCAGCTGGGCCAATTGCCCCCCCCCCAGCCTAAGCTCACTGTATCTGCAAAACTCCCCACGCCCCCATCCCTTCCTGCCTACCATCCTCCCCTGCATCACCCCCCAATTTAAGCTGCATGCCCCCGATTTGGGTGTACCCTGCCAAAATGCATTGGAGCTTTTCCCCAATAAAATATCAATTCACCCCTGCTGCCCTTCTACAGCTCACTTTGTTGTGCTTGCTAGTCTTCTGCGGGTTTTGCTACTCACGTTTGGATGGACTGAGGGGCGGGCCCATGATTTTAGGATTCAAGAGCCCTGATTCATGGCTCTCTGCCAAAGATGGTCATGGTGATGACTGATAAGGTGAGTCTTTTTAGGATATAAAATCCCTGCATAGTCCCAATAAAGGCTTTTGGCCCCTAATCCTTGTTCCAAATAAGTAGGAAGCCCAAAAGAGCAAAAGTGGCATCTCCTTAAAATCTTGTTTGTTAGCCAGGAAAACACATTAGGGGTGTCTATTTGTCACAGTTGATTCAGTTCATCTGGGCACTTAAATATTTAAAATGTGTATAGTTCATTTGTGTGCACTCATATCTACAAATATAGGCACATTTAATCGATAGCCTGCATCTTTAACTTTTTGCATACAGTGTGCACACAATCGGATGATTAGGTTTATATTTATGTTTATTTTGTTACTTGATATACTGCTCTTTCATTACACCAGGGCGGTTTACAATTATGTAAAAAACACAGCCTTGGCGAGAGCCAGAAAAGGAAAAGAACTACAATATGCAACAGGACAGAAACAAAGCAATCAGACACGAAGGAAGGAGAGGTAGAGGGAGGAGCAAGAGCAGCAGGGAAACTAGGGGATAGTGGGAGGAAGGTCAAATGCGGAGCAGAAGAGATGGGCCTTAAGGACATTCTTGATTTGGGAAAGGAGGGTTCCTGGTGGAGAGCAGAGGGAAGGAGTTCCAAAGAGAGGGATCTGAGAAGAACAAGGCAGAGTGATGGGTGGTCTGTAGATGAGCATGAGATGGAGATGGGAGTACCAGACGATTAATGTGGATTGAATGAAGGCTGCGGGTGGGGATATGGAACTGAAGCAGATCTGCTAGATATCGTGCTGTATTTGTGCATATGACATGGTGGATCAGGTGAAACAAACATGAAAAAAATTCCCCCAAATCAGGAAAAATTCATTCAAAACAAGTATGAATCAAAGGGGTTTTTTTGGGCCGGGCCAATGGAGTTGGAAAGCTACAGGAATATAAAGCAATTTGTCTGAAGTCAGAGAAGGAGTCATTCTTAAAGTGGGCTCTTGAACTCATGACTTCTGAATAACAGTCCTATACCCTAACCACTAGGTATCTCTAAGGACTCAAACACCTGAACTACTACAAACTTGACATCTTATTATGAAAAGCGGAATGGCAGACACTACTCGTATTTCTTTTCTGTAATAAGATCTCTATTTATTTCCTGAGATAATTGATAGTGGCTCTTAATGTGCATTCATTTAAAATACTAACTAGATTATGTCAAGAAAGTATTGCAGAGAAATGAATCATCATGGCATCTCAACGATGGAGTCAACCACACAAGTATAAGGCTCCGCCTGAATTTTCAAATGTTCATAAGCACTATTTTTTATTAGCACTTTAATGCTCTTTTTCTTCAGTTTTTATCCAGTATTTTAGACTTCAGCCCAGAGGTTACGCTAATAACATATTTCGTTGCAATATGCTATTACAGAATGTCATCAAGAATTCTAATCCTACACTGTGAAACGTTTGGGTGTCAGATAGCAAGATTGTTTAAAAGTTTCTTTGCTTTGCTGTGAAAGAGAACCACAGGCAATTTTCAGATGTTTTATCAAAAACTCAAAGGTTTCAGTATATTGTTGTACTAAAACTATTTTTTTTCAGTGGAATCAGTCAGGTATTAATAGACAGTAAGGAGCTCAGTTGCCTCTTTTCAAAGTCAATTTAATGACTATCTCGTTTTAAAGTTAATTGCTGCACTTCTTCCTTCTGCTTCTACAAAATTAGATGTGCACTTTATTAATAATAATAAAAGAAATTAGTCACATTTAAGAACAGTGAAACATTTTATAAAGTCATATTGCCACTGATGAAATATTGCTTTTAGGAAAATTGTTTCTAATCTGAAGAAGAAACCTATGGGAAATTGAAAGATAATGAAAAATATTATCTTTGCACAATTCTTATATCCAAACCTGTAAGGAAAAACCGAACATGCATTTAATCTAGGCACAATCACTTACATTAACCCTATGGATGGCATAAATGGCTGTGTGTAGATTTGTCAAGAAGGTGTGTAAATTATAGTATTTTATAATTTACGTATTTGCATTTGTGCTCTGTCCAAGCTCTGCTCATGCTTTTATGTGCATTGACGGCTTGGCTCCTTAGAAGATTACCTTCCATATTTGTACTCAGTCCTTTGCACAGTTTTAATGCAGCTCCTATCTGGTCCCAATTGCACTCTTCCCACTGTGCTTATGTTCCATCCACCCACCCACCAGAGATGACATCATGAACCTCAGCTTCACAACAGAACTTGCCAATGGCATTCACGTTGCAGGGCATGTACCGAAGGAGCAGACCCAAGGAGTAGAGCATGCTCCTTGGGAATGGGGGACACTCCAGGATATCCAAGATAACGTTAGGCTCTGCAGAAGCTTTCCTTTAAGAATGACCAGACTTTTGGAGTTGATCTTTTCTTTTACCATCATCAAGCCACCATCAATGATTCTTCTTTTACATAGATTTAGGGGCTAGTTACTAAACCGAGGTAAAATACCAACCTTTACTGCAGCTTAAACTACTGCGCGTGTTACTAACCTGCAGTAACGGTACCACAAGTTAGTAACTCTAATGGATATCTATAGTGCAACTTACGATCAACCTCTCAAGTAGTGCTATTCTTCTTCCTTGGAGCACTGGGCTCTGGGGAAGCCTTCTTAAAGGGGTTGGTGCTTAACAAATTTACCAACATCAATTGATTGCAGTGATCAAGTTAGAATTTTTTCATATTTGTATGAATTTTCAAGCCTTGCTCCTGCCTGGAGTGGAATTTGGAACTTCTTAATGAAACCAAGTTGAATAGTTACATCATCAGCCAAGGTCGCAGAGGTTAATGTGACACCATTGTTGGATTGAATATAGTGATAACAGCCTCCGATGCTTCAAAATAAGAAAGACAAGTTCATGGACTCTTATCCTTCTAATATTTGAATTTTCACTTTTTGAATTTCATATATATTAAAAATTTCTTTGGAGCAATGATGAAACAGCTGTCAGCATTGCAACAATAGCAAGTTCATGCAGATGGGTAAGCTCCATTTAGAATACAACTAAGGGGTATGCTTACTAAAGGGCATTAAGGTAGCAGGTATTATCAAGCATTAACGGCAGCGATAAGGAGTTTTACATGCGAAAAAGGCTCTGGGTGGGAAGGAGGCATTCCAATGGTAAGGGTGCTATGAGCCATTTAACGTGCATTTACAGGACATTGGGCATTAAGATGTCAAGAGTGCACCTTAATGTCACAAAAATGGTTGCTCCCCTAACGTTGGATAAGGTAGCACCAAGGAACGTCAATGTAAAGGTGATGGATGGAAGGACAGGCGGGACTGATAGATCTGCCAGTAATTTGGAAGAGCAGGTGGGAGACAGCTGTACCATTGCACGGGGGGGGGGGGGGGGGGTGCCAATGTAAAATGGTGCAATGACAGTGTGTGACATAGGATGGGGAAGACGTATCCCTAAGCAGAGTCAATTTGGAATTCATTACCTGAAGCCATTAGATCAGCTTAATCTCCACAAGATATGAAGAAACTATTAAAAACAATCTTTTCTTGGAACACTTCTATCCTAATGACATTACCTTAATGTATATAACATAATCACCCACTCACCGTTGACTCAAGTATAACCCCCATATTTATTGCCAAGTTTACCTGCCCTTGTTTTATGTAAACAAATCTCTTGAGATTGCATATAGTTGTTAAATATAAACTGCCTTGGACCAAAGGCGGTATATAAAAACCTGTTAAATAAATCAATATGTGGCAGGATGTGTGCAGTGAAAGGAAGATGCAGATCAGGCATAGGAGAGGCGTGCATGAAGAGCCGAAATGTGGGAAAGAGTACCTGTGTAGGACATGGTGTAGCAGTTTGCATGAGAAGACATGACTGCACACCGCTGACAGATGTGGATGGATGGGCTGAAGGAAGGATGGCGGCAGAGGAGAGGGTGGAATGGGCTGGCAGCACCAATGTGCCGTAGGTGCCATCCTCAAAGTATTTGAGCTGTGTGGAAAAATGTGTCAGTGCCACATGGAAGGCCAGATATTAGATATGTGGGTCTCAGACCTGTCCCAGCCACACAACCACCATACAACATCCCAGACAAATGTGCAGATAACAACTGGACAGGTGTTATCCAAACTGGACAAATAGGGCACGTACGGACATGAGGTGATACCTGCAGTTATCCGAGGGGTAGGATGTGTCCGCATGTACTGCAGAGAGGTGATGGAGTCAAAGCTGTACAGTCACAGTCATGACTCATGTCTCACATATAAGTTACAGTTATATGCAAATAACTGTCTGTTAGTATACTGCTGTATCAGTGCAGTCACGTCGGGGTACATCTTACTGACGAATTGGTAATGTCTGATGATAAACAGGGACTGTACGGAACTGCAGTCAGATGAGCCATTGGTCGGTTAAGTGACCTGCTCAAGGTCACAAGGAGGTATTGCCAGTCCATGAAGGTTGTGGCAGACATAAAATGTGACAGTAGCACATTCTGAAATGTCATATAAGGAGCACTAGTGGGTCTCAAAACCTGGCAATTTAGTACCCAAACCATTGCCATGACCATTACGCCACACCTCCAAGCAAGTGCCTGATATCTGCAGGGCAAATATGTCTGACCCCCTGCAATTGGCTGCAGCAGAGTCAATAAAACCATGCTCTCAGAAGGCCATGATGGGGAATAGCACATTTGCTGACCCAAAGTGTGGCTAGAATGCATAACAAAGTAGAAGGATGTGTGTCTGCAAGTCACAACAGAACCTGGATTGTTACAGGTAAGGAAATGCCCTGAGTAGCACACAGGCCCAAAATGAACAAGTAGAAATCAAACCCTTGTTCCCTGCTTATGGAAATACTGCACTAACCAGTAGACTATACCTCCATACTTCTCTGCACAGCAATGTCTGGATTCAAAGAGACTGCGGGTCACTGCCTAAAATTGCTGAGTGTGCCAGTATAGGTTAGCCCCTCCAATATCCATGAGGCACTGCACATGCAGAACGACAGTCTGAAGCTGATCACAAAATGGAGAATGCACTGATCCATCACATCAGCTCAGTAAGATGCATTGATAGTGGGAGGAGTGGCCTAGTGGTTGGGGCAAGGTACTACAGGCCGGAAGATCGGTGGTTCAAATCCCACTAGAGGACAGCAACCTTGGGCCGGAAGGACTGGTGTTTCTAGTCCCACAGGTGCTCCTTGTGGTCTTGGGCAAGCCACTTAACCCTCCATTGCCCATGTTCCCTGTAAGTATTAGTGTATGTGTCTCATATCCCCTTGTGTTAAATGTATCCCCCAACCACTTTGACCTGGTGAAAAGCAGGATAAAAATGCAGCTAAATAAATAAATAGTGTGTGATGGGCTACAAATCATGTTACTGAGCAGTTTCAGTAGTCACCCTGAGGGTGAGGATGGGCACTCAGCACCTGGTCCCCAGAACTTGCACTGCTAGAGATGGTCTATGCTGGCTGTAGTGCAGATCCTCCTCAATGCTTGTGTGTTGTGTTGGTTGCCTTGTTTTTCTGCACAATTACAGCATGCTATAGGTGCCTGTCATATCTGGGCCCGGTGTCCTGCCCTTATTGGATAGAAATCCTCCAAGAAATCTCAGGTTTTAGTGTAGGGCTTGGTTCATTATATGGTATATCAAATGTGATGCAATAATGATCAGACCATGGTACAGGTTGTGTTTGATAGGGTGGAGTATGATCCTGTAATAGCTTAGAAGGGAGAAAAATAAGGTACAAGACATTTCCTTTATTGTGTGTTGCAGAATTTATAATTTACATGAGAACATGAGATATGCCATACTGGGTCAGACCAAGGTCCATCAAGCCCAGTATTCTGTTTCCAACAGTGGCCAATCTAGGTCATATGTACCTAGCAGTTTCCCCAAGGGACACAGGTTCCACAATGCTTGTATTGGTTCAAGCATTGATATCCTGGGTCCCTTCTTAATAATGGTTTATGGACCTTTCCTCCAGGAACTTGTCCAAACCTTTTTAAACCCAGCTACACTAACAGCCTTTACTACATCCTCCGGTAACAAATTCCAGAGTTTGATTACACGTTGAGTGAAAAAATATTTTCTTTTATTAGTCTTAAATAGTTTACCCTGTAGCTTCATTGCATGTCCCCTAGTCTTTCTATATTCTGATAAAGTAAACAATCGATCTACGTTTACCCGTTCCACTCTGTTCATTAATTTATAGACTTCTATCATATCTCCCCTCAGCCGTCTCTTTTCCAGGTTAAAGAGCCCTAACCTTTTTAGCCTTTCTTCATAGGAGTATCCTTCCATCTTCTTTACCATTTTGGTGGCTCTTCTCTGAACCTTTTCTAAAATCGCTATATCCTTTTTAAGATACGGCGACCAGAATTACACACAATATTCAAAGTGCGGTCTCACCATAGAACGGTATAGAGGCATTATAATATCTTTTGTTTTATTTTCCATTCCTTTCCTTATCATACCTAACATTCTATTTGCTCTCTTGGCTGCTGCTGCACACTGGGCCGAGGGTCTTAACATGGTATCCACAATGACGCCTAAATCTTTTTCCTGGGGGGTGGTTCCTAATGTGGAACCTTGCATCGTGTAACCGTAGTTTGGGTTGTTCTTCCCTAGGTGCATAACCTTGCACTTGTCCACATTAAATTTCATCTGCCATTTTGATGCCCAGTCTTCCAATTTATCAAGATCCTCTTGCAATTTTCCACAATCCTCTTGGGTTTTAACAACTTTAAATAGTTTTGTGTCATCTGCAAATTTGATAACCTCACTCGTTATTCCATTTTCCAGGTCATTTATGAATATGTCAAAAAGCAGCGGACCCAGCACAGATCCCTGGGGTACTCCACTATTCACCTTTCTCCATTTTTTCTCCATAATTTGTGTGAAGTCCATTTCATTCATGGCTTTAATGAAAGAATGGGCTTGGGTAGTAAGTAGTGAAGCAAGGTTAAAGGCGCCAAGTACTATTAACTGCTTATTGGGGTTGTCAGGGGTGCATATAACTTCAAGTATTGTGCTTAGGGAATTAGTGTCCTGTGAAGGTGCTCTGTAATATGCTCTGTAAGGTGCTCTGTAATATTGCTTCTTTGGTTTCAATTATGAGAGTGTCTAGACCTTTATAGCAGTTGTTGACTATTAAGATGGGTTTTAAATTCCTCTTTGCAAGAATCAGGGCACCACCTCCACGTTAATTTTTTCTGGTGGTGTAGAATGATTTGTAATTAGAATGTTTGATTTGATTGAGTAGGACTGTGACTGTTTCCGCAAGCCATGTTTCTGTGATGAACATGATATCATAAATGTAATCAAGCAATGTAGGCATTTTATTTTTTATTGATCTAGCGTTTATTAGGAAGCAGTTTAGAGTAGTAGGAGTTTGTTGATTAGCTGTTTTTGTGTGAAGTTCGTGGTTGCATGAAATTATGTGGATGCGTCTTTGAGTTGCATTTTGTGCTTTTCCTAGGGGTTTGTACCCAGTTACAGAGTCTTTTGAACGATAGCTGTATGGGATTATAGGAACTGTATGTTATATGCTAGTTGTGTTGGATGGTAGTTTTGATGTACTGCAGAGGCAGTTATACTTAGAAGAGTGGCTATGCGTGAATAGAGCTTTGTATTCCATTTTCTGTGTCTATTGTATATGTCTATTGTAGATGTTGTGAAATGTTTTGTGTGAGTGTTTGTGATATTGTTGGTAATGTTGTGTTTGGGTGCGTTTAATTTCTACAGATTTCTATTAGTAACTAGCTCCCATTATATACAATGTGGCCTGCAATAAAATAACACTTCTTAACAGCATTAATGTGCACTGCATGTTAGCAATTCCAGCCTTTACTGAGATACTGAGAAAATTAGATTAGTTTAACTTTGAGAGTTAAACTAATCTAATTTTCTTACATTTCGCTTCTAAATAGCTGATAAAATGTATGCACATATTTCACTGCACTCCTACTTCTTGCTGAATAATAATAAGCATGCCTAAGGACGTTGAGGTCATGGAGCGGGGGAGGGAGAAGAATTTATGCATTTATCTACAAATACATACCCATAATTTTCTCTCTGTTATGTCCATTTGCAGAAATAGTAGGTATGTTCACACATGTCCCTCTGCAATGTCCACGCATATTTCGGAAGGTACTAGAAAAACTAAACAGTTTATGGATTATTGCTCTAATATGAATTTGGCATATATCAATTAATATATATTTCCTTAAATATTGCTGAGAAAATGTGTAGGGCTTTTTTTGCCTTGGTGACCATTGCTGATCTAAAGACTTCAAATTTGATCTTGTCTAACAACAACAACAACAAGTAATGACATGGTCTTTTAGTTAGTGCAATGAAGAAAAATAGTAGAGATAAAAGCATGAACACAAGGCTGTGTAAAATATGTGTATCGGCATATTGAGTTTCAAATTGAGATACTATGATTATTAAATAACGCTAATAAATGCAATATTAACACTGCAATCCATAAAGAATCAAAGTTACCGCAATAATCAAGGTTGACTTTGACCTTGTTTGAATCCAGCTTCTATACATATTCATAGATCTATTTTTTTTTTTATTATTTAAAGGAAGTGAATATTTCAATACTTTGGGAGCAAGTCTTCATGCATTTAGTTAGGATTTATATATGTAAATTAAAGATGAATGCAATTCATCCCCATACTTACTCAAAAATGCACACAAACCTATATGCAACCTGTGAAATTGTCCAGATCCACGTGGGTGTGGGAAAGACAGCACAAGTAACAAAGAAACAAGTGTACCAACAGGGTGGAGGTGATATACAGTGGTTATCACATTGAGCTTTAGGGAAAGGAGAAGTGCTGGGTAGATTAGACGGAACATACTGGTCTTTATCTGCCGTCATATACTATGATACTATATAAATGTTGACTCCATTTAACAAGGACTCTCTGTGACTTTGGATGAGTCACTTCATCTCCTAGTATCTCATTTCTATTGTAATTCCCACTTACCACAGATTCTCGATGAGATTATATTCAAGTTACTCTATCTCCTTGTCTCAATGGGAATGATTTTCAGACTGTTTGCATTGTAACCAAGTCCATGAGTGCCTTATACCTGTGAGCTTTACAGTTTTTCAAACTGGGTAACTGTTCACTAGTCTGCTGAACATCAGCTCCATGAAACTGGAAATTCAATCTATGCTTTCCCTTTCCTTACCTAAGCACATCCCCAGAAACTAGGGATTTGCATAAGGCAAATATTTTCTGTCTGTTTTCATTTCATTTGGGCTTTTTATTCCTGATATTCAGACATCTTTTCAGTTTCACACATTCATTTTAATGAATAATATGTATTAAATCATTTTGAACACATGCTAATTGACTTAACATATGTTAATTCATAAAAAGATGGTATATACAAGTTTTTAAATAAATAAATAAATACTTGTTAAGTGCTGTTGAGTCGGTGTCGATTTAAGACAATCCTCTGAATATTTGTCCTAAACCGTGTTAGTTCTTCAGTCAGGCAGCTCATAGTTGATACAGTGGCATCCTTAGCTGCTGTTATTGTATCAATCTATCTCATTGCTGGTCTTCCTCTTTTGCGTTGACTTTCAACCTTGCTAAGCATGATGTCTTTCTCTAGCGATCTCTCTCTTCGCATAATGTGCCCAAAGTATGAAAGCTGAAGTCTTGTCAAGATAATCCAGGAATAACAACCCTCACTGAATCCAATAATTCACCAGCCATATTACTAGCAAAGTGATACTGTCTCTGCCCTCCACCGCGGTGTTGCCAACGACAAGCCCGTACCCCACCCCCCCAATGCCGACCTCGCCATCTGGCTAGCAAAGGTAGGCAAACCTCCGGGTGTACCCTTCCTGGTCCACCCCACTGAGATTATGCAGGCCATGATCACCCAATCATGACCCAGTAGCAATGCTCAAAAGATTACGGACCCTGGAAACCTCCAGGAATCTGCCTAACTCCCCCCCAAAGCTGTGATGAACCCCCACGTGCTCCATAGGACCACAACAACAGCCTAGGGCAGGATGGGTGGGGACACAGCAGTCCCTTCACCCGCTTCTGCCAGGACCGGAGAGGAGGTAGGCGGCCGTCTCTCTCAACCCCTCACCTCCTGGCAACCTTCCCAGCACATTCATTGGCTCCCCGTCAAAAATGAGAAGGGAACTAATGAATTTAAATGATGCAACTGGCTCGCAAGTGCTACCCCATCAGCCCCCCTGCATGCACTAATCACTCTGGACCTAAGTGGTCCCACCCGAGGCTAAGCCAGACCATGACCGCAGGGCAAGGTTCCATACACTGGACCATGCATCCCGTTATGGGT
This sequence comes from Ichthyophis bannanicus, assembly GCA_033557465.1. Lineage (NCBI taxonomy): Eukaryota > Metazoa > Chordata > Amphibia > Gymnophiona > Ichthyophiidae > Ichthyophis > Ichthyophis bannanicus. The sequence goes on along the minus strand of CM066034.1, from coordinate 956,360,218 downwards.
GGCCACTTGGGACCTTGCCCCCTGGCCTGAAAACTAACCAGGGTAGCACGGACATGGTGCATTGTCTTACTTTTTTACCCTACCACTCCCCCCCCCATCAAATTTTCCCTTTTAACCACACAGACACTTAACATGCATTTTGGAAATAAAGTGGTCGCAGCTTAATGAATTCAACTAGAACTTTCATAGTACAACCAAAGATAATCGAAGAATAACAACCTTCACCAGATTCTGTAATATACCAGCTATATTACTAGCAAGATGATGCCATCTCTGCCCTCCACCGCAGTCTTGCTTGTGGCCTCCCCCATGACATCCCTGCCATATGACTAGCAAAGGTAGGCCAGTTTACGGGTGTACCCTTCCTGGGATTATCCAGACCATGATCACCCGACCACTGCCAAACAGCAATGCTCAAAAGGCTCCAAACCCTGTAAAGCTCCAGAAAACCACCAGCGGCGCAGGGCAAAAGTTAAAGCCACTGCGCCATCCCCCTAAAGCTATGACCAGCAGGCAGCCTGTCGAACAATCAATTCCAAGGTCTCCTACCAATCGTTGAGAAGTAAATCCTGACTAACTGGGGACAGATGGATACTATTCTGCAGAAAAAGGCCCGAACACTCAGCCTCTGCCCATGGGTACATGATCTGATAACCCCCTTGCTTGCAAACCCAACCCCAATCTGGCGGTTAATCTTAGCTAACCCCCTCGAACAGCACTGCTGGTCCATATAGGAAGGCCTTGGAATGATATCTGACCATAACAAAATCACCCCATGAAACATCCGCAAAACTACCACCAAGTCCCTTTTTGCCATCCTAATGATCTGCTTGCATCTCCATGAACAAAGATCATTGCCACCTAAATGAAGGAGAATCATCACCGAGTGACTTTGCACCTGATCGTGATGCCGCAGCAAGGGCAGGAGCTGGATCGAACATAGGCCATGCTCGCTATGCCACAACACAGACACCTGAGCCAAAACGGGCCCAAAATTAAGCCCAACCAGTCACTCCACCGCTCGCTGGCCAGCCCAGTGAACAATCAGCCAACAGTGTGGAGACTGACACCGTGCATCTGTAAAAGAGAACAGGGTGAGGAAATGAACAAAAGTGGCTGCCCCCCAGCTCCTGAACTCATAAGTGAACATGGCCCACAATAGCTTGGGAACACCATCTACTAATTGTCTGTATAATGTGGTCTGACAATCCAGCAGCAGCCGCACTGGTCGCAGCACCAATACAAAAAGAATGAGAGGCAAAGAGACCAGATTCTTCACCCAAATGCTGCAATGCCAGTCGTAAGACAGCTGTGAACTGGAATTGAGTCAGAGGGCGGAAGTCCCAGTCAACAAATAATAATCCTCCACCTTCCGGCCTCAAGGCTAAGTAATATCTCATACTAGCTACAGGGCAGGTAGCTATGCCTTCAATAGTTTTCAGAACCATCCAAAGCCCTTTTCCCAACTGGTCCATTTTTGATCTGGCCAATAAGATGTGCATCTGACTATCTTCCACTCACATGTGCTCCCGCAACTTGCAAGCACCAAAGGACACACAAGAGAAGCTCTCAACCAGCTCACTGACCCAGACAGCACCAAAGAAGGCCAAGCAAAAAACTGCCTGGAACAAGGCAGCTTCATAAGCAGAGTTCACTACCTCTGACAGCTCATTGCACGATTGTAAAAGCAGGTTGCGATAAATCAGACACCTGGAGTTACATGAGGTCAGCAAGGATCATTCCCAGCCTTGTAACAACCTATGGACCAGAAATACCTCGAAGGGCTACCCCAGCTGGCTGTTCTGGAGAAAAGGCAAAACCAACCAATTGAGATTGCACAGCCACTTTGGATACTCCATTGTCCTTGCCAAAAGCAACATATTGGCCCAGTAGCTGTTCCGATACCCAGCCTGGCTGACAGCCTTGAATTGACAAGAAAGAAACCACCTTGACAAAACCCCTGCAATAAGTGGATTATGTAGTCAGCACCAATGACCTTTTCAAAAGACTCAGAATCCCAGTAGGCCAATCTGCCAAAGGTGCTCTGGGACTGAGCAACAATCCGCATCTGCTTCTGGTGCCAAAATCCGGAACTGGTCCCATTTTAAATGTGAAAGAGAGTCATCAATTTTGATAACATAGTCAAGAATGTGCTGAGCCTTGGCAGACCCATTCAAACATAAACAAGACAAGACAAAAGCATGCATTAAGGCTGCAACCTGCGCACAAAGTGGTGAATAGTGATTAATCACCTCGACCACTGAGGTATTATCACACCAGAATACCACCTTACCATTACAGAACCTGTCTGGCCATAACTCCAAAGCAACTAAAATCAGACAAAGCTCCAAAAATGTGATGTTATGAGTGAAACCAGAATCAAAACACACCTGCAGCCAATGATCAGCACACCAGGAATCTTGAAGATAAATACCAAAGCCCAAGTCACCCGCAGTGTCAGTGAACAACTGCAAATATGCTTTAGAAACCTCAGCATCCTGAAAGACAAACGTGCCATTGAAATCTGCCAAAAATGTATCACAGACCTGCAAATCCTCATGCATACTCTTTGTCATCCTAATGTGGTGGTGAGGTTTGGAAGTGCCTGCTGTGACCACTGACAACCTCCGCGAAAATACCCAGCTCATCGGGATGACCCTGCAAACAAAATTCAAGGATCTCACCAACGACTGCATCCCTACAAAATTACCTTGTGGTTGGCCCCTATGGCTGCTACCAACACCTGGAGTTTGGACACCTTTTCGTAAGGAAGACGTGTGACCATCACCACTGAATCCAGCTCAATACCGAGAAAAATGATCGCTGCTGGGACCTCCGTCTTTTCAGCTGCCAAGGGGATGCCAAACTCTCGGGACAAATTGAGAAACTCCTGAAGAAGAGCACTGCACACATCTGAATGAGCAGGCCCCACAAACAAGAAATCATCCAAATAATGAGCCACGTTTAGGATCCCAATACGTTGTACCAATACCCAAAGCAGAAAAGTACTAAACTTCTCAAAAGATATGTAGGAAACAGAACAACTCATCAGCATGCACTTATCAAAAATAAAACGTACCCTGGAAAGAGAAACCCAGCAGATGGAAAGCAGACGAAAAGCTGACTCAATATTTATTTATTTATTTATTTTTTAACAGACTTTATATACCGCTTTATCATTTCAATCAAAACAGTTTACATTAAACAGGGACATTGATAACTTGGATTTTTCTGAGGATTTTTCTAATATACATCTTAGCTAATAGAGCCCCCACACTGCACTGTCAGACCAAAGAAAAAGCAAAGTCAAAGGACGAATATGAACTGCACATGACGCCTTGGGAGTATGATCATTGATGGATGTTCCCACAGAAAATGATAGAGTGGAACAGGTAAGTTTTCAGGCTGCAGGGAAAGGTCCCAGGAGGCTGCCCATAAACTGAGTACATGGACCAGGGTGGGGACCGTTGCCCCACAATTGTGGCCTGGCTTAGTCTAAGGTGGGTCCACTTAAGCGCAGTGTCACTAGTGCATGCGGGGGGGGGGGGGGCTGAGGATAGGTAGCATAAGCCGGCTCATCATGTCATTTAAATTCATTGGCTCCCTTCTCGTTTTCAAGGGAGAGCCAATGAATGTGCTGGGAAGGCTCACAGGAGGGAGGGAGGGGTTTGGGGAAAATTAAATGTGCAAAGAAATCAGGGAAGCTAACAAAAGTTAAAAAACAGTAATAATAATGAGTGATTTCAATTACCCCAGTATCGACTGGGTCAGTGTCATGGCAGGACATGCGAGGGAGATAAAGTTTCTAGATGAAACAAATGACTGCTTCTTGGAGCAGCTGGTTCATAAACCACCCAGAGGGGAAGCCATTTTGGACCTAGCCATTTTGGAGCCCTAACTTTTTAAGCTTCTCCTCATAGGGGCATCCCTCCATTCCTCTTACCATTTTGGTGGCTCTTCTTAGTACCTTTCCTAATTCCGCTATATCCTTTTTAAGTTACAGTGACCAGAATTGCACACAATATGCGGTACAGCATGGAACGATGCTGAGGCATTATAATATCCTTTGTTTAATTCTCATTCCTTTTCTTTTGATTCCTAGCATTCTATTTGACTTCTTGGCCACTGTGCACACTGGGGTGGAGGATCTCAGCATGTTATTTATGACAATGCCTAAATCTTTTTCCTGGGTGGTGGTTCCTAATGTGGAACATTTCATTATGTAGCCATGTTTTTGTTAAGAGCCTTCGAGTTGGTGTCGACACATGGTGACTCTGGATAGTTGACCTAAACTGTATTCAGTCTTCAGTCAGGCAGCTCATTGTTGATAGAGTGGCACCCATAACTGCTGATATTGTATCGATGTTTATGTTTATGTTTATTGAACTTGCTTGACCGCCCTTCAATATTAAGCAGAGCGGTTTACAATTACAAAGTAGGTTAAAGTACAGCAGGCACAAGGCTGGAAACGGAAAAAGGAAGTTACAAATTTTCTTTGACAGGATAGGAGAAGAGATAAAAGAACGGAAACATAGGGGGGGGGTAGACAATGTGGGGAGAGGATGGGCTAGAGAGGAGGGTGATTGAAGGCAAGGGAGAAGAGGTGGGTCTTCAGGGCTTGTTTGAAGGTGGTGTGGTGGGGCTCCAGGTGGAGGGAAGTGGGTAGGGAGCTCCATAGGGCTGGGCCAATGAAGAAGAAGGCTGAGGATCGGGTAGATTGGAGATGAGCAGATGAGGGAGAGGGAAGTGCCAGGCGGTTAAGATGGAAGGAGCGAGGGGTGTGTCTGGGGGTGTGGAAGTGGATGAGATCAGACAGGTATTGAGGTGTGGAGGTATGGAGAGCTTTATGAGTGAGCGTAAGAAGTTTGAAATGGATACGAAAGGAAATGGGAAGCCAGTGAAGGTGGGAGAGAAGAGGAGTAACATGGTCTCTGGGGGAAGAGTGGGAGATGAGGCGGGCGGCAGTATTCTGAATACGCTGAAGTCGTGATAATTGGGTCTTAGAGATGCCAGAGAAGACTGAGTTGGCGAAATCTATGCGGGAGATGACGAGGGCAAGCAGAAGGGTGGCCAGAGCAGAGGGGGATAGGAAAGGGCGAATAGCACGAATTTGTCTGAGGTAAAAGAAGGAAGTTTTGGAAACGTAGGAGACATGAACGGAGAAAGAAAGATCAGAATCGAAAAGCACGCCGAGATACCGAAAAGTGGTGATCAGTGAGATAGGAAGGCCAGAGAAAGAGGGAGCCATTGAAGGAAGGGGGTGACCGTGTGGAAACCAGATTGCTGTTGTTTTGGAGGGGTTGAGGTACAGGCAGTTTTGAGACATCCAAGTGGAGACAGCGGCCAGACAGGAGTTGAGCGGGGCAAGGTCAGGGCTGATGGGGGAAGTGTGGTGCAAAAGGAGAATGTCATCGGCGTAGTAGAAAGCAGAGATACCAAATTGCTGAATAAGAAGTGTGAGAGGTGTCAAAAAGAGATTGAAGAGGAGAGGGGCTAACACTGAACCCTGTGGAACGCCGCAAGATAGGGGGAAGGAATCAGATGGAGGGGAGTGTGGGGAAGAGGGGAGAACAGCACCGGAGCGGGAGGAAAGAAAGGAATGGAACCACCGAAAGACTGTGCTACAGAGGCCGGCGTCACGTAATCGGGATAGAAGGAGGGAGTGATCAACCAGGTTGAAGGCAGCAGAGAGGTCGAGAGCAACCGCCACCGAGATTTCACCACGATTGTGTGCAACATGCAGAGCGTTGGTGAAAGCAAGAAGGACAGTTTCGACGCTGTGCCCTGGCCGGAAACCGGATTGACGGGGGTGAAGAAAATTGGTGGAGTCGAGGTGGTGGGAAAGCTGGGCGAAAACAACCTTCTCGAGAAGTTTGGAAAGGAAGGGGAGTTGCGAGACTGGACGATAATTGTTGGGATCAAGGGAATCAAGGGAAGGTTTCTTAAGTAGAGGGTGGATTAGAGCGTGCTTCCAGGGTGAGGGAAATGTCCCGGTGGATAAACTAGTGTTAATGAGGATTTGAATGTAAGGAAGGACTGAGTGGGTGAGAGTAGCCAGGCGGAGGGAATAGGGTCAAGGGGGCAGAAGGTTTTGTTAGAGGAGGAGATGAGATGGTGGAGTTCATCAGTGGTAGTCAAGGAGAAAGAGGACCAAGAGTGAGAGAGAAGGGAGACTGGGGGTGGAGAGGCGGCTGGAGGTGGAGAGGGGATGGGTGGAGGATGAGAGGGTAGAGATGCTCGCAAGGAGGAGATTTTATTGTTGAAAGCAGAGGCAAGAAGAGAGGGGGTGGGGGTGGGGTGGGTGGGTGCAGAAGGGGCAGAGGGATGGAGGGAGGTAAGAAATTTGAGGGTGGAGTAGAGATGTCGTGTTTGGTTGGGGGCGTTGGCGATGGCAGTGGAAAAAAAAGAGGATTTGGCAAGGTGAAGTTGAGATCGGTAATAGGAGTGCTGGGCTTTGAAGAGTGACAGGGAGGCTGGTGAGGGGGATTTGCACCATAGCCTTTCGGCTCTGCGGAGTTGGGAGCGAAGAAGAAGAAGGCCAGGATGAAACCAGGGATGTGAGGGTCGACGTGGAGCTGGGCGAGGGCGGAGGGGGGCAATATGATCAAGAGCAGTTGAAAGAGATGAGAACCAGGTGGAGGCCTGGGAGTCAGGAGATAGTGAGGCAAAGTCAGAGGGGAGCAAATCTTCAGCTGGGGGAAAACGCTGGACTGTGGACAGGGTAAGGGAACTGGAAAGGCGTGGGGAGGAGGGAGACTCGTGGGAGGGGAGTGGTGCAGCAGATTGGGAGCAGGAGACTGAGAGGCAGAAGTGGTCTGACCAGGGAAGGGGGAAAGAGGACAGGTTGGAGAGCGAGAGTGTGGAGGAGGAGGGGGTCAGGAGGATGTCAAGAGTGTGGCCGGCAGAGTGAGTGGGGAAGGAGACATGTTGCAGGAGCGACAAGTCATCTAAAAGGGAGAGAAATGCATAATCTCTGGGGGATGAGGGGGAGTCGAGATGAAGGTTGAAGTCGCCAGCAATTAGAAGGTGGGGGTAGAGCAGGGAGAGATCGGAAAGGGAGTGGAGAAGCGAGTCCCAGAGATCGGAGCAAAGGGCGGGAGGCGCATAGACGAGAAGAACGTGGGTGGGAGGGGTAGTGTGGAGATGAAGGAGAAGGGCCTCAGGGTAGGAGAGAGAGGGAGAGAAAATCTGGGTGAAAGAGAGGGAGGAAGCAAGGATGGCAGCTACACCACCGCCAGAGCGGCCTGTGCGAGGAACGGATAGTGCTGAAAAGCCGGCTGGGAGGCAGCGGGCAAGGAGGGCATCCTCTCCTTCCTTTAGCCAAGTCTCGGTAAGAAGAGTTAGATTGAAGGAGGTCTGGGAAATAAGATCCTGAATTAAAAGAGTTTTGGCCCTGAGGGATCGGCAGTTAACAAGACCGACCTTAAAGGAGAACTGGAGAGAGGCAGAGGGTGCAAGAGAACAGGAGGGGGAGGGAGCAGAAACTGCAGAGGAGGGGGGGCAGTGCAAGATGGGACGCAGTAGAGAAGATTAGGAAGAGAGCAGGTGCGCAGACAGCAGGTAGCGGCTGGACGACGACCCCAGAAGACTGGTATGCATGACATAGTGGGGAGCTGAAGAGAAGCAGCAGTGTAAAGCGGACAACCACAAACTGATACCTGATACACCTGGAGAGGAGTGCAGATGGTGTGGGGGGTTGGTATAGCAGTAGTCCCGGAGTCGGACGCGGTGTAAGGGCAGTGAACTGAAAAGGAATGAACACACCAAACAAGTTTAGAGTTGTGTCCTCCGCAGCCGGAGCGGCCCCAAGGAGCGCGCCCCTGTCGCGCGCCACGGCGACAAGCGCCGCAGGCGCTGTAGATTTATAATCGGAGGGCTGGATACCTCGGCAGCCGCGGGAACGCGACCACATGACAGCTGTGGGCGGGATCAGGCAGGAGAGAGGAGCCGGATGCTGGGAACCGGTATGGCAAGCTCTGGGGGAGACACAAAAACAGCAGGATAACAGCAAAACAGGCAATAGCAGCATTAGGTACAGCAGGAGAGACCCAACTGATGCAGGCGCTGTAGATTTATAATCGGAGGGCTGGATACCTCGGCAGCCGCGGGAACGCGACCACGTGACAGCTGTGGGCGGGAACAGGCAGGAGAGAGGAGCCGGATGCTGGGAACCGGTATGGCAAGCTCTGGGGGAGACACAAAAACAGCAGGATAACAGCAAAACAGGCAATAGCAGCATTAGGTACAGCAGGAGAGACCCAACTGATGCAGGCGCTGTAGATTTATAATCGGAGGGCTGGATACCTCGGCAGCCGCGGGAACGCGACCACGTGACAGCTGTGGGCGGGATCAGGCAGGAGAGAGGAGCCGGATGCTGGGAACCGGTATGGCAAGCTCTGGGGGAGACACAAAAACAGCAGGATAACAGCAAAACAGGCAATAGCAGCATTAGGTACAGCAGGAGAGACCCAACTGATGCAGGCGCTGTAGATTTATAATCGGAGGGCTGGATACCTCGGCAGCCGCGGGAACGCGACCACGTGACAGCTGTGGGCGGGATCAGGTAGGAGAGAGGAGCCGGATGCTGGGAACCGGTATGGCAAGCTCTCGGCAGCCGCGGGAACGCGACCACGTCACAGCTGTGGGCGGGATCAGGCAGGAGAGAGGAGCCGGATGCTGGGAAATGGTATGGCAAGCTCTCGGCAGCCGCGGGAACGCGACCACGTGACAGCTGTGGGCGGGATCAGGCAGGAGAGAGGAGCCGGATGCTGGGAACCGGTATGGCAAGCTCTCAGCAGCCGCGGGAACGCGACCACGTGACAGCTGTGGGCGGGATCAGGCAGGAGAGAGGAGCCGGATGCTGGGAACCGGTATGGCAAGCTCTTGGCAGCCGCGGGAACGCGACCACGTGACAGCTGTGGGCGGGATCAGGCAGGAGAGAGGAGCCGGATGCTGGGAACCGGTATGGCAAGCTCTCGGCAACCGCGGGAACGCGTCCACGTGACAGCTGTGGGCGGGATCAGGCAGGAGAGAGGAGCCGGATGCTGGGAACCGGTATGGCAAGCTCTCGGCAGCCGTGGGAACGCGACCACGTGACAGCTGTGGGCGGGGTCAGGCAGGAGAGAGGAGCCGGATGCTGGGAACCTTCCTCTTTTGCATTGATGTTCTACCTTGCCAAGCATTATGCCTATCTCTAATGACCTCTCTCTTCGCATGATGTATCCAAAGTATGAAAGTTGCAGTCTTGTCATCTGAGCTTCAAAGGAAAGCTTAAGTTTAATCTCCTCTAGTACTGACTGGTTTGTTCTTTGGGCAGTCCATGATATACACAGCATTTGTCACCAGCATCATAATTCAAAGGCATCACATTTCTTTGTGTCTAACCTTTTCACTGTCCAACTTTTGCATCCATATGATGTTATTGAAATTACCATGGCTTGGACAAGTCGACTCTATGAATGGAAAGAGGCATTTCTGCTCTTGAAAATCTTGTCTAGATCCTTCATAGCCATTCTGCTAAGAGCAATGCGTCATTGGATTTCTTGACTGCTAGACTTTTCTTTATTGATTGTTGATCCTAGTAGGTTAAAGTTGTCAACTATTTCAATTTATTCTCCATCAGTGATGAACTAATTGATATTGCCAGTGTCAGGATGTTTGTCTTCTTTATGTTAAGATCCATTTTAAGACTATGGGTTTGATATTGAGTTGGGCAGGCTATGGGCCGCAGTGGAGCGTAGCCTGCCTACCAACCTCCCTAACCCGGATATTCACTTCCGCGCCATCAGAAATGAATATACGAGTTAGCCCGGATGCCCCAGCAGCCACAGAGGCTACACGGGTAGCAGCAATTTTCATTGCTACCTGCATAGCCTCTGCATCTTAAAGATAGGTGAGGAAAAACCTCACCTATCGGGGCACATTAGGGATTTAGCCCGGATTTTCAAAGGGCACTACCCATGTAGATGCCCTTCGAAAACCACGGTTAAGGCCTTTACATGGGTTACTAAAGAAGTTACCCATGTAAAAGCCTTTGCATATTGGACCCTATGTTCCTTGATCTTGAGAAGCAAATGTTTCAGATCATCTTCACTTTCAGCCAGTAATTGGCATCTTCATCAGGTGTTGTAGCATACCCATGCTTCTTAATGTGGCCCAGAGTTTCTCATGGCTTACATAATCAGAAATCTTTCTGTAGTCAATAAAACACATATGGATATCCTTTTGATATTTTTTTGTCATTTCAACAATCCATCTCACCCTTTCCTTAACCCTGCTTGCCCTTCAAGAGGTTCTCATTCCAGTTATGGTTGTAGTCTCTGCTGAATTACCTTGAGTAAAATCTTGCTGGCATGTGTGATCATAGAGATTGTGTGATAATTTCCAAAGTCAGTTGGATCACCTTTCTTCAGTATTGGTATAAACACAGATCTTTTCCAGTCAGTTGGCCAAGAATTTGTCTTCCAAATTTCCTGGCAGAGCCTTGTAAGTATGGTAAGAGCTTCATCTGATTGCTGTAATACTTAAATGGAATGTCATCAATGCCAAATGCTTTGTTTTTTGATAAGGCTTTCAATGCTGCTCCGACTTCTTCTTTCATCACCAATGGTTCCTGATCATAAGATACAGGTTGAAATGGCTGTTGCTCCACTTCATCTTTAAGGTATAATGACTCTGTATGTTCTTTCCACCTTTACTTGATCTTTTCATCATCATTCAACATGGATCCTTGAGCATCTTGTAGCATTCCAATTTGAGTCTGGAATTTTTTCTTTAACTCTCATAGCTTTATCTATTTATTTATTTATGGATTTTTACATAGCACTTTACAGTAGCCTAGTGATTAAAGAAACTGCCTAGTACCCAGAAGATCAAGGGTCTGTATTCCCACTGGCACTCCTTCCGGAAGTAACCTTACGCTCCATTGCCTTGGAAAAAAAGACCTGGCAATCTACTTCTGGTTACACATTGCCAAGAAAACCCAGAGGCAGCTGGGTCACTAGGAGTCAGCACTGATTCAATGGAACTAAAAAAATAAAAGTAAAATCAAAGCCATTTACTGATAACTATTAAATATTGCATATTTATAGGTTTCAACATAGAACAGCAAGGGCATTACATATTAACACTTTCAACATATAACAATGAGGCTATTGTCATGTAACAGAATAACTTATTTACAGTTACGAACAATAGGAAAGCCAATCTTGTTCTTCCTCTAATAGTTTCTGATTCTACAATATTTCCTTGCATGCATCATTGTAGTACTATTCCTTGTCTTGTCTTGCTGTACATTGGAAATCTCTGTTGAGTTCTGTGATTGCCTTTCTTTTTCCTCTGGCTTTAGCTTCTTTGCTTTTCTGGGCAATTTTCACATTTCTTCAGTCATCCATTTTGGCCATTTTTGCTTTTTCACCTTTTGTAGAGACTTCTTGTTTTCTTCCAACACAACTTTCTTGATGTCATACCATAACTCTTCTGAAGCTCTGTCATTTATATCTCCACCATCTCTGAGGATCTATATATCGTGTTACCCTGTTTTGAAAGAAGAGTGGGAATCTTTTGCTTCATCCTTTGTCGCTTCATCTGCCAGAGGAGCAATCGGCCTGCCTTGCTACCATGCTCATAAAAGTGTAGCCTTGTACGGATAATGGTTGTAGCAATGGATTCCGTTTCAAGAGAGGATAGCTCTCCCCTCTTGCATACAGTTGCTGCCACACCTTAGCCTCCTCACCTCTACGGTGTTGTCTTTCCAGTTCCACAATGTCTCATTTAAGTTCCTCTCACCTCAAATTTTCTCTGGTTTTGTACCCTCTTGAGGGCGACATTAGCTGTCCACAAAGGACTGCTTTGGCAGCTTCCCAAAGCATGAATACCAAAATCTCGTCTGTATCATTAAAGGACAGATACTCATTCCACTCCTTTTGTTCCACAAGAAGAAATTCCTTATTTTTCAGGAGTCCTCTGCGTAAGGTCCATGTGTGGGGAGATACCTCATGCAGCTCCAGGGAGATAATCAAATGGTCTGCAACCCCCATAGTCCCTCTGGTTGCCGTGGTGAGTAGAGATAAGAGGCTTTGTGCAATAAGCCAGAGGTAAATTCTGGAGTGGCACTCATGAGCAGAAGAGAAATAAGTATGGTCTCTCTCTCCATTGTGTATAGACCTCTATGCATCACATAAATCCAACTGAGTTAATACCTGATGAAGCTTGTTCAAGCTCACAGAGGAGCAAATACCATTACCTGACCTATCGATACATGAAAATACGTGGTTAAAATCCCCACCCATCAATACTTCTCTCTGCTGGTATAGTTGTACCACATCAAGCACTGTCACCTATGCCACCCTGATTTCTAAGAGAGGAATATAAACATTAACATTAGTGAATATGGTCCCATTCAAGGTCCTGTCAAGATGAGAAACCTACCTTTCGAGTCAACAAATTGTGAATGCATCTGAAAAGGGCAATCTTTTGGAAAAGAGAGTCATAACACCCCTCCTATGAAAGGAGAAATTGGATGCGAAGGCCTGTGGAAACATGCAGGATCTGAGTAGTAGATAATCCTGTTCGGACAAGCTTAGTACCGAATTCAGCAATGAGGTAAGAAGATTATATGAGGCAATCGTGCAGCTGCATTTGTGGCAGGCCCAAACTCTGCATGTGCTCAATTTCGGCCTATGAGCTGCCCCCCTTGAAATGCCTCCCATTGTTCACGCTGAGTGGGAATCGTTGATTAGGAGCAGTAAAAGAGTTTAGCTTACCCTGCCAATTCCAAGAGAATGCACTGCTTAGCTGATAGTCCGGTGAAGGCAAGCAGGACGATCCATCAGCGTCTGGTTGTACATGTGAAAATATGCACGCGTGGGCCGCAGTCCACCTGATGATCCGTGATTGTTAGAATTGGATAGAGACTCATTGGGGCAGAATTTCAGGAGGACGGTCAGGGACCAGAGACTATAATTAGTAATTTCTGGGGAGCTGGAGACAGCGTGGTCAGCGGGGGTCACCAAGCACTTGGCAGTTGAATCCGTCAGATGAGATTCCCCTGCTGCTCGACGGCAGCTTAACCTTGGGCGAGCATCTGTAAAGAAAAGCCGAGAGCAGTGAGTTATACTTTTCTGGGGCCATAATCAGTGATTTCATCTTAGACGCAGCCCGTAAAGAAGACTAAAGAGCAGTAGGAAGGTTGGAGGGTTATGGAGCTTCGGGGCTAGGCCTTTCCAGCTTGGGCTTGCAAGCACCCCCTTCCCCCCCCCCTAATTCTCTGCCTTTTGAGACATTAGGCACTAAGGAGCACATTTACTAAAGGGTGGTAAGTATTTGCATTTACCCCACCTTAACTGCAAAAGTTAAAATGAGGTAAGTGCAAGCCTTCTGTGGTAAAGGTAGGAAATGTTCCCAGCAGCTGCTCTGCATTTAGCACACAGGGCAGATAGTTACCATAGGGGCCTGAGTTCCTTGCTGTGACAGTTTGTGCAGAAACCACAAAAATCCAAGTCAAGCAAGTGACTGTGGTCACAATGCCACCAATCCATTAACCTCCCCCCCCCCCCCAAGGTACAACCCTCCCACCTATCTCAACCCCCTGCCTGATCTCATCCCCTGCTGCTGATCTTCCCTACTTGGATTCCTCCCTTGCACAACCCATCCCTCTGCTACCTCCCCTTCTGCACCCCCCAAACCCCAAAAAGCAACTTCCATTTGTGAAGGTAACCCCCAGCTCCAACTGGCACCCCTTCCTTGACCCAAACTTCCCCACCCTCCTGATCACCCCAGAACTTACTCAGAGGCTTCCTGGTAGTCCTAGTGATCACTGGAGCGAGAGCAGTTCCCCTATGCTCTTGCCCTATCTACTGTGGCTGCCAAAATAGCAGCTGTAACCCCTAGAGGTAGTCTTGGAGTACTACAGCTAGAGATTATAGCAGAGTCAGGATGGAAAGTGGGCAGCAATTGCTAAGTGCCACTAGTACAAATGTACCAGTGGCACTTTAGAGGCACAAAGACACCTATAGCATGATGTCGACCAATGTTAGCAGGATACCTAGGTACCTGCCTGAGCCATCTGTTGGAAGGGGCCGCATGGTGCAGCTGCTTTGGCAGTGGATGACAACAGCCTGACAGTCACAAAACGAGTATCTGCAGGTTAGGGGTGACCCGCCTGGAACAGTGTGCAAACATCTACAGAAACTTCAACGGCTATCTTGACTGACTATCCACGTCTGCATATGCACTGACTAGATGTCATGGGGCTGCTGGTGTTATGTGCTGCAGGGGTGTCAAGCAACAGGGCCTGTGCTCTGCGATTCAGCCAGTACTGGTCACATAGCCAGAGTTGGAGCCAGCAGAAAGGCCCAATATTCAGTGGCAGTGGCTGGTCCCAATAATAGGTGAATAAACATCTTAGTTTTCACATAGAAAGGCTAGATTAAAGCTGTTTCGTTTTCATAAGATATATTTATTTATTTACATTCTCTTACATACCGCGCTATTCTGCATCAGTGTGGTTTACATTGAACAAACTGAAATTACATTGAACAGGGTATTATAACTTGGAGATAACTATTTTACAGGGAACATGGGCAATGGAGGGTTAAGTGGCTTGCCCAAGACCACAAGGAGCACCTGTGGGACTAGAAACCCCAGTCCTTCCGGCCCAAGGTTGCTGTCCTCTAGTGGGATTTGAACCCCTGACCTTCCGGCCTGAAGTACCTTGCCCCAACCACTAGGCTACTCCTCCACTCCACATATATGTCTTTTCTGAAGTGTCTGTCAAATGTTAGACAATCTTTTCTCAAATTATGCTCTAGGGCTTTGGTTTGGGGGTTGAGGGATTTTTTTTTCAGTTTCTAAAAAAATGATTTGTCAATTTTAGTGGTTGAGACTAGCCCTTTTCAGACAGCCAACATGCTATCCGGATAAGGATCCAGAGAGAGATAGTCAATAGCACTATTTGGACAGCACTACTGAATTTCTCCACAAACTGCCTTGGCCCTATCTGGTTAGCAAAGGTGTGATCTATGGGTACTGGAGCTATACAGCAAGCATGCTGGAGTGGAGGAGTGGCCTAGTGGTTGGGGCAAGATACCCCAAGCCAGAAGGCCAGCACTTAAAATCCTGCTAGAGAACAGCAACCTTGGGCCAAAAGACTGGGGTTTCTAGTCCCACAGGTGCTCCTCATGGTCTTGGGCAAGCCACTCAACCCTCCATTGCCCATGTTCCCTGTAAAATAATTATCTCCAAGTTATAATGCCCTCTTCAATATAATTTCAGTTTCTTCAATGTAAACCACCTTGATCTCACAAAAGGCAGTATATGATAAATAAATAAATGCTTTCCAGCCAGAATTTATCTGGAGAACTTAGGCCACCAAGTTGATATTTGGATACATTCTGGCTGAAAATCATGGCGATATTAACACATTTAAGATGTTTTTATATGGATAGCGCTACTGAAAATCAGCTGATAGACCTACCCAGCAGTACTTACCTGAAGAATAGGTGCTGCTATCCAGATCAATGCTTTTGAATATTGGCTGAAGGCTATATGGGCCACATTGCCTTAGAATGATGCTATCTTTGAAAATACCTTTTGCAATATAAAATGTAAAGGGTTACATTGGGAAAATGACTTCCTTATTTCATTTTAGGACTGACTGGGTTTCCATTAAAGAGCTGTCTTATCTCACTCCCACTTAGTTGACAGTCAAGTGGAAATTAGTTGATCCAGTTCCACTGAGTGTGCTAATGGCTATTGGAATTAAGATAATTTCTACCCATCAGCCTTTGATTCATTTAGATAAAGGATTGGGTAATTTCTGGTTCCTTAGTACTAAAGTGCCAATTTGATTTAATGCTAAGCTTAAAAAGTCAGTTTTTCTTATCTAACTAGCTAGTTGATATTTCAAAGAAACATGGACCATAGGCCACCTTATAGATAACATAGAAATACAGAAACATAGAAACATGACTGCAGAAATACCACATGGCCTATCTAGTCTGCCCTTCCATATCAAATGCTAAAGTCCCTTCCTTTCCTTTAGAGATCTTCATTTCCTTTAGAGATCTTCTGTGTTTGTCCCTTGCTTTCTTGAATTCTGTACTCGTCTCTACTACCTCCATTGGGAGACTATTCCATGCATCTACCACTCTTTCCATAAAGAAATATTTCCACATATTACTCCTGAGTCTATCCCCTTTCACCCTTATCTTATGCTCCCTAGTACCAGAGTTTGCTTTCAATCGAAAGAGGCTCTCCTCTTGTGCATTTATGCCATGGAGGTATTTAAACATCTCTATCATATATCCTCTATCCTGCCTTTCTTCTAACGCATACATATTAAGATCTTTAAGTCTGTCCTCATATGCTTTATAACAAAGACCTTTAACCATTTTAGTAGCCGCCCTCTGCACCAACTCCATCCTATTTATCTCCTTTTGAAGGTGCGGTCTCCAGAATTGTACACAATACTCCAAAGAAAGGAGTATTGAGACTTATACAGAGGCACTATTGCCTCCTTTTTTCTGCTGGCCATTCCTCTCCCTATGCACCCAAACATCCTTCTGGCTTTCTCTGTCACCTTTTCTACCTGTCTAGCTACCTTAAGATCATCAGAAACAATCATGCCCAGGTCCTGCTCTTCTTTTGTGGACAGAAGTACTTTTCCTCCTACACTCTACTGTATTTTTGCAGCACAAATGCATGACTCTGCATTTTTTTAGCATTAAATCTCAGCTGCCAAATTCTTGACCATTCTTCAAGGTTAGCTAAATCCTCCCTCATGTTATCTACTCCTTCCTGGGTGCATACTCTATTGCAGATTTTGGTATCATTTGCAAAGAGGCAAACCTTCACTGAAAGCCCTTCCTCAATATAACTAACAAAGATCTTAAAAAGAATCATATCAAGGACAGATCCCTGCGGCACACCACTGGTAGCCTCCTTCTCCTTAGAGTGAGCTCCATTTACCTGTACTCTTTGTCGCTTCCCACTCAACCAATTTCTAACCCAGTTAGTCACTTTATGGTCCATCCCTAGGGTACTCAGTTTGTTTATAAGTTGCCTGTGTGGAACGATATCAAAGGCTTTCCTGAAATCTAAGTACACCACATCTAGGGCTCTCCCTCAGTCCAACTCCCTGGTCATCCAGTCAAAGAAATCAATCAGATTTGTCTGGCAAGACCTGTCTCTGTTAAACCCATGCTGCCTCAGATCCTGCAATCCATTGGACTCCAGAAACTTCACTATTCTCCCATTTAGCAGCGTTTCCAATAATTTACTCATCACAGAGGTTAGACTAATCAGCCTGTAGTTTTCAACCTCCTACTTATTTCCACTTTTGTGTAAAGGGACCACATGTGTCTTTTTCTCTTTCTCTAGTCCTCTGGGACCACTCCTGGCTTTAAAGAAGCATTGAAAATGTCACTCAATGGAGCTGCTAGAACATCCCCAAGTTCCTTCAATATTCTCGGATGTATCACATCTGGCCCCATCGCTTTTAGGTTAGGAGGTTCCTTACGAACACAGTCTTCTGAAAATCATTCAAGATCCCCATCACTTCTGTTCCTATTTGTGGGTGTTTTCTGAGGTCCAGCTCCTGACCCTTCATCTGTGAACACAGAACAGAAATATCTGTTACACAATTCCGCTTTATCCTCATCAGCTTCTACATATTCTTCTCCTTCACCACTGAGTCTGACAATACCGCTTTTGCACTTCCTTCTCTCACTAACATATCTGAAAAATGTCTTAGCCCCCCCCCCCCCACCCCCAATTTATTGCACTGGCTTTCTTTTTCTTCTTTTTGTATCTTTGCTTTTCTGATTACTTTGCTAGCTT
Organism: Ichthyophis bannanicus; assembly: GCA_033557465.1. NCBI lineage: Eukaryota > Metazoa > Chordata > Amphibia > Gymnophiona > Ichthyophiidae > Ichthyophis > Ichthyophis bannanicus. The sequence goes on along the minus strand of CM066034.1, from coordinate 956,342,380 downwards.
CTGTAAGTTTTAGCAAATATTGATGTTTGGCTTCCTCTTTCTGTGATCTCTTGTATTTTATTTATTTATTTATGAGTTTTTCGATACCACCTTTTCTAGAGATCAAGGGCGGTTTTCAAGGAACAAAACCAGTTACATAAAACATAGTACCAAAGATCAATTACTTCGGACGTTGATGTTACATATGAACTGATCATGAACTATTATTTCCAAAATGCTCCATAAACAGATGTGTTTTAATTTCCTTATGGACTGTGGAGAGATCGTTGATGGATCTTAATTTTTCAGGGAGGGAGTTCCAGAGTATATGTGCAAAGTAAGCGAAATATCTGTTACTCATAAAGTGGTTAGTTTTTACGATAGTCAGTGGGGACTATTATGGCTTTCTAGGTGCATCCTCTTCTCTCATTAGATGGTATGTTAATCAGAGAAGTGAGGTATGAAGGGGCTATATTCCATAACAACTTAAATGTGGTCATCAGTGATTTGTATCTAATATGGCTTAGAATTGGCAACCAATGTAAGCGGTATAGTAAAGGTGTGATATTATCTGTGATAAGGATCTTGCAAATGATACGGGCAGCTAATGTTGGGCCATCTGTAGCTAATTCAACGTCAGCTTTGCAAGTCCATGTAAAATGCTGTTACAAAAATTGAAGTGTGGAGTGATCATTGCTTGGATCACAGATCTGAAGTCATAACTAGAGAGCAATGGTCCTCATGATCTTCATAGACAGTTCCGCAGCATTTGACACAGTGAACCACACAACCTTGTAGCTAGACTACAGGAAATTAGACTACACGGCACCACCTTGAACTGGTTCACATCCTATCTAACTGACAGACAGCTACAAGTCAAATGTGGCTCAGATACCTCCCAGCTCTCAAGGCTCATCCCTCTCTGCCCTACTATTCAATCTATACTTACAACCAATCTGCTCGATCATCAAGAAACACAAGATTCAATACACCATCTATGCTGGCGACATCATGATATTCACCCGAATCAACCTGGAAACCCCAGACTACTCCAACCTAGTCAATTGTCTCCAGCAAATGACAACCTGACTCTCAGAAAACAATCTATCCATAAACCACAAAAAAACAGAAGCACTATTCATCTCAAGAAACCCCACCTTCTCAATTACACCTACCATCAAACTAAACGACATCACAATAACAGTAAAACCTGAAGTGAGATATCTTGGAGTGACCCTTGACAAGGACCTGAACCTACAAGCCCATATTGCCAGAACTACAGTACAAGAAATGCCTATCTCAAAATGAGAACCATCAGACGCCTCAAACCCATTCTCGCAGAGGACCACTTCCATACAGTCTGTCAAGTTCTCATCACCCCCACACTAGACTACTGCAACCCCATCTACATCAGCCTCTCAAAACAGACCTTCTGACCACTGCAGCTGGCGCAGAACACTGCCGCTCACATAATAACAGGCTGCTCAGGTCACGACCACATTACACAAATCCTGTACCACCTACACTGGTTCCCAATCAGCTCCCGTATCAAATACAAAGTTCTCCTAAACATATTCAAAATAAGACAAAACATCTCAGCTGACAGCCTACAACCTCTTATCAAAGCTGACCTATGCACCAGACCCAGAAGAAAGGGAGCTGTAGACACCATCACCACCCCAAATGAATTCACCAGATCAAGACAGGACACTTCAAAAAGAGCACTGTTCCTGGCAGCACCCAACCTGTGGAACTCTCTCCCTGATGATCTGAGATAAACCACAGACCTCAAAGACTTCAGAAAGATGCTCAAAACAACACTCTTCATGGAACACTACAAGGACATCACCTGAACCAGACTCTGAGCTATCCAACCCTGCAACCCATATGAATAGAACTGTATATAGACCTGTAAATAGATCACTTGTATATAGCTCAATTATAGACCTGTACATAGATCACTTGTATATAGCTCAAATTAATCTCTCACACCCCTCATGCTGATGTTTCCACTGCATGTTTGCACAGTACAGCCCCCCTCTTGATTGTTTGAAGCGCTAACTGCTTTGATTTAATGATAAAGCGGTATATTAAATCTGACTAAATAAATAAACAAATAGTTGTTGAAGCTTCCTAAGCTTATAGTAGATTGAACTGATAGTTAATTTTATGTGCATAACCAAGCTGAGGGTCTGATCTAGAGTAACACCAATGTATTTTTCTTCATTTTTAACTTATAGTTTGGCTTCATTAAGGTGAAGCCTTGGGTGGGGGGGGGGGTAAAGTTATGGTTCCTTGTTACATATGATACCTCAGTTTTGCTATAGTTTATCTTTACGTTATGCGAGTTAAGCCATTTTAATGTTTCACTGAAGCATGATATAATCTGATGGTGGATGGGGTTAGCAATGTCAATAGGGAGATATAACATTATATCATCTGCATAGATATGGTATTCCACATTGGATTTTTTGAATATACTACAGATAGGCTGGAGGTAAACATTGAACAGTGGGGTTTAGAGGGCAGAACCTTGCGGTATGCCTTGCTTTTGTCTGTATGGTTTGGATTTGACCAATTTTAACTTGTTGCATACAGTTAGAGAGAGAAGACTGGAACCATTGAAGTACAGTGCCCTGTATCCCTATCTGATGGAGTCTTGTAAGCAGTATACCATGACTGATGCTGTCAAATGCCGAGGAAATGTCTAAAAATACAAAGATGAAAGCTTGTTTAGAGTTGTCTAATCCTCAGATCAATTTATCAAAGAGCATTAGCAGAAGAGTCTCTAAACCATGATTTGGTCTGAATTCGTATTTATGTTCATCCGATGGTGAATTCACATATAATCCTGCAATTGGGTTTGCATGATTTTCTTAATTACTTTGGCCAAAAATGGGAGGCTGGAAATTGGCCTTTATGACTTAGGGCTTTCTTTATTCATGGATATATGTTTTAATATCGGATGAATCATTGTATGCTTTAGCTTCGATGGCATGATTCCTCATGTCAAGGATAGGTCAACCATTTTAAGGATGATTGGTTACAGTTCCTCTCAGGCTGCTTTCAGCCAACTGACTGGGCAAGGGTCTAGACTAGAAGTTGTGTTAATTTTGGATATTATATTATTAAAGAATTCTAGATTGACCTGATGGAATGTTTCCATTTTACAGGGGATACCAGTTCTGTACTTGGAAGCAAGCCGATATCTGTAGATGGCTGCTTCAGTTTATCCATGTAATGGTTAGCCAGGGCACTCTCTTTTTCTTCACCTTTTCAGCTACTTTTTTTGAGAACCATAGTGGCCTCCATTTCCTTTTGCATTTATTTACCTTCCTTGCAAAAAGGTTTGCTGCCATTAAAATATCCCCTTTCAGTTCTGCCCATTGCTTTTCCTCAACCCCCAGCTGTTCCCATCCACTAACAACTCCTTAAGGTATTGTCCCATCTTGGCAAAGTCAGTTTTCCTGCAGTCTAAGACCCTCGCTTTTGAATGGATTTTATCAGTCCTAGTCCTAATACTGAACCACACCATTTGGTGATGACTGGATGCGAGATGGTCTCCCACTATGACATCAGAAACACTTTCCCCATTGGTAAGCAACGAGTCCAGTATGGCCCCTTCATGTGTGGGTTAGATTACCAGTTGCTGGAATAGTTCTCCCTTTGGAGAATCCAGGATCTCCTTACTTCTAGATGACACTGCAGCAGGGATGTGCCAATCAACATCCATCATATTGAAATCATCAATTAGTAAGAATTCTCCTCTCATGGCAATACTACATATGTCTTCTATTACTGTAAATCCCCATCCATCACTTTTCCCTGTGAGGGAGATATTTATATCACACCATGCAAACTGATTTGTTTTCTCTATTTCTAGTTTAATCCACAGTGCCTCTTTGTTCCCTTTGAAGCCCTGTAATTCTATAGCTATAATATTATTTTTACATATAGTGCCACTCCTCCGCAACTTCTTCCTACCCTGTTGTTCCTGAATAAAGTATAGCCCAGTATAATTAGATCCCAGTATGGTTGTCCATGAACCATGTCTCCGTAACCACCACTAAATCCAAACCAGCTTCTTCCATTAAGTCTCAACATCTGGGATCTTATTTCCCATGCTACGGGCATTTATACACACCACTTTTCAGATGTTGCCCCTTTTACCCATTTCTACAGAGGTATTTAATGCTTCACTTACCTAGGGGCTTTCACTTACCTGGGGGCTTTTTTCACCCATCCCCAATGAATCTAGATTAAAGCCCGCTTCAGTAAGTTAGCCAGTCTGCTGCAGAAGTCACTTCTACCATGATGGACGCCATCTGTGCTCTGAAGCCCTTGGACAGATGGACGCCATCTGTGCTCTGAAGCCCTTGAAACATCATTCCATCGTCCAGGAAACCAAAACGCTGTCAATGACACCATCTACACAGCCATGGATTCATCTCCAGGATGCAAGCTTCTCTGCCTCAGCCATTACCCTCAACAGGGTGGATTGAAGAGAACACCACCTGCACATCTATCTGCTTCACCCTCTGTCCCAGTGTCATGAAGTCACTTTTGATACATCAGAAAAATACCAAAAGTGACTTCATGGCTCTGGGACAGAGGGTGAAGCAGACAGGTGAGCAGGTGGTGTTCTCTTCAATCCTCCCTGTTGAGGGTTGTTGATGTTGATATGATATTTATTTATTTATTTATTTATTTATTTATTTATTAACAATTCTTATATACCGCACTATTAGACATCAGCGCGGTTTACATTGAACAAAAACATCCGACAATTTACATATGTCTGGTCAATTACATTTAACAGGAGATATAAACTTGGGAAATAGGGGAAACTATATACAAAGGTGTGTTATCTGACAAGAGCTATCATGGTTAACTATATACAAAGGTGGTGCAATAGTATATGGAACTGTTTGTATTTACATTGTGTAGTTGGCCTGTTGCGATGGTCTGTCTGTTTGGCCACTCCTGCTATTCACCTGGAGGTTATGTTCAGAGCTGTCATTGAGATATTTAAGGAAGAGGAAATGTTTCAGTGACTTTCTGAACTGACTCAAATTTGGTACTGATCTGATTTGTGCTGGTAAGGTGTTCCATAAAGTGGGGGCACAGAGTCGGAATGCTCTGTTGGCTGTTGATCTGGCACATCTTGTGGTGTCGTTTGGGATAGCTAGTGTGTTCATTTCTGCTGTTCTTCTTGGCCTGTTTGGTGCAAGTGGTAGTATGAGGTTGGAGAGAGAAGAAGAGGTGAGCCCCTTGGTCGCTTTAAATGTTAGCAGTACAGTCTTGAAACTGATCCTTGCTTGAATGGGAAGCCAGTGTAGCTGTTTTAGGAGTGGTGTCACGTGGTCTCTCCTAGATGCCCCGAGGAGTACCCTCGCTGCACTATTCATGGCCAGTTGCAGGGGGTTCAGAGTGGACCGGGGGAGCCCCTGTAGAATAGAGTTTGCAAAGTCGAAATGGGGAAGTATAAGGGCTTGATAAATGGTACGGAAATCATCTGGTTCAAGTAGTGTGCGTAGGTGTCTGAGGGATCTAATTTTAAAGTAGATTGCCTTGACTGTGTTGGCTATGTGACTCTTCATGTCAAGGTTTTGGTCCAGTGTTACTCCAAGGTAACGTATTGCAGGTTTCACTTGGAGCTGGGCATCCTTTACATTAATACAACTAGGAGGAGTGAAGTTGGTGTTCCTTGAGACGAAAAGGACTTCCGTCTTTTTGTGTTGTATTCTCAGGTTTTGGGATAGGAGCCACTCTGCTACGGCGTCAAAACAGTTAGTCAGCGGTGTGAGATCCAGGCAATCCAATGATATTGGCATATATAGTAGCACATCGTCTGCATATATCATGTAACTGACATTAAAGGATCTGATGATGTTGCAGAGGGGTTGAATATATATATTAAACATCAATGCAGATAAGGAGGATCCTTGGGGTACACCTTGACTTTGTTGGAATGGTTCAGATGTATCCCCGTCAATTCGGATGTGCTGCCATCTGTCGGACAGGTAAGATTTGCACCATTCAAGTGCTGTTCCGCAGATGCCTTTTTCCCTTAACCGGCAGATGAGAATTTCATGGCATACCGAGTCAAAGGCCGCTGCTATATCGAGAAATACAAGAGCGAAACCTTGGCGTATGTTATCCATACCTGAGATTATGTTGTTGAGGAGTGTTGTAAGTAGTGTTTCTACTCCATGTGACTCTCTGAAACCATGTTGAGACGGATCAAGTGGAGCAGAGGTGTCTATATGACCCTGGCATCCAAGGGTATATTCAGATAACCTACAGCACTGTATAAAAGAAAAACCAACTTCCTTTGACTGATTTTAAACTTGCTAGCCAAACATATGCCTCAGAGTATGTAATATTTAGGTTCTATAAATAGTTGAAAGGTCATACTGCTAAAGCTGGACTACAGAAATTATGGGTGGTAGATACTGAGGCTGGCAAAGATAATATTGACTGGCATAATTTCTAGAATTGTGACTTGTAAACCCACATTGGAGGCTAACTTGAATTTAATCTTTTTTTTTTTTAAGTCATAAGATCCCTTGGTCTCCTTTGAAACTTCACAGGGCCCTCCTCAGCGGTACTAATTGGCAGTGCAATGAACAGACAGGTACCCTGGCACACATGATTTTCAGTTGTGAATATATCCATTTTTCTGGATAATAGTATGGAAATAACCATTAAAATATTATTTCTTACTTCAAACATTTCTTATAGATGTGCAATATTCAAACCTGTGATTTTAGTGGAAAATCACCACCACCCTCACCACTCCCGTTATTCAACATTCTCCTTTCATTAGCATCGGAGATGCTCTTAAGCAGTTAGGAGAATTCTAATATGCTCTATGCCATCGTCAGACGAATGAGGTGGGCCACTTTGGGTTTAGTTTGCCAACTCTTTGCTGTACATGGCATCAGCAACTAAGAAGCTTCGGGGATAAATGGTGCACATGCAGAGGGTTCTTTGGCCCCTCAGACCAAAAGATTTTCCACTAGCACTTATGGATGGAATGCAATGTACATGGCCAACAAATTTGGGAGAATTGTGGTGGAGAAAAAAATCAACAGATTACAATTCCTTTGATGTCTCATTTTAACCCGTTTTGGACAGCTCGCATATTCTTTCTCTGTTCTGGATGATTTATTAGATTTGTTACATTCAAACAACTATGAAATACTAGCAATAATAAAAAATATTAAATCTTTGCAGAAAATAGAAGTTTCACATAGTGTATGTTTTTCATACACTGGTCCAATATCAGTCCAGTATATTGTCAGTCTTCAGAAAAGATAGGATTCCGTTCCAATATTCATTGAAATAAACATACTGTATGATACTATTGAAACTTCAGTTTTCATTTAAAACACTTTGGGGTATGTTTACTAAACTGCGGTAATGTCACTCGCGTTAGGTTCCCCAGTAAAGGTACAGATGCCCATATAAAGGCGTGGGCGTTGCATTGTTACAGCAAGCCGTATCAGCTAACGCACGTTACAAGGCGCCTTAGATTAACGTGCATTACAAGGCACCTTATAAGGCACCTTACAAGGCACATTACAAGGTGCTTTGTTATACCTCCATGGTGTATATCACAGCAATGTCTGGGTACAGAGGGACTGCAGGTCACCGCACAAACTGTCTGCTCTGAGTGCCAGGATAGGGTAACCCACCAGTACCCATGATACAATGCACATGCTGAATAGCAGTCTACAGCTAATCACAAAATGGGGTCTGCACATCTCTGGAACCTCAGATTGGAAAGATGAACTGACAGTGTGTGATACTGGCAAAGAGTAGCTACAGACCATGCCATTGTGCAGGTTCTGTGTTCACCCTGAGGGATAGGATGGGTGCCCAGCACTAGGTCCGCAGTACATGTGGTGCTAGAGTTAGATCTTGCTGTACATCCCTGTCACTACCAGTGTTCTAGCCATTGTTCCACACCGTGGGAATATGCATCCTGTCCAATCTGCTCTGTCTGGGCCATACCCACAACACCTTGTTCCTCATTATACACATATTTAGGCTAATGCTGGTGACAGTGGGACATTTTGGGCCCAGATAAGGGTGGGCAGCCACAGAACAATGGATAGACATATACACACACACACACTCCTATTGCAGCACTGTGCAAAGATAGAGGTGGTTGGCAACCCTGCCTACCACACTAATCCTGATCACAGTGCTGACATTGCTAAACTGTGCAGGAGGTAGTAGTAGTGCTCTGGTGATAACTGCAGCTCAATGCTGGGGCCAACAGCCTGACGTTCCATGCATCTTCGGATTGTGGAGCCTGTGTGAGTGGGTGCTTGTACCCCTGTTTGCCGCTGCTTTCGGCTTTGCACATGTTGCTGTTGTATCTGCATTGTAGGGTAAAATATAGGGACATGCTCTGCTAGAACCACTGCTGGGACTTCAACCTGTGACTCTCTGCTTCTGGACTCACTGGCTGGGTGTACTGCACCACACTGTTGCCACAGATGCATGGGAGTCCCTGGAGCTACCTGTACTTTTCCTCAGCCAGACCTTTTATGTTGCACTGCACACCACGTACTGGTACAGGGCATGGCCTAGGTCCACTGCAGGCAGGTGCCACTGCCCCCTCCAGCACAGGCATACACACCCCTGCCATGCTGACATGAACATTTGCTGTTGGTGCTGGTAGTATGCAGTCCCAGGCCATCCACTGTGTGGGTAGGTGGTCGCCTAGGGAGCGGGGTTTGGGGCAGGGGTCATACATGAGCATCCTCACATCCCCCCCATCACCGCCTACCAATAGTATGTCCCTTCCGCTTAGGGGAGGGTTGCCTGGGGGGATGTCAGGTCAGTGCCTTGGCAACTGTTAGCTCGGGTGGAGCAGGTAGATGTAGGTGGATTGTGCTTGGACTTTGTCAGCTGCTGTCTTGCTGATTTCCAGTTTCTATGTTCCTATCTGCCACCTAGGAGCCCGCCTAGTCCACCCTGTGCCCCAGCTGCCCCTGCTACATGTCCCGCCTGCAGCCCCCTATGCCCCATTTGCACCATCGCCATAGTGGCCTTTCATACTTGGACACTATGCTGTCGCCGAAAATGGAACACTACTATCACGTTCTTGGGCTCCCTGCCTATGCTGTACATTGCTGACACTGAAATTGTTCTCTCTCCTGCTAATGTGCATCTAATGGCAGGTTTTCATTCACGTTAGGATTCAGCCCTTCAGTTCAGCAAGTTAGTGTGCAGGGAACTGAGGCAACAGTGTGGTGCAGTACACCCAATCAGTGTGGCTAGAAGCAGAGGATCACAGGTTCAAGTCCCAGCTGTGGTTCCTGCAGAGCATGTCCCTATATTTTACCCTACAATGCAGATACAACAGAAACATGTGAAAAGCCCAAAGCAGCGGCGAACAGGGGTACAAACACCCACTCACACAGGCTCCACAATCCAAAGATGCATGGAGAGTCAGGCTGTTGGCCCCAGAATTTAGCTGCAGTTATCACCAGAGCACTACTACTACCTCCTGCACAGTTTAGCAATGTCGGCACTGTGATGAGGACCAGTGTGGCGGGCAGGGTTGCCAACCACCCCTATCTTTGCAGAATGCTGCAATAGGAGTGTGTGTGTGTGTATGTCTATCCATTGTTCTGTGGCTGCCCACCCCTATCTGGGCCCAAAATGTCCCACTGTTACCAGTGTTAGCCTGAATATGTGCATAATGAAGAGCAAGGTGTTGTGGGTATGGCCCGGACAGGGCGGATTGGCCAGGATGCATCTTCACAGGGTGTGGGGTAATGGCTGGGACACTGTAGTGCCCAACCACTGCCTTCTTGGACAGGTTGGCCACAGCATGTCATGCTGGAGGGGGGGGGGGGCACTCACTCTAACCGAAGCAGTGACCATGGCATGTCTAGGTTCCCACATAGCGCACTACACTGTCTGTCTCCAGTGATACTTTTGTGTTCCCTGTGCGGGGACCCCAAGCCCTGAGATGCCTGCTTGGTGCATGTAGGTCCTCTGTGAACATGCATTGTGACTGCCTGTAGTTAGAGTGTGCATGGTTGGAACACCTGTGAGGTGCAGTCTGCTGGTGAACGGCAGACAGTGGTGTGAGGCAGTTGGGGTTTACCAGACCTAAATCAAACATTGCTGCCAGTCTGCCACTTCCCCAGTCACAGGTATGGCTCTGGCCCACCAACCCTGGAGGGCTGTTTTTTACCAGCAGGATAGAGGTTGCTTCACCATGGCTGGGGCATCTGTCCCTTACCTACAAAAAGGGTGTTGTGGGCCCTTTAGGGTATGCAGTATATACCACTTTGACCTTATAAAAACACTGTTACACAAACCTCATGCAGGTCTAGATACCCCTCTGCCATGATAACATGTGCCCATGTCAGCCAGACCCTAACACAAGGTACACACTAAGCTGGGAGGTGTCTGGTCCCAGAAGACCATATGTGACTGCAGTATACAGATGGGCACTGAATTATCTTCAGCTGCACTGCAAGTAACATCTGTCACACATACTGATAGTGATGGGGATGTACAGCAGGACCTATCTCTAGCACCACATGTACTGCGGACCTAGTGCTGGGCACCCATCCTATCCCTCAGGGTGAACACAGCACCTGCACAATGGCATAGTTTGTAGCTACACTGTGCCAGTATCACACACTGTCAGTTCATCTTTCCAAGCTGAGGTACCGGAGAGGAGCAGACCCCATTTGGTGATCAGCTGTAGACAGCTATTCAGCATGTGCATTGCATCATGGGTGCTGGTGGGATTACCTTATCCTGGCACTCAGAGCAGACGGTGTGTGTGGTGACCTGCAGTCCTTCTGTACCCAGCCATTGCTGTGACATATACCACGGAGGTATAGCCTACCAGTTAATACGATGCCATTCTCGACAGTGTTCATGGGTTCAGTTCCTTATTGTTCCTTGCTCTCATGCCTGTCTTACTCAAATAGTGTGCATGCCTGTATCAGTCATATTTTGCAGATCTGTGCTGCCAGACAATAATACCCTCACCACAATTACCAACATTCCCTCGGTCCGTCTATCTGCGTCTGTCAGCTGTGTAGAGTCCTGTCTGCCTGTGCAGGCTGCCACTCCATGTCCTGCACTGCTACTCTTTCCTGTATTGTGCCTCATTGTGCTTGCCTTGCTTGTGCCTGTTCTGCATGGCACCACCACTACTCTGTAAACCCATCATTGAAACTATCCTTCCACCTCCGCCTCCACTGGAGGACATGTCTGCCACCAACTGTCTTTCCAGTACGTTACATTGCCAACACCCTGTGCTGTGGTACAGTTCACCTCCGCCATGTTTATCATCAGTACTGGCAGCCACATGGGATGCCCGCAGATATGGCGGGTCCTGCGGCTCCCAGCTCTCCCTCCTTCACTCACCTGTTCATTGCCTTTCCTGAGTTCTCTATCTAATGTTAGGGCTACATCTGTCTCTGTTCCTCACAGGTCATGCATGTCATCCTGCAGCACCATGCAGCCCTTAGGGCACACTAACCTAGGGCACCGTAACCTTGTTAGGCCACCTTAACCTATGGTTCCATAGCCCAGGGTGCCTTCTACAGTGCCTTGTCCAGGGATGCCTCATACGGCGCTTAGCTTAAGGTGCCCTATAGGGCGCCTTATGAGGCACCATACAAGGCACCATACAAGGGCCTTACAAGGCACCTTACAAGGCATCTTGTACTGTGCCTTGTAAGGCACCTTGTAACGCGTGTTAGTCTACAGCGCCTTGTAACATGCGTTAGCTGATGTGGCTTGCTGTACCGATGCACCACCCAGGCCTTTATATGGGCATCTGTACTTTTACCGTGGAATCTAATGCCAGTGACATTACCACAGTTTAGTAAACATACCCCTAAGTAACTTACAGTTATCTAAACCTATTTTTTAAAGTCTACAAATACTTTTATTTGCAAAATAGTAGCTATTACAACATTATAAGCTACTTACTATTTTTTGTGATCTTTTTATGTTGAGCCGCCAGTACCGTCAAAATCAGCAAACTTCGAATACCTATTAAACTAACTAGCTCTCAGATAAAAAATCTGTATATAACGCTTTTTGACATAATGATAATAGCTAAACATTGGGGTATGTTTACTAAACTCCGGTAACGGTACATAACGCGCGTTATGTAACGTTAACGATCGTTAGCGCATCATAACGTGCGTTATGATGCGCTAACGATCGTTAACATTACATAACGCGCGTTATGATGCATTAAAGATCGTAAAGCTCCGCGGTGCGGAAAAACACCGCAGAAGGTGGAGAGAGGGTGGAGAGAAGGGGTCAGTGGATGGAGAGTGGGTGGGGAGAGGGTCCCTTCACACTAACGCGCTGATCTGAAGAGCTAAATCCTAACGCAAATGAAAACCTGCCGTTAACTGCACATTACAGGGGATAGAAACCATTTCAGTGTCAGCAATGTACAGCCTAGGCAGGGAAACCTAAAAAAAGTGATAAGTGTGATACATGTGCACAGAACAAAAGGGCACATAAACACTGAAAATGACCTCAACAAACTGGAAAAAAAACATAACCAAGCTGGCCAATAGTGGTATTAATGAGAAACATCAACCCCCCCCCCCCGAGAAATCTTCATAGAAAAGATATAAATTGTGGAAGGGTCTACACTCCGTCCCCATACAAGGTGAATGAGCCCACAGTGAAATAGCACTGCTCAGGGTTTTCCACTCCATCGGACAGGGTTCCTATGGCGTTCACATGTCCCGCAACATCAGGGCGGGCATGTCGGAACAGCAACTGGACAGATGCCGGAAAAGGGGATACAGAGGGCCGCAGGCGGCACATGCTGTGGTGCAGCTGGGCCACAGTGCGGACTAGGGTGATGCCTAGCTGGCCCATACGAATGCTGAAAAAGCAGAGCAGCCAGACAGCAACTGCTGAAGGCCCAACATGGGCACGACTGTGTTTCCCACAGTGTCACAGGGGATAGTACCCAACAGCTACCCCCAAGGACACAGAACATTGGCAGGCGGGGCTGGGGGGGAGCGTGGACATCTATGCAGGCACCCCTACCCCAGAACCCGCACCATAGGCAGCCGCCTACCTGCACACTGGATGGCCTGAGACTGCGCACCACCAGCACCACCAGCAGAAGGGCATGTCAGCATGGTGGCTGAGGGATACTGGTGGTGGAGGGGGCAGTGGCATCTGCCCAGAGCAGACCGTGGCCTAGCCCTGTGTAGGTGGGTGCCGTGTACTGCAACAGACGGGCCCTGTCTGATGAACAGTCATGGTATCACCAAGGAATGTACTGACTCTGCGGCAACAAGGTGGTGCACAAAACCAGTGTATTCAGAAGCAAAGGGTCACAGGTTCAAGTCCCAGCTGTGGTTCCTGCCAACCCAGTACCCATATTTTACCCGCTACTACAACGTGCTAATACAGACAGCACCTTTATTGCAGATGACGTAAACATGCCCAAGACACCTACATTTTACCCTACCCTTACCTCTGTTAACCCAACAACACTCCACACCTCTCTCTCATATTAACAAGGTTCTTTTTATACAATATGTCTTCCAAATGTAAATAGTTACACTGACTATTATTTGTTGTAAATAATTACCCCGGTTACCCAAGTTATTGTTCCTGCTATATGTAAACAAAAAAACAGATAATTGTATTTTGTCTGATGTTTTCTTGTTCTATGTAAACCGCGCTGATTATGAATAGTGCGGTATATAAAAGATGTTACAGAGCACGGACACCATAAACATGCACATTACCTAGAGCAGAGTTTCCCAAATGCAGTCCTGGAGGGCAAAACACCATTCCGGTTCCATGCTGCCTCTGATAAAGATACCTGTGCTACATTTCTATGCGCCACCCCCATGGTATGCAGATGTATCTCATGCATATTCATGAGGGACAGCATGAAAACCCGAACAGTGTTTGGCACCGAAGGACTGGAGTTGGGAACCTCTGCCGTAAAGCAGCAGCCAACAGGGGCAGACACACCCGCACCCACAGGCCCCAATATCCAAAGCCTCCTGGAGAGGCAGGACTTTGGGCTCTGCATGCATCTCACAATACTAGCACTTGCATACCTTAGTAATGCGACCCTAAACCTGGGAATATGGTACACATCTATCAAAAGGTTGCTATGATTACTGGCAGATAGCAATTCCTATGTTAAGTACAATTTTCTGAGTGAGCTGCATCATAGCAACCTTTCTGATGTCTGTGGGGTGTGCTACAGGTCTTGTGTCTGACAGTGTTTACCAACCTGGGGAGTGATTCCTACAGTATTGCGTACCATAGCCATTCTGCACTATGCCCAGGACTGGTGTGGTGGCCTGGGCTGCCCAACACCTCTATAGTTGCACAATGCTGGCATAGGTGTGGGGAGTGTGTGTCTGTCTATCCCAGGGGTGGGCACCTCCGGTCCTGGAGGGCTGCAGACCAGTCAGGTTTTCGGGATATCCCTAATGAACATGCATGAGATATATATGCATTAGAGATATCCTGCCAACCTGACTGGTTTGTGGCCCTCCAGGGCTGGATTTGGAGACCCCTGTCTTACACCTCTGTCATTTAAGATCATGATTGGGCAAGGTACAGATGTCCTAGACATCGAAAGGGTATATAGAATGTGTCACATTCCTCCTCGATTCTCACCACCACCAAAAAGTTGTCTAATAGACAATTTTTTGGTGGTGGTGAGAAGTGAGGAGGACTGTGACAAATTCTATCTAACCTTTTTGATGTCTTGGACATCTGCACCTTGTCCACTCACAATCTTAAATGACAGAGGTGTAAGGCAGGGGTCTCCAGATCCAGCCCTGGAGGGCCACAAACCAGTCAGGTTGGCAGGATATCTCTAATGCATATATATCTCATGCATATTCATTAGAGATATCCCGAAAACCTGACTGGTCTGCGGCCCTCCAGGACCAGGTTTGCCCACCCCTGGTCTATCCAGTGTGTGGTGGTTGCCAACACCCTCCACAGCCCACACTGCTAGCACTGTTGCCAGTATTGGCCTGCCAATGTGCATAATGAGGAGCAAGGTACTGTGGGAAAAGCCTGGATAGGGTGGCCTGGCCTGGCCGCATCTGCACAGGGCATAGGGCAATGGCTCGGACATTGTAGTGCCCGGTACCACCTGCATGGACAGGGTGGCCATAGCGTGTCCTGCTGGGAGGTCACTCTCACCCTGATTGAACAGTGACCATGGCATGGCTAGGTTCCCCCATAGTGCTATGTAGCATTTCTCTCTTGTGATATTTATGGGTTTTCTTTTGGGGCCCAATCACTGACTTATCTGCTTGGTGTGTATGCTGACGTCCCTGTTCTGGGTACATGCATTTTCTCCAGGACCATGCACTATGGACTAGCTGGTGGACTGTCTGCAGCTAGCATGTTTCTTGCTGGAGCACCTTGCTGGGTGCAGCGGCTGGAGGCTTGCTGCTGGAGAATGTCAGATAATGGTGGGGGGCAGCTGAGCATTTCCAGGCCTGCTGTCTGTTTGCTATTGTGTTATTGATGTGTACCGCTCTGTTTGTTCCTCAGCAGGATTGGGGTTGATGGTCCCCTCTACTGCTACCATTGCAGGGAGGTAGACTGTGGATCTATTGGTGGAGGATCCTGTTTCCTACTCTGAGCCCCAGAGGGTGGGTTATGTGGTGGTTCATAATCTGCCTATGGGTCCATACACCCCCACCCCCAGCAGGTAACCATGGCACCAACACTGGATATGCACTATTCTGGGTGCATCATCGCCCATAAGGACTAGACATGACTGAGACATACAGAAGGACACAGATGTATTCTAGGTGTGTCTAATGGAACTACCTATCACACACTGATGGGGACCTGCAGCATGGCGCATTTCAGCCATGAAAGGTGCTGTGGCCTGGTGCTGGGCGCCCCACCTCAACCTCAGGGTGGGCACAGTACCCGCACAATGTGACTGTCTGTGGCTACTCTGTGGCAGTGCCACACACGGTCTGTTGCCCCTACCAGGCCGAGGTGCTGTGGGGGTGCATACCCAATCTTGTGCCCATCTCTTGTCTACTGATTTGCATGTGCAGTGCATCATGGGTACGGGTGGGTTAACCCTATCCTGGTAACCACAGCAGACAGTTTGTGTGGTGCCGTGCAGTTCGTCTGCAGCCAGCCAGGGCTTTCTTCACAGCCTTATAAGGTGTCCTATAGGGGACATTATAGGGTGCCTTGGCAGACAGTACACTTTATAATGTGCCCTATGGGGTGCCTTATGCGGCACCTTAGGTTATGCCACCGTGAGGGTGTGTTTGCTGGCAACACTAATTAAAATACACGTCAAATGCCTCAACAATCTTATTTTATTTATTTATTTAGCTGTATTTATATCCCGCTTTTCACCGGGTCAAAGCGGTCAATTGGGGGATACATTTAACACGAGGGGATATGAGACACATACGCTAATACTTACAGGGAACATGGGCAATGGAGGTTTAAGTGGCTTGCCCAAGACCACAAGGAGTGCCTGTAGGACTAGAAGTCCCAGTCCCTTCGGCCTGAGATTGCTATCCCCAGGTGGGACTTGAACCCCCGGCCCTCCGGCCTTAAGTACCTTGTCCTAACCACTAGACCACTCCTCCCTCAACAATCACTACTTAAATGTAAAGGGTGCTGCCTCAGCTAGCCTTATACATTAGGCCCACTGGGGAATCAAACCCATGACCCCTGTACCATCAGTCAGTGTTGTAACCATTGTGCTACAGCTCTGTTGCGGTGCTTGTATGCCTGCGCGCCTTCTTAAGATTAACGCGTGGTAACGTGTCCTGTAGCGCTCGTTCATTTATGGTGCCTTGTAACATGCGTTCTCGGTAACGATGTACCGCCCATGTCCTTATTTGGGATTTCTGTCTCTACCGCGGCTCCTAACGCGAATCGCACTAACGCAGTTTAGTAAACATACCCCATAGTTCCATTGAATTTATAATCATTAATTAATAAACAGTTGAGTAGTAAGTATGGAAACCTTATGTATGTAAAACATACGCTGGTCCAAAACGAAATGTCAAAAAAGTTCAGAGTGGCATACAGTATGATTACAGATAAGAACTATAGCCAGCTCAGTTTAAGTCATGTGACATACTAGGGCTGCTTGCCTTTAGATTTGACTCTTTCACAGGGCTTGTGATTGACCTGCCCTGCTTGCTGGAAGTATGGGGGTTAGAAATATACAGAGTATGCTGTCCTGAACAGTTGTCAGCGCCTGGAAGGTTCTCCCTTCTCAGGCTCTTTACATGCTCCACCTATCCTTTAATGCTCTAAAACCTTAGACAGGCAAGTAAACATTCATGTATGTTTAGCAGATTGTAGTAACTCACAGGAATGAAAATATATTTCCTTTTCTCTTTTGTTATTCTGCTGTCCAAAAGAGATTGTGTTAAATATCAGCACTTTTTCTTTTATTAGACTCTGCTTTTTTATGCTATTGCATACTCCAGTTATCTTGGACTAGAGATTTGTGAATCTTTCAAAAAATAATAATTAGGTGCAAATTATGTCACATTTCTAAAAAACTCCAGAGAAATCCATGGGAAAATCTATTGAAATCGAACCAGTTCTAGCAATTTGTTTGATTTTGGGGTTCCCTAAGGCATGATCCGTTGCCTTAAAAAATTCTGAAGAAAGGCATCAATAGCTTTCTCACAGGCAGTATAGAAGGGTCTTTCTCCAGAGAGTATGTAGAGAAGCGTATGAGCAGAGGCAGAGAGAGAGACAGAGTGAGATGGAGAAAGAAAGAGAAAAAGCAAGTGAGACACGTTTTGCTCTGCTTTGCAGTTTTTGTATTTGTGAGCTGATCATATTTGGGTCAATATTCAAAGGGACTTTGCTAAACATTTAAGTTTCCTATCTGTGGATTTTCGGCTGACAGCAGTAGAGTATGGGATGGGTGGAGCTGAGTGTCAGGGTGGGTGGAGTCACAGTTTCTTTATAAAATGTGGTTGTAGTCAACATTATTGGCACTCTTGCAGTTCAACCCCTTAATGTCCAATATCCCTTAAAAAAATGGCCAGTGAGATGGCTTTGGACTAGAGACACACACATATTTGACACATACAAGAATAAAAAAAAACAAGACCAATTAAAAAAGGAAATGGTAATAAATAGTATAAAAACCTTAACATTGCCAGGACATGATTATTGTATAAAAAGTAGACTCCTCAAATCCACTAAATATATACTCCAAAAAAAAAAAAGGTCAGACTTAAAGAAAAGAACCAGAGCTAATACTGAAAATATTTTTGTTGGAATGTTTGTCTTGAGGACAATTGCCTCTCGTAAGGGCTGACGACGAGATCTAAACACAATGTTGTGTTCGCTGTAGAGTGTCATCTTTGAGTTGCATGAGTGGGATGATATTGGTTTCCACCATAAGCTATACATTCCTTGCCAGCTTTATAGAAGTAAATTTAACTGAACATCAGTACATCAGTAAACACAAGTTGAAGAAGCTTTATTATAGGTGTCTTTGGTGTTTCACACAGAAAGAATTGTGTTTGAATACACTTTAGTAATGGTTTACTTGGGTAACCTTAAATGATTAAAATGGAACATTTTTTACTAGAGGTAGTTGTCCTCAAGACAAACATTCCAACAAAAATATTTTCAGTATTAGCTCTGGTTCTTTTCTTTCAGACTGATTTTTTTTTTTGGAGGATATGATTAATGGCACCCTAATAAAGAATTCAAACAATTTAAACAGAATAACCACATTCCCATAGCAGTAAAATTAGATGCACCTGTGATCAATTATCAGTACTCACATGACTTGACTCAAACAATGTAAGATGGCTCTAATGTTTAAAATGGTCACATTCACAATCGGGAAGACAAGAGAGCTGCCTGAGACTGTCAGAAAAGCCATTATCAACAAACATCAAACTTCGAAGGGGTACAAAGTCATCTACAAAGACCTTGGGATTCCTGGGTCTACAGTCCACAATGCTATTAAGAAGTTTTCTGCTCAAGTAACCATCAAAAAACTCCCAAGATGTGGTGGGAAGAGGAAAATTAATGCAAGAAATTTTGAAGGTCAATATGAACTGGTGGAAAATCACTACGTATAACATCTCAAGAGCTTAAGGCTGACCTGGAGCAATGTGGAGTGATGGTTTCAACCTGCACCAAATGCGCACACTAAACAAAGAAGGACTTCATGGGCAAAGGCCAAGGAGAACCTCACTGCTCAAAGATAGACATAAATAAGCATGCCTGATCTTTGCCCAAATCTACCTTGAATGACCACAATCCTTCTGGGAAAATCTTTTGTGGAGAGATGAAACCAAACATGAGCTCTTTGGCAATGCTGACCAGTTTGCAATGTATTAAAGGAATTATGAAGTCAGAGCACTATCAAGGTATTTTGGAGTGAAATGTGCTACCTAGGGGTATGTTTGCTAAACCGTCTTAACATAGCAGCGGCGACGTTATCACGCGATACGTAGCCAGTGTGTACAGGGGCAGAAGGTCACAAGTTCAAGTCCCAGCTGTGGCTCCTGCCAACCTTGTCCCCATATTTTACCCAGTACTAAACTGTGGTAATAAAGATGGAACCTTTATTGCAGATAAATTAAACATGCATGAAATACCTATATTTTACCCTACAGAGCACAGACGCCATAAACATGTGCAATCCCTAGAGCAGAGTTTCCCAACTACAGTCCTGGAGGGCCAAACACCATTCAGGTTTCATGCTGTCCCTAATAAATATGCCTGTGCTGCATTTTATGCCTCGTCCCCATTGTATGCAAATGTATCTTGTGCATATTCATTAGTGACAGCATGAAAACCTGAACAGTGTTTGGTCCACCAGGACCGGAGTTGGGAACCTCTACCCTAGAGCATCATCCAACAGGGGCACAAACACCCACACCCACAGGCTCCACTATCCAAAGCCTCATGGAGAGTCAGGCTGTTGGGCCCTGCGCGGAGCAGCATCTCCCAATACTGGCACCTGCATACCTTAGCAAATGCCATCCTAAACTTGGGAACACGTTCCACATATATCAAAAGGTTACTATGATTAATGTCAGCTAACAAATCCTAAGTTAAACACGATTTGTTGATAGAGATTCATCATAGCAACCTTTCTGATATCTGTGGAGTGTGTTTCAGTTATTGCTTCTGAGAGTGTTTACCTCCTAGGGAAGTAACCCCAACATTATCGCATACCATAGCAATGCCCACATTGTGCCCAGGACTGGTGAGGCATCCAGGGCTGCCACAAACCTCCATATTTGCACAATTCTGGCATAGGTGTGGGAGTGTGTGTATGTCTATCCAGTGCAGTGGTTCTTAACCAGTCCTCCTTGAACCCCTAGGCCAGTCGGGTGTTCAGGATAGCCCTAATGAATATGCATGAGATATATAGGAATTAGAGATATCCTGCCAACCTGACTGGTTTGTGGCCCTCTAGAGCTGGATTTGGAGACCCCTGCCTTACACCTCTGTCATTTAAGATTGTGAGTGGGCAAGGTGAAGATGTCCTAGACATCAAAAGGGTAGATAGAATGTGTCACATGCCTCCTCAATTCTCACCACCACCAAAACATTGTCTAATAGACAATATTTTGGTGGTGGTGAGAAGCAAAGAGGCATGTGACAAATTCTATCTAACCTTTTCGATGTCTTGGAGATCTGCACCTTGCCCACTCACATTCTTAAATGACAGAGGTGTAAGGCAGGGGTCTCCAAATCCAGCCCTAGAGGGCCACAAACCTTTTAGGTTGGCAGGATATCTCTAATGCATATATATTTCATGCATATTCATTAGGACTATCCTGAACACCCGACTGGCCTAGGGGTTCAAGGAGGACTGGTTAAGGACCACTGATCCAGTGTGTTGTGGCTGCCCACACCTTACTGAGCCCACACTGCTTGCACTGTTTCCAGTGTTAGCCTGCCAATGTGCATAATGAGGAGTAAGGTACTGTGGGTATGGCCCGGACAGGGTGGCCTGGGCAGGATGCATCTGCACAGGGTATAGAGCAATGGCTGGGACATTGTAGTGCCCGACCACCACCTGCACGGACAGGGTGGCCACAGCATGTCATGCTGGGAGGTCACTGTTACCCTGACTGAGCAGTGACCATGGAATGGCTAGGTTCCCCCATAGTGCTCTACAGCATTTCTCTCAAGTGATATTTATGGGTTCTCTTTTCTGAGGCCCAATCACTGACATACCTGCTTGGTGTGTGTGCTCACATCCCATTTTTGGGTGCACACCATGTACTATGTACTAACTAGCAGACTGTCTGCAGTTAGCATGTGTATGGATGGAACACCTTACAGGGTAGAGACTGATTATGCTCTCTGCTGGTGAATGTCAGATAGTGGTGGGTGCAGCTGAGCTTCCTCAGTGTTTTGCCTTTCTGCCATTGCCTTATGTGATGTGTACAGATCTGCATTGACTGCGCTGTAGGGTACCTGTTCCTCAGCAGGACTGGGGTTGATGGTCGTCCCTACTGCCACCATTTCAGAGATGTACAGTGTGGATCTGTTGGTGGGAGATCCTGTCCCCCCCACCCTGAACCACAGAGTGCAGGTTTGGGTGGTGCCACATAATCTGCTTTTGGGTCCAAACCCCCCTTCACCTATAACATGTGACCACAGCACCCACACAGGACAAGCACTATTCTGGGTGCATTATAGTCCACAAGAGCTTGATATGACTGGGAAATACAGGTGTATCCTAGGTGTGTCTGTAAGGACTACCTATCACACACTGGCACTGATGGGAACCTGCAGCATAGCCTATCTCAGCCAGACCAGGTGCTGCGCACCTGGTGCTGGGTGCCCCACTTCACCCTCAGGGTGAGCACAGGATCCGCACACTGTCAAGGTCTGTAGCTATTCTGGTCACTTCCTCCTACCAGGCCTAGGTGCTTTGGGGGTGCATACCCCATTATGTGATCAGCTGTAGACTGCTGATCTGCATGTGCAGTGCATCATGGGTATGGGTGTGTTTACCCTATCTTGGTAACCACAGCAGACAGTTTGTGTGGTGACCTGCAGTCTTTCTGTAGCCAGCCAACAGTGTGGTAGCAGCTATAGAGATGTAGCCTACTGGTTATTTCAATGACTGTAGAGGCAGAGGTCATGGGTTTGATCCTGCAGTGGTGTAATCTAAAAAGGCTGTCTGAGGCATTTTCTTTTAATTTAAATCAGTGCTACCAGCAGAAATACCCTCACAGTGCTGTAGCCTAAGGTGCCTCATAGGCACCCTATATGGCACATTATAGGGTGCCTTGGCAGACAGGGCACTTTATAATGTGACCTATGGGGCGTCCTATGAGGCACCTTAGGTTACGGCACTGTGAGGGTGTTTTTGCCTGGCAGCACTGATTTAAATTGAAAGAAAATGCCTCAGACAGCCTTTTTAGATTACACCACTGCAGGATCAAACCCATGACCTCTGCCTTCACAGGCATTGCAGTAACCAGTGGGCTACATCATTATAGTGTCTAACACTGCACTGGCATGTACTTAGGGTTAATGAGCGTTAACGTGCCACGGCACCCACTATCGCGCGATACAGATTCTTGCTACCTTAGGACTGGAATGCCCATTCCTTATATGACATTCTTCACATTATCGCTGCAACTAGCGCCGGTAACATTAGGACGGTTTAGTAAACATACCCCCTAGTCTCAGAAAGCTAGTTCTGGGTCAAAGGTCATGGGTCCTCCAGGAGGACCATGACCCAAAATATACATCCAAAAGTACTAAAGAATGGTAAAAAAGAAAAGCATGGACTGTTTTAAACTGTCCAGCAATGAGTCTTGGGGGTATGTTTACTAAACTGCGGTAATGTTACATACCGCGCATTATGTAACGTTAATGATCGTTACATAACGTTAACGCGCGGTATGTAACGTTAACAAGCATTAACATTACTTAACAATCGTTAACGTCCCCGGCCTTGGTAAACACCGCAGAAGGTGGAGAGAGGGTGGAGAGAAGGGGTCAATGGGCGGAGAGTGGGTGGGGAGAGGCTCCTTTCACACTAATGCGCTGAACTGAAGGGCTGAATCCTACCGCGAATGAAAACCTGCCATTAGATGCACATTTGCAGGAGAGAGAAACCATTTAAGTGTCAGTCATGTACAGCCTAGGCAGGGAGTCCAAGAAATGTGATAGTAGTGCTCCATTTTCAGCAACACCATAGTGCCAAACTATGAATGGCCACTATGGCGATGGTGCAAATGGGGCATAGAGGGCCGCAGGCGGGACATGTAGCATGGGCAGCTGGGGCACAGAGTGGACCAGACGGTCACCTAGTTGGCACATAGGAACATAGAAACCGGAAATCAGCAAGACAGCAGCTGACCACGGCCAAACACAATCCAGCTATATCTAACTGGCTCACCCTAGCCAATAGTTGCTAGGGCACTGACCAGACATCCCCCCAGCCATCCCGTCCCCATGTGGAATGGACATAATATTGGTAGGCAGTGATGGGGGGATGTGAGGATGTCCATTTATGCCCCCCCCCCACCCCGGGATCCGCTCCCTAGGCGGGCGCCTACCCACAAAGCGGATGGCCTGGGACTGCGCACTACCAGCACCGACAGCAAATGGACATGTCAGCTTGGCAGGGGGGTGTGTGCCCATGTGGGAGGGGGCAGTGCCACCTCCCTGCAGTGGACCTAGGCCATGCTCTGCATCAGTACGTGGTGAGCAGTGCAAAATACAAAGTCTGGCTGAGGAAAAGTACAGGTAACCCCAGGGACTATTGTGCATCTGTGGCAACAGTGTGGTGCAGTACACCCAGCCAGTGTGTCCAGAAGCAGAGGGTCACAGGTTCAAGCCCCAGCTGTGGTTCCTGCAGAGCATGTCCCTATGTTTTACCCTACAATGCAGATACAACAGCAACATGTGTAAAGCCCTAAGCAGCGGCAAACAGGGTTATAAACACCCACCTACACAGGCTCCACAATCCAAAGATGCATGGAGAGTCAGGCTGTTGGCCCATTGAGCTGAAGTTATCACCAGAGCACTACTACTACCCCCTGCACAGTTTAGCAATGTCAGCACTGTGATAAGGACCAGTGTGGCGGGCAGGGTTGCCAACCACCCCTATCTTTGTACAATGCTGAAATAGGAGTGAACGTGTGTGTATGTCTATCCATTGTTCTGTGGCTGCCCACCCTTCACTGGGCCCACAATGTCCCACTGTTACCAGCGTTAGCCTGAATAGGTGTATAATGAGGAGCAAGGTATATTGGGTATGACCCGGACAGGGCAGATTGGCCAGGATGCATCTTCACAGGGTGTGGGGCAATGGCTGGGACACTGTAGTGCCTGACCACCACCTGTATGGACAGGGTGGCCACAGCATGGCATGCTGGGAGTGCACTCACTCTGACCGAGCAGTGACCATGGCAGGTCTAGGTTCCCACATAGCACTCTGCACTATCTGCTTCCAGTGATATATTTATGTTCCCCAGTGCTGGGGTCCCAATCACTAAGATGCCTGCTTTCTGTACATAGTTTCTCTGTGAACATGCACTGTGGACTGTCTGTAGTTAGACTGTGCATGCTTGGAACACCTATAAGGTACAGTCTGACTATGCTGTCTGCTGGTGACTGGCAGACGGTGGTGTGAGGCAGTTGGGGTTTTCCAGACCTAATCCTGCATTGCTGCTGGTCTGCCACTGTTCCTGTCATAGGTATGGCTCTTGCCCTCCAACCCTGGAGGGCTGTCTCATACAAACAGGATGGAGGTTGCTTCCCCGGGGCAGGGGCATGTGTTCTTTACCTAGAAAAAGGGTGATGTGGGCTCTTTGGCGTATGTAGTGTGTATACCACTGCGACCTATAAAGGTACTGCTACACACACCTTATGCAATTCTAGGAACCCCTCTGTCCTGATAACAGCTGCCCATGTCAGCCAGACCCTAACACAGGGTACACACCAATCTGGCTGGTGTCTGGTCCCACAGGGCCACATGTGACTGCAGGATACAGATGGGCAGCAAATTACCTTCAGCTGCACTGCAAGGAACATCTGTCACACACTGGTAATGATGGGGATATACAGCAAGACCTATCTCTAGCACCACATGTACTGCGGACCTAGTGCTGGGCACTCTTCCTATTCCTCAGGGTGAACATAGAACCTGCACAATGGCATGGTCTGTAGATGCTCTGTGCCAGTATCACGCACTGTCAGTTTGTCTTTCCAAGCTGAGGTACCGGAGAGGTGCAGACCCCATTTGTTGATCAGCTGTAGACTGCTATTCAGCATGTGCATTGTATCATGGGTACTGGTGGGGTTACCCTATCCTGGCACTCAGAGCAGACAGTTTGTGCGGTGACCTGCAGTCCTTCTATATCCAGACATTGCTGTGACATACACCATGGAGGTATAGTCTACTGGTTAATACAATGCCATCCTTGGCAGTGTTCATGGGTTCAGTTCCTCATTGTTCCCTCATCTCATGCCTGTCCTACTCAAATAGTGTGCATGCCTGTAGAGGTCATATTTTTGCAGATCTGTGCTTCCAGCCCATAATACCCTCGCCACATTTGCCAGCATTCCCTCGGTCCCTCTATCTGCATCTGTCAGCTGTGTAGAGTCCTGTCTGCCAGTGCAGGCTGCCACCCCATGTCATGCACTGCTACCCTTTCCTGCATTACGTCTCTTAATGCTTGCCTCGCCTGTGCCTGAGTCTGCATGGCACCACCACTCCTCTGTCCACCCATCATTTTAACTATCCTGCCACCTCCGCCTCCACTGGGGGACACATATTCCCATCGTCTGCCACCAACTGTTTTTCCTGTACTTTACATTGACAACACCCTGTGCTGTGGTACAGCTTCCCTGCCATGTTTGTCATCAGTACTGGCAGGCACATGCGATGCCTGCAGATATGGCAGGTCCAGCGGCTCTCACTTCTCCCTCCTTCACTCACCTTTTCATTGCCTTTCCTGAGTGCTCTATCTAATGTTAGGGCTACATCTGTCTCTGTTCCGCACAGGTCATGCATGTTATCCTGAGGCACCTTGTAGTCCATAGGGCACATTAACATAGGACACCATAACCTTGTTAGGCCACCTTAACCCATGATTCCATAGCCCAGGGTACCTTCTGCGGTGCCTTGTCCAAGGGTGCCTAATATGGCGCTTAGCCTAGGAGGCCCTATAGGGCGCCTTATGAGGCACCTTACTAGGCACCTTACATGGCACCTTACTGGACATCTTACAAGGCACCTTACAAGGCGCCTTATAAGGTGCCTTGCAAGGTGCCTTCCATGGCGCCTTGTAACACTCGTTAGTCTAAGGCACCTTGTAACGCTCGTTAGCTGCTACAGATTGCTGTAACGATGCAACGCCCACACCTTTATATGGGCATCTGTACCTTTACCATGGAACCTAACGCGAATGACATTACTGCTGTTTAGTAAACATACCCCTTGATTTCAATCCAATCGAGAACCTTTGGAAAGAGCTGAAATCTGTCATTGGTAAAGGAATCCTAGAACAAATTGCAGTTGAAGAGTGGGAGAAACTACCAGCAGAGAGACGTACGAAACTTATAGATGGCTACAAGAAACATTTGGAGGCTGTCATCACTGCCAAGAGTTATGCACCAAATATTAGTGAAGAGTGCCATTAATTCTGTCCAGGTCATATTTTGGGTTTTTTTTCTCAGAAATTATTACATTTTTTTTTGCTGTATATCTTTGAACATCCTATTAAAATATTATGATAACTTGTACAGTTGGAATATTTCCAATTATTTCTCAAGATATTCTGCACAACATACCTAAAATGCAAGGTTGCCAATAATTCTGACCACACCTGTAAGTGTGAATTTTTAAAAAAAGTCTCATGTACAAATAGGTAAACTATTAGGAATTTGCATGGCTATAATGCCGGAAATGTATCTCACATACTTTGGGTATTTTATTTGAAACTAGCCTGTCCAGCTGTTTGCTCAGTACCTACCTTCTATTCACTGCTCTTACCATTGGGTTTGAGTTAAAAGACTTTTTGCTAAAGCAGCACAAGTGTTATCATGGTTTATATGTGTAAATAACACAGATGTTGTCCAGAACTAATCACATATTTTGAGTTATGAGAAAGATGTCTATGGTGCTCTTTTACTAAAGGTTTTGATGAACATTAATGCATGTTTATTTCTATGGGCACAATAGCACTTATAGCGTGTTAACCTTTAGTAAAAGGGCCCCTATGTGTCCTCATAAAAAAATTAAAAAGAGGCAGTTTCTTACTCTCTTAACCTAGGCACCCGGTTATAAAATTACCCTCCAAGTGGTGATATTCAGTCATGTAAGGGGGTAATTTTATAACAAGATACCATGGGTAGGTGCCTACATCTTTTATAAAATAGTTGCTTATGTTTCAGAGAATTCACCTTGAATTTGAGTGGGATCACTTATACCCACTTATAAGCAAGTATAAATGTTTGTTTGTACTTTGCACATGTACATGCATAAATTAAGGTACTTTATAATCTGCATGCATACAGTATGTGCAAATTCGGCCTATTCTCCTTCCAGCCCATGCCCCCTGCTACTCCTACTGGCAAAGTATGAGTCTTCATGCCAAAGCTCATACATCTGTCCTGGTCAGAATTTTCTAAGAGGTCATTTACACATAGGTGGCCACAAACACACAAAAATCGCTTTATAAAACTACCTCCTTCTTGGGTTCCTTAGGTTGAGAGGGTGAGAAGGCACCTGTTTTGAGACTACTGAATATACAGAGATGCCTATGTGTCTTTATAAAATACTAGAGGTAGTTTATTTTATTTATTTATTTATTTAACTGTATTTATATCCCGCTTTTCACTGGGTCAAAGTGGTGTAACATAAAAGGGGGTGGGGTGGGGTGGACAATAATCAACTTCTGGGGTTGGGGCCATCACCAGTTGGCCAACATTAATGATTTTAACAAATAATTGGGACATTGTGTTACTGTCTCTTAGAACATATGTTTAGAGGATGAAATGGGGGGGGGGGGGGTTGGGGGTAGTCAGTGGTGGGTGCTTGTTTCTGGTCTGAGGTATTCGTGGAATAGGATGGTTTTTAGTTGTTTCCTGAATGATGAGGGATCTCCGTTGCTTCTGATGTGACTTGGTAGAGAGTTCCAGAGGGTTGGTGCATATAGTTCGAAGGCTCTGTTGCAGGTCCGTTGATTGCACTTGGTTCGTTTATGGGGGATGGTGAGGGAGTTGTTGGTGGTTTGTCTGGTTGTTCTGCTGTGGGCTGGTCGGGGCAGTATTGTGTGGAGCTGGGACGTCTGAGTTTGGTAGAGAGCTTTGTGAGTAAGTAGGGCGGCTTTGTATTTGATTCTTGCTTCGAGGGGGAGTATGTGTAGCTCCCTCAGGACTGGGGTGATGCGGTCATGTTTTTTTGCTTTCTGGATAATCCTTGCTGTGGTATTTAAGGCAGTTCGGAGTGGGTTGGTGTGGGTGGCTGGTAGTCCGTGGTAGATTATATTGCAGTAGTCCTGGTGGGGGAGTGTCAAGGCTTGCATCACTGTTCGGAAGTCCTGTGGTTCAAGGAGAGGTCTGAGGCGTTGTACTGTTTTAGCCTTGTGGAATATTGTTCTGGTATTTTTTTTTATTTGTTGTTTGAGTGTGAGTGCTTGGTCTATGATGATTCCTAGATACTTTATGTGTGGTTGTATTTGTATTTGTGTGGTTCCAATGTTGAGGTGTGAAGGTGGTGTGAAGTCTGGGCCCTTTGTTACTATGAGGGCTTCTGTTTTCTTTATGTTGATGGATAGGTTGTTCTTTTGTAGCCAGCTGGATACTTCTGTGAAGCATTCTGATAAGTGTTTATTTGTTGGGTTCGAGGTTGTGATTGGGGCATAGAGCATTATGTCATCTGCATAGATGTGATAGTTAATGTTGTGGGTGCGTATGATTGAGCAGAGTGGTTGCAGGTAGATGTTGAAGAGCATGGCAGATAGTGTGGATCCTTGGGGTACTCCTTGGTGTTGCTGGAAGGGGGGTGAGGTTGATATGTTTGTGCGGATCAGTTGTTGTCTATTGGTTAGGTAGGAGTGGGACCATTGAAGTACGGTATCTTTGATGCCAATTGCTTGTAGTCTGTGTATGAGGATGTTGTGGGAGATGGTGTCGAAGGTTGCTGATATGTCTAGGAAGATCATGGCATATCCAGAGTGTTTGGCTTGAGTTCCTATGATGAGGGTGTTCATTAGTGATGTCATGGGGGTCTCGACTCCGTGGAGTGGACGGAAGCCATGTTGTTGCGGGTCCAGTATGTTGTTGGTATCTAAATGTTCTTGGAGCTGTTGCTGGACTACCTTCTCAATGATTTTGGCGGTGAACGGGAGGCTTGCTATAGGTCTGTAGGAGGTGGGGTCAAGGGAATCCAGGTTGTGTTTTTTTAGGGTTGGTCGGATGATTGAAATTTTGAGGAGGTCTGGCTTGTGTCCTTGGCTGAGGGATTCATTAACAATGCAGGTTAATGGTGTGCTCAGGTCTTCTTTGGTTTTCTTTATCCATTCTGTAGGGCAGGGGTCTAGCGGAGAGGTGGTGGTATTCAGGCGGGAGATGATGGATGATATTTCCTCTTTCGTGATTGCTTCAAATGTGCTCCAGTCTCTGTCTATGGTGGTGGGGTGGTTTGTTGTTGTTGTCTCTGTGTTCAATTGTGGATTTTGTGGTTGTTGAAGCTGCTTGTATTGTTGTGCTAGTAATTCTGGTGGGATGTTTGGTAGTTGGTCGGTGTGGTTGGGCGTTTTTGTCAGTTTTTTGACAATCTCGATAGTGCACATCAAACCCAGTGCTAAATATTTAGTAAACATGCCCCTCATTTTTTCCCATAGACACAATGTCACACTATGGGGTATGTTTACTAAAGGACAGTAAGGAACCCAATGACCCGTTAACACATGTTATTGACGGCCGTGAGCGGTTAATGCCATGGAACGCACCGATAATGAGGCTTTAATGATCTGAAGAGGGGTCTGCAGCATTAAGGGGAAAGCAGATGGAGAGTGGGCGTTAATGGGGTGAAGAGTGGGCGGGGATAGCATGTGTTCCCATACCACAGTGTTGTGCAACTGTGCGTTAGAGGTCCCATTGCTGGGATCACTAATGCTAGCTGAAAGCTCGCAGAAAAGGTTTTTTCTGAGGGTAGAGAGTCTGGTTTAAAGGTGAGGTCAGAGAAGCTGTTGCTGCCAAAAAAGCGACTTTCAGAAAATGGAAAAGGGAGTCCAATGATGAAAATGGGAAACAGCATAAGCATTGGCAGGTTAGGTGCAAGGCATTGATAAAGTAGACAAAGAGAGAATTTGAAAAAAAGCTTGCCGTGGAAGCAAAAACGCATAATAAAAATGTTTTCAAGTACATTTGTAGCAAAAAACCTGTGAGAGAGTCAGTTGGACCACTGTATGATAGAGGGGTAAAAGGGGTACTAAATGAAGACAAGACCATAGCGGAGAGACAGAATGAATACTTTGCTTCGGTCTTTACTGAAGAAGATATAGGGAAGTTATCCATGCCTGAAATGGTATATAAAGATCATGTATCGGAAAATTGAAAGAAATATTGAAAACTAGGAAGATGTATTAAATTGAAGAGTAGCAATATTGATAAACTGGGAAGATGTATTAAATTGAAGAGTAGCAATCACCTGGACCAGATGGTATACATCCAAGAGTGTTGAAAGAACTGAAACATGAGATTGCAGACCTACTATTAGTAATCTGTAGCACCTGAAGATTGGAGAGTGGCCAATAAAACTCAAATTTTTAAAAAAGGGCTCTAGGGGTGATCCTAGAAACTGCAGACCAGTGAGCTTGACATCAGTACTGGGAAAAATGGTAGAAACCATCATAAAGAATGCAATTGCTAATCATGTAGATAGTCATGGTTTAATGGGAGAACGCAAAGGAAAATTTTGTCTTACTTAACTATTATACATTTTGAAGGTGTGACTAAATAGGTAGAAAAAGGTGAGCCGGTTAATATAATATATCTGGATTTTCAGAAAGCCTTTGACAAGGTCCCTCATGAGAGACTCTTGGGGGGATGTTTACTAAACTGCGGTAATGGTACATAACACGCGTTATGTAACGTTAACGATCGTTAACTTACATTAACGTGTGTTATGATGCGTTAGTGATCGTTAACGTCTCATAACGCGGGTTAACGTAAGTTAATGATCTTAAAGTTCCGCGGCACGGTAAAACACCGCAGAAGGTGGAGAGAGGGCGGAGAGAAGGGGTCAATGGGCGGAGTGTGGGCGGGGAGAGGCTCCTTTCACACTAACGCGCTGATCTGAAGAGCTAAATCCTAACGCGATTGAAAACCTGCCGTTAAATGCACATTTCAGGGGAGAGAAACCATTTAGGTGTCAGCAATGTACAGCATAGGCAGGGAATCATAAATAAAAGTGATAAGTGTGATACATGTGCACAGAACAAAAGGGCACATAAACATTGAAAATGACCTCAACAAACTGGAAAAAAAACATATCCAAGTGGTATTAATGGGAAACATCAACCCCCCCCCCCCCCCGAGAAATCTCCATAGAAAAGATATAAATCGTGGAAGGGTCTATGTGCCGTCCCTATACAAGGTGAATGAGCCACGGTGATATTGCGCTGTGCAGGGTTTTCCTTTCCATCGGACAGGTGTCCTATGGCGTGCATATGTGCAGCAACAGCAGGGCGGACATAGCATAGGGCAATGGTTCAGACATTGTAGTGGCCGGCCACCACCTGCACGGACAGGGTGGCCACAGCATGTCCTGCTGGGAGGTCACTCTCACCCTGACAGAGCAGTGACCACGGCATGGCTAGGTTCCCACATAGTGCTACCTTCATGTGATATTTATGGGTTCTTTTTTGGAGCCCATTTGCTGACTTATCTGCTTGGTGTGTGTGCTGACATCCAAGTTCTGGGTACATGCATCTCCTCCAGGACCATGCGCTATGGATTAGCTATCAGACTGCCTGCAGCTAGTATGCGTCTTGCTGGAGCACCTTGCAGGGTGCAGCGGCTGGAGGCTTGCTGCTGGAGAATGTCAGATAGTGGTGGTGGTGGGGGGCAGCTGTGCGTTTCCAGGTCGACTGTTTGTCTGCTATTGCTCTATGGATGTGTACAGCTCTGCATTGCCTGCCCTGTAGGGTGTCTGTTCCCCAACAGGACTGCGGTGATGATCCCCTCTACTGCCACCATTGCAGGGGGGTAGAATGTGGATCTGTTGGTGGGAGATCCTGTCCCCCACCCTGAGCCTCAGAGGGTGGGTTGGGTGGTTGTATGTAATCCGCCTGTGGGTCCAAACAACCCCCCTTCACTTAAATCATGCGACCATAGCACCCACACAGGGTATGCACTTTTCTGGGTGCATCATCATCCACAAGAGCTAGATGTGAAATACAGATGGACACAGGCATAGGCTAGGAGTGTTTGCAAGGACTACCTATCATACATTGGCACTGATGGAGACCTGCAGCATAGCCTATCTCAGCAAAGCCAGGTGCTGCGAAAATGGTGCTGGGCACCCCACTTCACCCTCAGGGTGAGCACAGGACCCGCACACTGTGACGGTCTGTAGCTACTCTGTGCCACTAACACACACCGTCGGCACTCCCTACCAGGCTGCGGTGCTGTGGGGTGCATACCCCATCTTGTGATCATCTGTAGACTGCTGATTTGCATGTGCTGTGCATCCTGGGTACGGGTGGGTTGACCCTATCCTGGTAACCACAGCAGAATGTTTGTGTGGTGCCGTGCATTCCTCCTGTAGCCAGCCAGGGGCTTGTTAGTAGCTATAGAGCTCTAGCCCACTGGTTACTTCACTGCTTGTAAAGCCAAAGGGCATGGGTTCAAACCCATGGTGGGGTTATTTGATAGGGCTGTTTGAGGCATTGTCTATTTTTAATGTACATTAGTACTGCCAGCAAAAACACTCTCAGAGTACTGTAACCTTAAGGTGCCTCGTAAGGTGCCCTATAGGGCACCTTATAGGGTGCCTTATCAGATGCCTCATAAGGTGTCCTATAGGGGACATTATAGGGTGCCTTGGCGGACAGTGCACTTTATAATGTGCCCTATGGAGTGCGTTATGGGGTGCCTTATGCGGCACCTTAGGTTATGCCACCGTGAGGGTGTGTTTTCTGGCGGCACTAATTAAAATAAAAGTAAAATGCCTCTGCAATCACTACTTAAACATAAAGGGTGATGCTTCAATCAGCCTTATGCATTAGGCACACTGGGGAATCAAAACCATGACCCTTGCACCAGCAGTCAGTGTAGCAACCATTGTGCTACAGCTCTGTTTCTGTGTTTGCATGTCTGCGCGCCTTCTTAAGATTAACACGCGGTAACGTGCCATGTCACGCTCGTTAATGTAAGGCGTCTTATAACGTGCGTTATCGGTAACGATGTACCGCCCATGTCCTTATTTGGGATATCTGCCTCTACCGCGGATCCTAATGCGAATCACATTACCGCAGTTTAGTAAACATGCACCTATTTAAAGTTGTTAAAACCCAAGAGGATTGTGGAAAATTGCAAGAGGATCTTGATAAATTGGAAGACTGGGCGTCAAAATGGCAGATTAAATTTAATGTGGACAAGTGCAAAGTTATGCACCTAGGAAAGAACAACCCAAACTATGGTTACACGATGCAAGGTTCCACATTAGGAACCACCACCCAGGAAAAAGATTTAGGCGTCATTGTGGATAACATGTTAAAACCCTCGGCCCAGTGTGCAGCGGCGGCCAAGAGAGCAAATAGAATGCTAGGTATCATAAGGAAAGGAATGGAAAATAAAACAAAAGATATTATAATGCATCTATATCGTTCCATGGTGAGACCGCACCTTGAATATTGTGTGCAATTCTGGTTGCCGTATCTTAAAAAGGATATAGTGATATTAGAAAAGGTTCAGAGAAGAGTCACCAAAATGGTAAAGGGGATGGAAGGATACTCCTATGAAGAAAGGCTAAAAAGGTTAGGGCTCTTTAACCTGGAAAAGAGACTGCTGAGGGGAGATATTATAGAAGTCTATAAATTAATGAACGGAGTGGAACGGGTAAACGTAGATCGATTGTTTACGTTATCAGAATATAGAAAGACTAAGGACATGCAATGAAACTACAGGGTAAACTACTTAAGACTAATAAAAGAAAATATATTTTTACTCAACGTGTAATCAAACTCTGGAATTTGTTACTGGAGTATGTAGTAAAGGCTGTTATTGTAGCTGGGTTTAAAATATGTTTGGACAAGTTCCTGGAGGAAAGGTCCATAAAACCATTATTAAGAAGGGACCCAGGATATCTATGCTTGACCCAATAGAAACATTATGGAACCTGTGTCTTTTCGGGAAACTGCTAGGTACGTATGACCTAGATTGGCCACTGTTGAAAACAGGATACTGGGCTTGATGGACCTTGGTCTGACCCTGTATGGCATATCTTATGTTCTTATTGACACCACAGCATGGTATCCTTTTAAGAAAGGACACTAAGCTCATGCTGCCAAATTGACAAAGGGGCGACATGTGGGTGCTGCTGTGGGACTGGCAGGAGAGCCAGAGGGACAAAGCTGCTGACTAGGGTGCACATCTGAGATGCTCGGTATGACTTCACTGTGATAGTGGCAGCACACATACATGCTGCTGCAGTCAAAAGAGAGCCCACTGGTGATGGTGAGAATCGAGGAGGAATGTGACACATTCTGTCTACCCTTTTGATATCTAGGACATCTGTACCTTGCCCACTCACAGTCTTAAATGACAGAGGTGTAAGGCAGGGGGCTCCAAATCCAGCCCTGGAGGGTCACAAAACAGTCAGGTTGTCAGGCTCTCTCTAATGCATATATATCTCATGCATATTCATTAGGGATATCCCGAAAACCTTCAGGGTTGCGGACCTCCAGGACCGGATTTGAGTAGCTCTGCCGTAGGCTACACCACTGTGGCTTGTTGCATAGCAATGGCTGGGTACAGAAGGACTGCAGGTCGCCGCACAAACTGTCTGCTCTGTGTGCCAGGATAGGGTAACCCCACCAGCACCCATGATGCATTGCACATGCAGAACAGCGGCCTACAACTGATCACCAAAAGGGGTCTGCACCTCTCCGTTACTGCATCATGGTAAAATGGACTGACAGTGCATGATACTGGCCAGAGTAGCTACAGACCATGACATTGTGCAGATTCCGTGTTCACACTGAGGGATAGGATGGGCACCCAGCACTAGGTCCACAGTACATGGGGTGCTAGAGATAGGTTCTGCTGCACATCCCTATCACTGTCAGTGTGTGATAGGTACTCCCAGCAGTTCAGCTGAAAGTACTTCTGTTACCATCTGTGTTCTGCAGTCATGTGAGACTGGACACCACCCAGATTAGTGTGTATGTGGTGTTAAGGTCTGGCTGCCATGGGTTCCTGTTATCAGGGTAGCGGGGGTGTCTAGACTCATATGAGGTTTAGGTAGCACTGTCTCTATGGGTCTAAGTAGTATGTCTTATACACCCTATTGTAGAGGAAGGTGTGGTGGGACAGGTGCCTATACCCTGTAAAGTCGCTGTAATTTATTTATTTATTTAATTTAAAGGGTATTTCTATCCCGCCTTATTCTTCAATCAAGGCGGTGTCATTTGTGTTCAAGGCATTCTTATATTGTACAGTGGATGTGTATGCAAGTGGGTAGGTTGATTAGCATGCACTATTTACAGCATGAGCTTTATACAGTGCTATGTACAATGAGCGTGCGGATGAGATGTTAGTTCGTGGCTGTTGCTCCCATTATGTGTTTGGGCCATAGTGTTCCAGGAAGAGCAGATTCTTTAGTTGCTTCCGAAAGTCCTTAGTGTCTTCCGTGGATCGCAGTTCGTCAGGGAGTGTGTTCCACAATCCAGGTGCTGCCATTGATAGTGCGGTGGACTTGCATGCCTTTGTGTAATCTTTTGGCATGTGGATTGTGTCTGATGTGGCTATTCTTCTAGGTCTTGTGCTGACGTCAGGTTGTATGAGGGGTTGAAGGCTGTGGGCAGAGTTCCTGTGTTTGATTCTGAATATTTTTAGTATATTGTCTTGTATTTGATTCATGAGCTAATTGGGAGCCAGTGTAGTTCTTTTAGTATGGGGGTGATGTGGTCTTGTTTTGATGCTCCGGATATTATTCGTGCCACAATGTTTTGGGCCATTTGTAGCGGTCTGAGCGACTGTTTTGACATACCTGTATAGATCGGGTTGCAGAAGTCGAGTATGGGGGTTATTAGAGCTTGACAAACTGTGTGGAAATGATCTTGTGTGAGGAGTGGCTTGAGGCATCTGATTATTCTCATCTTGAAGTATGCGGTTTTGGTGGTCCTTCTGATGTGTGGCTGTAGGTTTAGCTCCATGTCAAGCGTTACTCTGAGATATTTCACCTCCTTTTTTAATGGTATTGTTGAATTGTTGACATTGATGGAGGGTGGCGGAATGAAGCTGTTGTTTCGTGTGACAAGAAGTGCTTCTGTCTTGTTGTAGTTTATGGTCAGGTTGTTATTATGTAGCCAGTTAGACATGTTGTTGAGGCAGTCTGTTATTCTGGTGTAGTCAGGGTTGTCGAGGTTGACTGGGGTGTATATCATGATGTCGTCTGCGTAGATTATGTAATGTATTTTGTGCTATTTCATGATGTTACAGATCGGTTGCATATAGAGGTTGAATAGTGGTGCGGATAGGGCGGAGCCTTGTGGCACCACTTGCTTTATCTTTGTGGGTCGTGAGGTGTTGGGACCAATCTTGACCTAGAATTGTCTGTCAGTTAGGTAGGAGTTGAACCATTTCAGGGTGGTGCCGTTTATTCCGATGCTCTATAGTCTGGTTAGGAGGATTCTGTGGTCCACTGTGTCGAATGCAGCTGAGGTGTCTAGGAAGATCATTAGTGTTCCTTTTTTGTGGTTGTCTATGATTTGGATTATGTCATTGAGTAGATATAACAGTAGTGTTTTGACTCCATGGTTTGGGCAGAAGCCATGCTGGTGTTAAATCTGGTGGGGCATGTGCGTCGATATGGTCCTGGAGTTGGTTTTGTACAGCTTTTTCTATAATTGTTGCCAGTAGCAGTATGCTGGAGATTGGTCTGTACGCTGCTGGGTTGCTCTTGTCTAGTGTGGATTTCTTCGGGATCGGTCGTATGGTGGCTAGCTTCAACTGGTGTGGCATGGTTCCTTGTGTCAGTGAGTTGTGTACTATGTTGTATATGGTGTTGATGAAGCTTTCCTTCGTTGCCTTGATCCAGGTTACCAGGCATGGGTCAGTTGGCATGGTGCTTGTGTTGAGCACTGTGATTGGCCAGTCCTGCTGGCCAATGACAGCTCTCCATGGCTGACGGCAAAAAGCCATACCTGTGACTGTGGCAGACCAGCAGTGATGCTTGGGGTGGGCAGGGGAAGACTTAACTGCCCCACACCATGGTCTGCATCCACCAGCACAATCAGAGTGCACCTGCAGCATTCTACAGGGTGGTCCCACCATGCACAGACTAACTGCAGACAGCCACTAGCCAGTCCATAGTGCATGCTCATGGGGGAACCCTGTGCACACAGAGGTGTGATGCACAGCACAGACACCAAGCAGTTATCTAGGTGATTGGGCCCCAAAACCAGGAACACAAACGTATCACTAGAAACAAATAATATGTGGGAGCATGGACATGTCATGGTCACTGCTCGGTTAGAGTGAGAGTGACCTCCCAGCGTGACATGCTGTGGCCACCCTGCCCATGCAGGTGATGATTGAGCACTACAGTGTCCCAGCCATTGCCCTCCACCCTGTGCAGGTGCATCCTGGCCAATCCGCCCTGTCTGGGTCTTACCCACAATACCTTGCTCCTCATTATGCACATTTGCAGGTTAATGCTGGAAACAGTGTGAGCAATGTGGGCTCAGTGAGGTGTTGGCAGACACAAAACAATGGATAGACATACACACACTCCCACACCTATCTCAGCATTGTGCAGAGACAGAGGTGGTTGACAACCCTGCCTGCCACACTGGGCCTGATCACAGTGCTGACATTGCTAAACTGTGCAGGGGGTAGTAGTGCTCTGGTGATAACTGCAGCTCTGTTCTGGGGCCAACAGCCTGACACTCCATGAGGCTGTGGATAGTGGAGCCCATGTGAGTAGGTGTTTGTACCCCTGTGCACTGCTGCGTTGGGGTTTGCACATGTTGTTGTGGCTGCATTGTGGGATATGATGAGGTGATGCACTGCAGGATCCACAGATGGGACTTGAACCTTGGACCCTTTGCTTTTGGACACACTGGCTGAGTGTACTGCGCCAAACTGTTGCCACAGGAGCATAGTGGTCCCTGGGGCTACCCTTACTTTCCCCAGCCAGACCTCTTCTGTTGCACTGCACACCATGTACTGGTACAGGGCATGGCCTAGGTCCACTGCAGGTGGGTGCCACTACTCCCTCCAGCACAATCACCCCCCCCCCACCATGACCATATGCTGTCAGTGCCAGTGGTGCGCAGTCCCAGACCATCCAGGGGGCAGGTAGGCAGCTGCCTAAGGTGTGGGTTCTGGGGTAGTGGTGCCTACATAGCTGTCTACGCTTCCCCCGGCACTGCCTGTCAATGTTATGTGCCCCTTGGGGTACCTGCTGGGTAATGTCCCCTGGATGGGACACTGTGGGACACAGACTCATGGGTATGTTTGACCCTGGTCAGTTGCTGTCTTGCTCGTTTCCATTGTCTGTGTTCCTATGTGCCACTTAGGCATCCGCCTAGTCCACCCTGTGCCCCAGTTGCCCCCACTGCATGTCCCGCCTGCAGCTACCATGCCCCATTTGCGCCATCACCATAGTGGTCTTTCATATCTGGGCACTATGCTGTTGCTGCAAATGGAGTACAACTATCACCTTTCTTGGGCTCCCTGGCTATGCTGTACATTGCTGACACTAAAATGGTTTCTCTTTCCTGCAAATGTGCCTCTAATGCCAGGTTTTCACTTGCATTACTTTTCAGCCCTTCAATTCCCCACTTTGGTATCGCGGGAGCCTCTCCCCGCCCACTCCCTGCCAATTTGTCCCTTCTCCCCGCCCTCTCTCCACCCTTTTATGGACTTACCATGGTCAGGAACGCTAGCATGCATTAGGTAATGCTAACGCGTGTTGTCATGCTAACACATGTTAACGTAACGTTAATGTGCATTAATGTTACCTAACGCACACTAGCATTACCGCTGTTATCTTACCACAGTTTAGAAAACATACCCCCATGTCTACAGCAGTAAGAGCAGAGCAGAGCAGAGGGAACACCTACCCACCGAGTCTGAAAGCAGCAGCAAGCATGCTCACAGCCCCCAGTGAAGGGGGACAGGAGCATCAAGGTATGCCAAGCTGCAGGGGTGCTATGCAATGAGGCTGCCTGCAGCACTGCAACAGCAGCTGAGCCACGATGCCCAGGAAGGAGCAATCGGCCGCCATGCTGTCCATCCTGACTGCAGACCCCTGTCACCTGGCTAGTTGCCCATGTGGATTGGCTGCCCCTGTGATCAGAATACCCCCCACCCACACAGATTTAGTGGATCTGTGCATTTGTGGGGAACAATATGCTACTGGGGCAGGAACATCAGGGAATAGCATAACAGGACAGGAAAAGAGGGAGCTCAGGAAAATTGAACGGAGATGGAGAAAAAACAAAACTACTTCCGACCAACATCTTTACCTAACAAAGCAAAAACAATACAATGAACACATCAACCAATCAAAGAGAGAATTCCACACAAACCTGATAAATTCTTCCATCAACAAACCCAGAGAACTTTTCGAAATAGTAAAAACCCTGACAAAAGAGCAAGCAGCAGAAAGAGAAATACAAGTGGATCCACAGATATTCGCCGACCACATCAAAGACAAATTTCACTCCACAGAGCGCTCAACACCCAGTAGAACCAACAGAACGAACGTCCACCCCAAAACCTGGGGCACATTCCACTCACCCTCAAAAGAGCAGATATCAGACATCATCTCCACAATCAACACAAGCACTGCTCCTACAGACCCTTGCCCAGTGTCATGGGTCAAAGCCACCAAAGCAAGCCTCATACCAAACATTCATAAAATGGTACACAACTCACTCACTCAAGGACTCATGCCACAGCAATTAAAGCTTGCCTCAGTAAGACCAA
Organism: Ichthyophis bannanicus; assembly: GCA_033557465.1. Lineage (NCBI taxonomy): Eukaryota > Metazoa > Chordata > Amphibia > Gymnophiona > Ichthyophiidae > Ichthyophis > Ichthyophis bannanicus. The sequence continues at coordinate 956,302,195 of CM066034.1, read as the reverse complement.
TCACAAAGAAAACTTCTCTCGACAAAAAGGACCCAGCAGCATACCGACCAATCTCCAGCATACCCTTCCTCGCAAAAATAATCGAAAAGACGGTTCAACTACAACTTCAGGAACACATTGACGAACACGGAACTCTCGACGACAACCAACACGGATTTCGTCCCAACCATGGAGTCAAAACTCTCCTGATCTACCTCTTCGACAGCATCATAAGAATAATTGACGACATCAGGAATGGAATTATAATGATCTTCATCGACATCTCCTCAGCGTTCGACACAGTTGATCACAATATACTCCTGGAGAGACTGAAGAACACTGGTATACACGGTACCACTCTAAAATGGTTCCACTCGTACCTAACAGAAAGACAGCTACAGGTCAAGGTGGGACAGGACACCTCCCGGCCCATAAACGTCCAACAAGGAGTACCACAAGGATCCGCACTCTCAGCACTCCTTTTTAACATCTACATCCAACCAATATGCAACATTATGAAAGAGAACAACATCCAATACACAATATACGCAGACGATATAATGGTATACTCCCCGATATCAATCGAAAACCCGGACTTCTCTAAGATAGCAGACTGCCTTACCCAAATGGCGAAGTGGTGCCAAAACAACAATCTAGCTATAAACTACAACAAGACTGAAGCTTTAATCATCACTCGAAACCAAAGCTTCACACACCCACCAAACATAAAGATACAAAGCACCACGATACCGATAAGATCGGAGGTGAGATACCTCGGGGTTACTCTGGACAGTAAACTCAACCTCAAACCACACATAGACAAAACAATCCAAAAAGCATATTACAGGATGCGAATCATCAGGAGACTGAAACCACTCCTCGCTCCAGAACACTTCCGTACAGTCTGTCAAGCACTGATAACCCCAATACTGGACTTCTGCAATCCGATATACCTCGGACTACCAAAACAAGCTCTCAAACCACTACAGCTGGCACAAAACACTGCAGCTCGAATCATATCCGGAGCCGCAAGGCAGGAGCACATCACACCTACACTAAAGGACTTACACTGGCTCCCAATCATTGCTCGCATCAGATACAAGACTATCATAAACCTATTTAAGATAAAAGAACACACATCAGCCAACAGCCTCCACCTGCTCATACAACCGGAAACCAGCGCACGTCCCAGAAGAAGTCAAACACGCAACCGAGTCAGCACCCCAAATGAGTACAAGCACACACACAAGGACACAACAGACAGAGCTCTCTCCATGGCTGCTCCAACAATATGGAACAATCTACCGGATGATCTAAGGGCAATTCCAGACCTCAAAGACTTCAGAAAACAACTGAAAACCATGCTGTTCATAGAGCACTATGGTCACATCACATAACCTAAGAGAATGGATAACAGCACTCCAATCCTCCCAAACAACTGAATATATATACCATATGAGTCTAGCACCACTGTAAATAGCCCACCCTGTATATAGCTCAAACAAATCAAGCACCCAACACATCCCTCACACAACTAAGTTTTATCCTCACTGCATGTACAACACACACACTTTACCTGATTGCTTGCTGTGATACCACCTTGATTATTAAGAAAAGGCGGTTTAGAAATACTGTTAAATAAATAAATAAATAAATAAATAAATAAATAACACTACAGCACAGAGGAAAAATAACCACACTGCCATTTCAGTTGTCAATTGAGGACCTGTGTGTGAACCACTGAATCGTGCATGAGGAAGTGTATATATAGGTGTTACAGCCATCTGCACCACATAGGTGTACTAACAAAGTAGACTAGCCTGTCAACCATGGCCTTATATGAGAAGTTGTCAACGAGCACCCCCATGAAATGGTTACTTGGGCACTCTGCTATGTCACCCAGGGTCTTGCATGTGTGTGTGTTCATGTATCATGCCCTTCCCCTCTGGCAGGACAGAACACCCATTTAAGGCATGAACAGCAGTTCAATCAACAGCATGTCAATGCAGTTTTACATACCAACCCTAAAGGATATCCCTCACCAATAGAGCCCACCAGAGCCTATCAGACAGGTATGGCATAGAGACTGCAGAGATCCAAGCCGACAGGGGCGTACCCTGACCCATGCCCACATGTAGCCATACACTGGCCACAGATATACCCAGGGATTAGTGACTACCACACGGCAGCTCTGTGGCTCCAAACACAGGGACAGTGTATGCAAAAGAGAAGGGTCACAGTTTGTGGAGCAGAAGTGGTATGTCCAGGTATGTTAACTTTATCCTACCTCTCCAGAACTGGATCTGCTTCTGCAAACCCCATCATCTAGTCCAACAAGAGTTGACACACTCAGCTTCCAAATCTGAGCAGCTCCACCACCAATGTCTGGATACAGAAGATGTAAATAGCAACAGCATACTAAGCGGATGTGACAGGGCACAAGCATGGCAGAGCACACTAATAGTGCCTACATATTGAGCAGGCATTGACAATGGTAGAGTCAAACAGGGACCATCTTTTAAATATATCTGTTCAGCCCTGTATATGTCTTGTAGCACTATATAAATGATTAGCAGATGAAGTAGTAGTAGTAGTAGCACCAAAAAGAAGCCTAAGGGGCAGGTAGGAATCCCAACCTGCACCACTTTTGGACATTGTGGTGGTGCATGTGTGCCAGTTTGTGTCACCAGAGATGTGTGACCCTCCACAGTATAATGTGCATGCATGTGGTGCCCAGCGGCAATGGCTGTGCATGCCATATGCATCATCTCAGCAAGACAGCAATCCCACAGAGACACCAAGTACAGACAGGAGGTTAGGTTTTGGTAGATAGTTGTAACCTGTGGCTGTGGCACCAGAATGCATTCCCATTCACACCATTGACAAGGCACATCCCCACAGAAGTTCCCTACACACACCTCCAAACATGACACTGTTGTGCAGCTCTGCAACTGTCTGCCACTTTGACTGGAGTGGACAGGGGGTGCACATATGTGTGCCACAACCCTCATCACTGACACAGCCACCTAGCCCCAGGACACAACAATGTGCACAGGTGAAAGTCCAGATTGAAGCCAACTGCTCTAACAGCTGTATCCGTGGTGACAGTGTCAATCCATGTGGCATGCCATAGGGAACCAGGCTCAGGGTGAGGGCTGGCCTTTGTGAATGTCCAATCCATTCACACAGCTGGAGACACAGACAGGTATCTGTGATGTGCTTGCATGTGCGTTTCTCTGTTCCCATGCTGCATTCGCAGTGTGCAAGTAAGGGGACCCTTGGCTCTATGCAGTGCATGCTCATACTGGGGGATCACACACGCTACCACCACATCGGGTACAGTCACACACACTAACACTACCTCAGCACTATCTACAGATCATTGACAAGAGCATACAATACTAATGACCTATGATCCCCAATGAAATTCCAAAAGCACTTGTGTGCCTGATTTGGACCTTGGGACCGGGACTTCTAAATGGCATATGCACACGGTCTGCTTAGAAACTGTGCCACAGGATGTCATGTTGGCATTTGCATAGCCTGCCATAGCCTGGGAAGACTGTGCCTGGGGGTGAATGTTGGGGTGGTGTTTGTTTTGCAGGGAAACATACCATACATACTTTGTACGTGTCCATCAAAGGTGGCATTGCTGACCACAGCACATATTCACATAACCAGAACCTTTGCAGGGCAACCCAGTGTCAGCATGTGGTATAGCCAAGGACCTGCATGACAGCCTTAATGCCTTCCCAAGGACACTGAGTGTGACATTCACAAGGATGGTGAAATGGTACAAAGAGGCAGAGTATGGTGGGCTATATGTTGGAAGCAACTGGCAAAATAGCCAACCCATGTCCATTCTGCCATGTTTCTACTCATCCGGGGAGGGGGGGCATTCTCTGCATCTGCAGCATGGGAGAGTACATGAACAGCACTGGCCAGAGTTGGCTTGTCCATGGCTAGGTACATGACATGACCTGCTCTTACAGGTATGACACTAGGTGCCATGCTCACTGCAACAAGCTGTGTAGGGGCACATCATACTTACATATGTGCACATGGAGGTCATTGTGCACCAGCATGTACCATCAACATGTCTCTGTCCCACTTTGCACTGTGCCTTACACTTCATGAGCTTTCCCCAGGGCCAAGATAAGAGGGTACATAGTAAGGGGCATGGAATTCTGGGACTCATCTGTAACAGAGCAGTCTGCACAAGATGTAGATGTTTCAGAGTTTATGTCTCTGGCTGTGCCACCCTTGCATGGGTCTGCCAAAGGCATGGGCCGGGCAAACACTTCTGTTCACCCCTTATCTTTCAGGAAACAACTTAAAACTGCACTATTCCAAGAATTCCTCGGACCAGAAACAAGCATCCACCACTGACTCCCTCCCAACCAACCTATTTCATCCCCCTGAACATATGTCCTATGCAACCATAACACAATGTCTATATCTACGTCCCAATTAATTGTTAAAATCATTATTGTTGGCCACTTGGTGACGACCCCAAACCCTTGTAATTGATTATTGTATGTTTGACCCGGTGAAAAGCAGGATATAAATACAGCTAAATAAATAAATAAAATAAATAAATAGTGCAGCCACTCTTACCCTGACCACACTGTGACCCTGTCACAGCTATGTATGCACATGATGCTGTATAGTGTCAAGCTGAAATGATCTGTGGGCTTTTACTTTGGTGCAAGGCCAGTCACTGCACAAGCTGCTGGGTGACCATGCTATCTGCACAAAGTTGATATGATCAGGGTGGTTATTGGTAGACTGGGTGCAGTTGGTATGTGCATAGCTGGTAGTGTTTGTTGTTAACCAACATGTGCATGCTGACTGGGATTTCTCTGGTAGCTAGGATGTCCCAGACAGTGTAGTTAACAGCTTGTCCTTGGCTTTTGGTGACCTGCTGATAGCAAGGGTCTTGACAGGTAGCTCTGCTTGCTGTCAGTTCCCCCCACCGAGGTGACACACACTGCATTTTGGTGCCTTGGCAACAGCTGCTACTACCATATGGACCATCCTGAGTTAGTATAGGAGGGTCCCTGGCCAAGATGGATTGGGTACCCTAACAGACCCCCTTTGAACTGTGCACACTGCCCATGATAGAGAGGTGCTGCGCTATTGCCTGGGGAGTCCAGCTATTGTAGGGCATGCCCTGTGAACCAGGTGATGTGTGCCCTCCATCACACTCAGGGTGGCTGCAGCAACAGGTCATTTGCATATTATGCAGCCATCAGATGGTGGAGGCACACAGCATGCCTGCATATTGCAGTACTGCTGTGGTGGATCGCAAAATTCACCAGATGGACATCATTGCATGTATGTTCTCAGTTTGTGCAGTGTCTCATGGGTAATTGTTTAGCTAACAGATACCAGCATCCAGGGCCCCGATTGCAGCCATAGCAATGTCTTCTATCACTGGAACATCTATGATGGTGGGAGACGTGCGCTTGCCCCCTTTGCGATGGGCAGGATGGTCAGTGCAGAACCGCAGGGGTTATGACTGTGCTTTGGAATGAATATCTGTGGGAGTGTACCTATCCTGCCATGCACAGCAGTTGACAAGAGACTGCCTGCCCTGCACATGTGCTGCCTCAGGTGTCAGTGCCACACAGTGGTGTTGTGAAACTCTGTGTGCGACTGTGGTTTGGAGTTGGGGGCACAGTGACGGGACTTTGTACAAGGGAGGTAATCTGCTGCTGTATGTCTGTTATGCATCTTATGTACTGAGGGTACAGGGCAGTGCATACTGTGTATGCGCCACTGTTGGCAGGCTCTGGTGTGGTGTTCCACTGTTTTGGTCTGTGCCTGCCATGGTGCTTCATGTCCTGGATTACACCCATTGCAGGCAGGGACCTGCAGTCTCTTTGATCCCATCAGTACTGTCAGGCTGAGTGTGGAGCCTAATGGTTAGGGCACTGCCTCAATTCCCAAAGATCCTGGGTTTGACTCCCATATGTTCTCATTGTGGCTATGGGTAACTCACTTCAATATACTACCAGGAACATTCTGGGGTCTCACACATTATCTTATACTTCTTTCTGTGTTTCAGTAGCACATTGTGTCTGCAAACATGCACATTGTAATCATGCACATCTGACAGCCTGACTTTCTTGGCAGTGCTCTAGTCATGTGCAAGGAGTCAGATATGCTCACCCTGCTGTTGTCTCACATATGTGTTGTACATGATGGGGATATTTAATTATTGCTGTGACTCCTCCAGCACATGTATTCATTACATGCAGGTGCCTCTCACTCCTGTGATGGCCACCTGCATGGATCATCACATGTCCCTACTGATACCATATGGCCAACAAGCAAGACACCTGTGCAGTTGTTATTTGCACATGTGTCAGAGGGAGTGTAAGGTGGTTCAGATAGCTGACACCACGGTTATATCCATATAGATGGTATTGGGACTTCCCCTTGGCACAGCTACACTTACACTCGCTCCAACGTTTTTGAGATCAGAGCATGGACATAGGGAAAGCTGAGCCATGGTGCACTGTCAGCTCCTGCTATCCATCCTTCAGCCCATCTCTCAGCATATGCCCTTTATGTACTCATGTCTTCTCCGGAAAGCTGCTACGCCATTGCTCACACAGGCACATTTTCTTCATTTGGATGTCTCATTCACACCTCTCCTGTGAATGATCTGAACATAGCCACTCCTGCTCCGTCATCCTTTTTCTACCCACATCGTGGTGACATTGGGTCCGCCAGTGGAAATTTTTTCCCACTCCTATGTCCCACACAGACTTGACTGGAGGAGTGGCCTAGTGGGGAGTGGAGGAGTGGCCTAGTGGTTAGGGCAAGGTACTTCAGGCCGGAAGATCGGGGGTTCAAATCCCACTAGAGGACAGCAACCTTGGGCCGGAAGGACTGGGGTTTCTAGTCCCAGAGGTGCTCCTTGTCGTCTTGGGCAAGCCACTTAACCTTCCATAGCCCATGTTCCCTGTAAAATAGTTCTCTCCAAGTTATAATGCCCTGTTCAATGTAATTTCAGCTTGTTCAATGCAAACCACCTTGATATCATGAAAGGCGGTATATAAGAAATGTTAAATAAATATATATAAGAAATGTTAAATAAATAAATAAATAAATATTACATGGGTACCCCTCACTAGTTCAGTCTAGCTGCCTACCACATGCTCATCCCACTTACTGTCAGACACATAGGATGTCCACAGATCTGACATGTCCATCAGCTCTTACTTTCCTTCCATCCTTCAGCTCACATGTATCTTTTACAGGGGCTCTGTTATCCAGCATTTAGGTGATAGCTGTTTTCAGGCATCATGGTGCATGCTTGTCATTTATTGCCTGGTGTCCTCTTAGTGCACGATATGTGGAGCCAAGCGCCCTTACCATTGGAACACCTACTTTCCACCTTGATATTTAACACACGCAAACACTCTTAACACTGCCATTGCCACTTGCTATCTGTGTCTCTCTTACCACCCTTAAGTAAACATACCCCTATGTCACACCTCATACATAACAACATAAGAACATAAGATATGCCATACTGGGTCAGACCAAGGTCCATCAAGCCCAGTATGCTGTTTCCAACAGTGGCCAATCTAGGTCATACGTACCTAGCAGTTTCCCCAAGGGACACAGGTTCCACAATGCTTGTATTGGTTCAAGCATTGATATCCTGGGTCCCTTCTTAATAATGGTTTATGAACCTTTCCTCCAGGAACTTGTCCAAACCTTTTTTAAACCCAGCTACACTAACAGCCTTTACTACATCCTCCGGTAACAAATTCCAGAGTTTGATTACACGTTGAGTGAAAAAATATTTTCTTTTATTAGTCTTAAATAGTTTACCCTGTAGCTTCATTGCATGTCCCCTAGTCTTTCTATATTCTGGTAAGGTAAACAATCGATCTACGTTTACCCGTTCCACTCCGTTCATTAATTTATAGACTTCTATCATATCTCCCCTCAGCCGTCTCTTTTCCAGGTTAAAGAGCCCCAACCTTTTTAGCCTTTCTTCATAGGAGTAGCCTTCCATCCCCTTTACCATTTTGGTGGCTCTTCTCTGAACCTTTTCTAAAATCGCTATATCCTTTTAAGATACGGCGACCAGAATTGCACACAATATTCAAGGTGCGGTCTCACCATGGAACGATATAGAGGCATTATAATATCTTTTGTTTTATATTCCATTCCTTTCCTTATCATACCTAGCATTCTATTTGCTCTCTTGGCCGCCGCTGCACACTGGGCCGAGGGTTTTAACATGCTATCCACAATGACGCCTAAATCTTTTTCCTGGGTGGTGGTTCCTAATGTGGAACCTTGCATCGTGTAACCATAGTTTGGGTTGTTCTTCCCTAGGTGCATAACCTTGCACTTCTCCACATTAAATTTCATCTGCCATTTTGATGCCCAGTCTTCCAATTTATCAAGATCCTCTTGCAATTTTCCACAATCCTCCTGGGTTTTAACAACTTTAAATAGTTTTGTGTCATCTGCAAATTTGATAACCTCACTCGTTATTCCACTTTCCAGGTCATTTATGAATATGTCAAAAAAGCAGCGGACCCAGCACAGATCCCTTGTACACTGCCTCCTATCCCATGACTCTTTAGTTTTGCCAAAGGTCTCTCATGAGGGACCTTGTCAAAGGCTTTCTGAAAGTCCAGATACACAATATCAACCGACTCACCTTTGTCCACCTGTTTATTCACTCCTCCTCGTATGTTCTATCTGCTGTAGGTAAAAATATAAAACCAAATAAAATAAAAATAAATATATGGTAGATTTCAATTTCCTAAAACCAGAAACCAATGAATGATTTATGCCTGGGTTCAAAATGAATTTGTCAAACCTTTAAGCTATTGGCCTCTAACTTGCTTCTTCAGGATCACAAATCCATCTCAGTTTTAGGATTTCCATTATGGATATGCATTAAACTTTTTTTGCAAGCTCTACCTCCCTTGTATGCAAATATACTTAATGCACATTCAGTGGAAATTCTAAAAACATGACCAGGCTACAGCCCTCCAAGACTTCAAAACTCATGTTATTGAAATTCCATCAGGATTTGTCAAACCTCTGGGAAAATGCAATGTATCAGACTCAATATATTTCTTTGGTGTATCCGGAGAGAATTGAAAACAATTCAATGAATTTAAATGAGGCAGAAATTTGCCTGTTTGACCTTTTATTTTATTTTGTAATTCAGTTTGTAGACCACCCTATCTTGTTAAGACTTAATACCCAGTATGCAAGCAATAAAAGGATCATTGATCAAATCATACATGTTCGATAAATAATATAACAGCAATTTCAAACCAGATTTTACAGCACTACATAAAATTGAAGGACATATTAGTCAAATTCTCTCGTGATAGCTCAATCTACCCAACATATCTTGCACCCCATTTCCTAATGTTAATACAGCAGCAGGGAACTCATAAAAACACATATGTTGATATTTAAAAGCACTTTTGTAGTTGGACGCAGCAATTACCGCACTAAAAAATTAAATCTTCCATCCTTGAATGGATAGCTTTTGATATATAAATTGTTATATGGTGAAAGATATCTAACTAAAATGGGGATAGAATCTGTGGGCTTCTAGGGGTGGTACCACTTAGATGTCTAATTTATACATCTAAGTGATGATATCATCCACTGTGGATGTCATTTGAGAAGGTTTGTGTGGTTTTTGTACTTCAGTCGCAGCATTTATGCATGCAACTAAGCTAGGGGGGTAATTTTTTAGCTATGTTAGCATGTATGTGGGAATATAAGTTTGTAAAATGGCTTTTAGAAACTGGCTGCAGGTATAAAAGTCCATGTAATGGAATGAACATGTGTCCTTTTATTGTAGGCAATGTTGGGGGCACAGTCTGGATAGACCATGGGCAAAGTCACATTGATTATAAAATGGTTAATCTACACATGTACTTGCGTACCCTATGTGCAGATATTTATACCTGCTCTCAAGCAGGCAACTGTCTATGTTTTCATTCTAGGCATGAATGCTGCAGGTTTGAGGTAGTGTTTTATAATGATGCATAAAGGCACATTTTACAAAGGACGTCCAAGTGCAAATTGGGATGTCCAAGCTAGAACGTCTGGTAAATAAGCAGGCACTTCAAAGATTTTTCAAATGTGGATATACCCGATATAGACTTCTATAGGGACATCTACATGGACATCCCTGGAAGAGTATTTCAGAATGAAAATGTCTAATAGCCTAATGGTTATAGTGGACTAGGACCAAGGAAGACAGGGTTCAACTGCTACTGCTCCTTGTGATCTTAGGCAAGTCACTAAACTCTCCATCTTCTATAGAGCCTCTGGATGTTCTATGGCTACAACAAATACCTTCCTGATGATTTTATGTGCCTGGAGCAGGTCTAACATTGGACAATGTTGCAGACATCCCCTGACATTTTTTTTTTTTTTAGTTTAAATTTCTTTATTGAGAAATACAAGGAAAATTACAGATATCCAGCAAAATATCATAAGAAAAACAAAGTACACAATAAGAAGAAAAAAAAAACCATGATATCCATAATACAGTCCACGTCAAGAGGAGCATGCAAATAAAGGAGGATGCCAACTCAATTTCTGAAATCAAGCTGGGACGTCTAAGTCCTTTGCCCTCCCCAGACACGCCTGAACCATGCTCCCTACCTCCTTGGATATCCCTGAACCGCAGACGTCTTTAAAAAACATTTGTAAAATGCTTCTGGAGATGTTTCCATGATTTGGACATTTGCAAGCACATTTTTAGACATACAAATCACATCTAGGGCTTTTAAAATGAACCCCATAGGTCCCTATGTGTCTTTTACCTGTTCTTTAGGGGATTTAGCTAACTGGTTAGTGATGGGACACTTAAAGCACATAAGATGGGATATTCAGTGGCATTAACCGGGTAAGTACCACTGAATATCCCAGTGAGCGGCATTTTTGTGATTTACAGGTTTGCAAACTGCATAAACACCTTTGAACATGCCCCCTATGATTTTAAATATGACCTTGAAATGTTCACCTATCTCTTATCTTCATCTAGGTAAAAATTCCAAAAGCCACCTTTTTTAAGCCTATTTTATAAAGGCAACATAGGCATTTAGGTACTCAGAACCAGTCCCAATAGCACACAAATGCCCAAAGATAAATTTACTCCAGTGTAAATTTTTCTGTGGATGACATGAGTGTATGCATGCGTTGCTTTCATCACAACTCCACTCCACTCCACCTAAACTACATCCCTAGAGATGCCTACAAGTGGTCTACATAAAGGCACACACAATCTCTTGGCATGAGTACTTTTTACACGGACATACCTCTGTATAATTTTATTTGAGCTCTTTTCCACTTTATAATATCACCAGGCTACTGGGAGTGCATAAATAGTGAGGAAAACCTGGCCGTTTCAAGGGTTTCTGCCATTCTAGGCAGAAGCCCTGGCATGCTGCCCCCTCCCCCCCAGCATACTGTCCTGTGCTTCCCTCCCCCTTCCCTGTGCTGAGCCATGCTGCCGCTGATTCTGGACGAGGCAGGGGTTGGGGGGGGGGTGCAGCAGCAGGCCATGTGCTTTGGCACACATGGCCTGCCACTTCTCAACCCTCCGACACAACTTCAGAGGGGTCAGAAGCGGCAGGCCATGTGTGCCGAAGCACATGGCCTGCTGATGCCGCTGAGCCAACCCTGCTGCCGGAATCAGCGGTAGTGGATGGTGGTGGAGTGGTGTGGCTTGGCTCAGCATGAGGGGCCAGCAGGCCAAGTATGCCATGCCACCCATGGAGGTCTGCCGTTCTAGACGACCACCTAGGCTCGCCTAATGGACAGGACGGCCCTGTCCCTAAATACCAGTTTCAATACAGAGACAACATGGAACTGTTTGCTAGAATTGCCTTAGGCACTATAAGATTTTTGGACATTGTTTTGGCATTATTTCAAAACACATTTTTGGAAGTTTTCATTATTTATTGCGTATCATTTTCGTATCTAAAAACATTTTCATTACATTCTTTATTCTAGAACTTTTCTAAAACAAATAACTTATCTTTTAGCATTGCCCACATATACCTTTTTCCCAAACCCTTCAAGCTATAACAGCCAAATTTTCAGGATAGCTGTATCTATGGTAATGGTTATGGTTATATTTTATTTGATATGTCGCAACATTGCATATCATTGCATCGCATATCTATAGAAAGAGTAGGAAGCAAAATAGGGCTTTCAAATAAAGCATATGGAACTATCCCAAACTGGAAAAAATGAGGACAAATCAGACACAAAGGAAATCACCAATGTGGCTCTAGAAGAAATATTATCTTGCGAGTCCTCCAGAAATTTGGTGAGATCAAGGTCAACAGCACCTTGAACCTCATCAAACCCCCCCGGAGAACCCCGAGACAGAGCTCTACCAGTCAAGTAATAAAATTTAGAAAGGCCAATGGAATCGGCCGAAGCCAGTCCCAAAACCTCTCTAAAATACTTTCGCAAAAGTATTTCTGCTGAAAGCAACCGACAATAAGGAAAGCAACCGACAATAAGGATTCATCAGGGAATCCACTTGAGTGCTTACTTGATGGTGCTGCCCGCGTCTTCCTTCCACTGAGCAGTCCGCGCGGCGTTTTTTCGTGCAGCCTGGCCATTACCGGACTGCTCAGTGGAAGGAAGACGCGGACAGCACCATCAAGTAAGCACTCAAGTGGATTCCCTGATGAAACTGTCGGCTGTGAAACGCCACAGTGGTACCCCATGGGAGTGTCGGGATCGAAGATTGAAGGTGTCTAGCCAAAGCCACGAATTTCGGGATATATTGGAGAAGTTCAGCTAAGTGCAGCCTTTAAATTCATTAAGCCAGCTGGAGATAGCCTAGTAGAAAGGCATTAGCACGTATATAAGTTAAATCTCCCTGATATCCTGTTTGTTAAAGTGCTGTTGGCTGGGAAATTTTTAAAATCACGAAAAAGGTTTCCTTTTATAGGAGGTCATTGATGTGATCAAAATTTTACGCTCCACTATTCACCTAAAGAGGTATATTTTTTCTATTATTGGCAACCAGATCTCAGACTGTAGAAGAGTTAACATTAGGTTTAGGACAAAATCCTAACCTCGTGCTCTTAAAATTGCATCAACGATCTGTTATGTTGCAATATTGCTAGGATATTGCTAGGTACGTATGACCTAGATTGGCCACTGTTGGAAACAGGATACTGGGCTTGATGGACCTCGGTCTGACCCAGTATGGCATGTCTTATGTTCTTATGTTCTTGTTGTATATAGCTTTCTATTTAGCTTGTATTACTTTTCATGTTAATTCATTATAGCTGAGTATATTCTTAAGTTTGTTTTAACTCGTCTCCTGCATATAAATCAAGTGATCTGACACTGTTCAGCCCCAACCAGATATCATGAATGTCCACTATCAAGCTCCTTCAAATAGTGGTACCGAATGACTTATCTGGTTCGGCTGTCTTTCCCCGTACTCAGTTTGCACACCGATTCTAAAAGTATAAAGCACATATACTGTTAGTTATACCTCCTACATCTCATAAATCATTCTTTCATTCTCAAAGCTCAAAACGCAAGATTGGTTGATTCACTCACTACAGATTTAACCATGGCTGTCGTCTTTCATTCGTTTCCATTCACGATTCATTACAAAGACGCCGCGCATGCTCCTTATGCGGCTGATCCCTTTTATAGGTTTTAATCAGCACTGATGAATCCCCAGCTGAACTTTCCATTAGATCAAACCTAGGGAAGTGGCTCCAATAATAAGGGTATGCTTAAAGACCACAAGGTACTGCGAACCCTTTAAAGTCAAAACAGAACTGTCACCTTTTGGATCTTAGTTATTAATGTTTCAATCCGCCGTTCATAAACAAGCTCTCCGGTCAATTTGGAGATTAAGCCCCAAAGGCACTACGGATTGCAGGGTATAGATCCATTTTTGTTCTCTGTAGAGTAGCAGCCGTTCACGGGATTTTCTCCCATTACCTTGTAGAACTTGATCAATGCAGAAACATTTAAGGTCCTCGAAGGCATGCCGAAAATCCAGACAATGGGCTACGATTGGGGCTTCCAGCCGTTTACATTTCAATCTACTGCGATGTTCTTGTATCCGGACCTGAAATGAACGTGTAGTTTCACCTACATAAATTAGGTTACACGGACAACGGATACAGTAGATCACATGTGTTGAGGTACAGACCGTCTTCTGTCGCAAAGTATATTTCCGACCTCGATATTCAAAATGGGTACATTCCTCTGTAATTGAGCAGATGCTACAATCGCCACATTTATAGTGACCCATCTCTTGCATGTTCATTTCAGGATTCAGTGGCCTCAACACTGTTGGGCTCAAAAGCTCCTTCAATCTTTTCTGTCTAGTCCACACATATCTTATACTTCTATTTTCTAAACCCCTAGTACTGTGAAGTACATTCTCATGTTTTCGTATAATGCGTTGTATCTGAACAGTATAAGGTGAATGACTAGTGATTAAGTTAATCTTTCCATCATCCTCTGTATGTCGGGGGGTTTGAGAATGAAAGAATGATTTATGAGATGTAGGAGGTATAACTAACAGTATATGTGCTTTATACTTTTAGAATCGGTGTGCAAACTGAGTACGGGGAAAGACAGCCGAACCAGATAAGTAATTCGGTACCACTATTTAAAGGAGCTTGATAGTGGACATTCATGATATCTGGTTGGGGCTGAACAGTGTCAGATCACTCGATTTATATGCAGGAGACGAGTTAAAACAAACTTAAGAATATACTCAGCTATAATGAATTAACATGAAAAGTAATACAAGCTAAATAGAAAGCTATATACAACAAGCAACATAACAGATCGTTGATGCAATTTTAAGAGCACAAGGTTAGGATTTTGTCCTAAACCTAATGTTTAGCTCTTCTACAGTCTGAGATCTGGTTGCCAATAATAGAAAAAATATACCTCTTTAGGTGAATAGTGGAGCGTAAAATTTTGTTGTGTGATACATGCTAGTATATGTCACTCTGAAAGGTGATCGTTTTTAGGTTTGTGTCTAAGATTGATGTGATCAAGGCTTTTGCCGGCAGACGTGAGTCTTAAGGCTTAGCTACAAGACAACTGAGACCTCTGGAAACCGAGAGTGCCACATAGCAACATAACACATTTGAATATGACATTTGAATTTGAATAACACATTTGAATATAACCCACTTTTGTTGTGGGTTAACTTTTAGCCCGGCTTGGTAAATATACCCCTAATAATATCTCATTCGCAAAAACTCTTAGATAATTTATGACACTTTTGTTCTCGACCAGGGCTGTGTCACAGGGGAAAGGCATATCCTAGGAGCTTACAGGATCTCGCGTAATTTATCCATAGTGCACGTGCATCCACACACATGCACACACTCAACTAGTTTAAACATGTTTAACAATCACAATCTTTTTGTAGTTTTAGGGAAAATGTTTATACAAATAGCTATTTTTTTAAATGTATCTCTTTATTTAAGGATTCTGTGCCTCAATGGAAGACATATTGGAATAGTGCTGTAACCTAGACTCTTAATCATCCTGAAGGTCTATTGACCTACAAAATGAATATAAAGAAAATTCTAGTATAGCACATAATGACCTCACAACAATAGTTCAATGATATGGAAGTATGAAAGCTCTGACATCCCATCATAGAAGTCATCCCTGGTTATATTGCAGGTAAAGATTCTAATGTACAGTGTGTGATTGTGTCTAATCTTCCTAATGGAGTTTTAATTAAGTAATTATATCACAAAAGGTATAATATTCTACTTTATATTTTATTTAAAACAACAGCAAAAAAGAAATAGAAAAAGAGAACAAGACCTTTCAATTTCCCTAGAAGGTAAAAAGTTCATTACATCAAGGGCATGCTAGACAGCTTGATCTGCATACAGAAATAGAAAATCCATGAAAAATTAATGACCTCAATGCATTATCAATCTAATACAATTACACAGCATCCTGGGACAAAGGTCTGGAAATGTTCAGTTATATAAAAATGTTCATTTCAAATTTTAATGACACCAGCAATAAAATACTGGTGTAATGAAACAGAAAGTGGATCCCCGCATGGTGCAGGATGTATTGCCACCTCCAACTATGTTTTATATTGGCTAAATTGATTTATGTTTTGCCTAGGGAAATTTCCAAGATATGTATCATTGACCTCATATAGCCAAGCTAACCAATATCTTTGTATTTTCACTGTACTTTTCAGATGATTAGGATTGACTTTGGAAGATATCTAGAGGCATGATCATCCTCAAAAGAAGAAACGATGGCCTATCAAATTGATATGCAATTTCAGACAAAATTACTGTGAAATATACAAATAGTTTCTAATAGATGCATGCTGTTGCCAATTAAATTAATATGTGCATGTAATATGCATTGGATATGAAAGACACTATCAGAGAAAAATGTAGGAGATATGCACAGTAGGGCAGATTACATTCTAAATATATAAAAAAAGACTTCATTTGACCCTCACTTGGTTTACAGCTTGTCGTGCTATGAGGGCTTATGTGCATCAGTGATGCTGACAGCTAAGCTATTGGTAGCGTAACTACTGGCAGGTTCTCCCAAGATGGACAGGTCTCAGCTGAGGTGCCAGACCAAGACAAATCACCCATCTGGGCAGCAGCAGAATGGAACAGTGTTGGCAGTGGAGGATCACATTTCTGTGACAACGGCAATAACACTAGAATTACCTGCATGGAAGAAACACATGGCAATCTACTTCCGAATGTCACCATGAAAATCCAATGGATAGTCACAACAAAACAAATTGCACTATAGTGCTGAAAGATGAGACCCCCAAGTTGGAAGGCACTCAACTGGCTACTAGGGAGGAGATGAAGACTTTTGGAGTAAAGCCAGCATTTATGATGTGGTTGGATCAAAGCCCTTGGGACGTCTGACTGCTGGTGTAGCTGCACATGAAATGAGAGTTAGAAGCTGCAAAGATGTCATACATATTGGAACATGGAACAGAAGAAGCATGAATCAAGGGAAGTTGGAGGTGGTCAAGAATGAAATGGAACGCGAACAACTCGATCTGTTAGGTGTCAGCGAACTGAAATGGACTGGCATCGAGCACTTTGCGTCTGATGATCACATGGTCTACTATGTTGAAATGAAAAACAAAGAAGAAATGGTGTTGCATTTATAATCAAGAAGAAATATGAAAGAACTGCAATGAAATGCAATGCAACAAGTGAATGCTTAATTTCTATTCATCTACAAGTAATGCCCATCAACATAACTATAATTCAGGTATATGCCTGCAGAAGAGGATGAAGATTATGAGTTCTATGAATAAGTACAAGATGAAATTGACAGAACAGGATATCCTGATAGTCATGGGTGACTGCAACACAAAAGTTGACAACAAAGAAGAAGGCAAGTGGTTGGAAAATATGGACTTGGCAACAGAAATGAAACTGGAGAAAGACTGATATAATTCTGCAAGACCAATGATCTATTCAACTCAAACGTCTTCTTCCAGCAGCACAAATATTGACTGTACACATGGACTTCACCCTATAGATTGTACAAAAATCAAATTGACTACATCTGTGGAAGTCAACGATGGAGAAGTTCTATGAAATCAACAAAGATAAAACCTGGAGCTGACTGTGGTACAGATTGCCATCTACTGGTATGCAAACTCAAGATAAAGTTGAAGAAGAGCAAGCCACTCATGAATGTAGCAAAATATGATCTTGAGAATATACCATTGGAATTTAAAGATGGCCTTCAAAATCGATTTACTGCTTTAGATACAATTGACAGAGCTCCAGAAGAGTTATGGGATGACATCAGGAAGATTGTGTTGGAAGAAAGTGAGAAGTCTGTACAAAAGGTGAAAAAGCAAAACCAGCCAAAATGGATGACTGAAGAAACTCAGAAAATTGCCCAGAAACGCAGAGAAGCTAAAGCTAGAGGAGAAAGAGAGGCAATCCCAGAGCTCAACAGATTTTCAAAATGCAGCAAGATATGACAGGGAGAAGTACTACAATGATGCATGCAAGGAAATAGAATCAGAAAATATTAGAGGAAGAGCAAGACTGGTTTTCCTAAAGCTATGAGAGTTAAACAACAATGTCCAGCCTCGAATTGGAATGCTACAAGATACTCAAGGATCCATGTTGAATGATGCTGAGAAGAGTAAGAAAAGGTGAAAAGAATATACACAGTCATTATACCATAAAGATCAAGAGAACCAACAGTCATTTCATCCTGGAGCCATACTGGACTTGGTGCTTACCAATGGTGAAAATTTTTCTGATGTTATAGTGGGAGATCATTTTGTATCCAGTGATCACCAGATGGTGTGGTTCAATATTAGGACTAGGGCTGTTAGAATGCATTCAAAAGCAATGGTCTTAGACTTTAGGAAAACTAACTTTGCCAAGATGGGCCAATACCTCAGGGAGTCTTTAGCCGGATGGGAACAGCTGGGGGATGTAGAAAAACAGTGGGCAAAACAAAAAAGGGGATATTTTAAGGGCAATCAACCTTGGCCATTGGCGTAAGTCCCCCTCACCTGCTACCCTTTCCCGATTCCGCTACTGTCACTCCCACTATCGCTCCCTTTTGCACTCCGCTAAGCGGGATTACTTCTCCAGGCTTATTTCCTCCTCGGCAAACTCCTCCCGCCAGTTATACCGTATTCTTCACTCCCTCTCTGCACCTTCTTCGTTCTCAACCGCTTCTCTCCCCGCTATATCTTCCTCTAATAGCCCCACACCTGATGCTCTGGCCTCATTCTTTGCTGGTAAAGTTCTTTCTATCCGGCAGCTTTTCCCTTCCTGCCCCCCCCCTCTCGCCCCCTCCTCCTCTCTCCCCAGTTCCTTTTTCTGCATCAGCTTCCCCTACTGTCCCTCCTCTTTCTCATTGTTGGTCTGTATTCCAACCTATCACACTTTCTGGACTTTCTGCTGTTCTTTCCTCCACTCGGAAAACCACTTGTCCGTCTGATCCTATTCCCTCTCACTGGCTGGCTGAACCCTCTCTGGCTCTCCTCCCCTTCATTCTCTCTATCTTTAACACTAGCCTCTCATCTGGTACTTTCCCCTCTCACTGGAAGCACGCTCTTATACGTCCCCTTCTGAAGAAACCCTCTCTGGATCCTTCCTCTCCGTCTAATTGGCGTCCTATCTCTAATCTTTCTTTCCTCTCCAAACTTCTTGAGCGGGTGGTTTTCTCTCAGCTATCTTCTCACTTGGAGGATTCTTTGGTTCTTCACCCCCGTCAATCTGGTTTTCGTCTTGGGCACAGTACTGAAACTATTCTTATTTCATTTCTCAACGAGTTACATGTTGCTCATGACCATGGTTCTATCTCTCTGGCTGTTTCACTTGATCTTTCTGCTGCTTTCGATGTTGTTGATCACCGTACTCTTCTCTCACGGCTTAGTTCTATTGGTCTTTCTGGTTCAGTTCTTCATTGGTTTCACTCCTTTCTCTCCAACCGGTCTTTCTCGGTTTTGTCAGGTACCACCTCATCCTCTCCTTCACCCCTGCCCTGTGGTGTCCCCCAGGGTTGTGTATTGGCTCCCTTGCTGTTTAACATTTTTCTGGCCCCTCTTGCTTTACTCATCCAACAGCACGGTATTTCTGCGTATTACTACGCAGATGATATCATTCTTCTTCATCACACCTGCCCTTCTTCTCCTGATATTGGTCCCCTCAATGTCTGTCTCTCCGCTGTTTCTTCCTGGCTTTCTGAAAATTTTTTGCATGTTAATCTGTCTAAGACTTCTGCTATCTGGTTCTCTGCTGGTGCCCCTCCTCCTACACTTGTCCCTTCCTTGTCTGCTGGGCCTATTCCTCTTGTTTCTTCTATGCGTTATCTTGGTGTCACCTTAGATTCGGCTTTAACTTTCAAGGAGCACGTTTCTTCTATTGTTCAGCGTTCATTCTATACACTACGTCGGCTTCGTGCTATCCGGCCTTTCCTTTCCTTCTCTTCTCTGACAACACTTCTTCTTTCTCTTGTGGTTTCTCGGTTAGACTATTGCAACGCTTCCTTGGCTGGCCTTCCTCTTTCTCAGCTTCGTCGTCTTCAACTAGTTCACCATACTGCTGCTCGTCTTCTGACCAATTCTTCCCGTTCTGCTCATATCACTCCTCTTCTTATTCGTCTGCACTGGCTGCCTATTCCTTTCCGTATTCAGTATAAGGTTTTGATCTTTGTTCACAGGGCTCTGCACACTGGTGTTCCTCTTTATCTTTCTGATCTGGTGCACTTTCATTGTCCCTCTAGAGCACTTCGGGCAATTCACGCTAATCGTCTTTTTCTTCCACCACCCTCTAGAGCTCATCTTGAATCAACTCGCTCTTCTGCCTTTTTCTTTCTCGGTCCCCGTCTTTGGAATTCTCTCCCTCTTGCTCTACGCCTGGAATCGTCTTTTAGTTCTTTTAAGACTTCTCTTAAAACTCACCTCTTTTGTACTGCTTTTGATCTCCCCTCCCCTCCTTCCCACAGCTGATTGGTCCCCATTTCTCTTTTTTCTTTTACCTATCCTATTCTCTGCTATCTCTTTATAAATTAATTGGCGTTCTTTTCTGTTTCTTCAGTAGCCTCATTTTATTGTACACCGCTGTATGCCTTCTGGTTTAGGCGGTATAAAAGGTTTTTAATAAAGATAAAGATAAAGGTAAAAGGAAAAGGAGACTGCTATGGTTTTTGAAAGAAATAGCTGAAAAGATGAAGAAAAAGAGGGACCTCTTCATGAAATACAAGAGATCACAGCAAGAGAAAGACAAGCATCTATATATGGAAAAACGTGGAGAAGCTAGCAAAGTAGTCAGGAAAGCAAAGATTCAAAAAGAGGAGGACATAACCAATGCAATAAAATGGGGGGGGGGGGGGTTAAGACATTTTTCAGATATGTTAGTGAGAAGAGGAAGTGCTCCTGAGTTATGATTTATCAAGCTGCAACACATTTATGAGATAAGTTTTGGTTTTATATGGAAGTTTTCCAAGTTTGGGTGTTGAACCTATAATTGATTAAAAAGAAGTTTACTGTCTGGTTTGGATGATAAACAGTTCATTTCTTCCTCAGTACACTCCGACAAAAAATGTTTTGAATTTTTCGGGGACTTATTTGGTGACCATTTTGTAGTGAGAAGAGGAAGGGCAAAAGTGGTATTGTCAGACTCAAAGGTGAAGGAGCGGAATATGTAGAAGCTGATAAGGATAAAGCGGAATTGCTCAACAAATATTTCTGTTCTGTGTTCGCAGATGAAGAACCAAGAGCAGGACCTCAGAAAACACCCACAAACAGGAACAGAAGTGAGGGGCGTCTTGAACAATTTTCAGAAAACTGTGTTTGTGAGAAACTAGCTAAACTTAAAGTAAACAAAGTGATGGGACCAGATGGGATATACCATAGAATACTGAGGGAATTTAGGGACAATCTAGAAGCTCCACTAACTGACATTTTCAATGCCTTGTTGGAGTTGCGAATTGTGCCAAAGGACTGGAGAGAGACTCATGTGGTCCCTTTACAGAAAAGCATAAGTAAGGATGTAGTTGAAAACTACAGGCTGGTTAGTTTAACTTCGGTGGTGAGTAAATTATTGGAAACGCTGCTGAAAGAGAAAATAGTGAGGTTTCTGGAGTTCATCAGATTACAGAATCTGGGGCAGCATGGATTCACCAGAGGCAGGTCCTGACAGACAAATCTGATTAATTTCTTTGACTGGGTTACCAGGGAGTTGGACTGAGGAAGAGCCCTATATGTGGTGTATTTAGATTTCAGTAAAGCCTTTGACAACGTTCCTCACAGGCAATTTATAAACAAACTGAGCAACCTAAGGATGGACTCTAAAGTTACTGCTTGGATTGGAAATTGGTTGAGTGGGAGGCATCAAAGGGTAAAGGTAAATAGAGTGCACAATGAGGAGAAGAAGATTACCAGTGGTGTTCCCCAGGGATCTCTCCTTGGTCTGATTCTTTTTAACATCTTTGTTAGTGATATAGCAGAAGGGCTGTCGGGTAAGGTTTACCTCTTTTTGGATGATACCAAAATCTGCAATACAGTAGATACCCAGAAAGGTGTAGATAACATGAGGAGGGATCTAGCTAAGCTTGAAGAATGGACTAGAATTTGACAGCTGAGATTTAGGGGCATGTTTACTAAACTGCGGTAATGTCATTCCGTGGTAAAGGTAGCGATGCCCATATAAAGGAGTGGATGGGGCAGCAGTAAAGCTGTGTGTCAGATAAGGCGCGTTAAAAGGTGTGTTATAAGGCACCGTAGAAGGCACGTGCCTATGTGCCTTACGTGCCTTATAAAGCGCCTTATAATGCGCCGTATAAGGCGCGTTATAAGGTGCCTTGTACTGTGCCTAATTAGGAGCCTTGTAACGTATTTTAAGGAGTGTTGATAGCTGTGGAGAGGGTACTGTGGCTGGCAGCACAGTACTGTGCCTAATTAGGAGCCTTGTAACGTATTTTAAGGAGTGTTGATAGCTGTGGAGAGGGATCTGTGGCCGGCAGCACAGATCTGCAAAGATATGACTGTCACAGGCAAACAAAATATCTACCCTAGACAAGAGGGAACAACAAGAAATTGATCCCATGACCTCTGCCTTTACAGTCATCAACATAACCAGTGGGCTGCATCTCTAGAGTGCCTAACACACTGCTGGCTGGCTACAGAAAGACTGCAAGTGACCACACAAGCTGTCTGCTGTGGTTATCAGGATAGAGTAGACCCACCCATACCCATGATGCACTGCACATGCATATCAGCAGCCTATGTCTGATCACAAGATGGGGTATGTGCCACTATAGCACCCCGGCCTGGTAGGGGGAGCTGACCGTGTGTGTTACTGGCACAGAGTAGCTATAGACCGTGACAGCATGCGGTTCCTGTGCTCACCCTGAGGGTGAAGTGGGGGGGCCCAGCACCAGGTCCGCAGCACATGGCATGGTTGAAATAGGCTGTGCTGCAGGTCCTCATTAGTGTCAGTGTGTGATAGGTAGTCCTTGCAGACACACCTAGGATACACCTGTGCCCATCTGTATTCCCCAGTCATGTCTAGCCCTTGCGGACTATGATGCACACAAAATAGTGCATATCCTGTTTGGGTGCTATGGTCACAGAATATGTGAATTGTGATATGCAGACCCTAAAGTGGATTATATGAGCACAACCCAACCTGCCCCTGTGGGTCAGGATGGGAAACAGGATCCCCCCACCAACAGATCCAGAGTCTACTTTCCTGCAATGGTGGCAGTAGAGGGGACCATCGACCCCAGTCTTGCTGGGGAACAGATACCCTACAGGGGAGGCAACACAGATCTGTACACATCCATAAGGCAATGGCAAACAAACAGTAGGCCTGGAGATGCTCAGCTGCCCCTGACCACTATCTGACAGCCTCCAGCCACTATACCCTGCAAGGTGCTCCAGCCATACACATACTAACTACAGACAGTCTGCTAGCTAGTCCATAGCGCATGTTCCTGGAGGGGATGTGAGCGCACACACACCAAGCAGCTAAGTCAATGATTGGGTCCCAAAAAAAAGAACCCATAAATATTACTTGAGTGAAATGCTGCATAGCACTATGGGGGAACCTGGCCATGCCGAGGTCACTGTTCAGTCAGGGTGAGAGTGACCCCCCCCCCCAGCAGGACATGCTGTGGCCACCCTGTCCGTGCAGGTTGTGGCCAGACACTACAATGTCTGAGCCATTGCCCTATGCCCTGTGCAGATGCATCCAGGCCAGGCCACCCTGTCCAGGCTATACCCACGGTACCTTGCTCCTCATTATGCACATTGGCAGGCTTACACTGGCAACAGCGCAAGCAGTGTGGGCTGAGGAAGGTGTTGGCAGACACCACACACTGGATAGACAGACACACACTCCCACAGCTATGCCAGCATTGTGCAACTATAGAGGCTCTTGGCAGCCCTGGCCACCTCACCAGTCCTGGGCACAGTGCAGGCATGGCTATGATACGCAATACTGTTTGAGGTCAATCCCCAGGGTGGTGAACACTGTCAGACACCAGACCTGAAACACACTCCACAGACATCAGAGAGGTTGGTATGATACAGCTCAATAAGCAAATTGTGCTTAACTTAGGAATTGCTATCTGCCAGTAATCATAGCAACCTCTTGATATATGTGTACCGTATTCCCAGGTTTAGGATGGCATTGCTAGGGTATGTAAATGCTAGTATTGGGAGATGCACGCAGGACCCAACATCCTGCCTCTCCAGGAGGCTTTGGATACTGAAGCCTGTGGGTGCAGGTGTGTCTGCCCCTGTTGGCCGCTGCTCTAGGGCAGAGGTTCACAACTCCATTCCTGGTGGGCCAAACACTGTTCAGGTTTTCATGCTGTCCCTAATGAATATGCATGAGATACATCTGCATACAATGGGGACGGCGCATAGAAATGCAGCACAGACATCTGTATTAGAGACAGCATGAAACCTGAATGGTATTTGGCCCTCCAGGACTGAAGTTGGGAAACTTTGCTCTAGGTATTGCGCATGTTTATGGTGTCTGTGCTCTGTAGGGTAAAATATAGGCGTTTAAGGCATGTTTATGTTATCTGCAATAAAGGTTCCATCTTTATTACCACGTTTTAGTAGAGGGTAAAATATGGAGACTGGGTTGGCAGGAACCACAGCTGGGACTTGAACCTGTGATCTTCTGCTCCTGAACGTACTGGCTCTATGTACAGCACCACCATGTTACCACAGAGATAGTGAAGTCCCTGGGGATACCATGACTGTTTGTCAGACAGGGCCTGTCTGTTGCAATGCATGGTACCCACCTGCACAGGGCTAGGCTATGGTCTGCTGTGGGCAGCTGCCATTGCCCCCTACACCACCAGTACCCCTCTGCCACCATGCTGACATGCCCTTCTGCTGGTGGTGCTGGTGGTGCGCAGTCACAGGCCATCCAGTGTGCCGGTAGGTGGCTGACTATGGTGCGGGTTCTGGGGTAGGGGTGCCTGCATAGATGTCCACGCCTCCCCCCAACACCACCTGCCAATGTTCTGTGCCCTTGGGGGTACCTGCTGGGTACTATCCCCTGTGACACTGTGGGAAGCACACTCGTGCCCATCTTGGGCCCTCATCAGTTGCTGTCTGGCTGCTCTACTGTTTCAGCATTCCTATGGGCCACCTAGGCATCACCCTGGGCCACACTGTGGCCCAGCTGCACCACAGCATGTGCCGCCTGCAGCCCTCTGTATCCCCTTTTCCAGCATCTGTCCAGTTGCCCATTCTGACATGCCTACCCTGCTGTTGTGGAACATGTGCACGTCATAGAAAACCTGTACAATAACAAGGGGAAAACGTAATCAACGCTATTTCACTGTGGGATCATTCACCTTGTATGGGGACAGAGCATAGACCCTTCCAAAATTAATATCCTTTTTTTGGAACTTTATCGGTAGTGTTTTTTGATGTTTCCCATTCATATCACTATTGGCCAGCTTGGTTATGTTTGTTTTACATTTTGTTCAGGTCATTTTCAGTGTTTATTTGCCCTTTTGTTCTGTGCACATGTATCACACTTATCACTTTTTGTTGGTTTCCCTGGCTTTGCTGTACATTGCTGACTGAAATTGTTTCTCTCTCCTGCAATTGTGTGCTAACGCCTGGTTTTCAGTTGCGTTAGGATGCAGCCCTTAATTCCTCCGCGTTAGTGTGAAAGGGGCCTCTCCCCGCCAACTCCCTGCCCATTGACCCCTTCTCCCTGCCCTCTCTCCACCCTTTTTTGCACTTAACGCGGCCGGGAACGTTAAGGCGCCTTAAGGCGCCTTAAGAGTACAGAATGTCCCGTTAAGGCGCCTTATAGCGCCTTAACATAGCCGCTGCTATGTTAACGCAGTTTAGTAAACATGCCCCTTAATGTTAAAAAATGCAAGATCATACATTTGGGCTGCAGCAATCCAAGGGAGCGATATAGTATAGGGGGTGAAGTACTTTTGTCCACTAAAGAAGAGCGGGACCTAGGCATGGTTGTGTCTGATGATCTTAAAGTAGCTAAACAGGTAGAAAAGGCGATGGCATAAGCTAGAAGGATGCTTGGATGCATACAGAGAGGAATGGCTAGCAGAAAAAAGGAGGTGATAATGCCTCTGTATAAGTCTTTGGTGCAACCTCATTTAGAGTATTGTGTGCAATTCTGGAGACCTCACCCTCAAAAGG
The DNA here is from genome assembly GCA_033557465.1 of Ichthyophis bannanicus. Lineage (NCBI taxonomy): Eukaryota > Metazoa > Chordata > Amphibia > Gymnophiona > Ichthyophiidae > Ichthyophis > Ichthyophis bannanicus. The sequence goes on along the minus strand of CM066034.1, from coordinate 956,275,986 downwards.
ATATAAATAGGCTGTATTCCGTACAGAGGGTGGCTACTAAAATGGTTAGTGGTCTTCATTATAAAGCATATGAGAACAGACAAGGATCTTAAAATGTACACATTAGAGGAAAGGCGGGATAGAGGTGATATGATTGAGACATTTAAATACCTACATGGCATAAATGCACAGGAGGAGAGCCTCTTTTGATTGAAAGTAAGCTTTGCTATGAGGGGACATGGGATGAGGGTGAAAGGGGATAGATTCAGGAGTGATATGCAGAAATATTTCTTTATGGAAAGAGTGGTTGACCTGTGGAATAGTCTCCCAGTGGAGGTGATAGAGATGAGGACAGTATATGAATTCAAAGAAGTATGGGACAACCATAGAGGATCTCTAAAGGAAAAAAGGGGATTGTTGTAGTGGTTGATATGGAAGGACAGACTAGATAGGCCATGTGGTCTTTTTCTGCCATCATGTTTCTGTGTTTCTTTGTTTATGATTAGGATCCAATGGTGATGAAAAAAGTCAAAACAGCATTGAAAGCTTTATTAAAGAACAAAGCACTGGGCGTTGTTGGCATTCCCATTGAAGTATTACAGCTATGAGATGCAGCTGTTACCATACTTACAAGGCTCTGCCAGGAAATTTGGAAGACAACATCATAGCCAACTGACTGGAAAAGATCTGTGTTTACACCAATACTAAAGAAAGGTGATACAACTGACTGGAAATTATTGCAAAATCGCTCTGATCCCACATGCCAGCAAGATTCTACTCAAGATAATTCAGCAGAGACTACAACATAGCGGGAACAAGAACTTCCTGACGTGCAAGCAGGGTTCAGGAAAGGGCAAGGAATGAGAGACTTCATTGCGGATGTGAGATGGATCCTTGAAAAGACAAAAGAATACCAAAAAGATATCTATATGTGTTTTATCAACTACAGCACGGTTTTTGACTTGTAAACCATGAAAAACTGTGGGCCACATTAAGAAGCATAGGTATACCAGAATACGGAAAAATGAGAAACAGAATGGTTTAAAATCAGCAAAGGTGTTCGACAAGGTTGCATACTTTCCTCCTACCTCTTTAATTTATATGTAGAACAAATCATTAGAGAAGCAGGATTGTATGAAGACAACCAAGGTGTGAAGACTGGCGGAAGACTCATTAATAATCTTCACTATACTGATGATACCATATTACTGGCTGAAAGTGAAGACGATCTGAAACATTTGCTTCTCAAGATCAAGGAACGTAGGGCCTTGTTTATTAAAGGTATTCTCCCATTTTGTGTCTATTGGAAAAATGCTATTAACAGGGCCTATTGCCTAAAGTTTAAAGAAGATAAAGATCCTGACAACTGGCAAAATCAATAATTTCATTGTTGATGGAGAAGAAATTGAAATAGTTTAAAGGTGCGGAAGAATTGAAGGAAATATCGATACATCGGGAAGATGTATTACAACTATTAGATAAACTGAAGAGTAGCAAATCACCTGGGCCGGATGGTATACATCCAAGGGTGTTGAAATAACTGAAATATGAGATTGCAGACCTGCTATTAGTAATCTGTGAACTATCATTAAAATCATCTCTAATACCTGAAGATTGGAGGATCGCCAATGTAACACCAATTTTTAAAAAGGGTTCCAGGGATGATCCGGGAAACAACAGACTGGTGGGCCTCACGTCAGTACCGGGAAAAATGGTAGAAACCATCATAAAGAATAAAATTACTCAGCATATAGATAGTCATGGCCTAATGGGAGACAGCCAACATGGCTTTAGACAAGGAAAATCTTGTCTTACTAATCTGTTATGTTTTTTTTGAAGATGTGAATTAACAGGTGGACAAAGGTGAGTCAGTTGATGTAGTGTATCTGGACTTTCAGAAAGCCTTTGACAAGGTCCCTCATCAGAGACTTTTGGAAAAACTAAAGAGTGATGGGATAGGAGGCAGTGTACTACAGTGGACCAAGAACTGGTTAAAAGATAGAAAGCAGAGGGTTGGGCTAAATGGCCAATTTTCCCAATGGAGAAAGGTGAATAGTGGTGTACCCCAGGGATCTGTGCTGGGTCCGCTGCTTTTTGACATATTCATAAATGACCTGGAAAGTGGAATAATGAGTGAGGTTATCAAATTTGCAGATGACACAAAACTATTTAAAGTTGATAAAACCCAAGAGGATTGTGGAAAATTGCAAGAGGATCTTGATAAATTAGAAAACTGGGCATCAAAATGTCAGATGAAATTTAATGTGGACAAGTGCAAAGTTATGCACCTAGGGAATAACAACCCAAACTATGGTTACACGATGCAAGGTTCCACATTAGGAACCACCACCCAGGAAAAAGATTCAGGCGTCATTGTGGATAACATGTTAAAACCCTCGGCCCAGTGTGCAGCGGCGGCCAAGAGAGCAAATAGAATGCTAGGTATCATAAGGAAAGGAATGGAAAATAAAACAAAATATATTATAATGCCTCTATATCGTTCCATGGTGAGACCGCACCTTGAATATTGTGTGCAATTCTGGTCGCCGTATCTTAAAAAGGATATAGCGTTATTAGAAAAGGTTCAGAGAAGAGCCACCAAAATGGTAAAGGGGATGGAAGGATACTCCTATGAAGAAAGGCTAAAAAGATTAGGGCTCTTTAACCTGGAAAAGAGATGGCTGAGGGGAGATATGATAGAAGTCTATAAATTAATGAACGGAGTGGAATGAGTAAACGTAGATTGATTGTTTACGTTATCAGAATATAGAAAGACTAGGGACATGCAATGAAGCTACAGGGTAAACTATTTAAGACTAATAAAAGAAAATATTTTTTCACTCAATGTGTAATCAAACACTGGAATTTGTTACCAGAGGATGTAGTAAAGGCTGTTAGTGTAGCTGAGTTTAAAAAAGGTTTGGACAAGTTCCTGGAGGAAAGGTCCATAAACCATTATTAAGAAGGGACCCAGGATATCAATGCTTGACCCCGTACAAGCATTGTGGAACTTGTGTCTTTTGGGGAAACTGCTAGGTACCTATGACCTAGATAGGCCACTTTTGGAAAGAGGATACTGGTCTTGATGGACCTTGGTCTGACCCAGTATGGCATATCTTATGTTCTTATGACAACTTTAACCTACTTGAATCAACCACCAATAAATAAACGACAAGCTGTCAAGAAATCTGATGATGCATTGCTCTTGGCAGAATGGCTATGAAGGACCTTGACAAGATCCTCAAGAGCAGAGATGTCACTCGCCATATAAAGATTTGACTTGTTCAAGCCATGGTATTTTCAATAACTTCATATGGATGCGCGAGCTGGACAGTGAAAATGTTGGACAGGAAGAAAATTGATGTCTTTGAATTATGGTGCTAGCAATGAATACTGTGTACCATGGACTACCCACATTAGAAACTAGTTAGTACTAGAGGAGATCAAACCTAAGCTTTTTTTTAGAAGCTCAGATGACAATACTTCAACTTTCATACTTTGGACACATCATGTGAAGAGAGAGATAGTTAGAGAAAGACATGCTTGGCAAAGTAGAAGGGCAATGCAAAAGAGGAAGGCCAGCAATGAGATTGATCAATACAATAACAGCTGCTATGGATGCCACTCTATCAACAAATGAGCCACCTGACTAAAGTCCTAACACTGTTTAGGACAATATCCAGAGGGGCATGTGAGTCAACACCAACTCGATGACACTTAAAAACAACAGTCCAAAATATGATCGCTTCCAACAATCTGGAAAATAAAGAAATGACATCATCATAAGAAAACAGAACAAAATCTCAAGCCCTATCAAAACACTTTCCTAGTCAGAAACTGATGGTTAATAATCAGGTGAAAGGCATCCATCCTTTCATATTGATCAGTTTTGGTCAACCTAAAAGATAAAGGACAAGTCAACAGTTGGGCATGCACAAGAGGCTAATGATACAGCAGACAAAGAGCAAACAGACTAGAAAAAGTTTATAGAACCTACAACATGGGAAACTCAGAGGGTACCAAATCAAGTTTTTCAGGATAATGAACATTGACATTTCGAAGGTAATCTAGGCTAAGAGGACATTTTCAGAGTCATTTTCCCTCCTCTGCCTTGTAAAAAAATGTTAGCTTTCACAACATTCATATATCCAGTAGAGTTGAAAAGAGGCATTTCTCTTGGCTTTTTAAGATAGCAAAATACCGACAATACATATAATTTTTTTTAAACTTTCAGTTAATATGGAACAAATTCACATACCAATATACATGGCCTAACTTGGGCCCATTCTACATATCAATACTATACTCAAAAAAGTTTTAGTAGCTTATTTTGAAAAGGATGCTTACAGTTCATCTACTCAATCTTCACATAAAAAAGTTTCATTCAGACATTATCTGTTGTTGTTGTTAAGTGTTGTCGAGTCAGAGTCGACTCATGGCGACCCTCTGGATAGCTATCCTAACTTGTGTTTGGTCTTGAGTCAGGCGGCTCATTGTTGACAGACTGGTACCTGCAGCTGCTGTTATTGTATCGATCCATCTCATTGCTGGCCTTCCTCTTTTGCGTTGACCTTCTATCTTGCCAAGCATGATGTCTTTCTCTAATGATTTCTCTCTTTGCATGATTTGTCCAAAGTATGAAAGTCAAAGTCTTGTCATCTGAGCTTCTAAATAAAGCTTAGGTTTGATCTCCTCTAGTACCGACTGGTTTGTTCTTTGGGCAGTCCATGGTATACACAGTATTCACCGCCAGCACCATAATTCAAAGACATCAATTTTCTTCCTGTCTATCTTTTTCACTGTCCAGCTTTCACATCCATATGATGTTACTGAAAATACCATGGCTTGAACAAGTTGAATCTTTGTATGGAGAGAGAAGGCGGGATAGAGGTTGAATCTTTGTATGTTGCTTCTTTATTGATAGCTACAAGTAGGTTAAAGTTGTTCACGATTTCAACTTCTTCTACTTCAACGATGAACCTGTTGAATATGCTAGTTGTCATGATCTTTGTCTTCTTTACATTAAGGTGCAGGCCCATTTTGAGACTATGTTCTTTGATTGTAAGAAGCAAATGTTTCAGATCATCTTCACTTTCAGCCAGTAATGTGGTATCATCAGAATAGCGAAGGTTGCTTATGAGTCTTCCACCAATCTTCACACCTTTGTTGTCTTCATACAATCCTGCTTCTCTGATGATTTGTTCTGCATATAAATGAAACAGGTAGGGGGAAAGTATGCAGCCTTGTCTTACACCTTTGCTTATTTTAAATCATTCTGTTTCTCCTTGTTCCGTTCAAATTGTTGCTTCTTGATCAATGTACAGATTGTGCAAGAGTATGATCAAGTGTTCTGGTAAACCCATGCTTCCTAATGTGGCCCAGAGTTTCTCATAAAGCACAAATAGATATCCTTTTTGTATTCTTTAGTCTTTTCAAGGATCCATCTCACATCCGCAATGATGTCTCTCGTTCCTCGCCCTTTCCTGAACCCTGCTTGCACTTCAGGTAGTTCTTGTTCCAGGTATGGTTGTAGTCTCTTTTGAATAATCTTCAGTAGAATCTTGCTGGCATATGGGATCAGAGAGATTATGCGATAATTTCCACAGACAGTTGGATCACCTTTCTTTAGTAGTGATATAAACACAGATCTTTTCCAGTCAGTTGGCCATGATGTTGTCTTCCATATTTCTTGGTAGAGCCTTGTAAGTACAGTAACAGCTGCATCAGATTACTGTAATACTTCTATGGGAATGCTATCAATGCCTGGTGCTTTGTTCTTTGACAAGGCTTTCAATGCTGCTACATCTTCTTCTTTCATCACTAATGGTTCCCATTCATAAGGTACAGGTTGAAACGGCTGTTGGTCCACTTGATCTTTATCATATAAAACCTCTGTATATTCCTTCCACCTTTTCTTGATCTTCTCAGCATCATTCAACATAGAACCTTGAGCATCTTGTAACATTCCAATTCGAGGCTGGAACTTTTTCTTTAACTCTCGTAGCTTTAGGAAAGCCGATCTTCTTCTTCCTCTAATAGTTTCTGCTTCTATTTCCTTGCATGCATCATTGTAGTACTTTTCCTTGTCCTGTCTTGCTGCACGTTGGAAATCTCTGTTGAGTTCTGTGATTGCCTTTCTTTCTCCTCTGGCTTTAGCTTCTCTGCGTTTCTGGGCAATTTTCAGAGTTTCTTCCATCATACATTTTGACTGTTTTTTCTTTTTCACCTTTTGTAGAAACTTCTCGCTTTCTTCCAACACAGCCTTCTTGATGTCATTCCATAACTCTTCTGGAGCTCTGTCATTTGTATCTAAAACAGCAAATCAATTTTGGAGCCAGTCTTTAAATTCCAGTCGTATATTCTCAAGGTCATATTTTGCTGCTTTCTTGAGTGGTTTGCTCTTTTTCAACTTTAGCTTGAGTTTGCATACTAGTAGTTGATGATCTGTACCACAGTCAGCTCCAGATTTGTCTTTGTTGATGTTATAGAGCTTTTCCATCATTGATTTCCACAGATGTAGTCAATTTGATTTTTATACAATCCATTAGGTGAAGTCCATGTGTACAGTCGCCGCTTGTGTTGCTGGAAGAAGATGATGAATAGATCATTGGTCTTGCAGAATTCTATCAGTCTTTCTCCAGCTTCATTTCAGTTGCCAAGGCCATATTTTCCAACTACATTGCCTTCTTCTTTGTTGCCAACTTTTGCGTTCCAGTCACCCATGACTATCAGGATATCCTGCTTGCATGTTCTGTCAATTTCAGCTTGTACTTGTTCATAGAACTCTTCAATTTCATTCTCTTCTGCAGCTGTTGTTGGGGCATATACTTGAATTATAGTTGTGTTGATAGGCATTCCTTGTAGACGAACAGAGATTAAGCGTTCGCTGACTTCATTGTATTTCATTACAGTTCTTGAAAGTTTCTTCTTTATTATAAATGCAACACAATTTCTTCTTTGTCTTTCATTTCCAGCATAGTGGACCATGTGATCATCTGATGCAAAGTACCCGATGCCAGTCCATTTCAGTTCACTGACACCCAACAGATCAAGTTGTACACGTTCCATTTCATTCTTGACCACCTCCAACTTCCCTTAGTTCATGCTTTGTACCTTCCATGTTTCAATGTGTAAGAGATCTTTACAGCTTCTGACTCTTATTTCATGCGCTCTAGGAGTATGTTTAATAAAGGGTGTTAAGATAGCAGGGGTTATCGAGTAAAAACGGCAGTGATAAGGTGTTTAACATTGAAAAAGGCTCTCGGTAGGTAGGAGGCATTCTGGCTGTAAGGGTGCATTGGACTGCTTAACGTGCACTAACAGGACATGGGCGTTAAGGTGGCAAGCATGCACCATAACGCCCAAAAATGGCTGTCACTGTAACGCTGGATAAGGGAGCCCCAGTGAAAGTCAATGTAATGGTGATGGATGGAAGGACAGGTAGGAGCTGATAGACCTGACATATTTGTGGACACACAACGCGGCAGTCAGTAAGTGGGATGAGCATGTGGGAGGCAGCTGTACTGATGTACTCATGGGAGTGCCCACATAAAATGCTGTAATGTCAATGTGTATTAACCTATCAAAAAAATCCCTGAAACAATCCCCACCATGTGAATTGAAAATATCTTTTTGTCGGACCACAATGAGGGAGGTTTAGATAGTCTTCAAAACCACACCTGTCAATTGGGGTCCATTTTAATCAATAAACACCGTTTAGTAAATATTGTAATAAACTTATCTTAAAACTCCAAGAGAAGAAGGGCAAGTCATTGCATGAAATGTCCAAACTTAGAGAACACGACGTGCACGTTTCGGGAACCAGCCGTCCCTGTATCAAGTGCTCCTCATGCAGGTCACATCAATTTGATTCTTCTCCATTTCTTACGCAGAAGATTAGCGTTGCTCGTCGATGTTAAAAAGACGCCGGCTTTCACCGGGCAGCCAATCACTGCAGAGGATTAAAATCATCATCATTGGTCGGCAAGTTCGTCATTCATCAAGGGAAAATAACATGGAAAAGGGGAACTCCTGTTCGTCCCCTCGTCCAATAAGATGAGATCCAGTTAGTGAATGGAAAAACACCACAAAAGGCCTGTGACGTAACTACTAAAGAACAGCCCAAGAAAAAAGGGGGTTCCCACCACAGCAGGGAATCCCTCAGTGCAAGGGCTCAGTTTAAAGGACACTCAGCCACTCTATTTCCCGATTTAAACCTCCGGGTTGTACGCATTCCAGATCATAGATCCAGCGCTGTTCACAGCGTTGCAATCGGGCGATCCTATCGCCCCCTCTAGGATCCTCCGAGATGTGATCAATTACAGTCCAACGAAGTTTATCAAATGTGTGACCCTGCTCCATGCAGTGATCTACTATGGGAGCAGATCGAATATTTTGTTGTAAACGGGATGCATGTTCACACATCCTTGTCCTGATAGGTCTCATAGTGTGGCCCACATAGAGTAAGGAACACTCACATTGAATTAAATAGACCACAAAAGTCGAAGAACATGTCGTAAACCAACGTCGTTGGTAAGTACGTCCAGTCCGGGGGTGATCCCACGAAGTTCCAGACATCGTGTTAAAGCAAAATTTACACTTGTGGCATGGAAAGTGGCCTCTAGTTGTACTCGGACCAGGCGGCTTATCAACTATGGTGGTAGAGTGCACCAAAATGTCCCTAAAACACGAAGCTTTTGTGAACGCTGGCATAAATGAATGGGCCAAACAAGGGTGTACCGATAGAATAGACCAGTGCTTCCGAAGAATGCCCACCATTGCATTACTGCGAACCATATAGGGAAAAACACCCACTACTTTCTTATCCAGATCAGTCACCTGAGAATTAGAGGGTTTTAATAGCCAGTCGCGATGAGTGTAGCGCACACGTTTGTACGCCTGTTCAATCACTGAAGGGGGTTATCCCCGTGAGAGCAATCATTGTTTCAACTCCTGGGCATGAAGATGAAATTCTCCCATGGAGGAACATAACCTGTGTAAACGTAAAAACTGGCCATATGGAAGTCCCTTTTTGAGCGAAACAGGATGGAAACTATTATAATTCAGTAAACTGTTTCTTTGGACGGATTTACGAAACAGAGTGGTTTGCAAAGAAGTATCCACACGATAGATCAGCATATCCAAAAATTCTATCTGCTGTGGATCATTATGTGCCGTAAATTGAATATTTGGTTTGAGACCATTTAGCCAGATGAGGAATTCTGACAACCCTTCCATACCAGACGTCCATACAAAAAAGATGTCATCTAAAAACCTCCTCCATAGAAGAACATGAGCAAAAAAAGTCGAAATGTAAATTGAATTTTCTTCCATTTGGACCAAATATAAAGTGGCAATTGAGGGGGCCACTGTAGCCCCCATGGCTATACCATAAATCTGTTGAAAAAATGCCCCCTCAAAGAGGAAATAATTTTTTGTCAGAACAAGTGAAATTAAATCCAGCAAAAAATGTTTTGGCAAACGCGATGGAGCCGTGGTGAACAAAGTGTGAAGTAGAGCAAGGGCCTCCCCCTGATGGATATTGGTGTACAATGCTGCCACATCGAGAGTCACCAAAAAAATCTCAGACTCAGGTAAAACTATATCTGATAGTTGGATCATAAAGTGTGTAGAATCTCGAATGTATGAACGAACAGATGAAGCTTCTACTTTCAGTGGCCCCCTCAATTGCCACTTTATATTTGGCCCAAATGGAAGAAAATTCAATTTACATTTCGACTTTTTTTGCTCATGTTCTTCTATGGAGGAGGTTTTTAGATGACATCTTTTTTGTATGGACGTCTGGTATGGAAGGGTTGTCAGAATTCCTCATCTGGCTAAATGGTCTCAAACCAAATATTCAATTTACGGCACATAATGATCCACAGCAGATAGAATTTTTGGATATGCTGATCTATCGTGTGGATACTTCTTTGCAAACCACTCTGTTTCGTAAATCCGTCCAAAGAAACAGTTTACTGAATTATAATAGTTTCCATCCTGTTTCGCTCAAAAAGGGACTTCCATATGGCCAGTTTTTACGTTTACGCAGGTTATGTTCCTCCATGGGAGAATTTCATCTTCATGCCCAGGAGTTGAAACAACGATTGCTCTCACGGGGATACCCCCCTTCAGTGATTGAACAGGCGTACAAACGTGCACGCTACACTCATCGCGACTGGCTATTAAAACCCTCTAATTCTCAGGTGACTGATCTGGATAAGAAAGTAGTGGGTGTTTTTCCCTATATGGTTCGCAGTAATGCAGAGGTGGGCATTCTTCGGAAGCACTGATCTATTCTATCGGTACACCCTTGTTTGGCCCATTCATTTATGCCAGCGTTCACAAAAGCTTCGTGTTTTAGGGACATTTTGGTGCACTCTACCACCATAGTTGATAAGCCGCCTGGTCCGAGTACAACTAGAGGCCACTTTCCATGCCACAAGTGTAAATTTTGCTTTAACACGATGTCTGGAACTTCGTGGGATCACCCCCGGACTGGACGTACTTAGCAACGACGTTGGTTTACGACATGTTCTTCGACTTTTGTGGTCTATTTAATTCAATGTGAGTGTTCCTTACTCTATGTGGGCCGCACTATGAGACCTATCAGGACAAGGATGTATGAACATGCATCCCGTTTACAACAAATTATCCGATCTGCTCCCATAGTAGATCACTGCATGGAGCAGGGTCACACATTTGATAAACTTCGTTGGACTGTAATTGATCACACTCGGAGGATCCTAGAGGGGGCGATAGGATCGCCCGATTGCAACGCTGTGAACAGCGCTGGATCTACGATCTGGAATGCGTACAACCCGGAGGTTTAAATCGGGAAATAGAGTGGCTGAGTGTCCTTTAAACTGAGCCCTTGCACTGAGGGATTCCCTGCTGTGGTGGGAACCCCCTTTTTTCTTGGGCTGTTCTTTAGTAGTTACGTCACAAGCCTTTTGTGGTGTTTTTCCATTCACTAACTAGATCTCATCTTATTGGACGAGGGGACGAACAGGAGTTCCCCTTTTCCATGTTAGGTTCCCTTGATGAATGACGAACTTGCCGACCAATGATGATGATTTTAATCCTCTGCAGTGATTGGCTGCCCGGTGAAAGCCGGCGTCTTTTTAACATCGACGAGCAACGCTAATCTTCTGCGTAAGAAATGGAGAAGAATCAAATTGATGTGACCTGCATGAGGAGCACTTGATACAGGGACAGCTGGTTCCCGAAACGTGCACGTCGTGTTCTCTAAGTTTGGACATTTCATGCAATGACTTGCGCTTCTTCTCTTGGAGTTTTAAAATAAGTTTATTACAATATTTACTAAAGAACGGTGTTTATTGATTAAAATGGACCCCAATTGACAGGTGTGGTTTTGAAAACTATCTAAACCTCCCTCATTGTGGTCCGACAAAAAGATATTTTCAATTCACATGGTGGGGATTGTTTCAGGGATTTTTTTGATAGGTTAATTTACATATCTCTGATAGCGGGATTTTTTTGTGTGTAATGTCAATGTGTGGCATAGGATGGGGAAGACGTGTCCCCTAGCAGAGTCCGAACCACCATGATGTGTGCATAAAAAGGATGACAGAGCAGGAGTGGAGATGTGCAGATTAATCACAGGAGAGGCTTGGATGAAAATCGGAAATGCAGAAGAGTACCTATGCGGGCCATAGTGTAGCAGCTGGCAGGAGAAAACATGACTGCACATAGCCAGCAAAGGTTTATGGATGGGCTGAAGGGAGGATGGTGGCAGAGGAGAGTGTGGTATGGGCTTGCTGCATCGTTGCACCTGAGGTGCCATCCCCAATGCAGTTATAGCATGTGGGACAAATGTGTGCCAGTGCCACATTGAAGGCTTGTGACCATGCTGGTCACATACCTGTCCCAGCCTCCCAACCATCATACAACTCTCCTTACAAATGTATATACAACACCTGGAAAAGAGATGCTTATATTGGCCAAATGGGGCACGTAAAGATGTATGATGATCCCTGCAGGTGGCCATCCAAGTAATAGGATGTGACTGCATGTAATGCAGAGATGTGATGGAGCCAAAACTGTACAGTCACAGACATGATGAAATACTTGATTCATGCATCTCAAATAGGTTATATCTGTATGTATTTAACTGCTTTGTATCAGTGCAGTCAAAGCAGTGTACATTGTACTTAAACCTGGAAATGGATGGTAACAACAGGGACTGTGAGAACCTGCCATCTGCTGAGGACATGGAGGGTGAAGTGACCATCCCAAGGTCACAGGGAGTAGAGGTCAGTCTGTGAAGGCTTTGCCTGCCCTAGAACATCCCATGTCAGTGCCCAGGGTTGTGCCAGCTGTGTCCAGGGAAGCCAAATGGAGTAGAGCTTGTACAGGATGGCATGTGACTGCTGTCACCGCACTGCTAGTTCTTCCAAGGCCATAGTGAGCAGGTCAAGAAGAGCTGCTGTTCTAACCCTCTGGAACTACACTATCAGTCCACTACATCAGGCATTGTCAATCTGCATTTGAGGCCATACACAGGACTGTCTCAGCCATGCACTCAGCAACTGTGCCCAATCTGCTGAACAAAGTGGCCTGGGACAAACAGCATGGACACCCAGCAGATGCCTCAGTGCTTGGCCTCCCAGGAAAGGAAAAGCACCCACAACCTGGTAAAATGTAGCACTATGTGGATACCTAGCCGTGAGATGGTCACATTGAAAGCGCTCCCTTAGCATGCAACATAGTGGCTATCCAGGTCATGCATGTGCCAGTCAGGCAATACAACATCTCAGCCATTGCCCCTACCTCTGGCTCATATACATCCTGGCCAAACCACTTTGTTTCAAGCCATACCCACAGTTCTCTGCTCCTCACCATGCACATTTCCAGACTAATGCTAGAAACAGCTTATGCAATACGAGACACAATACATTGTAGAAGGGCACACTACTCTGGAGACACACACACACACACACACATACATCGCCATGTTGTGCAAAAGTGGTGATGGTTGGCATTTCTGCCCTGCCACTTTGATCTCCTAATCTGTTCAGGAATTGTTAAGGTGTGCTCATTGTGCAGGCGCTATTTGTGTGCTCTGAAATGAAGGCCTTTTCAGTTTGCTAGTGCTATTGGCCTACCCTTCCATTCAGCCATGGGTAGTGGAGCTTGTCTGTGTGGCCCGTTATTGAATGCATCTTTGGGAGTTGCACATGCTGTTGCTATACCTGCAATGTAGGATAATGTTTTCCCATAGGAACATGCAATACATGATCCACAGGTGGATCTTGAACTTGTGACTCTTCACTCATATATGCACACTGACATTATGCGTTGAGTCACAGAGCTGCCCTGTGAAGCTGTGGTCATTGTCGGGGTGAATGCAGGCATGAATAGGGGTCTGCCTATGCCTGATGAGATCTCTGCATGCCCTGTTCTTCTATTGTGTAGCATTCATTCTGCAGCATCATTTTTCACTACTACATGCAGATATTCACTACTATGTGCGGGCGGGGGTTGTCCTAATCAACGGGCCAGGAGATCCACATTGTCAACTAGACTGGTGCATTGGGCCTATAGTCTGTATGGACAGCCTGCCAGCTGTTCCATCCCTCCCTATCGTGGCATACCCACCAGTTCAGTGCTGCAGGCGGCCTCACCGATGGTGCACCCGTGCAGCTGTGCACACCTAGCCACTCTGGCCTCCTTCCACTGAGAAAAGTGGGCACATGCCATGCTATGTTTGACTTCAGTGGGGAGGGATGAGCATGTGCTCCACTGCCCCTGCCACTGAAATGATCATAAACAGAGACTTTGACAAATGTTGCCAGAACACACAGGGTCAGGACAGACTTTTGCCTGCTGCAAGCGGGAGGTGCTAAACTGCCACCACCATTCCCACACCATGCTGACATGGCAGCATGGTGGCAGAGGGGGTGGGGTTCAGTGGCAGCCTGTCCACTATGCGGGGTAGGTGAGCGCCTAGGGCAACAGGTCCAGATGGGGGCAGCAGTAGCACACCTGCCCAGGCATGCCGCCCCCCACCCACCCACCCACCTACTGTTGCCAGCACTCCATCCCCAGCTGCTACAGATTCTGTCTTGGGGGAGGCGGATAGCCACAGCAGTAGCATTCTCACAGGCAGCTGCTTTCTGCAGCCTCCTTTAGAGCTATAGCTGCATCCGCTGCCAGCCTCTTCCTCCAAAGCTGGCTTCAGCAGCAACGAGTCTCTACCTAGGGTGCCAGGGACTCTTGGCCCGCCTCTGGTTGTGCATCGCCTTTTCCACAGCAGCAGCAGCATTTCTGTGTGTCGTCACTGTCACTCTGGGTTCATGATGGCATCACAGATGTGCCACCTGGGCAGCTGCATGGTCTGCCTTGCGCACCAGCAATGTCCACTGCATGAGCCATGTGCCACCTCCTTTTCCCCCTCTGCACCATCTACATAGAGCCCTTTCCTACTTGGCCACTATGCTGTTGCTGCAAATGGAGCACTACTATTGCTGTCTTGGTTTCCCCTGTGTGTGGATCACATTGCAGACATTGGAATAGGCTCTCCCCTCAACCTAGACCCTTTCCGCAAGGTTTTACTTGGCATTAGGGTTCCCTGCGCTAGCTGTTCTAAGGCGCACTTGCACAACTAAATGTTAAGTGTGCACCCACTGTTAATGCCCATTCTCCAACTGTTTTTCCCTTAAAGCTCATTATTACAGCATTATCAGCCCTTTCTGCAGCATTAAGGGGGCAAGGGTGCCGATAACAGGTATTAATGGGGCACTTGCTCCCTTAATGCCCTTTAGTACACATACCCCCTAGAATCAGTTATAAAAAAATCACAGTATTCATCCTAAGCAAAAAAGGTAAACATAGCACTGCTCCATTTTTGTAAAAAACATACAAATCTCGAACAGCAGTGTATCATTAAATCACCCTCTTGCTATGTCTTTATATGACACCGTTGTGTAAATAGTTACTTTTGTTATCCAAGTTGGTTCTCCTGTTAATTGTAAACTCAGACTTATGTGACGTCTGATTGTTATGTTCCATGTAAACTGCGCTGATGCTGAATAGTGCGGTATAGAAGAAATTGTAAATAAATAAATAAATAAGTAAATAAATCATTGACATCACCATATTTTGAAAGAAAGCATTCTTATCTTTATCTTTATTGGTGCATTTAATATACCGCTTTTACCAGTGGCATCAAAGCGGTGTACAATAACAAAAGTATATGAGCTGCTGAAAAGGAAAAGGAACGCCATAAGGGATTAAGAAAAAGGATATAGTATAGAGGAAGAATAAAGCAACAGACAGAGCAAGTAAAGTGCACGGCAACAAAAATTGGTACAACTAGAACTTTCGAGGTGGGGGAGAAAGGGGGATGGAGGGAGGGGGAAGATTGAAAGCGGTGCAGAAAAGATGGGTCTTTAATCTGGCCTTAAAGGTTTTGTAAGAGGGCTCCAGATGAAGGGCGGAGGGGAGCGAGTTCCAGAGTTGGGGACCCAAGAAGAAAAATGCTGAGGAACGGGTAGACTCCAAGTGGGCTTGTGATGGGGAGGGAAGGGACATACGATTCAAGTGAACAGACCTAAGAGAATGGTGAGCTGAGTGAAGATGTATTAAATTGGCAAGATAAAGGGGGACACCAGTGTGGATGGTTCTGTGCACGTATATGAGTACTTTGAACTCTATACGATAGACCAAGGGAAGCCAGTGAAGATGAATCAGAATGGGGGTGATATGATCGAAACGGGAAGAGTGAGTGAGAATACTAGCAGCTGTGTGGTGGACAAGTTGTAGTCTGCGCAACTGGGTTTGAGGGAGGTCAGTCAGCACAACATTGCAGTAGTCCAAACGAGATACTACCAGGGACAGCATTAATGTGGTCAAGGAGGAAACTGATATGAAGGGGCGGATGGAGCGAAGTTGTCATAGGGTGTGAAAGGACCATTGTACGACAGAGGAAATATGTTCTTTGAAAGACAGGGAGGAGTCCAGAATGACTCCTAAATAGCGCAGGGAAGCAACTACTGGCAAGGGGGAGCAGAACAAGATAGGAGCGAGAGAGGGAGTCGGGGCACCAGAGGTGAACCAAATGGCGGACGTTTTAGAGGGATTCACATGCAAAAAATTAGCAGAAAACCAGGAGGACACCGAGGCTAAGCAGGAGTTGAGGGGGGCGAGATCCGGGGTAGAGGGGTCTGTATGGTGGAGAAGAATGATATCATCAGCATAATAGTGGGCAGAGATGTTGTGCTGCTGAACTAAAAGTGCAAGGGGGGCCATGAAAACATTGAACAGGAGAGGGGCAAGGACAGAACCCTTAACTAGATTTTTCTGTGTCAGGGTAGCGAAGGTCCTTCAGAGCCCTCGACTGTTCAGAACCCTCGATTGTTTCAAATGTTGTTCTACGTCATTCTCTGATGCAATTTTTTGATAACTCACTCTAGATGATGTTTGAATGAAGCTTTTTTATATGAAGACTGAATCAATGAACTGTACTTGGGCTGATATTCTAAGATTTCTTTAATATGCCTACATCATTGAAGACATATTTTGGGGGATTTTTAAGCTGGAATATGGAATATTAAGTGTACGTAGATTTGAATATAAATTGGACTGATGACATTTTGATTGGTGGGTTACCTCATACGGCCTATGACTGTACTATATGGCGAATGCTAAGTGGTTATAGCAACTGCCTAGTACCCAGATAATCAAGGGTTCAGTTCCCACTAGCACTCCTTGTGACCTTGGGCAAGTCACTTTCCCTCCATTGCCTCAGAAGAAAAGGCCTGGAAATCTACTTCTGGTGATACATTGCCAAGAAAACCCAGAGGCAGCTGGGTCACCAGGAGTAAGTACCGACTTGACAGCACTAAAAAAAATATATAATAATTATAGTTAATAATAGGGAAGGTTCTTTGATACTATTTTACTGTATATAACATACACATAAATCATGACTTCACCCGTGCTCTGCCCATACTCTACTCATGAACACTCCTACAATGGATTGTGAAAACGTACACACCTTCTTGGCTCCATGCATCCTTTTATAACCTTGGGGTATTTTTTTAGAATTCCTTTATGCATTTAGAAGGACCTTTATGTGTGAAAAATCCTTTATATTACCCCCCATGTATTCCAAAGTAATATAATTAAGGACTTTTTTCCACTGATCTAAATGAAAGCACTCTGCCATATGAATAGCGGCTGAATGTCACCACTATCCATATTAGTTGTTTTTTCCTGCCTTCACTGTGCCCTAATCCCACCTCAGAATTATCCAGATAAGTGCAGCAGCATTCAGAGAGATTTTCGGTGGTACTATGAACCTGGCCTTGGTGAAAATCCACAGATAAAGACAAACATATTTAGCGGCTGATGCTAAAAATATAAGCCCATTTGAATACTGAGCCGATAATGCCTTTGGTTACGTGATATATGCGTAGTCATTTCCGGAGAGAAGATTGGCCTATATACCCTCTCTTACTAGCACACACAATGAAACCTGCATCAGTGTAGGGGAAAATGCAGGCAACTACTTTCTCTGGGATAATTTTATAAAGGTGCACAGACACATTGAAATAAAATTACTCTCAATGGGTCCCGTCATGATCAGGGCACATCCAATCCATCCAGACGTCCAGAATCTGGATGGTCCAGATCTGCCCCTGATCCTGATCCTACGGGGGTTCCCCATGGGATCAGAATTGGGTGCAGAGGGCGCAGACGGGCAGGCCATGCCTTGATTCTGAGGGCCCAGATGTCCAATCGACTCCCCGTCCAACCTAGCTGAGCCACCTGCATGTAGCCCCCAGTGCAGCAGCTACAAGCAAGGTCAGCCACCCATTCCCTGCCAATTGGGTCTGTCAAGGCTGGGATTGGGTGGAAGGGCTCCCCCTGCACCACTCATCTTGCCGGTGCCAGTCCCACTGCTCTGTCCTCCAACATCGGGGGGGGGGGAGACTTATTCCACCCCCGAGGTGGAATAAGTCCCCCATCTAAGAAGGCAACCCTGGACATATAGGGCCACGATCGCAATCGGCCCTCTACGTCTGGGGTCAGGGTCCTGCCTCTGCCTCGACCTCGCTACTCCTCTGGCCCTCCCCCTCTCGACCCCATCCAGAGCTCCCCACACAATGCCGATGTAGGTGCGGGGAGCCTGGTGTTCATAATTTTCTCCCTGCGAATAGCAGGGGTTGGACATCTAAACTGGACGTCCAAACTGGATGTCCACCCTTACTAGCCTCAGTTCACAGTAACCCTCAATGTGGGTTATAGAGCATTGTAATCTTAGAAAATAGAAAGTCGATCAGGTAGGGTTCACAATAAAAAGATCATGGGCCACCTCTGCAAAAGAATATTGAAGGGATAGTTCTTCAGACAATGGGTAAATAGCATTGGAAGTAAGATGCTGTGACACAAGCTTACTGCAATATACTGTACAATTCTATACCAGCAAATGGGAACCCAAGAGGCTGCTACTGACTTGTTTGTAGCTAATGTACTATATCTTTGCTGTCATCTAATCTACCTATATCCCTTTCCCCTACCCAAAGTATTCTAATAGACCACTGGAATAGCAAATATGGTTTAGTGCAAGCTTTTTTTCTCCTGTTTTTCACTCATTTTCTCTGTCAGCCTGGGAATTGGAATAGCAACGTATCCCTTATGGCAGGAGTGGCCAACTGCGGTCCTCATGCACCATGATCCAGCCTGGTTTTCATGATGCCCCTGATGAATATTCATGAGATATATTTGCATACAATGTGGGCAGTGGATGCAAATATACCTCCTGAATATTCATTAGGGACATCCTGAAAACCAGGCTGGATTGTGATGCACTAGCACTGGAGTTGGCCACCTCTGCCTTATGGTCTTCAGGATAGCTATGTGGAGGGTAATTATCTAAAGGCGTTTTTATGCATATATTTCAGTATACATTAGTACAACGCTGCTTATAAAATTTACCCAAATTTTCAAGTATGTATAATGACAAGAACACTAGTACTTGTATGTGACTAAGACATAGGCATGTTCAATGGCATGTTTTAGGAAGAGCATGGGCAGAGTCGGGATTACATTTACACGGATCCCGAGGATGTGCTAATGTCCATGGCTTCATTTGAGCTGCATTCCTGGGGAAATTTTATAAGGACACATAGGGGTATGTTTACTAAAGTGCACTCAACAGTTAACTCATGAACTGGTACATGCTGTTAGCACATACAAACTGTTACCACCCTGGCATGACAGCACAGGCTAATCGACACGCTAACTGTATAGCATGTTATGGTGCAAAAAATGAGCTGGAAAAGGACACAGATAGTGCACTGTAGCTAATGCATGGTACTTTACCATATACTGTCACTTCTACACTTAAGACACAGTAAAGGACTTTTCTGGGCAGTAGCTATACGGAGACATGCTGGGGACGTTACAAACAGCACACACGCTTTGTACTTTCTGCACCTTAATGTTTGCATTTAACTTATGGTAACTGCAAAATCTTATCACACTTTAGAAAGCAAGCTCCATAAGGGCCTATATGTTTTCATAAAATAGGCTACCATTAGGCACTTTTTGCCTTTTCAACCTAGGTAACTTTTTATAAAAACTATAAACAGACATATTGTGCATCCAGGAAATTCTGGGCCCAATATTCAGTGGAGGTGGCTAGTGCAATTACAGCGTCTAGCCATCACCGCTGAACACTAAACCCGCATAGTCGATGCCAGGCCGCATCCTGTCACCAGCATTAAATTTTCAGGTCAGCCATGGAAGCTGGAAACCAACTGAGCAGCGATGATATTCAGCTACTGCTCAGTTAGCTTCAGCAGCAAAAGTTAGGACAGCCTTTGCTGCGTCTAACTTTTGCCACCTAGGGATAAGCAAACAGCACAATGCTAACTGTATGGCATTGGGACATATAGCGGCAGTAGCCAGGGATATTCAGTGACTCCAACCATGTTAGGGCCACTGAATATTCCACTTAGGGGCATTTGCATGGTTTATAGGTTTGTAAACTGTGTAAATGCCTTTGAATACCTGGACCTCTGTTTTTATATTTATTTTGTTTTAATTCTAAAGTATTCTATGGGAGCCAAAGATCATCAGTGCAACCGTTAGGGCCACACTAGTGGAATCAGAAAGGGAGTGTGGTATAAGGAATTAGGGAGTGACAGCAGCTTGATTTCAGAACTATAGAAACATCACATTAAGGAAAATGAGAAAAAACCCCTCAAATATGTCTAAAATTATTAAACACGTGGAGGATAATTTTATATGGAGGTGACTAGTTAAAGCACTTTTAAGATGCCTATGTTAATAAACCCAAGGATCTATTTGATATTGTCGAATCACTCACTAAAGACCCCACCCAACCACACCAAAATAACATTTTACACCCTCACAACATGGCCTCCTACCTACAAGCCAAGGATAATTCTAGCTCCTCCAACAACCTCACCATACCCACCTTCACTGAGGACACTGCTTATGAACACTCCTGGACTACTTTCAGAATTATATCCCTTGAGGAACTCAATGGAATAATCACCAACATCAACATCACCACCTCCGCACTTGATCCTTGCCCAGTTTCCTGAATAAAAATCACAAGAGCACAATTCCAACCAATCATATGTGGCATACTACAGATATCCCTCTCACAAGGTCTCATCCCACCTCACTCAAACAAGTCTCTATCAGACTTCTCCTAAAAAAGCTGAACCTCGATTCCAGCTCACCTGCCTCATACAGATCCATAACCAGTGTACCATTCCTAACGAAAATCATAGAAAAGGTCATTCAAACTGAACTTCAGGATCACATAGACCCCACGTGCCACTAGACCAGCATCAACATGGTTTTAGACCCTATCACTGATCTCCCTGCTAAACACATTCATCTCTGGCACATTCTCACCAAAGGCTTCATCCTTCTCTTTTTGGACATCTTCGCTGCTTTTGACACTGTGTCTCATCAAATTCTTCTTACCCAACTCTGTCACATAAGATTATGAGGCAACCCCCTCTAATGGATCCATTCCCACCTATCCAACCGGAGTGAACAGATAAAAATTGGAACCCAAACATCATATCCTTTCATCCGAACCCAAGGAGTACCTCAAGGCTCATCCCTCTCTTCTCTGCTATTCAATATCTACATTCAATCCCTGTACACAATCTTCCAAAAATTTAACGTCAACTACTTAATTTATGCCGACGATATAATGATTTACGCACCTTTCTCCACACCTGCTCCTGAGTATTCTGATATCATAAACTGCTTTGCGGAAGTAGTCAAATGGCTCTACCTTCACAATTTATCAGTTGACTTCAATAAAACAGAAATTATTCATGTCACAAGAGACCCCAAACTCCACCCCACCCCCCCATACATCAGGATTGGCAACATCAACTTCCATGTCAAAACAGAAATCAGATACCTAGGCATCATAATTGATCAACAACCGGGCTTCAAAACCCAAATTCAAAACACCACAAAGTATTTTTATTATAAACTCAGAACACTGCAAAACCTATGCCCCTCCTATCCACTGAAACATTCTGCCCAGTCTGCGGAGCCACCATCACTCCTCTATTTGACTACTGCAACTTCACATACCAAGGCCTACCCAAGCATGCTGTGCACCCATTACAACCTGCCCAAAATGCTACAGCATGTACCATCTGCCAAGTATCCAGCCAAGCTCACATCACACCAATCCTCAAACTCCCCCACTGTCTACCCATCATCTCAAGAATAAAATACAAGGCCCTCACCACTATACATAAGACACTAAACAGTCAATCTATTGAGCACCTTCAAATGCTAATCCATAATAGTGGAGGAGTGGCCTAGTGGTTGGGGCAAGGTACTTCAGGCCAGAAGGTCAGGGGTTCAAATCCCACTAGAGGACAGCAACCTTGGGCTGGAAGGACTGGGGTTTCTAGTCCCACAGGTGCTTCTTGTGGTCTTGGGCAAGCCACTTAACCCTCCATAGCCCATGTTCCCTATAAAATAGTTATCTCCAAGTTATAATGCCCTGTTCAATGTAATTTCAGTTTGTTCAATATAAACCGCACTGATGCAGAATAGCGTGGTATATTAAGAGAATGTAAATAAATAAATAATCCTAGGACCAACAGACCAAGAAGGAATACCACACAAAATATTCTCAGTCTCCCATCCCAGATTTTCAAGAGCAACCAAAACACATGCTTCAGAGAATTCACACTCTACGCCCCCACCATCTGGAACTCTCTACCCCCACAATTGTTGATTTCTGAAAGAAATCAAAAACCTACCTCTTTCAAGAACACTTTGGCGCCGAGTCCCAGTGGAAAGCAAACCAACAAGACCATTCACAAGCTAACAGGATATCTCCCACCCCTCCTCCTGAAGTTCCCTCCTTAGAGACTCCAACCCACCCCCTCAAGCTTATACTAACTGTGTAAATAAAATTACTCAGCATGTAGATAGTCATGACCTAATGGGAGACAGCCAACATGGCTTTAGACAAGGAAGATCTTGTCTTACTAATCTATTATGTTTTTTGAAGGTGTGAATAAACAGGTGGACAAAGGTGAGTCAGTTGATATAGTGTATCTGGACTTTCAGAAAGCCTTTGACAAGGTCCCTCATCAGAGACTTTTGGCAAAACTAAAGAGTCATGGGATAGGAGGCAGTGTACTACTGTGGATCAAGAACTGGTTAAAAGATAGAAAGCAGAGGGTAGGGCTAAATTGCCAATTTTCCCAATGGAGAAAGGTGAATAGTGGTGTACCCTAGGGATCTGTGCTGGGTCCGCTGCTTTTTGACATATTCATAAATGACCTGGAAAGTGGAATAACAAGTGAGGTTATTAAATTTGCAGATGACACAAAACTATTTAAAGTTGTTAAAACCCAAGAGGATTGTGGAAAATTGCAAGAGGATCTTGATAAACTGGAAGACTGGGCATCAAAATGGCAGATGAAATTTAATGTGGACAAGTGCAAAGTTATGCACCTAGGGAAGAACAACCCAAACTATGGTTACACGATGTAAGTTTCCATATTAGGAACCACCACCCAGGAAAATGATTTAGGCGTCATTGTGGATAACATGTTAAAACCCTCGGCCCAGTGTGCAGCGGCGGCCAAGAGAGCAAATAGAATGCTAGGTATCATAAGGAAAGGAATGGAAAATAAAACAAAGGATATTATAATGCCTCTATATCGTTCCATGGTGAGACCACACCTTGAATATTGTGTGCAATTCTGGTTGCTGTATCTTAAAAAGGATATAGCAATATTAGAAAAGGTTCAGAGAAGAGCCACCAAAATGGTAAAGGGGATGGAAAGATACTCCTATGAAGAAAGGCTAAAAAGGTTAGGGCTCTTTAACCTGGAAAAGAGACGGCTGAGGGGAGATATGATAGAAGTCTATAAATTAATGAACGGAGTGAAACGGGTAAAAGTAGATCGATTGTTTACGTTATCAGAATATAGAAAGACTAGGGGATATGCAATGAAGCTACAGGGTAAACTATTTAAGACTAATAAAAGAAAATATTTTTTCACTCAACGTGTAATCAAACTCTGGAATTCGTTACCGGAGGATGTAGTAAAGGCTGTTAGTGTAGCTGGGTTTAAAAAAGATTTGGGCAAGTTCCTGGAGGAAGGGTCCATAAACCATTATTAAGAAGGGACCCAGGATATCAGTGCTTGACCCAGTACAAGCATTGTGGAACCTGTGTCTTTTGGGGAAACTACTAGGTATATATGACCTAGATTGGCCACTGTTGGAAACAGGATACTGGGCTTGATGGACCTTGGTCTGACCCAGTATGGCATATCTTATGTTCTTATGTTATCTTAAACTTATTGTAACCTTTACATATTTACAAGTTCTATGTCTCCTAGCAGTATACATAAGTTCATTGTATTCAACCTTCTTATTTACAAATTTTTACCTCTTAGTTGATTATAAATGTAGGAATGAGCCAAGGTATTGTGGCCAGATCACAGGTAATCTTTTAGTTGGTGCCTCTTCTCGGATCACTGCATCCTTCAGCAGTTGGAAACAGCAAACAAGTCTCCAGGATACGTGTGAGTAGATTACAATGGGTAATCTTTATTTTTATTTATTTTTATTTTATTTATTACTTTTATATACCGCGCTCTTTAAAATCAGTGCAGTTTACAGGTAACATTTGTGCATATCGATATATCAGATATGTCTTTACAGAAAACAGGGATACAACTTGGATTTCAACTTGGGTAACTATATACAATATATACAATTCTGTACAACATAGCTACGAAATGTTTGTGGGTCATCGATGTTAAGAAGGGATCTTGTTTGTAAGAGGCAGCTAGTTCATACCTGTCAGCAGAAGTCCTAGAGGAGATGTTCTGCACCAGTCACTGCAACAGGCCTAAAAGACAAAGTACGAAAGACACCATCTCTACACCCCCCGCATACAAAGATTCAAGAGGATCAACCTCAAAAAGAGCATTCTGCTATGCTGCACCTGCTATCTGGAACGCGCTCCCTGGGAAACTGAGATCCACCACCGATATGAAGGACTTCAGAAAACAGCTAAAGACCTTCCTCTTTTCTAATCAACTTAATGAACCTACTTAACTCTTGAACAGATTAACCACCACCCAGACTTTAAGCTTCACAGAATATCTATGTAAATATGTAACCGGGTAAGGCGGACCATAGCTTCCCGCCCCCAATCCTATCCCTTTTTCCCCAACCCCTTTATTTACCACCTCATCCACAAAGCAAACATCACACAATTTTGGATCAAAAACTGGTCGCAGCTTTATTACTTTGAACAAATAACTCTTTACAAACCCACAACAGAACTTACCCCCACCCCCCCCCCCCCCCGGCAGGCCGCTCCATCACCCGCCATATTATTAGCAAGGTGACGTCGCTTCTGCCTCCCTCGGGTACAAGTCCCGAATAATTCGCTTCCCCCTCCCTCATCCGGCTTCGCCATGTTATAAGCAAAAACCTGAGGGATTGTCCGGGTCGGGGGTACCCCACCCCCGCCCTAATGCTTGTCATCCGGCTCTGGACCCCGGAAACCTCCGGGATCCCGCCACCGGCTCAGACCACCCTGGATCTGAGCCGCCCCCCAAGGAGAAAGCTGCGACCAGCCCGCATCCCAGCCATAAGACACTCCAAGGCCTCCTGCCAATCGTTCAGGAGCAAATCCAACCCCACCGGAGACAGATGTACTCCATCCGAATGAAACAGGCCAGCACAGTCCACATCTACCCACGGATGCAGAATTTGACACCCCCCGTGCTCCCCCACCCACCTGCCAATTTGGCGATTAATCTTAGCTAGTCCCCTAGACCAATGCCGCTGCGCCCGGCATGCGGGCCTTGGAATAATGTCCGACGAAAGCACGACTATCCCCGGGAACAGTGCCATCACCACCCTCAAGTCCTTGAGCACAGCCCGGATCAGCTGCCGACAAGTCCAGGAACTCAAGTCGTTGCCTCCCAGGTGGATCAACAATATATCCGGTGGCATCCAAAGCAGGCCTTCATGGTGCCGCAGCAAGGGTAAGAGCTGAAACCACCGCAGTCCGCGCTCCCCCAGCCATGAGAAGGTCACTCGAGAAGCGTCCACTCCAAGATTCACACCCACCGGTCGTGTTGCTGCTCGCCGACCAGCCCAATACACAAAGGAGTGGCCAATCACCCAGCAGCGACACTGTTCTTGTGCTATATCTGCAAAAGAAATAAAGAGAGTTAGTCCCCCCCCCCCCAGTTAGAGCCGCACATAACCACGGAAGGCCTGGGACCTCCACCGGCCTATCCGCTGGATATCCCCTTCTGAGAAACCTGCGGCTGCCACACTGGTTGCAGCGCCGATTCGGAAGGAATGAGGTGCATAACGACATGGGTCCTCGCCCACGCGCCGGAGGGACAACCGCAATACCGCTGTAAACTGAAACCGGGTAAGTACCCGCGAGTCCACATGCACAAAAAGAGAACCCGCCCCGACCGGCCTCACTCTCCAGTACTCTGACAACAAATTGACCGGACACGAAGGCGCACCCGCCACCGCCCTTAGTACTACGCAGGTACCCTTCCCTTTCTGATCCGTTTTGGAACGGGCCAACCATTTGCGAACCCATCCCTCCCCAAATGACACGTGCTGCACCTGCAATCCCCCCCCCCCCCGCCGCGGCGACCAGAGTCCGCTACTAACTCCCCAACTCGGAAAGCACCAAAAAAGGCCACGGAAAACACCGCCCGGAAAAGCAGACCTTCGTACTCGGACGAGACCACCTGAGTCAAGGCGTCGCACAACCGTCCCAAAAGGTCATGAGTTATAGGCAGACGGGTATCCCCCGGAGATGGATAGGACCGCTCCCATCCTTGCAACAGCCTGCGAGTCAAAAAGCCCCCCCCCCCGCTGCCCCTAACCCGACCGCCTGCATAAAAAATGAAAATCCCGCCAAATTCCTCCGCACTGTGGACCGCGCGAGACCCGCCGCTTTCGCAGCCTGTACATACTGACCAAGCATGAGATCCGAAACGGGTCCAGGCCTCCATCCTTGGCCCTGCAAGAAGGTCGTCACACTGCTGCAGCCCCGCTGATACGCCTCCCAGGTCGCCGCCGAAACTGACATCCTCAGCAATTCGGTAAGGTCCCGAGGCCAATCTGCCATAAGTGCTCGGGGATCACAGTCCCTTCCTCCTCCGCCGCCGGCGCCAATGCCCGAAAACGCTCCCACTTAAAACGGGAAAGAGCATCAGCAATTAGATTAGCATGCCCTGGTATGTGACGCGCTCTGATCACAACATTCAGGCGCAAACAAGCTAGAACCACCTGCCGCAACAAATCAGCTACCGGCCGACACCGAGGGGCATAATTATTAAGCACGCTGACCACCGCCGCATTATCACACCACCATACGACCTGGCGATTCCTTATCTGCTCAGGCCACAAGGACAGTACTACCACAATTGGGAACAACTCCAAAAAGGTGATGTTCTCAGTGAGACCTGCCTCCCTCCAGGGCTGCGGCCAAGCCGCCGCACACCATGTGCCCCCGAAGTACACCCCCAATCCAAACCCGCCCGCCGCATCCGTATGAAGTTGTAAGGCCTCACTAGACACCGAAGCTTCGCACAACACCGTGACGCCATTGAAACCACTCAAAAACTCGTCCCATACTCCCAAGTCCTCCCGCATGCTGCGAGACACCCTGACACGATGATGCGGCTGACGAACACCTGCTGTCGCCGAAGCGAGACGCCGCAAGAAGACTCTGCCCATGGGAATCACCCTACATGCAAAATTCAGGGAACCAATGAGGGACTGCATTTCCCACAAAGTCAAAGTCGAGGAACCAAGCACGTTGGCCACCAATACGCGCAGTCGAATCACCTTCTCGGCCGGCAAACATGCTACCATTAACTCCGAATCCAGTTCCACCCCTAGAAAGGTAATACGAGTAGAGGGCCCCTCCGTCTTCCCGGCCGCCAATGGCACCCCCCACTCCCGAGCCATTGAACTGAAACCATCCAACAAGACCCGACACTGCTCAGACTGAGCCGTCCCCACGAAAAAGAAATCATCCAAATAGTGGACCAGCTGACTACAACCCATCCGTTCCACAATAGCCCAGTGCAAGAAGGAGCTAAACATCTCAAAGTAAGCACAGGATATCGCGCAACCCATGGGCATACACTTGTCAGAGTAAAAGCACCCTTCAAATTGAAATCCCAACAACAGAAATGCCGACGGATGCACCAGCAATAACCGGAAAGCGGATTCAATATCCGCCTTTGCCATAAGGCACCCCGAGCCACATTTCTTGACTAACGCCACAGCCTCATCAAACGATGCATATCGCACTGCACACAATTCCCGCGGGATGCAGTCGTTAACCGATGCACCAACGCTGGAAGACAGATTATGTATCAGACGATACTTACCCGGCTCCTTCTTCGGAATTATACCCAAAGGGGAGACCACAAAGCTCGCAAACGGCGGCTCACCAAAGGGGCCCGCGACACGCCCGAGCCGCATTTCCCCTGCCAACTTAGCACGCACAATATCCGCTAAACGTCTCAACGATGGCGAATTCCTAGCCCCACCCTCCGCAACCTTACCCACCACCGGAATGTGAAACCCGTATCGGAACCCCTCTGCCAATATCACACTGTCTTGCTGTCTGGGATAACGTTGCAACCATGGCACCAAGGCTTGCAGCCTGATAGGGGTGGGGGCTAGGCTCTCCACCCACCTATTGCTTAGCCGGGGGGGGGGCTCCGGAAACACTTTTTCGCACACATTTAAGGGCCGAGTGTCCCCCTCCACAGACAGAGCACGCGTGCCGGAATTTACAATCCGGAAAGGGGCATGAGGACTTATTGAACCGCCAACAGACGTCCCCAGGGCCACCCCCTCCCATGGCCCTCTGTCCTGCCACAGGCACGCCCCCCATGAAAGGGCTTCCCCGACCCCGCAGCCGAGACTGCTCCACCTCTTTGCCCGCCAACCCCCCCGACATTCTGCCGCACGGCCATCTGCATCAACCACAAACTTATATCCTGAGTCCCCCAGGACAACCCCTGATTCTCCTCCATCTTATCGCGGAATCGCTCATCGTAGTTGAGCCAAGCCCAACCGTCGTGCGTTTGTGACGCCTCCAAGATGGAGTCAGCATATGCCAACAGCATCCCGTACTGTTCCGGGTGCACCTGACCCCACACACTGGCCAACCTCAAAAAGGACCGCGTCCAATTCACCACATTCCGCCCAACTCTCCTCAAACGCCCTGCCTTCTCATCGGCCTTTCGCTTCCTCCTGCTGTCGCCTGACCTCTTCCGACCTTCCAATAATCTGAAAATGTCAATGTATCGGCGCTTTTGGATTTTTCGCCGCAACCTCCTCGGCACCCCCTCCCATAACTCCGAGAACGCCGCTAAAGTGGGCTGCACGGCATTTGTCGGAGGCCCCACTACCGGCACTCCTGAGGTTGCCGTGACACCGCCCCTTTCCGAGTCCGAACCGGAGGACGATAGGGTGGACGACGACGACGAAGATTCCGACCGCCTCCGCCGATGACACGAATGCTTACGCTTCCGGCTGCGTTTTTTCCGACCTGCGCCACCAGTGCCCGCCCCTTCCCCCATCCCCACATTCTGGACAGACACCAACTCACCTGACGGGACCTCCACAGCTCTAGAATCAACCGGATGCTCAGCTACAGTCTGCACCGCCGGATCGCCTGCACCGGCCAGGCACCGCATATCCCGACGACCATCCGAGCCATCACTTGGCGGAACTGGACACATCCCAGGGCCCACCGCATACTGCCAAGGCTGTTGCACCTGCAGAGAGAAGACAGAAAAAGGCGGAGAGACACCTGCCGCAGCCCCCGGGGCCTGCCACGCACCGACCCATGCCGCCCGGGAGGAGCCTTGCCCTCCACCCTGCCAATGCTCCCACAATGCCGGGGACCCCCTACCAACCATCCCTTGCCAGCCATATGGGCCTGGGAACCACCCACTATCGCCCATCTGAAACGTACCACCTCTCCCCTCCCTGGGAGCCGTCAGGGGGCCCAAACCATCAGGGAACTCCCGTCCTTCATACTGGGGTTCTAGCCTGCCCCCTCCCCGACCCGCCAGCCCACCCCGGGTGGACCGACCGCCGTCTGTTAGGTCCTTGTCCGCCCCGGCCCTAGCATCAGCCAGGGGCTCCCGGGTCTGACCGGCACCTGCCCCACTGCCACCCCCCTCCCCGTTGCCTGCGGAGATCCCACCACCCCTCTGCCCCCGACTCCCCTCACCTCCAGCAGAGGCCCTGGTATCACCTTGTCCCCCCCTCCCACGCGGAGCAGCTCCGCGCGACCTAGACCGCGACGTCCGGGCAACCCCATTGCCCCCCGCTACCCCATTATCCTGATTCCCGGTGGGCCCTTCGGCCCCCCTCCCCTTACCAGTTCGTTTTTTAGTAAGGGAACTCCCTTTTCTGGCAGTACCTCGCCTGGAACCCCCCATAGTTAAAGGCACTGATGAAAATTGAAACTGCCCTCTGACTTTTTTTTTTTTTTTTTTTTTTTTAGACACGAAGCCGCCAGAAAGTTGCCCCTTAAAGCACTTTAGCCCAGCCTAGTTCAATGGGCACGGTGGGGGATTAAATCCTACTATTCTCCCTGACAAAGAGAACAGAGGAAAACCTCCCCTCTAAAAATCGCAGCGATAGCCCTCGCCCGCTCAGCAAACACCGGAGAAAGTACAGGCAGAGCACGTGTGAAGCAGCCTCACCGGCTCCCGACTCACCCGCCTAGGCCTTGCTCCACACAATTCCCCAGCCGTCGCCGAAGCGGCCAAGATCGCCGGGGCTCCGCGTTCTCCAGAAGAAGCAGGTCAGTCCGGCTCCTCGCTCTCCCCGCGACCCAACAAACCGTCCACCGCTGCTTTCGCCGCCGCATGCACTCAAGGCCTACCCCGGGAAGCGCCACTCGCACACGCTTCCAGCGACCCCGACGTCCGGCGAAAGAGGCCGGAGCCTCGCTGCGCCCCCAACAATCACCCCCCAGCGACTGCCCGCTCCGACTCCCATTGGCTCCCGCGCCCAAACAACTCACGGAGCCAATGGGAGCCCTCCTAATCGCCCTCCCAACCCCCCCCTCCCGAGTCGGCACGCTCCGATGGGGGCGACGCGTGGCCGCCCCACCGGTTATTGCCGGCCTCGGGCACATGGCTCCGTGGCCTCTCTATTCTCTCAAATTTCACTCACTGTAAATAAGTTTTGCCTCTGTGCGTCTCCCGCATGACCCGCCAATACTCATAACAAGTTTTTTGTAAATGCGTTTATTTGTATATGTTTTGTTTTATAAAGAGTTCCCTGTAAACATGTGAGTTATTATTTATTTATTTATTTAAAGTCTCTTCTATACCGCACTATTCAATATCAGTGCGGTTTACATACAACAGTATCTTATACAGTGCAGACAGGGCTGCTCTGTATTTACATAGAACAGGTACTATAACTTGGACAATGCTGGGGTAACTATTTACAGAGTATATATAAATCTTTACAGAGTGCGAGAGTATATACATGCTGCTATTTACAAGGTGTGCATAATCAAGGCTGGCGCCACTACTACCAGGGTAGGGGTATGTACGTGCTGCTATTTACAAGTAAGCATAGTCAATGCTGGCACTAATGGGTGTGGATGCCTTATCGCGTGCTGTGTGTGTTGGTGTGGCGCCAATGGGCGTGGATGCTTCATCGCGTGCTGTGTGTGTTAATGTGGCGGGCCTGGTGGTGGGGGGTGGCTGATAGTGCGCTGTCCTCCGAGTAGTGTTTGAGGAAGAGGTGTTGCTTCATTGCCTTTCTAAATTGGGCCAGGTTGGAGATTGCCCTTATATTGGGTGGAAGGGCATTCCAGCATCTGGGCGCATAGAACCTAAATGCCCTGATTGTCATTGCCTGCGTGCATTGTGTTATTTCCTTCGGGATTATCAGTGTGTTGACTGCTGTGGATCTTCTGGATCTGTTAGAGGGCGTAGGATGGATAAGCTCCATAAGGGAGGTGGAGGCAAATCTTTTGATGGCCTTGAAAGTCAGTAGTAGGGATTTAACATAGAAACATAAAAACAGAAATATGATGACAGAAAAAGACCACATGGCCTATCTAGTCTGTCCTTCCATATCAACAACTACAACAGTCACCTTTTTACCTTTAGAGATCCTCTGTGTTTGTCCCATGCTTTTTTGAATTCAGTTACTGTCCTCATCTCTATGTACATCTGTACATCCATTTAAACGAGAGTCTGCCGTGGATGGGGAGCCAGTGGAGATGTCTCAGGATGGGTGTCACGTGATCCTTCCTGGAAGCACCATGTAGGACTCTGGCCGCAGTTTTCATTGCGAGCTGGAGTGGATTAAGGGTGGATTGAGGTAGCCCTTGTAGAATTGCATTTGCGTAATCAAAGTGCGGGATCACCAGCGCTTGGAAGATTGTCCGGAAGTCATCAGGCTCAAGCAGGGAGCGTAGGTGCCTGAGTGTCCGGATCTTGTGGTAAACTGCTCTTACCGTGTTGCTTATGTGGACCTTCATGTCCAGGCATTGATCTAATGTGACTCCTAGGTAACGGATTGTGGATTTGGTTGTTAGTTCCACTTCCTTGACCTTTAAGGAGGCTGGGGTAGTGAAGCTTTAGTTCTTCATGATGAAGAGGACTTCTGTCTTCTTGTGCTGTATTCGAAGGTTTTGAGTCTGGAGCCAGTTTGATACGGCATCAAAACAGCTTGTCAGTGGGGAGAGGCCCGGCTGGTCGGTTGAGATTGGCATGTAGAGCAGTACGTCATCGGCATATATCAAGCAGTCAACACTGAAAGATCGGATAAGGGTACAGATGGGCTGCATGAATATGTTGAATATCAGGGCGGAGAGGGAGGATCCCTGCGGTACACCCTGCCACTGGTGGAATGGTTCTGATGTTGTAGCACCGGATCTTCCGTGCTGCCATCTGTCAGACAGGTATGATTTGCACCAGCTTAGGGCTGCATCTCGAATACCCTTCTCTTTAAGCCATACCATACCGTTTTGATTTAATGATAAAGCGGTATAAAAGTACTGCTAAATAAATCAATAAAAATAAATATGATAGATGAATGGAATGTAAGAGCTGCAGAAACTGGGCAGAAGAAAGGTAGCCCTAACTATGAGATGCGTTGGAGATATGGTGATGGTGCTTTGAAAGAGTTATGTGAAACTATCACTCCATGACTGCCAGTAACCCTAGTTTGCAGTTCCCGCTTGGTAGAACTTTCTAGGAGGATAAACTGAGGTGGTTACAGTATGAGATCTTGAGTGGTCTTGTGCCAGTCATGAAAACCTAGTATTTAGCTAAAGTTGCAAAAAAGAGAAAGCAAACAGAGGTCTCTGCTTTGAAAGAATTACATAATCAGGTTTTTAGAATAGAGAACAAATATCTGTGCATAAAAAAATATGTTAAAGCGCAAGATGAGTCCCAGGACAGGGACCAGGGGGAGCACAATAATCTCCCCCGGTCCCTATATGAGGTTGATTTCCATGCATTGACCATAACACTGGGGTCAGATGGAAAGAGAGCTGTTCCCCAGCAAGGGAAGCACTCCAAGGCAGAAGGGCCAAAGACAGATGATTCCAAAGTAAAGCTTGGAGTCACTTCACCAGAGAGAAGTTCCTCTGAGGGGGAATGGCCACCGACACGTCCAAATTTATCAGATTCATTTTTAGGTGAAAGACTGGAGGCTGAGGTGCACAATATCAGCTAAGGCTGAAGGCAGAGGTTGAAGATTTTGAGTTTAGATTAGGAATTAGTGTGAGTAGTTAGAAGGATAGTGCAAAGATAAAAGAAACTGAATCTTACAGAGAGAAACTCAAATCATCGCTCTATGACAAAATAGAATTAACCAAGCAAGTTTTTGATGGCATTACTGAAAAGGTGTTTCAGGATGAGGTTGAAAGAGTGCAAGGAAAGGAGGCAGAAGCTAGATGAAGCCAGGGGGCCTATACAGGAAGGAATAAAATGCAGGCTTTCAGGTGATATAGATCACTGCCTGCGAGTGTTGTGGATGCTGGAGGAAAGTTTACAGAAAGTAATAATTAATTTTTCTATGGAAAAAACAAAGCCTATGACAATTCATCCTTTCCGAGCATTTCCACAAGCAGGTGCTGGGCTGGTCATCTTTGCTGCAAACTGGTCTCCTGCTGTTTTTCAATTGTCACTGTCTGGTCGTGACCCTCGTGAAAAACCTGACCAATGCATTTATTACTGGTGCCAGTTGATAAGTACCTATGATCCTACGTGGGTAGATTGCAGAGTTTGTTAAAAGCTGCAATTTAAAACCCAATAGATTTGCATGCAATTACACATCCCAATTTTCATGATGATATACAATGGGCATGGCCTCAAGAAAATCCTATTAAAGATCCTACTAGTTTTACTCAGTTAACCACATTCCAGGAAGATCATAATAAATTACTTAGGGCTATTGAAAAGAACTGTGCTCCTGTAAAGGATTTGTCTACGTAAATATATTTGAAGCAGAATAGGGATGAAACTATCGCTCAGTTTTAACCTTCCATGATTTTTCTTCTGGGAACGAGGGAAGGTTTTTCCTCAATTTTTGTAAAGGGCTTACTTCCAGAGTTTAAGAATATTTTAGAGAATGCTTTGCTTAGTTGGTGTGTAGACTTTGGATATGTCTGGGGGATATTTCCTATCAATAAGATTGCTGTTATAAAATGTTTTGAAGGAATAATTTTCATGTCATAAGGATATTGATTGTTTAATGCTAATTAGGACATATGTAGAGAATTGCTATTTGGAATAAGAAGAAATAAATATCTATCTTCTCCCTGCAGCTCACTTTAAAGAAGAAGCAAGTTTTAGTAGCTGTTTGAAGGTCTATGTATAAAGTAGGGGGCATGAGCGAGTGAGAAATAATTCAAAAGGATTTTTGTTGGACAGTAAATTGATGATTTGTTAGTTTAACAAATATGTAAAGGGAGATAAGGGAGCTACAATGATATGATTTATTTGCAGTGGTAATGTGGCTTCTGCTATGTAGGTTAACTGTAGTATGAAGTGGATTCTCTGATTTGGTGGATTGGGAAGAGGAATATGCTATACAGAGGTTTCCGGCACAGATAATAGCTTAACATGACTGTATGTTTGAGCAATTGTGGTAAGACTTTCTTGTTAGACTAATCATAAGCCATATTGGGGAAGTTAATTAAAAAAAGGGAGTTTCTAGGGAGAGAGAGGGTCACAGTTACAGCATATATAAAAAGAGAACAACTTCTGATTCCAATTGACAGTATATTATTGAGAAAATAAATCCCAATGATCGTGATTTTATTAAATTATGTTTAGTGTTATTCTACAGAGATTCTGAACTCGACAATCATGATGGAAGAGGAAAAAAACGTTATTTTACTTGTATTTGTATAGGGGGTTATTCTGTGCCACAAATAGCGGGGATGGATGGCCCAACGGCCCAACGGTTGTGCGGGGAAGTTAGATGACGGTTGAGAAGGGCGGCTTGGGGGTGACGTCTGAGTGGTTTCCGGCCCTGGACGTACAGGGCTGATTCTAATGTCGGCCCTGTACGTCCAGGGCTGGCGACATGTGCGGGGAGGTTATTCTACCTCTGAAGTGGAATAACTTCCATGGACGTGTCCTTTTTTAAATGCTGGGATGCAGATGGGGAAGGGTGGGCTGGAGGGAATTCCCCACAGTCCGATCCTGGCAATAGGAGGTCAGATTGGGGGTTGGGCTGCAGGGAATTAGCTTTTATTTCCAATGGCCAGCATTGCGGCTTTTCAATGGAGCCATGGTGCCATGGCAACATGACGCCATGGTGTCGCAGCTCCATTAAGGAGCCTTGACTGAGTTAGCCGGAGACAGTCCTGCATGTGCAGGCCAGACTGAATCCCAGGCCCGGCCTGCACATGCAGGACTGTTCATGATTCTGATTCCGCGGGGCTAGACGTGCCCTGCGGGATCAGAATCGTGATCCCCTCTGTACATCCGTTTCAGACTGGACGTACAGAGGGGATCGACGTCCAGGATGGAATCAGACCCATGTAAATACATTTTGTTTTCTAGGTCATGGATCTGAACTTCTTTTGGTTAAGAGAATTTATCAGCTTATTACATTCTATGTGTTAGAATGCAAATGCTGGAAAGTCTTATTAGAAACAGTACTCCTCGGGGCATCTTATATCTCCAGATACTCTGAGAAAAAAATGATTAAGGATATATTCTCCTGATTGCATTTTTAGTTATAATTGTTGTGAATGAATGGGAAGATCTTCTATGCTTTGATGTATTTAGATATTTGATAAATTGTGTGGATTTGTGTGATGTGACAAAGGCTAAGAAAAAAATTAAGGGGTATGTTTACTAAACCGTCTTAATGTGCACCCAGCGATAATGTGCAGGATGCCATAAAAAGAGTGGGCATTCCGGTCTAAATGTAGCAATCGCGCAATAAAGTGCGCCGCGCACATTATCAAGCGATAGAGGGAGCTGTGCCATGTTAACACACATTAGTCTTAAGTAGGTGCACTGACCTACAGACATATCAGCAGAGGTGTAGCACAATGGTTAATACACTGAATGATGGTACAGGGGTCATGAGTTTGATACCCAGTGGGCTTAATGAATAAGGTTGTCTGAGGCATTACCCTTTGCTTTTACTCAGTGCTGTCTGAGGCATTTTCTTTTTTAATTTAAATCTATGCTGCCAGCAAACACACCCTCACAGTGCTAAAACCTAAGTTGCTGCATAAGGCGCCCTATAAGGCACTCCAGAGGGCACATTATAAGGTGCACTGTCCACCAAGGCACCCTATAATATTCCCTATAGGGCGCCTTATAAGGCACTTTATAGGGCGCTTTATAGAGCACCTTAGGGGGCGCTTTATGGGGCGCCTTATGAGGCACCTTAAGGTTACAGCATTGTGAGTGTGTTTTTGCTGGTAGCACTAATTTAAATTAAAAAAGGAAAATGCCTCAGACAGCCCTACCAAATAACCTCACTGTGGCATCAAACCCATGATGTTTGTCTCTACAGGCAGTGAAGTAACCAGTGGGCTACAGCTCCGAACAAACCACTGGCTGGCTACAGAAGGACTGCAGGTCACCACACAAACTGTCTGCTGTGGTTACCAGGATAGGGTTAACCCACCCATACCCATGATGCACTGTACATGCAATCAACAATCTACAGATGATCACAGGATGGGGTATGCACTCCCACAGCACCTCTGCCTGATAGGGGGAACTGACCATGTGCGCCCCCACAGCACCTCAGCCTGGTAGGGGATACTGACCGTGTGTGTTACTGGCACAGACTAGCTACAGACCATCACATTGTGTGGGTACTGTGCTCACCCTGAGTGTGAGGTCATTTTCCATGTTTATTTGCCCTTTTGTTCAGTGCACATCTATCACAACTATCACTTTTTTAAAGTTTCCTTGGCTTTGCTGTACATTGCTGATGGAAATGGTTTCTCTTTCCTGCAAATGTGCCTTAACACGAGGGTTTCACTGGGGTTAGTGATCAGAACGGAAGCAAAAACACAAAATAAAGACTTTTTCAAGTACATTTGTAGCAAAAGGCCTATGAGAGAGTCAATTGGACCATTAGATGATCGAGGGGTAAAAGGGGCAGTAAGAGGAGACAAGGCTATAGCGGAGAGACTGAATGAATTCTTTGCTTAGGTCTTTACTGAGGAAGATGTAGGGGATGTTACCTAAGACTGAAGTGGTATTTAAAGGTGTACTGCAGAAGAATTGAGAGAAATATCGCTACACCGGGAAGATGTATTACAACTATTTGATAAACTGAATAGTAGCAAATCACCTGGACCGGATGGTATACATCCAAGAGTGTTGAAAGAACTGAAATATGAGATTGCAGACCTGCTATTAGTAATCTGTGCACTTTCAAGAAATCCACAGTACTACCTTTTAACTTTCGAAAGGGAGACTATGATAAAATGAGCAAAATAGTTAAGAAAAAACTAAAAGGAGCAGTTGCAAAGGTTAAAGACTTATATCAAGCTTGGTTGTTGTTGAAAAATACTATCTTGGAAGCCAAGACCAGCTGTATTCCACGCTTTAATTACACAGCATGTAGATAGTCATGTCCTAATGGGAGACAGCCAACATGGCTTTAGACAAGAAAGATCTTGTCTTACTAATCTGATATGTTTTTTTGAAGGTGTCAATAATCAGGTAGACAAAGGTGAGTCGATTGATATAGTGTATCTGGACTTTCAGAAAGCCTTTGACAAGGTCCCTCATCAGAGACTTTTGGCAAAACTAAAAAGTCATGGGATAGGAAGCAGTGTACTAGTGTGGATCGGGAACTGGTTAAAAGATAGAAAGCAGAGGGTAGGGCTAAATTGCAAATTTTCCCAATGGAAAAAGATGAATAGTGGAGTACCCCAGGGATCTGTACTGGGTCCGCTACTTTTTGACATATTCATAAATGACCTGGAAAAGGGAATAACTAGTGAGGATATCATATTTGCAGACGACACACAACCTTTTAAAGTTGTTAAAACCCAAGAGGACTGTGGAAAACTGCAGGAGGATCTGGATAAATTGGAAGAATGGGCATCCAAATGGCAGATGAAATTTAATGTGGACAAGTGCAAAGTTATGCACCTAGGAAAGAACAACCCACACTATGGTTACACGATGCAAGGTTCCACAATGGGAACCACCACCCAGGAAAAAGATTTAGGAGTCATCGTGGATAACATGTTAAAACCCTCCGCCCAGTGTGCAGCAGCAGCCAAGAAAGCAAATAGAATGCTAGGTATCATAAGGAAAGGAATGGAAAATAAAACAAAGGATATTATAATGCCTCTGTATCATTCCATGGTGAGACCGCACCTTGAATATTGTGTGCAATTCTGGTCACCGTATCTTAAAAAGGATATAGCGTTATTAGAAAAGGTACAGAGAAGAGCCATCAAAATGGTAAAGGGGATGGAAGGCTACTCCTATGAAGAGAGGCTACAAAGGTTAGGGATCTTCAACCTGGAAAAGAGAGGGCTGAGGGGAGATATGATAGAGGTCTATAAATTAATGAATGGAGTGGAATGGGTAAACATAGATCGATTGTTTACGCTATCAGAATATAGAAAGACTAGGGGACATGTAATGAAGCCACAGGGTGAACTATTTAACACAAATAAGAGAAAATATTTTTTCACTCAACGTGTAATCAAACTCTGGAATTTGTTACCGGAGGATGTAATAAGAGCTGTTAGTGTAGCTGGGTTTAAAAAAGGTTTGGACAAGTTCCTGGAGGAAAGGTCCATAAACCATTATTAAAAAGGGACCCAGGATATCAATGCTTGACCCAATACAAGCATTTGTGGAACCTGTGTCTTTTGGGGATACTGCTAGGTACGTATGACCTAGATTGGCCACTGTTGGAAACAGGATACTGGGCTTGATGGACCTTGGTCTGACCCAATATGGCATATCTTATGTTCTTATGTTCTTATGACCTGGATTCCACAGCGTTAGTGTGCCTGGAGCCTCTCCCCTCCCACTCTCCACCCATTGACCCCTTCTCTCCGCCCTCTGGGAAACCTTCCTCCACCCTTCAGCGCCGGATTTCACGGCGTTAGGGTGCCTTAACGCCGTAGGCGTGTTATCGCGCTTTAAGGTACGTTATCGGGCGATAACGTGCCTTGATCGCCCGGTAACGTACCTTATTGCGCGCTAATTCCGCCACTGCGATGTTAGCGCCCTTTAGTAAACATACCCTTAAGTTTTTAAAGGAAAGATAGAAGTGAGCAACTTCAAAGAAAGAAAAAAACCCTCAAACAAGCCCTCTTAGATACATTAAAAAAGGGTATATTACTAATAATGTTTAAATTAATGTGAGTTGAACCATCACGTAAGATAAGACAGTCTTCCTAATAATTTTTGACAAACAACTGAAATGAGTCTTCATTGAAAAAAGTTTGATTTATTTGTCATAAACTGCCCTTTATGTTTTAATGTTTGTTATCCCTTGAGTAATCAGATTGACTATACCTTGTATATTGTTATGACTGGAGAGTAAATCACAAATATAATTAGTGATATAAATATTTACAATAGTGTTCCTGACAGGAAAAGAGGTGTGTCTATTAGGCCACATGCTAACATCTGATTTGGTATCTAAACAGAATAAGTTTAGGAATATAGATGCAAAAATAGAAGCATGTTTCAAGCTAGCTTGGCTTATATTCAAGTAATTTGTAATAATTTAGTGCTAGCAGTAGATGTATTGTATTTAACAGTCGATAAGATAAATCTGTTCAACAATTCTATATTGCTATTAGGGATGAATAATTGTGCTCGTTTGCAATTGTATGGAATCAAGAGAGATGCTGTAGTGGAGAGTTGGGTCTTTGCAAATTATATATTGAATGCACTAAATACTATGGGCCAAAGAAGAAAACCTCTGTGAATGAAGAGAAGTCTGTAATGTTACTGAATATGGAGACTCCTGGTAAAGATCAGCAATTCCAGAGGGACTACTCATGTATGCGCAGCAGTAAAGCCTGGGTGGACAGTCACTGAAAAAGGTCTGTCTAAGATGTGCATGGCACAGCCCATGGTGAGAAAACATGCTGCTGAAGAATCTGGACTATTGAAAGATCTATGAGAAGCAGTTGGCAACTGCTGGAAGAGGAAGTTCTTGCAAGAATAATTGTTCTCTGTACACAGGAATATCAGAGACATGGTGGAATGAGGACAACCAGTGGGACACTGTGATACCTGGGTACAAACTACATCGTAATGATAGAGCTGATCAAATTGGTGGAGGGGTTGCACTCTATGTTAGAGAGGTCATTGAGTCAGAAAGGATTAAAGTTTTGCAGGAAACAAAATTTGATGTAGAATCTCTATGGATTGAAATTCCATGTAAAAAGGGGAAGGCGATGGCAGTGGGGGTGTACTATCGACCGCCTGGCCAGAATGAACAAATGGATGATGAAATGCTCAAAGAAATCAAGGAAGCTAACAAAAGTTACAGCTCGGTAATAATAATGGGTGATTTCAATTACCCCGGTATCGACTGGGTCAGTGTCATGGCAGGACATGCTAGGGAGATAAAGTTCCTAGATGACATAAATGACTGCTTCTTGGAGCAGCTGATTCATGAACCGACCAGAGGGGAAGCCATATTAGACCTAGTCCTTAGTGGAACACCAGAACTAGTGCAAGAGATAAGGGTGTTGGGGCCACTTGGCAATAGTGATCATAGCATGATCGCCTTTAATTTAATTAGTGGAGGAGGGATAGTACGGAAATCCACAGTACTACCTTTTAACTTTCGAAAGAGAGATTATGATAAAATGAGGAAAATAGTTAAGAAAAAACTAAAAGGAGCAGTTGCAAAGGTTAAAGACTTACATCAAGCTTGGGTGTTGTTGAAAAATACTATCTTGGAAGCTCAGACCAGTTGTATTCCACGCTTTAAGAAAAGTGGAAGGAAGTCCAAAAAACTACCAGCATAGTTTAAAGGTGAGGTCAGCAAGGCTGTTGTGGCCAAAAAAGCAACTTTCAGGAAATGGAAAAAAGAGCCAAACGACGAAACCTGGAAACAGCACAAGCACTGGCAGGTCAAATGCAAGGCATTGATAAAAAAGGCAAAGGGAGAATTTAAGAAGAAGCTAACAATGTTTACGCTATCAGAATATAGAAAGACTAGGGGACATGCAATGAAGCTACAGGGTAAACTATTTAAGACTAATAAAA
Organism: Ichthyophis bannanicus; assembly: GCA_033557465.1. NCBI lineage: Eukaryota > Metazoa > Chordata > Amphibia > Gymnophiona > Ichthyophiidae > Ichthyophis > Ichthyophis bannanicus. The sequence goes on along the minus strand of CM066034.1, from coordinate 956,234,695 downwards.
GAAAATATTTTTTCACTCAACGTGTAATCAAACTCTGGAATTTGTTACCTGAGGATGTAGTAAAGGCTGTTAGTGTAGCTGGGTTTAAAAAAGGTTTGGACAAGTTCCTGGATGAAAGGTCCATAAACCATTATTAAGAAGGGACCCAGGATATCAATGCTTGACCCAGTACAAGCATTGCGGAACTTGTGTCTTTTGGGGAAACTGCTAGGTACATATGACCTAGATTGGCCACTGTTGGAAACAGGATACTGGGCTTGATGGATCTTGGTCTGACCAGTATGGCATATCTTATGTTCTTATGTTCACATTCTTATTGAGGCTAAGCAAAGGCAAACAATGTCATATGGTTTTAGGTTATATTTACTGAATAACTGTAATCCTTTTCTATATTGTATGAAGTGTATGTTATGTATAACAACGTCTTCCAACGAACAAAATGAAGCTCACTTATGGACCAGAGTGCCTAGGACTCTGAAGGAACATCTGCAAAAATGAAGCCCACTGTAGAAGATTTAGGGGTATGTTTACTAAACCGCGCACACGTGCACGGTGCACAGTAGCGTAGGCTAATGATGCACTTAAGTGCCCCGCACACGTGCACGTCACATTAACGGGCCCGCGCACGTGTGCAGGGCGCTGATGTGCGATAGAGGCGGGGAAAGGCGTACGGAGGGCAGAGGAAGGCCCCCGAGGGGCGGAGGGACGGGGTAAATGGGTGGAGTGTGGGAGGGGAGAGGCTCCCCGCACAGGAGTGTGGCTGAATTTCGGCAAAAAAATACCGCGAGTGAAAACCTCGCGTTAGAGCCGATTTAAAGGGAAGAGAAACCATTTCCGTCAGCAATGTACAGCAAAACCGGGGAAACCTGAAAAACGTGAGCAGTGTGATACATGTGCACAGAACAAAATAGCAAATATAAATTGCAAATGACCACAACAAATGCCAAATAAATTATAATCCAGCTGTGAAACAGTGATATTAATGGGCAACCATAAAAAACACTCCCAGGAAAGCTCCAAAAAAAAGAAATGATTTTTGGAAGGGTCTACACTTCGTAGACTCATTCAAAAGCACTGCATTGTAATGGAGCTGTCCTGGGAGTGTTTTCCAGGTTGCCCATTGATATCACTGTTGCACAGCTTGGTTTTGGTTTTCTCCCCCTTTTTGGAGGGCATTTGTGAGGTTTATTTGCACCTTTGTCCCCATACAAGGTAAACGAGCCCACAGTAAAATTGTGCAGAGCAGGATGTCTGACTCGTGCGGCCAGGTTTCCTATCTCTAGAGACTGCACTGTCTCTGTGGCCACAGTGTGGTGCAGCAGACACAGCCAGTGCCTATAGGACCAGAGGGTCACAAGTTCAAATCCCAGCTGGGGCTCCTGCCAACCCAGTTCCCATAGTTTTACCCACCACTAAACAGTGATAGTACAGACTCTCCTTTATTGCAGAGAACATAAGCATGGTTCCAACACCTATATTTTACCCTACACCGCACACAAACCATAACAATGAGCATTACCTACAGCCGAGTCCCCCAAATTCAGTCCTGGAGTGCTACAACTCAATCAGGTCATATGCTTTTTCCCCAGATAGGGACATGTCTGCATGTTGGCGGAAGGGTACAGGTGGTGGAGGGGGCAGTGGCTGCAAACCACAGCAGACAGTGGTCTAGGCCTGTGCAGGCTGGCACTGTCCACCACAAGACAGGCTCTGTCGGATGTACAGTCATGGACTCCCCAGGGAACACAGCATATCTGTGGCAACACGGTGGTGCAGTGCACACAGACAGTGAGTGCAGGAACAGAAAGTCACAGGTTCAAAGCCCAGCTGGGGCTACTGCCAATCCAATCCACATATTTTTCCTACAACTAAACCGTGATAGTACGGACAAACCTTTATTGCTGAGAACATACGCATGGTTCATACACCTATATTTTACCACACCAAACACAGACACCATAAACAGCCGCATTACCTAGAGCAGAGTCTCCCAAATGCAGTCCTGGAGGGAACCATACCATTCAGGATCCATGCTGCCTCTAATAACGATGCCTGTGCTGCATATCTATGCACCACCCCCATGGTATGCTGATGTAGCTCATGCATATCTATGAGGGACAGCATGAAAACCCGAACAGTGGTTGGAACATCAGGACTGGAGTTGGGACACTCTGCCGTAAAGCAGCAGCCAACAGGGCCAGACACACCCAGACACACCCCCCACAGGCCCCATTGGCCAATGCCTCATGGAGAGGCAGGACATTGGGCCCTGCCTGTATCTCCCAATACTAGCAGTTGCATACCTTAGCACTGCCACCCTACACCTGGGTATATGGTACACAGCTATCAAATGTTGCCCATGATAACTGGCAGATATCAATTCCTACGTTAAGCACATTTTGCTCATTGATCTCCACCATAACAATCATTGTGATGTCTGCGGTGTGCGCTGCAGGTCTGGTCTCTGACAGTGTTTACCACCCTGAGGAGTGACCCCCAACAGTAGTGCGTACCATATCCATGCCTGTACTGTGCCCAGGACTGGTGTGGTGGGTATGGCTGCTGGACTCCTCTATAGTAGCACAATGCTGGCATAGGTGTGGGGGTGGCTGTCTGCCTATCCAGTGTGTGGTGGCTGCAAACACCTTCCACAGACCACACTGACAGCAATGTTGCCAGTATTGGGCTGCCAATGTGCATAATGAGGAACAAGGTACCATGGGTATAGGCCGGACAGGGTGGCCTGGCCAGGGTGCATCTGCACAGGGCATACGGCACTGACTGGGACATTTTAATGCCCGGCCACCACCTACACAGACAGGGTGACCTCAGTATGTCCTGCTGAGAGATCACTCTCACCATGACTGTGCAGTGACCACAGCATGGCTAGGCACCCCCATAGTGCTATATAGTATTTTTCTCATGTGATAGATATGGGTTTCTTTTTGGGGCCCAGTTACTGATTTATCTGCTTGCTGTGCATGCATCTCCACTGAGAGCATGAACTGTGGACTAACTAGCACACTGTTTGCAGCTGGTATGTGTTGTGATGGAGCAGGGTGCAGTGGCTGATGACTTGCTGCAGGAGAATAGCAGATAGTGGTGGGGTGCAGCTCACCATGTCCAGGTCTAATGTCTGTCTGCTATTGTGTTATGGATGTGTATAGAGCTGCATTGACTGCCCTGTGGGGTGTCTGCAACTCAGTAGGACTGGGGTTGATGGACCCCCTCTACTGCCTCCTTTGCAGGGAGGTAGAATGTGGATCTATTGATAAGAGACCCTGTTTGCCACCCTCAGCCCTGGAGGAAGAGGAGGAGGGGGGGGGGGGTGGTGCATGGCCTACCTAGGAGTCCATAGGGGCAACACCTGACTGACTCAGATGGAGATACCCAAAGTGTTTGTGCAGGAAATACCTATTGCATACATTGCTTTGGACCTCCAATATGGTTTCTTTTAGCCATGGAAGGTGTTGTGGACCTGGTCCTGGGCGCCTCATTGCTCCCTCAGGGTGAGCACAGTACCCGCACAATGTGACGGTGTGTAGCTACTCTGTGCCAGTAAAACACACGGTCAGTACCCCCTACCAGGCCGAGGTGGTGTGTGGGTGCACATGGACACTTCCCTTTACCGGGCCGAGGTGCTGTGGGGGTGCATTGGCCATCTTGTGTTAATCTGTGGACAGCTGATTTGCATGTGCAGTGCATCATGGGTATGGGTGGGCTAACCCTATCCTGGTGACCACAGCAGACTGTCTGTTTGGTGACGTGCATGCTCTCTGCAGCCAGCCAGGGGCTTGTTAGCAGCTATAGAGCTGTAGCCCAATGGTTACTTCCCTTCCTCTGAAGCCATAGGTCATGGGTTCTAAACCCACAGTGGGGTTATTTGATAGGGTTGTCCAATGCATTATTTTTTTTAATGTACATATTTTGATGCCAGCAAAAACACCCTCAGTGTACTGTACCCATAAGGGTGCTTTATAGGGCGCCCTATAGGGCACCTTATGGTTCCCGTCCATATAAGGTGCATTATACAATATCCTGTGACGCAACCTATAGGGTGCCCTATAGGGGACATTTTAGGGTGCTGTGGCAGACAGTGCAATTTCTAATGTGCCCTATGGAGTGCCTTATAGGGTGCCTTATATGGCACCTTCAATTACGGCACGTGAGGGCGTGTTTGCTGGCAGCAATTAATAACATAAAATTAAAGTGCTGCAGGACAAAATATGTACACTGCAAAGCTGATGCCACAGCGTGCCTTATGTATTAGGCACACTGGGGAGCAAACTCATGACCCCTGTATCAGCAGTCAGTGCCTTAACCATTGTGCTCCACTGCTGCTCCACCTTGCCTGTCAGTGCACCTACTTATGCTTTTCATTCCTTAAACTGCACAGTGCTGCCATAAAAAACAGTACACTGACCTTGCGGTATCTCATACGGCACCCTCTAAGGCGCCCTATAAGCAACATTCTAGGGTGCCTTGGCTGACAGTGCACTTTAAAATGTGCCTTAAAGGGCACCTTATGTTAACACGCTTTGGGAGTGCGTTTAATAGTAGTGATAATTAAAATATGAATAAAATGCCTCCTAAAGCAATCTTCCCCTTAATATGCTATGCCTCAGCCAGCCTTGTTCATTGGGCACTTTGGGGGATTGAACCCCTGATCCCTGCACCATTGGTCAGTGTCTTAACCATTGTGCTGTGGCTTTGTTCCTGTGATTGCACATCAGCGCGCCGCCTTATGCCGCCCAGTATTAAAAAGCCTCCTAAAACAGTGCACCACCTTATACTGCCCATCATTTACATGCCTCAGCCAGCTGTCTCCATTGGGTACTGTGGGGGATTGAACCCCTGACCTCTGTACCATTGGTAAGTGCCTTAACCATTGTACTGTGGCTCTACTTTTTCTTCTTCACATCAGCGCGCCACTTATACCTCCCAGTATTATAATGCCTCCATAAACATCAGCGCGCTGCCTTATGCCGCCCAGTATTAATATGCCGCCAAAAACATTAGCGCGCCATCTTATGATGCCCAGTATTTCTGTGCCTCATAAATTAACGCCTCAGCCAGCTGTCTTCATTGGGCACTGTGGTGGATTGAACCCCTGAACCCTGCACCGTTGGTCAGTGTCTTAACCATTGCATTGTGGCTCTGCTTTTTTTCTTGCACTTCAGCGCGCACTTATGCCTCCCACGCAGCTATCTTATGCGCTAAGGTGCGGGGCGCACATGGGCGCCGCTCACCTTAGCGCATATGTAAATTCCGCCTTTCCTTTTTCAGGACGGAACGCCCACTCCTTATATGGCACCCTCACACTACCGGGGCCCGCACTTTACCGGGGTTTTAGTAAACATACCCCTTAGTCTGGAATTGGACATGTTTCAGCTATCACTCTTTTGTAAGGATTTTTTATAGAATCACAGGGGGGACTGTAAGAATGGAGAGATAAAGGGATACAAGAATCCCCAATATGTAATTGAAGATAGATTAATTTCTTGATACAGATCTCTAAAATGTGCTGATAGAAGAATTTTGCTAACAATGTCCGTCACTCACGAGTTTATCTTTTCACCTATTTCTTTTAAATAAAATAAGATATCATGATCATGAGTTCTGTGTAACTGTTCTAAATAACTCAAGAATATTGTTAATGCAAGCATAAAGAATAAACATAGGCTATGAACTGTACAGCCGTTGGTCCAGTAGGTGTCATACTGGACCAATGGCTGGAATTCAAAGAACACATAAAAAGTATAGTAAAAGCCATCTATCAGAAGATCAGGACTCTATGACTTCTCAGACCCATGCTCGAACCAAATGACTTCCGCACAACCTTCCAAGCATTAGTCACCCCGCACTTCGACTACGCAAACATTGTGCTGCATGGCCTTCCCAAGAGCACGCTGAACCCACTACAGTTGGCCATGAATACAGCAGCCAGAGTTCTATATGAGGCTTCAAGGAGTCAACATATTACTCACATCCTGTTTGAACTTCATTGGCTCCCAATAACATGTAGGATCTTATACAAAACCCTTCTCTTGACCTTCAAAGCATTCCACCAAATCTCACCATCCTCGCTTTCTGGCATCCTTCACCACTCTCAAAACACCAGATCTAGAAGATCTGTAACAGAAAACACACTAATGGTCCCAAAAGATCTAGCAAAACTCACGCAGACGACTACCATGAGAGCATTCTCATCCTTCGCCCCCAGATGCTGGAACATGCTGCCACCTAACATCAGATCACAAAAAGACCTGTCCCAATTCAGAAAATCTCTAAAAACACACCTCTTCCTTCAACACTTCTCCCAAGGCATTAGCTCCCCACTTCCTCCCCTTCCAACCCAAACCAATGACTATGGTTAGTCATGTAAGTTCCCTAAACTCCATTGCTCGCCCCAGATTAAAATCTCGTGCATCCCTAATCTATGAAGCTCAAAATGTATGCTAATTTGCTGTAAATAGTTGTGAATATTTGTTATTATCTTATCTTTAACCCCATTTATCCCTGTTTCACTCCCTGTTATCTGTAAACTTGACATATGTTTTATGTTTAAGTACAAGGTTGTTAAAATGTAAACCGCGCTGATGATGAATAGCGCGGTATATAAAAACTGTTAAATAAATAAATAAATAAAATAAACCATAGTTCATTGTATAGTCAACTATAGGTCACTGCTAGCACAGCGTAATTTCTGCAATTCTGCAGTTATAAATAATTTTGTCATAATCAAGTAAATTTCATATAATGCATTGTAATCAGCTCTTACTCTGTAAAAGAATTCTCCTGACACCTTGTGCTATTTTGTTTATGATTAATGATTCCGTTACTTCCCCTTTTTGCTACAATAAAAAGGGCTTCAAGGGAGGAAGACTTTGAATCCAACAGAAGTGGAACTGTGCTGTGTCTATAGACCTTCTGTTGACTTCCCTTTGAGCTCAAAGAAAGAGGAACTTTATGTTTGAGTTCTGTATTACTCTCTGTTCATTTCTCGCTGCTTGAGGGACCAGAGATGACCGAAAGAGCCGAGGTATTGTGGCCATATCAGAGGTAATCTTTCACTCACTTAAATGTAAACCAATTTGACTGGTAAAGAAATGGTATAGCAAAACCTGTTAAATAAACAAATAAATAAATAAATATTTTATAACGGCAAGTAGGTACCTTTATAATATATTTGCATAAGTTGCACAAACTGCACCTTAAGTTAAGGCGAGAACATTTATAGCAACCCTAGAGCTGGTAGTTGGGGGCTGTTATAATCTACATGCGTATTTCTACATTTCGCCCTTGCTCCACCCAAACTTAGCCAGTGTGCACTCCCATAGAAAAAGTACATGTTATAAAATCAATGGGCATACTTTTACGCTAGGTGCTATTTTAAAAGAGGGTATTTACATATATAAACATGAAAAAGATTACATTAGCCCCTTTTAGGTGCCTATTTTCATACTTAAAATAGGTAAATAAAATGAAAAACAAAAAAAAAGGAAAAAAGGTGATACCATTTTATTGGACTAACAATACATTCTTGGACCAGCTTTCGAACTTAAAAGCTTCTTCAGGTCGGGACAGTATAAACAACAGATGACAATATCATAATATATGTGAATCACCAAAGACTTCCTGTGATAGTCTCAGGGGAAGCAGGTGGGGAGAGGAAGTGGGAGTGAAGGATGGGTGATCAGAGGATGATCGGGATGTAAATATTTATAGTTTACAATGCGATAGAATGTGCATATCTATATTAATGAAAGCCCTGTCTCATCCAGTTGAAAGTAACTTATCATCTGAAATTCAAAAGTTTTATGTTCTTGAACTGATTTGGACCTTCTTCTTAGGATTCTCACCATAAAATCATTGAGGCTGTGTTCTGGTCCTGAGAATTGCTTTCCAGCAACAGAAGTGACACCTTGGTCTGCCCTGTGTAGTGTGAACTACTGCCTGTGTGAATTGGTTCCTGCATTTAACATTTGGCCTGCCTCTCCAAAATAGCATCCCTGTTCACATTTCCTGCATTGAATAATATAGTGGTTCCCAAATCTGTCTTGGGGGTTCCTCATCCAGTCAGGATTTCAGGATATTCACTGTAAATATTCACAAGAGAGATTTTCGTACACTTCCCCCACTGCATGTAAATCTACCTCCTGCGTATTCATTGTGGATATCCTGAAAACCCTACTGGCTGGGGATCCCCAAGGACGAGTTTGCAAACCACTGGAATAATATATACAGCATTAGCAATGTTTCCTCTAAGCAGCTTGAAACTAAGCTGGAGTCCACCACCGGCATTCCCACCAGTGGAGGGAGATGAAACACGATTGTGCTTAGGATTGCACAGCATAGGCAGATCGATCCTAAGCGCAATCGTTAGGGCTCTTCACCTTGGAAAAGAGAAGGCTGAGGGGAGACATGACAGAAGTCTATAAATTAATGAATGGAGTGGAACGGGTTAATGTAGATCGGTTGTTTACACCATCAAAAAGTAGAAAGACTAGAGGACACGCAATGAAGCTATAATATAACCCATTTAAGACTAATAAGAGAAAATATTTTTTTCACTCAATGTGTAATCAAACTCTGGAATACATTACCGGAGGATGTAGTAAAAGCTGTTAGTGTAGCTGGGTTTAAAAAAGATTTGGACAAGTTCTGGAGGAATGGTCCATAAACCATTATAAAAGAGGACCTGGGAAATCCACTGCTTGCCCCACGATGAATCATTGTGGAAGCTGTGGACTTTGGGTACCTTCCAAGTACTTGTGACCTGGATTGGCCACTGCTGGAAACAGGATACTGGACTTGATGGACCTTGGTCTGACCCAGTATGGCATTTCTTATGTTCTTATGTTCTCTTGCAAGTTTTTGTAATCCTCTTGTAATTTAACAACTTTTAATAGATTTGTATTGTCTGCAAATTTGATCACCTCACTCATTTTCCCATTTCCAGGCCATTTTAAATATATTACAAAGTAGTGGGCCCAGTACAGATCCCTGGGACACTCCACTAGGGATTTGCTTTCAATTAAAATTAAAACCGCAACCTTTATGAAACAGGAAATGACAAAGTTGTCAGCATTTCCTGTTTCCCACAACAGTGCACACTGTTGTGCAATAGTGGGCACTATTGAGCACTCCTATGCTTCTCTCAGGCTTCAGTCCTCCCCTCACCCTCCTCAGTTCTGCATCTGGAGTGCTCTCGCCTTTCAGCTTTTGCATGCCTTGGCCCTAAACTCTGAAATTTTTTCCATTCTTTCTTCATCAAAAATCCTGTTTCTCTAAATAAAAGAAGGGCCTGAAAAACGGTCTGAGCTCTTTCCCTCAGGCTCCAGATTAGGCATCTTGGGAGCAACTTGGTTGGCTTCTTTCTCTTTGCATCCTTATTCCTGTTTTGTTATTTATTGTAATTTATTTGCTGCTCATTCATTAAATTGATTTTACTGTAGACTGATGGTATTTTTGATGGCACAATAACTACATAAATAAGTACACCTGCACTCCTGCATATCCTAACCGGGTAAGGCGGACAGTTCCGCGGCTCCACTTAGCAACCCCCCCTTTTCCCCCATGCACCACACAATACCCCACCAGAAATAAATATACAAGACCTGTTTGGGAATTCAACTGGTCGCAGCTTTATTGGCCCATTGATAACATTTAACAATAAACATCAACAAAGTCAAACATTTTGTTGCCCCCCCCACCCACCTCCAGCAGAGCGAATTCTCACCAGCCATGTGGGTAGCAAAGTGAGGCCGCTTCTGCCGTGTCCAGGCCCCGGCAAATTGCCTAGCCTCCCTCTTCCGACTTCGCCATATTATTAGCAAAAGCCTGAGGGACTGTCCGGGTCGGGGGTACCCGACCCCGCCCTACTGCTTAGCTCCGGCTCCGGACCCCGGAAACCTCCGGGATCCCGCCACCCCCCCCCCCCAGCTGCAACACCCCTTAACAGGCCCCGACTAACCATCAGAGCCTAAACCAAGGGCGGGTGGGAGGGACGTCTGACCCCTCCGGCCGCCACAAGGGAAAGGCCGGAGGAGCCACGCAGCCCCCACCACCTCCCTGCCCAAACCGCCGCGCTAACCGCTCATTGGCTCCCGCACCTTTCAGTGCACCGGGAGCCAATGAGCGAGCCGTGACCCGCTAGCCCGGCCCCGCGTTCCCCAGCCGCCGACGCCGCATGCGCCCGCCGCCCCCCCGGTTAACGCCGGCTGCGCGCATGCCCGGGGGGGGGGGCCCGCGGCCTTGCTATTATCAGGGCCGGACCCAGAATGGGTTCAAGGTGTTTGTGTCCTCGGCAACCATTAAGCTTTACATCCCCCTGGGTGTCAAAATATATTGTGTAGCTTTGAATGTCCAGCTCTTTGCTGCCCCCAGAGGCTGCCGCTCTAACCTGCGGCTTACTTTGCCTAATGGTTGGGGCCAGACTGGATCCTTATCCATATTTTAGAAAAGACTCCACATTTGACAAAGCCTTTTCTAAAATGCCACCGGAATTAGGTACCTCTCATCCTCAACATTTCAATTCCAGTCTCCACGTATTATCTAAAATTTGCCTTCTTAAGTTATGTTGTACATTTTTATTATACTATAATAGACCATAGTAACCTATCACACTCCACACTTTTTCAGTATTAGTTTAAGATGAATTACATTTAGGTATGGTGAGTATTTCCTCCCCTGGATGGCTAAGAATCTAACAGCTAGAGTTACTAATGTGCACTACTGCCTTAGGGCATGCTAATATTATTAACAAGTGTTACTTTAACGCAGGTCCATTTTATACAATGGGACCTCGTTATTTATGATGCATTTTAATGGTGTTAACGTACACTAATGCAGTAGCAGACATTAGTAAGTTTGTACCTGAGGCAATGGAGGGTTAAGTGCCTTTCCCTATCCATTTGATTAAAATATGAAACCTCTAAAAAAATATTTAATTTCACCCATGGGTGCACAAACCAGTCTAATGATTAGCAAATAAAACATACACGGAAGAGAACAGAAGATAATATTCAAGCACGGTGAAGGGACAAGACCCAAAGGAAAGTGTCTTAGTGATTAGAGTTGTTTTCTTCCATGAGAATACAACAGGAACACATAAGCATTTGAGTACTTTCTTTTTTGTTTTTACCAGCAACCAGCTCAGCGATGAATGCTGAATTCAGTATTCATGCATAAAACAAAACAAATGCTTTTTTGGATTCATAAATATTTCAGTACTGAATGTTGAGTGCTGTAGTCCTACGTTTTCATCCAGTGTAATGGCAGTCTAAAACAATAGACCTGAACACAGTTCTAGGTAATGATAAAGCAACATTTGCTGCATTTCATTATGCACTGTTTATGCCTGATTTTGTTTTTTTTAGGGGGGGGGGGCACAGAAGGTTGTTTTTTGTGTATCTATGGAAAAGGCATTCAGCATTCTAATTAATTTGATTTAGCTCTCTCAGAAACTCAAGGTGAACTATTTTCTTGGTGGGCTTATAATGTACTGTAAGTTTGCACCCAAAGCAATAAAGAGTAAGGTGACTTTTCAAGACCACAAAGAAGCAGCAGCAGCAGCAGCAGACTTGAATCTGGCTTCTATGAGTTTCAGCCTACTGCATTAACCATTAAGCTACTTCTCAGTGGTTGGGACAGGTTACCTTGGGCTGGAGTGCCAGGGGTTCAATTCCCACATGGGGACAAGTAACCTCAGGCTGGAGGGACTGGGGTCTCTAGTCCCATGGCCACTCCTTGTGGCCTTGGGCAAGCCACTTAACCCTCCATTGTGTCAGGTACACTTAGATTGTGAGCCCTTAGGGGACAAGGGAATAAAAAGTACTTGTTAGTATACATGTAAACCGCAATGATTCCAAAGAGTGTGGTATCAAAAAAGAAATAAATAAATGCTCAGAAGCTCTCACATAGAAGACAAATCTCAAGACTGTTAAAATCTTGAACTTGCTTATCCCCATCTTGCACCTTTTTCTTGCCCTCTAGCATCCTTTCTTTTGCTGGATATTGATGAGCTTGCCTTGAAGAATCATTTTCAGTTAACATATACTATTTTACATGTATGTCTACAGAATAAGCATCAATTCAATGTGTGTTCTAATAGAGTAAAAGTTAAATAAAGCAGTTTTGCGTAACTGTGTTATGATAAGCTGAGGAATATATTTGATTGGTCATATGGCATAAAATCCATAGGTCAAGTGCAATAATTCACCTTATGGGGGTACTTTTATAACAGAGCACTATTATGGTTGCATAGATCACATTTTATCAGTGATTGCCCACCATTTAAAATGGGAGATGATATTTTGAAATCAGTTGATGAATTTAAAATGTTGGGAGTGATATTGCATTCCTCCTAGAATATGAGTGAGCAAATTATGGCTGCAATAATAAAAAGCAGGTATCATCTTTGGAATATTTGTTCTTTGCATTCATATTTCACTTAATAGTATTTGGCTACTTTCTACATGCCTGGTTTTATACAAGGTTGAATGATTGTAACTGGTTACAGGGCTGCTGAAATACCAGTTATAAAGGCTGCACCTGCTGCAAAATAAAGAAACACGGCTCTTAACAGGTACTGAACCCTGGAAACAAGGTGTCAAGCTGTCAAATAATGAGAGATCACTCTTATTTGCGAGATTGAGCCCTAACAGTAGTACTGTGAGACTATCACTAGGGATCATAGCCACAATTAGACTACAGGGCTTCCTCAGTAAATGCCAGGGAAGATCTAAAGGGGGGGGGGGGGAGTGTTGTGGTCTGCAAGGGAGGTGACGGGGTCTCTTTTTGGAGAGGTTTTGATTGAGTGGGCTTGTGATTGGGCTGGAGGTTCTGCCATCATGGGCTTATGTGGTCAGATGGGTGATATGATCGGGTCCACAAAGGGAGACTATTTTTTGGGTTAGCACTGGGGCACACAATGCATACTTTGGCAGATACAGCAGATACATCCACACCATTTGCCAATGCATGTGCCACAGGACTGTGCCATAAGTGTGTACTCTGTGTGCTAACTGCAGGGCATGTACTGTACTATCCATGCTCCCAACAGTTAGCGCACAGCCTTTGCACTTATCATTGGATCAGTTTTGCTTCTAATACACTGTAAGTGCAAAAACCTCCTCTGCTTCAGTAAACATCCTGCAGAGATTCATACACATAGAGCGTGTTTCCATGACATGCACGTGCTGCCCAGAGACACGTCTAAACCAAAAACAGGCCCTGTTTGACCCTAATTCTGCATCCGCGGGTCTAGACATGACTGCAGGTCAGGAATCAGGGCTATAGATGTGTTCAGGGCGGCACAGGTCAAGCACTATGCAGCCAGAGCGATATAATGGAGAAACATGTCCCCATCAGTATCAATGGACATGGGTAAATGTTTTGGATGTCCCCACACCCACCGTATTCTGAAAAGTTGCATATGTCGGATCCTGCTCATCTCCGCGATATAGCCACAGATGTCACGCCCTTCAGGAAAAACATGCATCTACTAAGTTGCCCTTCAGACTGGCAGTAGTGTGCTGATGCAAATTAGACATAAATACCAATGAGAAATGGCTGCTGCTTCAACCTAGATCACATATCAGTCCTCTACAGACCCTGAAAAGTGTTAAGTAATCCCAGTGCACCCTAATATGGTATAAGAGAATGTAAATACGGACATGTATGTCAATGATATATCTTGCATCAATGGTATTTGGCATTAGGAAACAGCCCCAGTGATTCCTGCCTTGGTCATCTCTACAAACACATTTTAAACTGCTAAGGATGGACCCTCAGCAAGTGTACAAAACACCAAAACTAACATTGCAGTTCCCCAACATCAGGCTTCTTCCCTGACCCTTCCCAAATCCAGGCTGAGTGCTCACCTCTTCATTGCTGCTTTTGGATCTGATCCACCTAAGCTCCCTTGTGTTGCCTTACCATTTCCCCTAATGTATCCTGTCCTCAGCTGCTGTGTTGTCTGTCATGGCTAGATTGCAAGCTCTGCTGAGCAGGGACCATCCTTTATGTGTGTCTGTGCAAAGCTGCATATGCCTTGTAGCGCCATACAAATCATCAGTCGTAGTAGTAGTGGTAGTAGTATGGCCTTCTGGCTATGGCATCTGATTTCCACATATCTGGATGCTCGCATTTCTCATGGCAGCTTTACCTGTCCCATTGTGGCACATGTTAGAATGTATACATCCATTATCTGTGAAGCAACCCTGTTTGCCTTCCCACAGTCTGCTTTGAGGCACTGCTCCCTTGGTCAGGCCTGTGTGTGCATGGGAGGGGGATCCCTGTGCTATCATACTCAGGCAGCCAGCCTCCAGATATATCACCATTTTCGCAACTTGCATAGAACCTAGACCATGAAGGATGTAGGCCTCATGGCACAATCTGTGGGATGTTGGTACAACATCAGTCATGTCTCCTAGTGCCTGGCACAGCTGATGTATGGCTACCTGTCACACTGGCACCTGATGACACTGTGGTCATCCATATGGTCCAGGTACCAGCCAGCCATTCATGACCTCCCTGAATTGCAGATCAGCACACCAGATCCTCCCATGTTACCCCCACAACACACACTCTCACTTGCAGTCAAATAAGACATCATTCTGTCAAACCAAACCTGTGACTAACAGCTGCTATGCCATGATGGTATGATGACCCAGGCAGGGCTGGCCGAAGAGTTTCTGCCGCACTAGGCAGAAAATCTAGCCTCGCTACCCTCTCCCCTACTGCTGCTCTCCCCAGCCACTGAACATCCCCACAGACCATTGAAAAATCACCCGGTTAAAATCAGAGCAGTCTGTGGGCTGTAACGGGCGCTATCCATTTAGTGATAATATTCGGCCACTAACTGGACATCTAAAATGGCTAAAATTAGGTCAAGTGAATAGCTATCTGAACTTCAGCCAGTGTTTGCTATCCGCTTAGAAGCTGAATGTCACTGCTAAACAGACAGCAACGCCACTAGCCGGTGAGCCGAGGTATTTAGCAGCTGAAGCACAATGTTTTCCACCACCGAATACCTGGTTTTAAATCAAACGCCAGCAGCTCAGTGCTTTTCACTAGCTTAGCCACTGCCGCTGAAGATGCTCCTTGATAAACTTTAGCATTAATAACCTGCACCTCCAAAGTAAGCCTCGGAACACATGACCTCTCTGAGCATCAGAAAGAAACCCTTTGACAGCCATATACGCCAGAGCTCTGACTCTAGGGCCCTCCTGCTTTCTGGGAAAAGACTTTGGGAATCCTACAGCACCCACAGGAGTGACCGTCACGCTCAAACACATTTAATCACAATTAAAATCACATCCCGGTTTGATGAAAATTAAGAAGCGCGCTCAAGCTCTTTCATAATGGAATATTGTTCCTGCCTTGCTCTTCATGTTTGACATAGTTTGTGATGTCCTGGTTATAGAAAAAATTAAATTATTGACTTTGTTTTTCTTTGTGACGGGTCTGCATAAAGCTCTTAAGAGCATGGTTTCCTTTGTTCCAGTTTAATAGAAGTTTGAGATCTGGTTGCAAAAGCTATGTGCAATACATATTAAAATGAGCTAGCTCTTACTGACTGTAGAGCTACTGAATGACTTCCTGTTTAGAGAAAACAAAAACTTACTAAAGTATGTTACAGCACAGAATCTTTCTGCAGGCAATAAAGTCTAATTTATTGGAGTTTTTATTCTTGGTTATAGCGGGGCTTCATCTTACCAATACATTTAGTTAAACAAAAGAGACCAGGCAAGGTTCATATTAATTCAGTTTTAAAAATCCAAATGCAATTAAAGTGTCAATAGCATCCTGATTAAATCTGACGTTTGCTCCCCCACCTTTTTTCCACTACCAGTTGCCTTCTCAGCAGCATCGATTCAGCATCGTTAACCTTTCTTTATTGCTTGTTTATGCTTCTCCGTTACTTTAAAACATCAATAAGAAGTGTTTAAAAAAAGGACGGGGGTAACAAACAAAGAGACAGGGAGGAAAGGTCAGGAGTTTTTGAAAGGGGGAACCTGCTGACTGGAGGAAGCTTTAATGAACAGGTTGACAGAAGGGAAAGGTTAGGGGGGTTCTGCCCACAGCATTGTACTGTGATCCGCTGCTTCGCAGACAGCAGAGGATGAACACCGCTGAACTACAGAGGTGCTGGCGGTAGCCCGAAGCAAATGACAAGTTCTTTACTATAATGCACATGATAAAGGCACCCGAGTGTAGTTCTACTGGCAAGGAACATTATTTTGGGTTTAAAAAACAAGGGCAGTCATGCATATTCTGTCTATAAATGAGAGGGAGCTGACCTATTCATTTCTACTGTGCAGGGTTTGTTTGTATTTTTCTCCTCTTGCTATATCCTTTTGAATCTTGCTACTGTGGCAGCATTTAAGGTTAGAAAGCAAAGATGTGCCAAGTTCATACTAAGGCAAAGTTTTATTTTTCTTTACTTTGCAACAAAATGTAGGAAGAAGAATCCAACACTGTCATGCAAAGACCAGAATGAAAGTCTGGCACTCATGTGCAGTTTCAAGGAAGCACTGCCCAATTTTTTTTTGTGTTTATGGGTGGAGGCTTCTGACAATGTTAGCTGTGCCCAAAGGTGTTATAGTAATTTAGCACACTCAAGAGGATGCCACCTGGTGGACCTGAAGCATCGACCAAGAGCATACTGTAGTGGCGGAGGATCATATTTGATATCTTGCCAACCTTTCAGTCCCATACAAAAACCTGCCCATTCCCCTCATCTTCAAAACTGTTGTAAAAATGATAGACAGCATATCTTTTTCTCACTTGACTATGCAAAGTCCTAAATGCAGGGCTTTTTGTTTTGTTTTTTTGTAGCTAAAGTCCCATTGTGGCATTGCAATGTTGATAACTCTTTGGAATGATTGCTTATCCCAGTTCATCTCTGTATCAGGGGCCATAGATTGCAGAAACCGTGATGCCACTCAATGAATGTACAGGTGATGTGCAATAAAAAACATGTTTAGTTCTATAATGCAGCTTATACAGTACATATCCCTTATGTGCTCTATCAACAGATGATGCACATCCAGGCACGTTCAGGCAGCACTTTGCACAACCTGAGGGACTGTCACAGAGCACAGCACCAGAAAACCAGTCACAAGCACATCCATCACAAGGGGAGCAGCGAGCCAAAACCTTAACACAGCTGCAGCAGGGGGTGGAGTGTAATCGTGCCTGGGAGCTGATGCGGTGTCTCCAACTTACCGCGGAGCTGTGCTGCAGGTCGGAGCTGGTAACCTGCTGGGTCAACTGCAGGCGCAGTGTGGACGGCCCAGGTGTGGAGGACCCCCCTGATCCCTACAAAGCCCGGCGGGAGCAGAGCTTTGGTGGAGGAGTGTAATCGTGCCTGGAAGCTGATGCGGTGTCTCCAACTTACCGCGGAGCTGTGCTGCAGGTCAGAGCTGGTAACCTGCTGGGTCAACTGCAGGCGCGGGGTGGACGGCCCAGGTGTGGAGGACCCCCCCGATCCCTACAAAGCCCGGCGGGAGCAGAGCTTTGGTGGAGGAGTGTAATCATGCCTGGGAGCTGACGCTGTGTCTCCAACTTACCGCGGAGCTGTGCTGCAGGTCGGAGCTGGTAACCTGCTGGGTCAACTGCAGGCGCGGGGTGGAAGGCCCAGGTGTGGAGGACCCCCCCCCCCGATCCCTACAAAGCCCGGCGGGAGCACAGCTTTGGTGGAGGAGTGTAATCGTGCCTGGGAGCTGACCCGGTGTCTCCAACTTACCGCGGAGCTGTGCTGCAGGTTGGAGCTGGTAACCTGCTGGGTCAACTGCAGGTGCGGGGTGGACGGCCCAGGTGTGGAGGACCCCCCCCGATCCCTACAAAGCCTGGCGGGTATACACGCGGCTGCGTGTTCGCGGCCGGCGTGGTCGTGTCCTAAGGGGCGTGTCACAAGGGGCAGGACATGCCCCTTTGACGCCCCTTCGACGCTTCTGAGCCAGCTGGAAGTTGATCGTGTCTGCTTATGGGGAAACGGAAAGCAAAGCCTGCCGCTTCAACGACAACTCGCGGTGGTGCACCTGGAGGTAAGGTGGGCCCCATGGACAGACATGTAACTTCTCTGCAGCCTGCTACACAGTCACCGGAAGGTGCTTCTTTAAGCCCAGAAACCCGGTCACCACCTCCTCTCCCCCAATTTCCACTTTCGTCTACTTTTGTGGATATTCCTCCAGTGGATGAAGTTCCCATCCTTTGCCCAGTGGTTCCCATTGTGCCTGAGGACCCTGTTGCTTCTCCCTCTGGGGAGGTTACCCTTATGGATATTTGGACTGCCATTAAGAAAATTAATGTTCGTTTATCTGGCACTGTTTCTTCGCTTTGTACTTTTTCTCATGATGTTGTTGGTAAAATGAAAGTGGTTGATCAACACCTTCATTCTCTAATAGGGTCGACAGCCCGTACTGACTCCCAGCTTCAGGTGTGTTTTGATAATAATGTGGCTTTGGTGAAAGAGCTTTCAGCTGTTTCATATCATTTAGAGCTTGTGGAGAATCAGTTTCGGGCTCGAAACCTTCATTTCCTTAATTTTCCTTCTACTCATCTTCTCTCTTCTGATGTGTTGTTAAAAAAATATTTTACTGAGATACTTCAAATGAAAGAAACTATAGAAGTAGTCCAAATGTTTTCCTTTTCGAATGCCCTTCGGATGGCGCCAACTGCTGAGGGGGACTTACCTCTTCCTCAGGATTCGGTTGCCCAAAACTTGACTGCGTTTTTGGAGGACTCCTTGGATGTTATCCCCAAGCGTTGTACATTGGTGGTAACATTTTGCTCGGAGTCTGATAAATTAAAGGTATTGCGTGCTTATTTCAAACATAAAGATTTGGTGTTCTGTGGGTTCAAACTTCAGGTGTTTCCAGACATAGGTCTGACTACTCAGTGTCGTCGTAAGCAATTTTTGGATCTGAAAACTAGGGTGCTTGCGTTGGGGGCTTCATTCTTCCTTAAATTTCCCTGTCGTTGTCTTATTGTGTTTGATGGGCAGAATTATGTCTTTACAGAGGTGGTTCAGCTCCAGAAATTTTTGTCTAGTAAGGAAAATGTGGGGAATTAAGTAGGTGGGATGTTTATATAGTGCTCCCTTTTGTGGGGACTGGTTTTCCAGACCCCTTATTGCTTTGTATTATACTTTGTGATATTTAGGGTTAATCTCCTTCCTTTAATGTGACTTTATGTTATGTGATGGATTTATTCTTGAAGTTTGAATTTTTTAGTGGTGTATTATTTTTCTTATCCCTGATTACTGTATTTCAAGAAAATGCAAAATAAAGAATTAAAAAAAAAACAAAAAACACAGCTGCAGCAGGAAGATACACCAGGGACTATTGTAACCTGTTCCTTGTGGTCTCCCTCTGAATCATCTATCTCCTCTTCAATCTGTTCAAAACTCAGCTGCATGACTTATCTTCTGCTAGTAGAGCTATGCTCATGTAACCCCTCTTCTAAAATACCTTCACTGGTTCCCTATCAGTTTCCGTATCCAGTTCAAATTTCCCCTACTGACCTACAGGTTGTCATGAGGTGCAGCGGTCAGAGCCCATGGAGATAGGGGATTCTGAACAAAACGGAGCTAACTTTGACAGCTCAGGGATACACATGGCCAAAGGTTGCCATAGGAACTATACACAAGCTATTTCACGTGGTGTAGGGGAACGCCCAGACTCAAAGCTAGCTCGTGGCTCATCAGGGGATGAGGGGCAGCTGACAAGGGGAGGAGCCAACATCACAAGCTATGCAGTTAAAAATCACTCACCTGAGAATAGTGCAGGAGCGGCTAAAGGGAGACATGCAAAAGAGAGAACTGCTGAGGAGAGACGTGCTGGCAGGGAGAGAAGTCCCGATAGCAGGAGAACTCCAAGCAAGGAGAGAAGCTTGAGAGGCAGGAGAGAAGTATCTCCATGCTGGTTAAAACCTATTGCTGACCAAAGGAGACTATCAGGGAGGTGCAGTGCTGAGAATCCCAGGAAGGGCTGTTTGGAAGAGCAGTGCACAGCTGACCAGTGCTTCCGAGAACCTTGCTACAGAGGAAGCAGAGGTAGTAGCTCTGAGGCCAGGCTAAGGCAAGACCAGTCACCCAGCACAAGGTACCAAGCAGGAGAAAACCATTATCCTGAAGATAATTTGGTGCCAAGGAGAAAGCCTAAACAGACACGGAGTGAAAAGCCTTCCCATGAGCAGAGCTGTGCTCGAGGGAGGAACGTTGAAGGGAAACTGCCAGAAGGTAACCTTATTCTTCCTAATAGGAGAAGCTTAGACTATAGCAGTCAGCCCTGTACTTACCAAGAATTATGTGCCGCCTCTGAGAGAGACTATAGTAATTACGGTAATTACCCATTCACCTCTAGGTTGGTGGGGGAAGGGAACTCCCAGAGCTATAGAGAGGAACTCAGCAGTCAGAACAGAAGTTTCACTCACCGGGAAACTTACCCAGATATAGAAGAGATGCAATGTTATCTGTGTGAGGAGTCTAACGGTGATATTTACATGGACTGTACATATACCTTATCTGATAGCATATCTTCTCTATGCTGAAGAGCTGTAGGAGCTAATTCATAAAGAAAACAGACAGGAAGAGTTTTGTGAAGGAAACTGTTTTCTTTTACCATTTTTGCCTCCATTGTGAAAGCTGAAGATAAGCATATCCTTTGTTCAAAAGTTTCTTTAACTTTGATACCAGACGTATGGTTTTTGTGTTGCCTTATTTCATTGTGTGAAAATCCAGCCTTGGGAAGGGAATAAATCCTGTTTAAAATCCTTATCACTCTGACTACAACTACTTTCTTTTTGCTAAAGTTGTGGAACTACAAATCCCAGAGGGCATTGCCAAGCCTCTCTACTATACTCCACAGCTATTAAAGAACTTACCCTGCTAATCCACCCATGCCTATGGCCTCTGGGGGGGTGAGTGGGCGACAAGGTGCATTCATGCTGTGACTCCTCACTACCTTTCCTCTCTTGTCTCACCCTACACCCCTCCTCGAGAACTCCGCACCTCTGGCAGGTCCCTTTTATCTGTGCCCTTCTCTTTCCACGTCCACCTCCAGACTTCATTCATTCCACCTTGCTGCTCCATATGCCTGGAACAAACTACCTGAGTCTGTGTGTCAGGCTCCTTCTCTAGCCTTATTCAAATCCAGGCTAAAACCTCACCTCTTTGAAGCCACTTTTGGATCCTGTCCACTACTTATGTGTATCCTACCATACTCTAGTCCCCAGTCTTGCTATGTGTTTTGTCTTATTTGGAGCATTGTACACCTGGCCTGACACTGGTCTGAGCCAGTTTTACAGAAGTTGAGAAGCACCCATTTCAGCTAAGGGCAAACCTTTCTATCTTCTCTGCTGGTTTAAAACTATAAATTCTAACTGTTGATTTTTTGGGGAATTGCTATTATAGCGTTCAACTATGGTTTTAGACTAAACTTGGGGGCATTTTGACTGCTTTCCTTGTATAGACTTACATCAGATATCTGTGTGTGTGGCAAATACAGAGTTAAAACTAAAAAACTAGGTTTTTTACTCCTGCTGCACTGGTTGGTGAAACCCTATTCCCAGGGATGAGCTGATTTGGAGCATTGTACACCTGGCCTGACACTGGTCTGAGCCAGTTTTACAAAGCTGAGAGGCACCCATTTCAGCTAAGGGCAAACCTTCTATCTTCTCTGCTGGCTTAAAACTATAAATTCTAACTGTTGATTTTTGGGGGAATTACTATTATAGCGTTTAACTGTGGTTTTAGACTAAACTTGGGGGCATTTTGACTGCTTTCCTTGTATAGACTTATATCAGATATCGGTGTGTGCCCACGGTTCAGGAACAGCCTACTCGCCAGAGACACTTAGGTTCCCGCCCACCCTACCCCTCACCCCACCCACCCCAGAGGCTAAATTGCCTTTATAGTGGTCACCTCCGTGCCATCTATCCTTTCTTACTTGGGTTAAAGTCCACATCTTCTTCATCCTTTCTTCTTCTTCTTCCTCTTCTGGGACTGCTTAACCAACATGTCATGTATTCAGTGCAATAATTGTGGTACTTTCATTCCAAGATGAATCATTTGGAGCATAAGAGCTTGTCCTATGTGCCTCAAGTCAGCTGCCATGCATGACGAATTAACTCTACTAAGGAAAGACCTAGCTGCCATGCATAAAGAAGTGACTCTACTGAGGGAGGAAATGGCTGCAATGAAACACACCTCTTCTAGGATACAAACTGAACAAAGTCCACCACCGCTCCCACAAAGAATCAAACACCCCAGGAACAAATGGATCACAGTGGGTTTTGGAAGATTGCGACCTGTAACACAGAGATATCCTATACATCAAGAGATATCCCTGCATAATGCCTTCTCTGCCTTGGCTAATGAAGATGCTCAATCCAAAGAAACTGAAGGGCCCTTAAATGAGTCAGACAATGCCCAATCTCCTGCTAAAGCATCAAATATGAAGAAAACCTCACCAAACAGAAAACTATTACTACATGGAGACTCCATCATCAGAGGCACCAACTTGGGAACACAGTTCAAAGGAGATAAGATAGTCATGTGCCTACCAGGCTCGACAGCCAGCAGGAATACAAATCAAGCTGTTGAAGTACTTAGCGCAAAAAGTGAACACTCCAAACTTGATGTTGTTATCCACTTGGGCACAAATGACCTGGCTAGAAACAGTGCCTCTACAGTCCAAAAGGACTTCCAATCTCTGGGAGAGAAACTCAAGCCCATTGTTAACACTGTAGCATTCTCAGAGATTCTGCCTGTTCTTGGTAAGGGAACAAAAAGGCTGCATCGCATTAACAGCTTTAATACATGGCTCCAGACCTGGAGCAAACAAGAAGGATTCACATTTACTGGCGACTGGGGAAACAGATGGACCAACAAGAGACTATACTGTGCTGATGGACTACATCTCTCTGTCGCAGGGAAAAGAATCCTAAGTGAAAAATTCAGGCAGTATGTGGATATGCATTTAAACTAGGAAAAGGGGGTGACGGATGTGGAAGGTCAAGACCTGCACGCCACCCCCTGCAAAAGCAGAATAACATCAGAAACAGCCACACTTTTAAACCACACATTAAAAACAAGTGGGAAGATGTTGGCAGAACAAAATCAATGCAAAATACACACAAGCCAGGTAAATGCTGGAAAGCAATGAGCACAAATGCTCGAAACTTAGCCAACAAAGTTCCGGACCTGGAAGCCCTAATGGTGGAAATGGATTTGGACATTGTGGCAATTACAGAAACATGGTTTAATGAATCACATGATTGGGATATAGCCATATCTGGCTATAATCTATTCAGAAGAGACAGAAAAAATGAAAAAGGAGGAGGAGTAGCCTTGTATGTCAAAAGCAATATTAAAGCTACTGAAATGCAGAGGACATGGGGAAAAGAAGAAGCACTCTGGATTGCTTTGGAAAGAGGAGCTGGCACTGTCATCCATACTGCTGTAGTCTACAGACCTCTGACTCAAATTGAAGAGATAGATAATGAATTGATTATAGATATTGCCAAGATAGCCATAAAGGGGGAAGCGATCATTTCGGGTGACTTTAATCTACCTGATGTGGATTGGATTACTCCTTCTGCACATCTGGAAAGAAGCAAAAAAAATTGTAGATGCTCTCCAAGATGCATCACTTAGACAAATGGTCATGAAAACAACCAGGGAAAGCTCAACGCTGGATTTAGTGCTCACCAACGGTGATAGCCTGTCGAAGGTCTGCATGAGTGCCCCTGTGAGCAACAGCGATCATCACACGGTGTAGTTTGAGATAAAAGTCATGGTACAGGCCAAACATAGCAAGCTCAAAGTCCTAAACTTCAAAAACACTGACTTCAAAAATATGGCCGAGTACCTAAAGGAGGAGATGACAGAGTGGAAGGAGATAAGGGAAGTGGAATTGCAATGGGCTAAACTAAAGGTGGCAATAAAAGGGGCAACAGATAAATATGTAAAAAAAGTAAATAAAAACAAGAGGAGAAGGAAACCTATTTGGTTTTCCAAAGAAGTGGCTGCTCAAATAAAGGCAAAAACCACAGCTTTCGCAAAATTCAAAAGCTTGCAAACAGAAGAACACAGAAATAAATACAGGATCAAACTCAAAGAATCAAAAAGAGAAATAAGGATAGCAAAATCAAAGGCTGAGGAAAAGATGGCTAAAGATGTTAAGGG
Organism: Ichthyophis bannanicus; assembly: GCA_033557465.1. Lineage (NCBI taxonomy): Eukaryota > Metazoa > Chordata > Amphibia > Gymnophiona > Ichthyophiidae > Ichthyophis > Ichthyophis bannanicus. The sequence continues at coordinate 956,210,496 of CM066034.1, read as the reverse complement.
TGGCGACAAAACTTTCTTCAGGTATATTCGGGAAAGGAAGAAGATCAGAGTTGGAATTGCAGGACTCAGAAGTGCTGGGAAAGGACTCGTGGAAAGTGACATAGAAAAAGCGAAATTGCTAAACAAATACTTCTGCTTTGTTTTTACTAAAGAAAATCCTGGAGTTGGACCAGCTGTGACTCCCAAATATAAAAACGGGAATGAATTAGATATCACATCATTCACAGAAGATGAGGTGTTGGAACAACTTGGTAAACTGAAAGTGGACAAAGCCATGGGACCGGATGGGATACATCCCAGGATACTGAAAGAGCTCAGAGAGGTTCTTGCAGGGCCGTTAAAGGATGTATTCAACAGATCCTTGGAAACAGGAGAGGTTCCTTAGGACTGGAGAATGGCTGATGTCATACCTCTACACAAAAGTGGTGACAGGGAAGAAGTGTCAAACTACAGACCCGTGAACCTTACTTCAGTGGCGGGAAAAGAATGGAGGAGCTCCTGAAAGAGCGAATAGTGAACTTTCTCAAAACCAACAAGTTGCAAGATCCGAGGCAACATGTTTTTACTGAAGGACGGTCTTGCCAAACAAATCTGATTGAGTTCTTTGACTGTGTGACCAAGGAATTAGATCAGGGGCATGCAATGGATGTCATCTACCTGGATTTCAGCAAAGCCTTTGATACTGTTACTCATAGGAGGCTTGTCAACAAACTCAGTAGCTTAGGGATGGGTCCCAAGATGGTGAACTGGATTAGAAATTGGTTGACTGACAGATGACAGAAGGTGATGGTACATGGAGCTCACTCGGATGAAAGGAAGGTGATTAGCAGGGTGCCCCAGGGTTCGGTCCTGGGCCCAGCACTGTTCAATGTATTTGTGAGGGATATTGCTGAAGGTCTGAATGGAAAAGTCTGTCTTTATGCAGATGACACAAAAATTTGCAACAGAGTGGACTCCCCCGAGGGAGTGGATAACATGAGGAAAGATCTACAAAAACTGGAAGAATGGTCTAATGCTTGGCAATTAAGATTTAATGCGAAAAAAGTGCAGTGTCATGCACTTAGGTAGCAGAAATCCAAGGGAAATGTACGCAATAGGGGGCGACAGGTTGGTGTGCATGGTTCAGGTGAAAGACCTTGGTGTGATTATCTCTGATGATCTCAATGTGGCAAAACAGTGCGACAAGGCGGTGGCAAAAGCCAGGAGGATGTTGGGCTGCATACAAAGAGGGATTACCAGCAGAAAGAAAGAGGTACTTATGCCACTGTACAGTTCGCTGGTGAGGCCTCACTTGGAATACTGTGTTCAGTTTTGGAGACCATATCTTTCAAAAGATGTAAAAAGACTGGAAACTGTTCAGAGGAAGCGACCAAAATGATTTGGAGCCTGCATAAGAAACCCTATGCGAAGAGATTGAAGGCCTACATATGTACACTTTGGAGGAGAGGAGGGATAGTGGAGGGATTCAGACCTTTAAATACTTAAAGAGGAACGATGAACAAACAAACCTCTTCCAAAGACGGGGAAGCTGCAAAACATGAAGCTGCAAGGTGGAAAATTGCAAGGCAATGTCAGGAAATATTTTTTCACTGATAGGGTGGTGGATGCTTGGAATGCTCTCCCGATGGAAGTGGTGGGGGCAAACACGGTGATGGAATTCAAAACAGCATGGGACAAGCACTGCGGATCCCTTTATAGCAACAGGATAAAAACAAAATAAACTGAACCATCTAACTTCTCAACAAATAGGGGTGTCCAACATGGAGTGGTGGGTCCACCCTAAACAAAGACATGGGGAGGGGTGGCCTGCACAGAGCGATGGGTGCACCTACTCGCGCCGTATATTTGCTGGGCAGACTGGATGGACCATGCTGGTCTTTATCTGCCGTCATTTACTATGTTACTATGTCTAGATTACATTGTAAGCTCTGATGAGCAAGGACTGTATTTTACAACTATATGTACAGCGCTGCATACTTCTTGCAATGTTATACAAATGATTATTAGTAGTAATAGTAGTAATCAGCAGAATGCACTCTTGGCTATGGAGCATTGTCCTGAAGATCTGCTGGGACCAGCCCCTCTGGAACCACCATCACTACCATTCCCCATCAATGAGGTCCTGGAGGATGAGGAAGCACTGGAGGATGAGGGCTTGAAGAGGGATCTCGGGAAGATACCCACCCTCACTCTCAAGCTGGTAGCAGATATGGAGGAGTTGAAAACCTACATGGCCCCAGCAAGAGAAAGCACAGTTACTTACCTGTAACAGGTGATCTCTGGGAACAGCAGGAATAAATCTTCACATATGGGTATCATCGGTACCGACGGAGCCTGCGCGGGAACGCTCCCCAGCGTCCAGTAAGAAAGCTTTTGGGAGCATCCCACAGCGCCTGCGCGCTGCCTTCCCGCCTTTCCTAACCGCCTCTCTCCAGTTTGAGTTTTAAAGCTGAGACAAAGAGAGAGAGAGGAAAGGAAAGATAGATAGAGAGATACAACTCCTAGGGGAGGTGGGTGGGTTGTGAAGACTTATTCCTGCTGTTCCCAGAGATCACCTGTTACAGGTAAGTAACTGTGCTATCTCCAGGAACAAGCAGGAATGAGTCTTCACATATGGGGACTCCCTAGCTGTAGATGCCAGGGAGAAACCCCAGGTTGTGTGTCCTTTAAAAGGACTCTACCTCCTCCCATGGATCTCTGGCATCCGACCAGGGTAGGTGGGTAGGAGTTGATTAGGAATGGAACAGGTGTTTGAGAACAGCCTGACCAAATGAGGCATCCCGGCGGGAGTCCTTGTCCAAACAGTAATGGGCTGTGAAGGTATGAACCGAGGCCCAGGTGGCCGCTCGACAGATTTGGTCGATGGACACAGAGTTTAGATGAGCCATTGAGGCTGCCATGGCTCTCACATTGTGAGCTGTGACATGGCCCTCCAGAGAAATGTTCCTACTCTGGTAGGCGAAAGAAATACACTGAGCAATCCAGTTGGACAGTGTTTTCTTAGAGACTGGAAGTCCTAAATGAGAAGGATCAAAAGCAACAAAGAGTTGAGAAGACTTCCTATGCTGCTGTGTTCTTTGCAAGTAAAAAGCGAGAGCTCTCTTACAATCCAAGGTATGAAGATTCCTCTCTGCACTTGATGCATGAGGTCCTGGAAAAAAGACAGGTAAATATACCTCTTGGTTCAGATGAAAAGGCGAGACCACTTTAGGCATAAAGTGTGGATTGGTCCTGAGGACTACCTTATTATGATGGAACCTTGTATAAGGTGGATTATCTACCAAAGCTTGCAATTCACTGATGTGGCGTGCTGAGGTGACTGCAATGAGAAAAATAACTTTCCAAGAAAGAAATTTCAAGGAGGTGGTGGCTAAAGGTTCAAAGGGTGGCTTCATAAGCTGGCCAAGAACCAGGTTTAAGTCCCATGCCACTGGAGGTGGTCTAATGGGAGGTTTAGTTAAAAGAAGGCCTCTCATGAACCTTGCTATAAGAGGATGAGAGGAAATAGGTTGTCCATTGAGAGGCTTGAGGGATGCTGCAATAGCACTCAAATGGACTCTTACTGAATTCGTTTTCAGACCTGCATGGGATAGATGCAGGAGATACTCTAGTAGAGAATTCAGAGGTATTGCAAGAGGGTTTAGACCTTTCCCTGAACACCAAATGGTAAATCTTTTCCATTTGAAAGCATAGGAACGTCTAGTAGAAGGCTTTCTAGAGGCATGAATAACATCTCTGACTTGCTGAGAGAGATGAAAATCTTGAAGGTCTAGGCCCTCGGCAACCAAGCCCTGAGATGGAGCGACTGGGGGTTTGGGTGCCACAACGTTCCCTCTTCCTGGGACAGAAGGTCTGGTGCAGAGCCCAAGTCCAGGGAAGGAGCTTGAGAGAGATGCAGAAGTAGAGGGTACCACACTTGGCGTGGCCAATATGGTGCTATGAAGATCATGGTCCCTTGATCTCTCTGAAGCTTGAACAGTGTCTTGGGAATTAGGGGAATTGGTGGAAAGGCATAAAGGAAGTCTTGACCCCAGTGAAGGAGGAAGGCATCCTTGGCCTGAACTCCCTGACACGGAATTCTGGAACAGAACCGGGGAAGTTTGGCATTCCACGGACTTGCAAAGAGGTCTATGTCCGGGGTTCCCCAAATTCGAAAAATCCTGGCTACCTGGTCCATGTGGAGGGACCACTCGTGTGGAAGCAGAACTCGAATGAGTCTGTCCGCCCAAGAGTTTTGAACGCCTGGAAGATAAACTGCCAGAAGATGGATCTGATGCTCTCTGGCGAAGGCCCACAGTCGCAAAGCTTCGTTGCAAAGCGACAGAGAGCCAGTCCCGCCCTGCTTGTTTACATAGAACATGGCTACTTGGTTGTCCGTATGGATGAGGACTGTCCTGTAGCTGAGAAGGGAATGGAACACTCTGAGAGCTAAGAATATTGCTCTGAGTTCCAAGAGATTGATATGCAGAGAAGTCTCCTGTGGAGACCAGATGCCCTGGGTGGAGAGATCCTGCAGATGAGCTCCCCAACCCATTGGAGAAGCATCTGTTGTCAGAGTTGCCTGGGGTAGCGACTGCTGAAAAGGGGACCCCAGCAACAGATTTGGAGGGGACTTCCACCACTGGAGAGGCCAAAATAGGCGACTGGAGTTTGCTATTTTGTCTGACAGGCAACCTGATGCCTGAGTCCATTGGGTGGACAAAGTCCATTGAGCTGCCCTCATGTGAAGGCGAACATATGGAACCACATGCACGGTGGATGCCATGTGGCCTAATAGTTGTAACATCTCTCGAGCAGTTAAATGGGATTTTAACTGTATCTGGGAGGCTAACTGCACCAAGCGTAGGCAACAGGCCTGAGGAAGATAGGCCCTTGCAGTTGTGGTATCCAGCAAGGCCCCTATAAACTCCAGCGACTGAGTAGGGGTGAGATGGGATTTAGGGATATTTATTATCAGTCCCAAATACTGAAGGACACGCATTGTGCAGGATAGAGAAATCTGGGCCTCTGACTGGGATGGAGCTCGAATGAGCCAGTCGTCCAGATATGGGAAAACGAATATTCCTACAGTGCGTAGAAATGCAGCTACTACTGCCATGCATTTCGTGAACACCCTTGGTGCAGAGGCCAGACCGAAAGGAAGCACCCTGTATTGGTAGTGCTTTCCTTGAAAAAGGAACCAAAGGATCCTTCTGTGTGTTGGATGGATGAGGACATGGGTGTACGCATCCTTGAGATCTAGAGAACAAAGCCAGTCCTGACTCTGAAGGTATGGCAGCAGAGTACCGAGAGAAATCATCTTGAATTTCTCTTTGAATAGAAACTTGTTCAATTCTCTGAGATCTAATATGGGTCTGTAGCCCCCTGTTTTCTTTGGAATAAGAAAATAAGGGGAGTAGAACCCTGAGCCCTGTTGAAGAAGTGGTACTTCTTCTTTTGCCCCCTGGGCAAGAAGGGTAGCAATCTCCTGACCCAGAAGGTTGAGGAGAGATGTTGGAGAATTGAACTGTTTCACCATGGTGTGGGGAGGAAGGTTTAAGAAATGAAGCTTGTACCCCTCCCTTATAATGGAGAGGGTCTATTGCTCTGCTGTGATTTGCTCCCATCTGGGAGCAAAGTAAGCCAACCTTCCTGGAATGGTGAGGGGCTCTGGTTCTTCCAGAGCTAGAAAGGCTAAGTTCTCTAGTTGCAAGTCAAAGGCCCTGAGGAGGCTGAGGCTGCTGGGCCGTGGGAGGCCTGGCAGCCTTTGACTTGACCTGTTTAGGTGGTTGCTGATGCTTTGCAGCAAAACGACCTGCAGAAGATGCCTGCTGACCATAAGCAGGATAGTATCTTCCCTTTATAGAAAAAGGTGTCTTTTTGAACAATCTTTTCTTAGCAGGCGCAGAGGTAGACTTTGAAAGTCGATCCAAAGCAGAGTTCTCAGCATCCATCTGAGTGGCCTTTGCTTTCCAATCCCTGCCAAAAAGGTTTTCACTTGTACAAAGAAGATTTCCCAGTTCATCTTGGACCCAAAGTTCCAAATCAGAGGATTATAACCAAGCAGTTCTGTGTGCACCTATGGCAATAGCCGAGGCTCTGCTTACACACTCAAAAGAGTCAAAGGCTGCACGGTTGGAAAATTTGGAAACATTTTGGGCATGTTTAAGCCAAGTGAGAAATTCCTGCCTTTTATCTTCTGAAATAAAAGGGGCTGAAGTCTGCAGATGATCTGTGACTTCTTTTAGAAACATCCCTATATAGAGACTATAGGAGTTGATTCTGGCAGCAAGCATATTAGTTTGGAAAACCCTTCGGCCAAAAGCATCAAGGGTCCTGCATTCACGTCCTGGAGGATTAGATGAGTGTCTCTTTGCACTCTTTATTTTCATCATGGCAGACTCTACCACAATAGAGTGGTGAGGCAGCTGAGACTTATGAAAGCCTGGACAAGGAGGGATACGGTACATGGTGTCTAATCTACAAGAATGAGGAGAGGTGGTAAGAGGAGTCTCCCACATGCTCAACATGAGATCATAGAGGATCTCATGAATAGTTAAAGTAGCTGCTTCTTTAGGAGCCTTAGGATATTGCAAAATATCTAATTGCTTGGCTCTAGGCTCTGACTCAGGGGCCACTGTAATGGAGAGGCCCCTAGCCACTTCCCTAATAAAGTCCTGAAAAGACAAGTCTTCTGGAGGAGACATTCTTCGTTTTGGAGAATCAGACTCCTGAGGAAGAAGTACCGGTGCCTCGACAGAAACCTCCGACTCATCAGAGCCTTTGGAGGAATCGAAGTATCGCCTGTCTGGATGCTCCTGTAAAGCCCGATACGCGTACTGAGTGGGATCGACATTGGGAGTAAGTGGTACCGGTTCGGTACCGATGGGCATCATAGGACAGGGTACCGCTGCAGTCGACACTGAAGCCGATGTCGATGCAATCGGTACCGGCACCGGCAATGGAGACTGTCGCGGTACCGGAGGCGTCGAAGCCTGCATAAACGCCATTAGGGTGCGCTGCATGGACAGAATCTTCTGATCCATCAACGCCACCAGAGTCTGGATGTCGGTACCAGTGGAGGGCACCGGTACCCCAGAACACGGCAACAAGTGATCGGTCGAGGCCGAGCCATCGATGTCAACCTGTGACCCCATAGACAATGCTTTGGAAGCCGGAACTTCCCGCCGGGGTAGTTTTGCCGGTGCGGAATCCTCGAGGACAAGCCCAGAGGCATCTCGATGCTTAGAGGGAGATTTGCCCTTCGAGGACCGGCTAGATTTATGTTTGGTTACCTGAGATCCATGGGAGGAAGAAGAAGCCCTGGAAGACGTCGATGCCACCGAGGCTGCATCAGAGGGAAACAGGGTATTGAGCTTGGCTGCTCGGTTCTGCCGACCTCTTTTAGACATCATGGTACAGGACACACAATCCGTGATGGAATGGTCAGGACCCAAACATTTTAGACACCAATCATGGGTGTCGGTGACAGAAATAGTACTGCCACACTTCGTGCACTTTTTGAACCCGGAAGCGGGCTTCTCCATGAGGAGAAAAAATGTTCAGGCCTAAGGCCCCAACCGAAAATGCACAGTTGAAGAAAGAAAAGTTTATTTTGGTTTTTTTTGTAAGAAAGAAAAGAAAAGACCAGCGGTACCGGTCTGACGTCGAAGAAGGCAGACGCGACACAGAAAAATAAAGAAAAAAATAAAGAAATTCTTCTGCGGTGACAGGAACACGACCTGCTGGCTCCGCGGAAAAGAAGAACTGGAGAGAGGCGGTTAGGAAAGGCGGGAAGGCTGCGTGCAGGCGCTGTGGGATGCTCCCAAAAGCTTTCTTACTGGACGCTGGGGAGCGTTCCCGCGCAGGCTCCGTCGGTACCGACGATACCCATATGTGAAGACTCATTCCTGCTTGTTCCTGGAGATATATCAGATCAGCCTTACTGTCTCCCTGCAACAAATATCTATCTATCTGGCATCTATTGCTGTGGCAACTATTTCCAGCAGGGAAGCGGTCATCCATGTCATTTTGAACCCAGGCAAAAACAGGACAGGAGTGGCTTGGCTTCATTCTTGCCCCCTCCCCCACTGGACACTAGAGAGACTCCCACTAATAGCTGGGGAACCAGAGGCAAGGTATTATGGTTGTTGTTGTGGTTAGGGGTATCATGACTATTGTCAGGGGTTGGGAGAGGGAGCAGGACAGGGGGTGTATATATAGTGGCTCTGATGGTTAGAGCACTGGCTTGGGCACCAAAAAAACAGGGTTTGATTCCAACTAGTGCTCCTTGTTGCATTGGGCAAGTTACATAACCCTCCATTGCCTCAGAAAAATCCAATTTAACAATGTCCCTGTTTAATGTAGATTACCAAGTTTAGGTTACAAGGAACATTGACTGAAATCATAAATCAGTATAAAAAAACTTGTTAAATAAATGAAATATACATCAGAGGTTTTGAGGGGAGTGGGTTGAATATCTGCCTCAGACTGCAGGCGCTCCAATTCCAAAACCAATGAAATTCATCCCCAACAGTCTGGCTATTGTGGTTGACACAGTACAGAGACTTACCTCACTGCTCTCCTAAATGCTGTCAGAGGATCTCTCGACAATGGTAAAATTACTCATTGTTTCTTTAGATTTGCCTTCAGTTTTTGACATCACAGACCATCATCTTCTCTTATCTCACCTAATTGATTAAGGGCTTAGAGGCAAAGTACTCTTTTGGTTCAAACCATTTCTCACTCTAGACTTTCTGTTTTGGTTTACTCATCCATATCTGCATCACATCCCCTCAGCTGTGTAGTTTCAAGGCTCAGCATTATCTTCTTATGCCCTCTTGCTTTTTTTTTCAGTCTCTGGTCATCAAAGGTCATTGTTTTGCTGACAATATACAGTACTAATCACTTATGTAGAGTCTTCTCAACCTGACCTTTCTCCTGTAAACACTTAATCAGCATCGATTGAAACTTGACTTGTCCAAATCACAAGCCATGTGAATTACATAAAATTCCAGGACACCTTGACCTACTAGGGTTCCTTCATTATCAGGTCAGCACCTCTCAGTGGTCTCTGCATTTAAGAGTTTAGGTTGCTCTGTAGATTTACAGCTATCTTTTGAAATTCAAGTCTCTACAGTTGTTGAAAAGTATTTTTTGTCCCTCAAATGTTTATGATCTATTAGATTTTACTTAGAGAAGCCTGCTGTACTACATCATCTATTTTGCTGCAATGTACTATGATATAATGGTTTCAAGTTGTCTACACTTAAGTATTTGCAGAATAATTAAAATGTGTTGTTCATTTCTCACTCACACAAGCTCAACCATGTTACTCCTTTATTGAAAAAGCACTCCTGACTGCCAATTTCTTTATAGGTTCAAGTTCAAAATGCTTATCGCCAGAATGAACAGATGGATGATGAAATGCTAAAAGAAATCAGGGAAACTAAAAAAGTTACAACAAAACAATAATGAGTGATTTCAATTACCCTGGTATTGACTAGGTCAATGTCACAATTGGACATGGAAGGGAGATAAAGTTTCTAGATTAAATAAAAGACTGCTTCATGGAGCAGCTGGTTCATGAACCAACACAAGGAAAAGGTACTTTAGATCTAGTCCTTAGAGAAATACAGAATCTGGTACAAGAGATTATTCCAGAGGATAAGGGAGAATGCTCTGTTGTTTGTCATTTTTTTAGTTTTCCTGAAGTCTAGTGGTGTTGTATGTTTATTTTTATTACAATCTTGTTGTGTGCGAATGTTTTTTTCTTTGGCAATGAGAGTGAATAGGTGTGATGGAGTGATGTCTTTGATAAGTTTAAATATGGTTATAAGTATTTTATAGTGTATGCGGCTTTGGAATGGGAGCCAGTGCAGATTGTATAATATTGGGTGATGTGTTCTGTTAAGTCAGCGTTCGATGTTATCCTAGCTGCAACACGTTGTGCTATCTGGAGCTGTCTTAAGGTTTGTTTATGTAGTTCTTATAGTGTGATGTTTCAGAAATCTAAGTGAGGTGTAATAATCACATTGATGACTGATTTAAAATCCTGAGGGTGAAGGAGTAGGCGGAGTTGTTTTAACATTCTGAGTTTATAGAATATCTTTCTTGGTGTTTGTTTTATATATGAAGACATGTTGAGTGTGTGGTCTAGAAAATCTCCAAGCTATTTTACCTTGTTTTTTACAGATATGTTAGCATCTTGAATCATGATAGAGGTTGGAAGGGTGAAACTTTGATTTGGTCATATAAAAAGCTTCGGTTTTACTGAAATTGATCCTGAAGTTGTGAGATGAAAGACATTCCGCTACCTCTGTGAAGCAATCTGTGATTTTTTGAACTGTATGATTAGAGATGTTGAATGGGAAATACATCATAATATCATCCACATAAATATGATAGTTTACTTGGAATTTTTTTAAAAACTGAGAAAATGAGCTGGAGATAAATGTTAAACATAACGGTAGAGAAGGTGTAACCTTGTGGTAGGCCTTGTTCTTGGTTGTAGGGTTCAGATGTCTGTTGTCCCATTCTTACATATTGAGTTCTACCAGATAGATATGAGTTGAACCATTGAAGTACTGAGTCCTTAATGCCTATTTGTTGAAACCTAGAGAGCATAATGTGGTGGTTTATACTGTTGAACGCTGCGATGATATCTAGAAATAGGAGGAATACCTGTTTGGTGTTGACTATACCACGGGTGAGACAGTCAAACAGGAGAGAGGAGAGTCTCTACTCCATGGTAAGGGTGAAAGCCATATTGATGTTCATCAAGGGTGCAAAGATATCAATATAATCCTGAAGCTGGACTTCTACAATTTTTTCTATCAGTTTGGCTATAAAAGGAAGGCTGGAAATGGGTCTGTATGATGTGGAGTTGTTTTTATTCATGGTATTATTCATGGTATTATTTTTCAGAATAAGACATATTAATGCATGTCCAAGAAAGGTCAACACATCTTTGGTAGTAGACTGGCTAATCTACTGAAGAGGGCTTTAAACTAGATTCGTTGGGGATGGGTGAACAAAGCCCCCAGGTAAGTGAAAGCCCCCAGGTAAGTGATACATTAAATACCTTTATGGAAATGGGTAACAGGGGTAACATATGGAAAGCAGTGTGTATTAATGCCCGTAGCATGGGAAATAAGATCTCTGAAGTTGAAGCTTTGGTGGGAGTGGCTGACTTAGATTTAGTGGCAGTTACAGAAACATGGTTCACAGAAAACCATGACTGGGATGTAACTATACCTGGCTATACTTTATTCAGAAAGGACAGGGTAGGAAGAAGGGGAGGAGGAGTAGCACTATATGTAAAAACTACTATTAAAGCTTTGGAATTACAGAGCTTAAAAGGGAGAGAGGAGGCATTGTGGGTTAAACTAGAAAGAGGGAAAGAGAAATCTATTTGCATTGGTGTGATATACAGACCTCCCTCACAAGAGGAAGAGGTAGACAGAGAGTTAATTGAAGACATACGCAGCATTGCTAGGAAAGGGGAAGTGCTACTGCTAGGAGATTTCAATATGCCAGATGTTGATTGGCACATTCCTGCTGCAGTATCATCTAGGAGTAAGGAGATCCTGGATTCTCTACAGGGTGAACTATTCAGGCAATTGGTAACAGACCCCACACGTGAAGGGGCCATACTGGACTTGGTGCTTACCAATGGTGAAAGTGTTTCTGATGTTGTAGTGGGAGATCATTTTGCATCCAGTGATCACCAGATGGTGTGGTTCAGTATTAGGACTAGGGCTGTTAGAATCCATTCCAAGGTGAAGATCTTAGACTTTAGGAAGACTAACTTTGCGAAGATGGGCCAATACCTCAGGGAGTCATTAGTGGGATGGGAACAGCTGGGGGATGTAGAACAACAGTGGGCAAAACTGAAAGGGGGTATTTTAAAGGCAACCAACCTTTTTGTTAAAATGGTAAATAAAGGCAAAAGGAACAGGAGACCGCTATGGTTTTCGAAGGAAGTAGCTGAAAAAGTGAAGAAAAAGAGGGAGGCCTTCATGAAATACAAGAGATCACAGAGAGAGGAAGACAGGCATCTGTATTTGGAAAAACTTAGAGAAGCTAGCAAAGTAGTCAAGAAGGCAAAGATTCAAAAGGAGGAGGAAATAGCCAATGCAATAAAATGGGGAGATAAGACATTTTTCAGATATATTAGTGAGAAGAGGAAGGGCAAAAGTGGTATTGCCAGACTCAAGGGTACAGGGGGGGAATATGTAGAAGCTGATAAGGATAAAGCGGAATTGCTTAACAAATATTTTTGTTCTGTGTTCACAGATGAAGAACCAGGAGCAGGACCTCAGAAAACACCCACAAATAAGAACAGAAGCGAGGGACATCTTGAACAATTTTCAGAAGACTGTGTTCGTGAGAAACTAGCTCAACTTAAAGTAGACAAAGCGATGGGACCGGATGGGATACACCCTAGAATACTGAGGGAACTTGGGGACGTTCTAGCAACTCCACTGACTGACCTTTTCAATGCCTTGTTGGAGTCGGGAGTGGTGCCAAAGGACTGGAGAGAGGCTCATGTGGTGCCTTTACACAAAAGCGGAAGTAAGGATGTGATTGAAAACTACAGGCCGGTTAGTTTAACTTCAGTGGTGAGTAAATTAATGGAAACGCTGTTGAAAGAGAAAATAGTGAGGTTTCTGGAGTCCAGCGGATTACAGGATCCGAGGCAGCATGGATTCACCAGAGGCAGGTCTTGTCAGACAAATCTGATTGATTTCTTTGACTGGGTGACCAGGGAGTTGGACCGAGGGAGAGCTCTAGATGTGGTGTATTTAGATTTCAGTAAAGCCTTTGACACTGTTCCTCACAGGCGACTTATAAACAAACTGAGCACCCTAGGGATGGACCCTAAAGTTACTGCTTGGGTTAGAAATTGGTTGGGTGGGAGGCGACAAAGAGTACAAGTAAATGGAGCTCACTCTGAGGAGAAGGATGTTACCAGTGGTGTGCCCCAGGGATCTGTCCTTGGTCCGATTCTTTTTAACATCTTTGTTAGTGATATAGCGGAAGGGCTGTCGGGTAAGGTTTGCCTCTTTGCGGATGATACCAAAATCTGCAATAAAGTAGACACCCAGGAAGGTGTAGATAACATGAGGAGGGATCTAGCTAAGCTTGAAGAATGGTCTAGAATTTGGCAGCTGGGATTTAATGTTAAAAAATGTAAGGTCATGCATTTGGGCTGCAGCAATCCAAGGGAGCAATACAGCATAGGAGGTGAAGTACTTTTGTCCACTAAAGAAGAGCGGGACCTAGCCGTAGTTGTGTCCGATGATCTCAAAGTAGCTAAACAGGTAGAAAAGGCGACGGCAAAAGCTAGAAGGATGCTTGGGTGCATACGGAGAGGAATGGCTAGCAGAAAAAAGGAGGTGATAATGCCTCTGTATAAGTCTTTGGTGCGACCTCATTTGGAGTATGGTGTGCAATTCTGGAGACCGCACCTTCAAAAGGATGTGAACAGGATGGAGTCGGTGCAGAGGGTTGCTACTAAGATGATTAGTAGTCTTCATTATAAAGCATATGAGGACAGACTTAAGGATCTTAATATGTACACCTTAGAGGAAAGGCGGGATAGAGGTGATATGATTGAGATGTTTAAATACCTCCGTGGCATAAATGTTCAGGGAGAGAGCCTCTTTCAATTGAAAGCAAGTTCTGCGACGAGGGGACATGGGATGAGGGTGAAGGGAGATAGATTCAGGAGTGATATGCGGAAATATTTCTTTACGGAAAGAGTAGTGGATCCGCGGAATAGTCTCCCAGTGGAGGTGGTAGAGATGAGGACAGTAACTGAATTCAAAAAAGCATGGGACCAACACAGAGGATCTCTATAGGTAAAAAGTGGACTGTTGTAGTTGTTGTTATGGAAGGACAGACTAGATGGGCCTTGTGGTCTTTTTCTGTCATCATGTTTCTATGTTTCTATGTTTCTATGTTTCTATGTTTCAGGAGAGGGGGGGGGGGTATGTAGCCATGTTGGAGGGAGAGGTTAACAATTGGGAGGATGAGGGGGGAAAGTTCAACTTTTGCTGCTTGTATCCAGTTAACCGGATAGGGGTCAAGGTATGATGTGGTTGTGTTTATTTTGAAGATGATATTCATAAGTGTGTCTTTTGAGGTAGGGGAGAAGTTGACCAAGAGGAATTTGGTGTTAAGTGTGGTCTGTTTTGATTATTTACAGATAGGTCTTGAATTGTTTGTTTCAAGAAGTTACCTTTATCAAGTTTCTTAAATCTTTTTTGTTGAGGTGTGTAGGTGGACCTTGGTTGTATGGTGTCATAAAGGGGGAGCTGGAATTTTATGATGGTGGTCAGACCAGAGGACAGGTTGTACTTCTAATGTCATGGGGTTGAAGTCACTATGTATTATATTAGGTAGGAATACTAGGTTGAGTGTGTTCTCTTTGACATGAGTTTGGATGTCAATTATTTGATGAAAGCACATGTCATTCATGGAGGCTAGAAAAGCTGACACATAGGGGAATGTTTACTAAAGTGCGGTAAACGTGACTAACGCGCGTTATACGACGTTAACGACCGTAAGTGCCGTATAACATGCGTACCGACGCGCTAACGACGGTTAACGTACTACTACGCGCGTTAAGCATAGTTAACGATCGTAAAGTCCCGCGGCGCGTTAAAACAGCGCAGAAGGGGGAGAGTGGGCGGAGAGAAGGGGTCAATGGGTGGAGAGTGGGCGGGGAGAGTCTCCCCTCACACTAACGTACTGAATTCCTGAGCTCAATTCCAACGCGAATGAAAACCTGTCGTTAAAGGCATTTAAAGGGAAGAGAAACCATTTCCGTCAGCAATGTACAGAAAAACCGGGAAAACCTACATAACGTGAGCAGTGTGATACATGTGCACAGAACAAAATTGCACATAAAACGTTAAAAATGACCACAGGACACATTTTAAAAAGCATAATTCAGCTGGGCAACAGTGATAGCAATGGGCAACAAGGAACAACACTCCCTGGAAAGCACCAAAACAAAAATAAATGATGTGTGGAAGGGTCTACGCTCCCCAGACCCTTCTAAAGATCATTTCATTGTAATGGAGCTGTCCTGGGAGTGTTGTGTAATGTTTCCCAATGATATCATTGTTGCCAGCTTGGTTATGGGTGTGTGCCCCTTTTGTGAGGTCTATGTGCACCTTTGTCTGCATACAAGGTAAATGAGGCCACAGTAAACCTGTTGCAGAGCAGGGTTTCTGACTCGTCAGGCCGGTTTAACTAACTCCAGGGACTGCACTGTCTCTGTGGCCACAGTGTGGTGCAACAGACACAGCCAGTGCCTGTAAGACCAGAGGGTCACAGGTTCAAATCCCAGCTGGGGCTCCTGCCAACCCAGTCCCCATAGCTTTACCCACCACTAAACAGTGATAGTAAAGACACTCCTTCAGTGCAGAGAACATACACATAGCCTATATTTTACCACACCAGAAACAGGCACATTACCTAAAGCAGAGTCCCGCAAATGCAGTCCTGGAGGGCCCCACAACATTCCGGTGTCATGCTGCCTCTAATAAAGATGCCTGTGCTGCATAGCTATGCACCACCCCCATGGTATGCAGATGTAGCTCATGCATATTTATGAGGGACAGCATGAAAACCCGAACAGTGTTTGGAACACCAGGACTGGAGTTGGGGAACTCTGCCGTAAAGCAGCAGCCAACAGGGCCACACACCCACCCACAGGCCCCATTGGCCAATGCCAGCTGGAGAGGCAAGACATTGGGCCCTGCCTGTATCTCCCAATACTAGCAGTTGCATACCTTAGCAATGCCACCCTACACCTGGGTATATGGTACACAGCTATCAAACGTTTCCTCTGATAACTGGCAGATATCAATTCCTACGTTAAGCACATTTTGCTCATTGAGCTCCACCATAACAATCATTCTGATGTCTGCGGTGTGTGCTGCAGGTCTGGTCTCTGACAGTGTTCACCACCCTGGGGAGTGACCCCCCAACAGTCTTGTGTACCATATCCATTCCTGTACCATGCCCAGGACTGGTGTGGTGGGTATGGCTGCTGACCACCTCTATAGTAGCACAATGCTGGCATAGGTGTGGGGGTGGCTGTCTGTCTATCCAGTGTGTGGTGGCTGCAAACACCTTCAACACCCACACTGCCAGCACTGTTGCCAGTATTGGGCTGCCAATGTGCATAATGAGGAGCAAGGTACCATGGGTATAGGCTGGACAGGGTGGCCTGGCCAGGGTGCATCTGCACAGGGCATAGGGCAGTGACAGGCACATTGTAGTGCCCGGCCACCACCTACACAGACAGGGTGACCTCAGTATATCCTGCTGAGAGATCACTCTCACCCTGACTGTGCAGTGACCACAGCATGGCTAGGCACTCCCATAGTGCTATCAACTATTTCTCTCATGTGATAAATATGGGTTTCCTTTTGGGGCCCAGTCACTGATGTATCTGCTTGCTGACATCCCAGTTCTGGGTGCAGGCATCTCCACTGGGCACTAGCAGACTGTTTGCAGCTGGTAGGTGTTGTGATGGAGTGACTTGCAGTGGCTGATGGCTTGCACCAGGGGAATATCAGATAGTGGTGGGGTGCAGTATACCATATCCAGGCCTAATGTCTGTCTGCTATTGTGTTATGGCTGTGTGCAGAGCTGCATTGACTGCCCTGTGGGGTGTCTGTTCCCCAGCAGGACTAGGGTTCATGTTCCCCTCTACTGCCACTGTTGCAGGGAGGTAGACTGTGAATCTTTTGATAGGAGACCCTGTTTGCCACCTTTGGCCCTGGGGGAGGGGTGTGGTGGTGCATGGGGGCTACACCTTACTGAAACAGACAGAGATGTCCAAGGTGCTTCTGCAGAAACTACCTATCTCACACAGTAACACTGCTTTGGACCTGCACCATGGCCAGTGCTGTGGACCTAGTGCTGGGCACCTCACTGCACCCTCAGGGTGAGCACAGTACCCGCACAATGTGACGGTGTGTAGCTACTCTGTGCCATTACAACACACGGTCGGTACCCCCTATCAGGCCGAGGTGCTGTGGGGGTGCACATGGTCAGTTCCCCCTACCAGGCCGAGGTGCTGTGGGGGTGCATTCCCCATGGTGTGTATCTGTGGACAGCTGATTTGCATGTGCAGTGCATCATGGGTGTGACTGGCCCAATCCAACCCTGTGAAACACCAGCACCTGCTCACAGGCTCTGATAAACCATAGGCCATCACACGTACATCTGTTAGCATAATGCATAGGTGCAGGACACCCTACAAAGTCTGTAATATAAGATGCCCACACTGGTAAAAACACACGTACCCACACACCTAAACAAATACGTACCCACGCACGAATGTACGCGCGTACCAATGCACGCACCAACGTACGTGGCTAGGCACACTCCGAGGGTGTTTTTCTGACACCAATACTCAGCATAACGAAAAACATGCCTCCTCTTTCCTTCTGTAATGTACAGGGTGATGCCTGAGACAGCCTTCTGTGTTAGGCACACTGGGGGCTCGAACCCATGCTGCCTGTAACAGCGGTCAGTACCGTAACCATTGTGCTACAGCTCTTTTTCAGTGCTTTGTGTCTGTACGTCTTCTTACGATTAACGCGCAGTAACGCGGCACGGCGCCCGGTAACGCTCGTTAATTTTTCTAACGCGTGGTAGTGGTAACAATGTACCGCCCATGTCCTTATTTGGGGTTTCTTTCACTACCGCGGCTCCTAATGCGAATTGCACTAACGCAGTTTAGTAAACATACCCCATAGTTATGGGGTAATGATGCTAAATTAAAATCACCTACATAGACTTAGTGGGTATAATATCTCTGTTAAAATGTCCAAATTGTCAGGTTTTGAGTTTGGAGGTCTGTATGCTAAGCAAAAGCAGAGAATTTTAGTTTTTATAGCGAGTATGTCTATAATTTCTAAATTTCTTGAGGTTATTAGTGATGCTTTTAGTTCTTCTTTTATGATTAAGAGGACTCCCCCTCCTCTCTTTATGGATCTTTGGGAATTCAATATATCATAGCCTGGAGCTTTCAGCTGGTTTATTAATATTGGGTCTGAGTCTAAGAGCCTTGTAAGAGCATTGTAACCCTCAAATTACCATTTTTATTATATACAATTTAATGTTCACTGTAATTTCAATTGTTTGATTAAGTTTCAATGTAATGTTCAAGTTTTGTTCTATGTAAACCGCTTTGATTTTTCTGAAAGGCGGTATATAAAACCGTTCAATAAATAAATAAATAAATAAATAAATGTCTCAGTTATGCAGACAAGGTCGGGACTGTTGTAAGATAAAAGATCTTGAAAAAGTGGTATTTTATTTCTTATTGACCTTGCATTAATAAGGCAACATCTTAAGTTTTTATACTGTGATGAAGTTATGTTTGGGGATGGTAGAGGGTTTGTTCTTAGTTGGATATTGATAAGTCTATTCAAATTCGGTTTGGTGGTGTATATGTGTCTGAGATAAGAATGTGTAGAGGGGTGTCTGAGAGTGGTATAGATGGTGAGAATGTATTGGTACTGTGTGGGATTGAATGTATGGTTGAATAATATGGAGCAGATGATAATGATAATCAGTTTTACTGAGCTCTTACTCATGATCCTACATCTGGTATCCAAAGAGAAATTGATTCTCTTCTTTCCCTAGGTTCCACAGCTGTTTTTTTTGACAGATTGTGAGGTATCATTTCTGCAAGTCCCTCATCCCATTATACCTACCATATACACTATACCCAAGATTCATAAATTACTGACTCATCCACCAGGAAGACCTATAGTTTCTGGTACTGGATCTGTGCTAGAAACCCTTTCCCAATTTGTAGATCAATACCTTTGTCCTTTTGTTCCTCAAATTCCATGTAAGAAATTATCAACTATCTTGATGCTTACAAAGGAGATCTTTCTGGTGTATGTCTGCCTACTCTTGCTGGGCAGACTAGATGGACCATGCTGGTCTTTTTTTTTAGTGCCATCAAATCAGTGTTGACTCATAGCAACCCAGCTATCTCTGGGTTTTCTGGGCAATGTATTATGGGAAGTAGATTACCAGCCTTTTCTTCCGAGGCAATGGAGAGCAAAGTGCCTTGCCCAAGGTCACAAGGAGTGCCAGTGGGAATCAAACCCTTGATCTTCTGGGTACTAGGCAATTGCTTTAACCACTAGGCTACTCTTCCACTCCATACTGGTCTTTATGTGCTGTCATATACTATGTTACTATTTTACATTGAATCGCTTTACACTAATATCCCTCAAGAAGGTGCTTTGACAGTCATGCACAAATATCTGAATCTTTATCTTTATTTGCAAGGCTTGATATACCGCCCAAGCATAAGCATCAGGGTGCTGCACAATAAAACACAGGCTGCAGTGAGAGAGAAAGAGAGAAGGGAACACCATTAATCTGATAGGAAATAGATATCCAGAGAATAAAGAGAGAAAGAGGCAAAGAGACAGGAATAGAGACTCCAGTTATCAAAAGAGGATGGGAAAAGGGTGGGAAGGGTAAAGGGAGGAGACCTACAGAGGGGGAATGGACTCAAGGATGGAGCCTACAGCCGAGGGGTGGCGCCAAGGTCAGAGGGCCCTTTTGTCCGGGGCCCTTATGCATGCCTACTGAGTTTCTAGAGGAGCTAGCCTGCATAGCACTCACCAAGAACTATTTCATTTTCAATGGGCTGTATTATCAGCAGATAAAAGGTACCGCAATGGGTGCCGCCATGGCCCCGGACATTGTGAATTGTATGTTGCCGAATTTGAGGCAGTATTTCTTACTGACTTCCCATTCTCCACCCATGTAATATCATGGAAAAGATACTTAGATGATATTCTTGTCCTCTGGAGAGGCAATATTGATCAGTTGATGCATGTCCATAATTGGCTAAATACGTTGGATTTGAATCTTAAGTTCAAAATGCAGTATAATATGGAAGAGATTCCTTTTTTAGACATTCTTATCAAGAAATCAACATATGGTTTTCTTACTACAATCTTCCGTAAACCCATAGACCGTAACAAACTTCTTAGGTATGATAGTTTCCATAGCAGTAACTTAACCCTTTGAAGGCCTACTTTAGAATTTTAATCCACATTCTGCAGCCGGGTTAATTTTTGCATATTTCAGGAAAATTGTACCCGTCTTATTCAATATGTTCTAATAGTGATTTTCCTTCTGCTATGGTCATGCATTATATACCATTTGATAGGAATATTTTAGTCAGAATTTTGGATCCTGAGAGTTTTGTGCTTGGCCTGGAAAGGGTTAAAAAAAAAAAAGATCTGTCTCGCAGTTTCTACATCTCCATAGACTCTGTACTGATATTTCAGAATATAATAGACAATCCTCTGCTATGGCCAAGAGATTCATTGCACGTGGCTATACCATTGAATGTATTAAAAAAGGTTTTAATCAAGCTCAATATGCCCCCAGACAACAATTGCTTATATCTAAAGAAAAAACTGATAAGTATGTTGATGTCATCCGGTTCTCAATTCTTTCTTCGCGCATCCAAAAGATTATGAAAAAATATTGGCACATCTTACAAACATGTCCTTGTTTTTCTGACAAGTGACTAGTTAGAGAACAAAATTTGTCCGACATTTTGGTCTCCTTATTTATACCTCAAGCATGTGACACTTCACATCAGATAAATGGACACTACAGATGTGGAAGCTGTTCTGTCTTCAACCATACTGTGGTTCTTAATATTTTTTTTTAACATCCAAGTACCAAAAAGAAGTATAAGCTATGACACCAAACTAATTGTAAATTTATGCATGTGGTTTATGTAATCATTTGCCCGTGTCTTCTTCTTTATGTTGGCAAAACGATAAGGGAGGTTAAGAAACACATTCAGGAACATAAGAGCTCTATTAGACGACAAGTATAGTCAGCACCACTTGTTGAACATTGGCTTAAGGCCAACCATATTCTCAGTGACGTTAATTTTTTTGTTCTAAAAAAGTTAACTCCCTCTCCTTGGGGCGGTGATATTGATTGTGCATTGAGCATGGAGGAACAAAGACTTAGGGGTATGTTTACTAAACCATCTTAATGTTACCGGCACTAGTTGCAGTGATAATGTGAAGAATGCCATATAAGGAGTGGACGTTCCGGCGTCAAGGTAGCAAGAATCTGTATCGCGTGATAGTGGGTGCTGTGGCACGTTAACGTGCGTTAACCCTAAGTTCATGCCAGCGCAGTGCTAGAAGCAATAAAGGTGTAGCCCACTGGTTACTGCAATGACTGTGGAGGCAGAGGTCATGGGTTCAATCCTGCAATGGTGTTATGTAAGAAGGCTGTCTGGGGCATTTCCCTTTTTTAATTTAAATCAGTGCTGACTGAGGTAGTTCCCGTATTTCATTTAATT
Source organism: Ichthyophis bannanicus (assembly GCA_033557465.1). Taxonomy (NCBI): domain Eukaryota; kingdom Metazoa; phylum Chordata; class Amphibia; order Gymnophiona; family Ichthyophiidae; genus Ichthyophis; species Ichthyophis bannanicus. Next base: position 956,189,120 of record CM066034.1, on the reverse strand, counting down.
CAGTGCTGTCTGAGGCATTTCCTTTTTTAAGTTAAATCAGTCCTGCCAGCAAAAACACCCTCACAGTGCCATAACATAAGGTGCCATATAAGGCGCCCTATAAGGCACTCCATAGGGCACATTATAAAGTGCCCTGTCCGCCAAGGTGCCTTCTAATGTGCCCTATAGGGCGCCTTATGAGGCACCCTAAGGTTACAGCACTGTGAGGGTGCATTTTGCTGGCAGCACTGATTTAAATTAAAAGTAAAAGCCTCAGAAAGCCTTATTAAATAACACCACTGTAGAATCAAACCCATGACCTCTGCCTCCACAATCATTGAAATAGCCAGTGGGCTACATCTCTATAGCTACTACCACACTGCTGGCTGGCTACAGAAAGACTGCAGGTCACCACATAAACTGTCTGCTGTTGTTACCAGAATAGGGTAAACCCACCTGTACCCATGATGCACTGCAAATGACAATCAGCAGTCTACAGCTAATCACAAGATAGGGTATGCACCCCCACAGCACCTAGGCCTGGTAGGGGGAACTGACTGTGTGTGTTACTGGCACTGAGTAGCTACAGACTGTGACATTGTGCGGGTCCTGCGCTCACCCTGAGGGTGAGGTGGGGCACCCAGCACCAGATCCAGGTCCTCAGCACCTGGCTTGGCTGAAATAGGCTATGCTGCAGGTCCCCATCAGTGCCAGTGTGTGATAGGTAGTCCTTGTAGGTGCACCTAGGCTACACCTGTGTCCATCTGTATTTAATTTAATTAGCTGCATTTATATCCTGCTTTTCACTGGGTCAAGGTGGTTGGGGGATACATTTAACACGAGGGGATATGAGACACATACACTAATACTTACAGGGAACATGGGCAATGGAGGGTTAAGCGGCTTGCCCAAGACCACAAGGAGCACCTGTGGGAGTAGAAACCCCAGTCCTTCTGGCCCAAGGTTGCTGTCCTCTAGTGGGATTTGAACCACCAACCTTCTGGCCTGTGGTACCTTGCACCAACCACTAGACCAATCCTCCCTTCCTATTTCCCAGTCACGTCTAGCCCTTGTGGACTATGATGCACCCACAATAGTGCATATCCTCTGTGGGGCCATGGTCTCATGTTATAGGTGAAAGGGGGGGGGGGGTGTTTGGACCCAAAAGCAGAATATGTAGCAGCACACAACCTGCCCTGTGTGGCTAACGGTGAGGGACAGGATCTCCCACCAACAGATCCACATTCTACATCTCTGCAATGCTGGCAGTAGAGGGGACCATCTACCCCAGCCCTGCTGGGCAACAGGCACCCTACAGGGCAGTCAATGCAGGTCTGTATGCATCACATAAGGCAATTTATTTTTTTTTTATTTATTTATTACAGTTGCTTATATACCGCACTATTCGGCATCAGCGCGGTTTACAGTATAACAAAGTGACCAATACACACATTCTGTTTGGTTTTACATCGAACAGGAATATAAACTTGGATAACAGGGGCTGAACTATATACATGAACTATTTACATGAAATATGCTATATACATGAGGTAAAATTCCTATAACATTGTTGAATTGCACAATAAATGATGAATCCGTTTTGAATACTTGAGACCTTGTGAGTATGTGCTGCAAAAGGGCGGTGATTCTTAGGTGGTGCTAACTAAATTCATCGCTAGTTGGGTAGTATTGGAGGAAGAGGTGATATTTGATTGCCTTCCTGAATTGGGTCAGGTCTGCTATAGCTCGAATGTCTGGTGGGAGTGCATTCCAACATTTGGGGACGTAAAGGCTGAAGGCCCTATTTGCTGTTGTATTATTGCATTTTGTCAAGGTCTTCGGGGTTGCTAATAAATTTAGGGCTGTTGACCTCCTAGCTCTGTTGGGGGGCACTGTATGGATGAGATCCGTAAGTGCTGTGGAGGAAAGGCGCTTGATTGCCTTGAATGAGAGGATTAATGTTTTGAAGATAATCCTTCCGTGTATAGGTAACCAATGAAGCTGTTTTAATATCGGAGTCACGTGGTCTCTTCTGGAGGCTCCATGAAGAATCCTTGCTGCAGCATTCATGGCCAGTTGTAGCGGGTTTAGTGTGGATTGCGGGAGACCTTGTAGGATGGAATTGGCAAAGTCAAAGTGCGGCAGGATCAGTGCTTGGTATATGGTCCGGAAATCATCTGGCTCCAGTAGGGAGCGCAGATGTCTGAGTGAACGGATTTTAAAATAGACCGCTTTGACAATGTTGCTTATATGACATTTCATGTCCAGATGTTGGTCTAAAGTGATCCCCAGGTATTTTATTGTTTCTTTGGTTTGTAATTCCGCTTCCTTTACCTTTATATGTGTCGGTGGGGTGAAGTCTGGGTCTCTAGCGATGAACAATACCTCCGTTTTCTTGTGCTGGATGCGGAGGTTTTGTGCTTGTAGCCAATCCGATATGGTATTGAAGCATTCTATAAGAGGTGTAAGGTCCATTTGAACGGTTGAAAAAGGCATATATAGTAGGATGTCGTCTGCATATATCAGACAGCTCACGTTAAATGATCTAATGATGTTGCAGATGGGCTGCATGTAAATGTTGAATAGTAAAGATGACAATGAGGATCCTTGCGGCACACCTTGTGTTTGATGGAATTGTTTCGACTCTTCTGCTCCAGATTTAACATATTGACATCGGCCATTTAGATAGGAACTGCACCAATTGAGCGCGGTATTACAAATTCCCTTTTCTTTCAGTCGCCCGAGGAGAATCTCATGATGAACCGAGTCAAAGGCTGCAGCGATGTCTAAAAAGATGAGCACAAAGCCTTGTCGGATGTTGTCAATGCCTGTGAAAATGTTATTGAATAAGAAGGTGAGAAGTGTCTCTACTCCATGGTACTCTCTAAACCCATGTTGGCAATGATCCAAGGGCGCTGTGGAGTCTATATGATCCTGGATTTGCCTTTGGACCTCTTTCTCCAATATCTTTGCTAGTATAGGAATACTAGCTATTGGTCTGTACGATTCGGCTTGTTGTGGATCAAGTTTAGTGTTCTTCAGTAACGGCCTGATAGATGTTTGCTTGAGGGTTGTAGGGAAGGAACCAGTAGTAAAGGAATGTTTTGTCAAATTTGCGATGAATGGACTAAATTCCTTGCGTAGCTCCTTGATCCAAAAAGCCGGACAAGGGTCTGTTTGTGCAGTGGAGGTATTGAGGGAAGCTATTGTATCTTCAATGCTTTTTCTAGATGGTGCGGAAAACTTACTTAAAGGGGTTATGCTGGTATGGTCTTGGAGTGAGGCTGTTGATATTTTGTCGGTCTGTATGATCTTTGACTGGAGGTAGTCAGCGAATTTTTGTGGATGGATATCCACGTGTTGGATATCCATCCACAATGGCAGATGGGCAGAATGCTGGAAAAGCTCAGCTGCCCCTCACCACTATCTGACATTCAACAGCAGAGAGCACAGTCAGTCTCCACCCAGTGCACCCTGCAAGGTGTACCAGCCATATACATGCTAACTGCAGACAGTCTGCTAGCTAGTGCATAGTGCATGTTTCTGGAGAAACTATGTGCATCCAAAAATGGAATGTGAGCACTCATACCAAGCAGGTATGTCAGTGATTGGGCCCCAGAAAAGAGAACCCATAAACACCAACTGAGAGAAACACTGAAGAGCACTATGGGGGAACCTAGCCATGCCATGGCCACTGCTCAGTCAGGGTGAGAGTGACCTCACAGCATGATATGCTATAGCCACCCTGTCCGTGCAGGTGGTGGTCGGCCACTACAATGTCCCAGCCATTACCCTATGCCCTGTGCAGATGCATCCTGCCCAGGCCACTCTGTCTGGGCCATACCCACAGTACCTTGCCCCTCATTATGCACATTGGCAGGCTAACACTGGAAACAGTGCAAGAAGTGTGGGCTCAGTAAGGTGTAGGCAGCAACAACACACTGAATAGACATACACACACTCCCACACCTATGCCAGCTTTGTGCAGCTATAGAGGTTTGTGGCAGCCCTGGCCGCCACACCAGTCCTGAGCACAGTGCGGGCATTGCCATTGTAACACGGAAGATCTGCCCTCTGCCTCAGAAGCACAGAAATCTGCTGTTTGCAGTTTAGATTCTGACAGACAGGCAAGTCACAAGGTTCCCAGTTACCATAGGCAACGTAAACAAACTCAGACACGAGGTCTGCAGTCACGCCTAGCTAGTAAGCATTCCCCAGCTGCTGATGAAAACGGCTTTCACCTGTGCAAGGGAACGCCCAAGAAGCTGTATAAAAAATGCTCAGTGCAGTCAGAGTTAGACTGGCAGGACCCGAGAGACTTGCAGGAATCAGAAGAAAGCTCAGAATATTCAGGAAATACAGACACAGAGTCATAACTGCCTGAAACTTCTAGCAGGAAGTCACAAAGAAATTCACAGAAAGAAACACGGAGAGTTTCACACAGAGAGGTCAGCTGTAAGAAGCACTTACCTCTGACGCAGCTTGAATATCCTAAGCACCGGGCTGTGCTGAATGAATGGGAGGCAGCAAAAGGCAAACCGCATGTATCTGAAAAGCATGGCAGCTTAAAACAGTTACAAACCCTAGAGAGGGAAAGAAATGCTATTGAAGATGTGTGTATGTCTGACCCTGAAGAGCGTGTGCCAGTGAAACCCTGCAAAAGATTTCCAAGAGAGAAATCTTCACCTAATAGAAGAGAAGAGTGTTATGGTTTACAGCCAAATGTAAAAGGCAGGAAGTTTAAAAGTTTTAAGGATAAAGCTTACTCAGAGAAAGGTGTCTCTCCTTCCTGCTATTACAAGTTATATGACAGCTTTTTGCCCTGCTGTGAAGAAGGCTGTTCAGAGAGCACTGATAGAGATATGGGACTAAGAAAGGTGCAAACTTTCTGTTCTAATGAAAATACTGTAAATGATAAAGCAAAGTGTGAGCCTATGATTACAGAGGCTGGTATTGAAAGCCCATGTGATGAAGCCATGGATTGTACGCTGTTGTTATCCGATATGGTTTCCTCCTTATGCTGAAGCCAGGATAAGAGTGCCTCATGAGTGCTGAGAAAGCTAAGAAGAGACAGCTAGCATATCGGATAAGCTTTATACTGTGATTTATGAGTTCTGTTGAAGCAAGATGCTATGTTTAAGTATTCTTCAGTTTACCAGAAGTATGGTTGTATCCTGAGTTTTTTGTATTATAACCTTTTTGAAAATCCAGCCCCGGGAGGGGAATAAAAATCCTTTTGAAAAACCTGACCACTTGACTCACAACTACAACTTTCTATAAGAAAGGTCAGGCCCAGAAGTCTGGCTGTTAGCTTAGGCCACAGTCCAGCTCCTGCTGGTGATACCATGGTACGCAATACTATTGGGGGGTCACTCCCTGGGGTGGTAAAAACTGTCAGAAGCAAAAACTGAAACACACTCCACAGATATCAGAAAGGTTGCTATAATGAATCTCTGTCAACAAATCGTGTTTAACCTAGGATTTGTTATCTGACATTAATCATAGCAACCTTTTGATATATGTGGAACATGCTCCCAAGTTTAGGATGGCATTGCTAAGGTATGCAGGTGCCAGTATTGGGAGATGCTGTTCCATGCAGGGCCCAACAGCCTGACTCTCCATGAGGCTTTGGATAGTGGGGCCTGTGGGTGTGGGTGTTTGTGCCCCTGTTGGCCGCTGCTCTAGTGCAGAGGTTCCCAACTCCGGTCCTGGTGGGCCAAACACTGTTCAGGTTTTTATGCTGTCCCTAATGAATATGCATGAGATACATTTGCATACAATAGGGGTGGTGGATACAAATGCAGCACAGGCATATTTATTAGGGACAACATGAAGCCTGAATGGTGTTTGGCCTCAAGGACTGCAGTTGGGAAACTCTGCTTTAGGGATTGCACATATTTATGGTGTTTGTGCTCTGTAGGGTAAAATATAGGAGTTTATGGCATGTTTCTTTTTTCTGCAATAACGGTTCCGTCGTTATTACCACCGTTTAGTACTAGGTAAAATATAGGGACATGGTTTGCAGGAGACACAGCTGGGACTTGAACTTGTGGCTTTCTGTCCCTGAACCCACTGGCTGTGTGTACTGCACTAGAATGTTTCCACAGGGGCAGATCATTCCCTGGGGATACAATGACTGTTCGTCAGACAGACCTTGTCTGTTGCAGTGCACGGCACTCACCTAAACAGGGCTTGGCCGTGGTCTGCTGTGGGCAGAGGCCACTGCCCCCTTCACCACCAGCACCCCTCTGCCACCATGCTGATATGCCCTTGTGTGGTGGTGCTGGTGGTGCGTAGTCCCAGGCAATCCAGTGTGCCACTAGGCGGCTGCCTATGGTGCATGATATGGGGTATGGGTTCCTGCATAGACATCAACGCTTCCCCCCGGCACCACCTGCCAATGTTATGTGCCCTTTGGGGTACTTCCTGGGTACTGTCCCCTGGGATACTGTGGGCCACACACTCGTGGCTATGTTTGCCCATGGTCAGTTGCTGTCCTGCTGGTTTTCCTCTTCTACATTGCTATGTGTCACCTAGGCATCCGCCTATCCCACCCTGTGCCCCAGCTGCCACACTGCATGTCCTGCCTGCAGCCCCCTGTACCACATTTGCAGCGTCATCGTACTGCCCTCTCGTACTTGAACACTATGATGTTGTTGCACATGTATCACTACTATCACTTTTCCTAGTTTCCTTGCCTTTTGTTGCACATTGCTGACTGAAATGGTCTCTCTCCCCTGCAAATGTGCCTCTAGCGCGAGGTTTTCACTGGCGCTAATTTTCAGATCTTCATTTCACGGCGATAATGTGCATGGGGCCTCTCCCCGCCCACTTGCTGCCCATTGACCCCTTCTCTCCGCCCCTGGGGAGGCTTCCTCCGCCCTCTGGGGAGCCATACTCCACCCTCTGCGCACCTTACTGCTGCAGGAGATGTTATCGCACGATATGTGACGTTCTCGCACGGTAATGCGCCATTATAATGCGATAGCGTCACATATCATGCGATAACGTCGCACCGTTTAGTAAACATACCCCTTAATTTTGAGTTAGACAAAATTTACCCTAAAGGACTTAATAAAGAGATTGATTTTCATATTGTTCTGTAATTTTTCCATCCTCTCTACAGTCCTTATTGTTCACACACTTCCTTACTGTTTTATATTCCTTTCTATCTTGCTTTCCTCACTTGTCCCCATAACATGCATTTTTTAATTTCGATTTTTACCTGCTTTATGGCATTAGTTTTGTTTTTTAGTTCCTCTGTCATTTCAGTAAGTTTTTATATGCCTCTGCAATACCCTTTTAGCGGCTGATATGTTTATTTATTTATTTACATTCTCTTATATACCGCGCTATTCTCCTGTTATTAAAAGGTCCAATTCTCCTTTCCCTTACAGTCGCTGTTTGGTGGCTTTTTTGTGCATAGAAAACGCACAAAAGCAATTTCTTTTTCCTCCGTTACGTTTTTTCCACTTACTGTTTGTTTACGGATGACAATACAGTAATACTACTTAGAGAAAGGTAGTCCGCGGTTTGTATATGCCATCGGCACGCTTATGCCTCTTTGACTTTGACTTTGACTTATAATATGCGCTACATGGTTAGCACACACTTTATCGATGGATATTTAATTTGCTTTTTATATATATATATATATATATATATATACATATATATATATATATATATCTTTATTGTTTACCTATATTCTTGGGGTTCTTTTTGAGTTTAGATAGTTTCCCACCATGGTTTACAGGCATTTTTTGCCCTATTACCTCTCACTTTATTTCACCTCATTTTTTAATATGTTTCTTGTGTATCTTTAATAATAGTTCCATCCCCTGTTAATATAAAGATTGGTTTCACACATTACCATTTGTTTTTTAGAGCCCATCTGTTATCCTGACATTTTATCACGCTTCCTTTACACAATTGCCTTAAATGTATTATCTTTGTTTTCCTACGGTATTTATGTTTTGCTATTTAAACTTGACATTTGGTATTTTTATGGTATTGGCGCAAGTTTTAGGTCTCTTTGGTGCTTTTACATTTTTCATATGGTCTTGTATCCTTCGATGTCTGGCGGCTGATATGGTAATTAAGTGGGAGGAGCATCCCCTCTCATATAAGATTTCCTACCCCTGTGCAACGTTTTCCCATGTCTAGTGGACTCACCAAGGTAACAGTGCTCTTTTGTTCATTATCATTCATTTATAGATGGCAGTACACTCACCTTAATTACATTAATTTCTTCTTTATCTTTTCATATGCTGCTATACATTTTGATTAGTTTTCTTTACATATGCTGCATATCCAGTTCATGCCTCCACTGTTTCATCTCAAACCCGCTTTTAACAATTGCAATATTGCCCTTTTCATTGACATTCCTTTTCTCTGTCTTTTCTGTACCTGTTTATCATTTGGGCCCCCTTCTGCTTTATTGGTGATAAACATGGGGGGATGTTTACTAACCTGCGGTAACGTTACATAACGCGCGTTATGTAATGTTAACGATCGTTAGTGCATCATAACGCGCGTTATGATGCGCTAACGATCGTTAACGTTACATAACGCGCATTAACCAACATTAACGATCGTAAAGCTACGCCGCGCGGTAAAACACCGCAGAAGGTGGAGAGAGGGCGGAGAGAAGGGGTCAGTGGGAGGAGAGTGGGCGGGGAGAGGCTCCCTTCACACTAACGCGCTGATCTGAAGAGCTGAATCCAAATGCGATTGAAAACCTGCCGTTAAATGCACATTACAGGGGAGAGAAGCCATTTCAGTGTCAGCAATGTACAGCCCAGGCAGGGAAACCTAAAAAAAGGGATAAGTGTGATACATGTGCACAGAACAAAAGGGCACATAAACACTGAAAATGACCTCAACAAACTGGAAAAAAAACAATAACCAAGCTGGCCAATAGTGGTATTAATGAGAAACATCAACATCAATCCCCCCCCCCCCCCCGAGTAAGCTCCATAGAAAAGATATAAATCGTGGAAGGGTCTATATTCCGTCTCCATACAAGGTGACTCCTACAGTATTGCGTACCATAGCCATGCCTGCACTGTGCCCAGGACTGGTGTGGTGGCCTGGGCTGCCCAACACCTCTTTAGTTGCACAATGCTGGCATAGGTGTGGGGAGTGTGTGTCTGTCTATCCAACACCCTCCACAGCCCACACTGCTAGCACTGTTACCAGTATCACACTAACGCAGTTTAGTAAACATACCCCATGGTCTTCGGTTCACTGTCATTGTTTTTGAGTGCACATATCCGCTCTTTTTAATAGCACCCTTCTAACATAGCCTATTCTTTTTAACAGCTCCCTTGTACAAGTTTTATTTTTGCTCTTGTCTTTTGTACATTTTTATTATTAGCTTTTTACTCCCATTTGATTATTGTTTGTTTTAATATTTTATAGAATCTACCTTGCAAACTAGTCTTTCTATATTTATATTTATAATGTTTTCATGTCCATATTTAGGCTCCTCTTCAATGTTTATATGCTTTTTTCCTTGGAATTTGAACAAGGTTGTGATCTATTTCGACCACAGTTTCCATTTATTTTTTTCAGTTATGGTTTACATCTTATTTCCCTCCACTTTCATCCCTCCCTTCCCTTCCCCCATCCCCCTCCCTTTTCCCTTTCCCCCTTCTCCTTCATCCCTCCCCCTTCCCTTTCCTCTTTCTCCTCCCCTCCACTCCCTTCTCCTATTCTCTTTCCTTCTCCACCTTCCCTCCCCTTTCCCTCCCTCTTTCCTCCTCCCCTTCCCTTCCCTTCTTCCCCTCCTACCCCCCCCCCCTCCCTTTCTTCCTTTCCCTCTTTTAACATTGCTTTACTATTTTAGTGGAATCCTTCCCACCTTGGGGTCCTTTAATGTTCAGTTTTGTGTGCCATTTTATACAGATTGATTGTTTTTTTCAGCTAGGTGTTTCTCATGAGTATATAAACAATCCAAGGTGTTTTATTTTTATTTTATAAACTGGGAAGAGCTTTTAGCACCGTTTTCCCTGAGACGGTTTTAATACAGAGTTTTGTTATGTTATGCTAATTTTTATCTTTCCAGTTGTTTGTATATATATATTTTTTAAATTATACCTGTCTGTTAGTTCATGTATTTATTTATTTATTTATACCGTTTTTATATACCGCCCCTTCCAGATATCAGGGGTGGTTTACATTGAACAAACCAGTTACAGAGAACAATTAAAATTAATCATAGAGAACTATTGATAATATATATAACGTCAACTATATACATTTAGGGGTATGTTTACTAAACCGTCTTAACGTGCACTCTCCCACGGTATCGCACGATAAGGCGCCTTATTGCACAATAATGACGCCTTATCCCGCGATAAGTCGCAAACGAGCGCTGAAGGCGGAGAAAGGCTCCCGGAGGGCGGAGGAAGGCTCCCCAGGCGCAGAGAGAGAGGGTCAATGGGTGGAGAGTGGGAGGGGAGAGGCTCCCTACACAATAACGCTGTGAAATCCGAGGCTGAAAACTAACGCCAGTGAAACCCTGGCGTTAGAGCTGATTTAAAGGGAAAAGAAATCATTTCCGTCAGCAATGTACAGTAAAACCAGGGAAACCCACAAAAAAGTGATAAGTGTGATACATGTGCACGGAACAAAAGGGCAAAGCAACAGTGAAAATGACCAGAAGAAAATGTAAAAAAAACATAACCAAGCTGGGCAATAGTGATATCAATGGGAAACATCAAAAAACACCCCCAAGAAAGCTAAAAAAAAAAGATATGAATTTTGGAAGGGTCTATGCTCTGTCCCCATACAAGGTGAATGAGCCCACAGTGAAATTGCTGATCAGGGTTTTCCTCTCCATTGGACAGGTTTCCTATGGTGTGCACATGTTCCACAACAGCAGGGCGGGCATGTCGGAATGGGCAACTGGACGGATGCTGGAAAAGGGGACACAGAGGGCTGCAGGCGGCACGTGCTGTGGTGCAGCTGGGGCACAGTGCGGAATAGGGTAATGCCTAGCTGGCCCATAGGAATGCTGAAACAGTAGAGCAGCCAGACAACAACTGCTGAGGGCCCAACATGGGCAAACGTGTGCTTCCCACGGTGTCACAGGGAATAGTACCCAGCAGGTACCCCCAATGGCACGGAACATTGGCAGGCAGTGCTGGGGGAAAGCGTGGACAGCTATGCAGGCACCCCTACCCCAGAACCCGCACCATAGGCAGCTGCCTACCCGCACACTGGATGGCCTGAGACTGCGCAGCACCAGCACCACCAGCAGAAGGGCATGTCAGCATGGTGGCAGAGGGGTACTGGTGGTGGAGGGGGCAGTGGCAGCTGCCCAGAGCATACCATGGCCTAGCCCTGTTTAGGTGGGTGCTGTGCACTGCAACAGACAGGCTCTGTCTGACAAACAGTCATGGTATCTCCAGGGAATGCACTATCTTTGTGGCAACACGGTGGTGCAGTAAACACAGCCAGTGTATTCAGGAGCAGAAAGTCACAGGTTCAAATCCCAGCTGTGGTTCCAGCCAACACAGTCCCCATATTTTACCCACTACTAAAACATGCTAATATAGACAGAACCTTTATTGCAGATAACAGAAACATGCCCAATAAACCTACATTTTACCCTACAGAGCACAGACACCATAAACATGCGCATTACCTAGAGCAGAGTCTCCCAAATGCAGTCCTGGAGGGCCAAACACCATTCAGGTTCCATGCTGCCTCTAATAAACACGGCTGTGCTGCATGTCTATGCACCGCCCCCATGGTATGCATATGTATCTCATGCATATTCATTAGGGACAGCATGAAAACCTGAACAGTGTTTGGCCCACCAGGACTGGAGTTGGGAACCTCTGCCCTAGAGCAGCGGCCAACAGGGGCAGGCACACCCTCACCCACAGGCTCCATTGTCCAAAGCCTCCTGGAGAGGCAGGATGTTGGGCCCTGCGTGCATCTCCCAATACTAGCACTTGCATACCTTAGCAATACCACCCTAAACCTGGGAATATTGTACACACCTATCAAATGGTTGCTATGATTACTGGCAGATAGCAATTCCTAAGTTAAGCACAATTTGCTGATTGAGCTGCATCATAGCAACCTTTCTGCTGTCTGTAGAATGTGCTTCAGGTCTGATGTCTGACAGTGTTTACCACCCTGGGGAGTGACCCCAACAGTATTGCGTACCATAGCCATGCCTGCACAGTGCCCAGGACTGGTGCGGTGGCCAGGGCTGCCAAGAGCCTCTATATTTGCACAATGCTGGCATAGATGTGGGAGCGTGTGTTTGTCTATCCAGTGTGTGGTGTCTTCCAAAATCTTCCTCAGCCCACACTGTTGCCAGTGTAAGCCTGCCAATGTTCATAATGAGGAGCAAGGTACCATGGGTATAGCCCGGACAGGATGCATCTGCACAGGGCATAGGGCAATGGCTCGGATTTTGTAGTGCCTGACAACCACCTGCACGGACAGGGTGGCCACTGCATGTCCTGCTGGGAGGTCACTCTCACCCTGACTGAGCAGTGACCACGGCATGGCTAGGTTCCTCCATAGTGCTATAATGTTTTTCTTATGCGATGTTTGTGGTTCCCTTTTGGGGCCCAATCACTGATTTATCTGCTTGGTGTGTATGCTGACATCCCAGTTCTCGGTGCATGTATCTTCTCCAGAAACATGCACTATGGACTAACTAGCAGACTGTCTGCAGCTAATATGTGTCTGGATGGAACATCTTGCAGGGTGCAGCAGCTTGAGGCTTGCTGCTGGAGAATATCAGATAGTGGTGGGGGGCAGCTGAGAATTTCCAGGACTTCTGTCTGCCTTGCCTTATGGGTGTGTACAGATCTGAATTGCCTGGCCTGTATGGTGTCTGTTCCCCAGCATGAGTGGGGTTGATGGTTCTCTCTACTACCACCATTGCAGAGAGGTAGAGTGTGGCTCTGTTTGTGGGAGATCCTGTTTCCCACCCTGAGTCACAGAGAGTGGGTTGGGTGGTGGTACATAATCCACCTATGGGTCCAAATACACCCCCACCTACATCATGTGACCATGGTACCAACATAGGACATGCACTATTTTGGGTGCATCAAAGCCCATAAGGGCTAGACATGACTGAGAAATACAGATATATCTGTAAGAACTACCTATCTCAAACACTAGCACTGATGGGGACCTGCAGCATAACCTATTTCAACCATGAAAGGTGCTGTGGACCTGGTGCTGGGTGCCCCACCTCACCCTCAGGGTGAGCACAGTACCTGCACAATGTGACGGTCTGTAGCTACTCTGTGCCAGTAACATACACGGTCAGTACCCCCTACCAGGCTGAGGTGCTGTGGGGGTGCACACGGTCAGTTCCCCCTACAAGGCCGAGGTGCTGTGGGGGTGCATACCCCATCTTGTGATCATCTGTAGACTGCTGATTTGCATGTGCAGTGCATCATGGGTATGGGTGGGTTAACCCTATCCTGGTAACCACAGCAGACTGTTTGTGTGGTGACATGCAGTCCTTCTGTAGCCAGTTTGGGGCTTGTTAATAGCTGTAGCCCACTGGTTACTTCACTGCCTGTGGAGCCAGAAGTCATGGGTTCAAACCACAGTGGGGTCATTTGATAGGGCTATCTGGAGCATTGTCAATTCTTAATGTACATTAGTGCTGCCAGCAAAAACACCCTCAGAGTACTGTAACCATAAGGTGCCTCAGAAGGCGCTTTATAGGGTTATAAAGTGCCTTCTGAGGCACCTTATGGTTACAGTCCATATAAGGTGCCTTATAAGTTGTCCTATGGAGCGCCTTATAGGGTGCCCTATAGGGGACATTATAGGGTACTGTGGCAGACAGTGCACTTTATAATGTGCCCTATGGAGTGCCTTATAGGGTGCCTTATGTGGCACCTTAGGTTATGGCACGTGAGGGTGTTCTTGCTGGCAGCAATAATTAAAATACAAATAAAATGCCTCAAGAAAAAATACTTACATGTCAAAGCTGATGCCTCAGCCAGCCTCATGCATTAGGCACACTGGGGGATCAAACTCACAACCCCTGTATCATCAGTCAGTGTATTAACCATTGTACTACACCTCTGTTTCTGTGTTTGCATGTCTGGGCACCTACTTAAGATTACCGTGCATTAACGCGCTCAGCGGTGCTTAGAGGTGCTTAGCCCATTAATGTGCGCAGCAGCGCGCGTTATCGCGCGATAATCCCGTTTTGCTACTTTAAGACTGAAACGCCCACTCCTTTTATGGCAGCCTGCATACTATCGCTGGGCGCACATTAAGACGGTTTAGTAAACATACCCCTTAGATTAGTTGTAGGACATGGGTGAATGGGATGCATTTTAGACATTGTTGTTATAGGGGTATGTTTACTAAACTGCGGTAATCGTACATAATGCGCGTTATGTAACGTTAACAATCGTAAGCGCATCATAACGCACGTTATGATGCGCTTATGATCGTTAACATTACAAAACGCGCGTTAACCGTAGTTAATGATCGTAAACTCCCGCGGCGCGGTAAAACACCACAGAAGGTGGAGAGAGGGCGGAGAGAAGGGGTCAATGGGCGGAGAGTGGGCGGAGAGAGGCTCCCTTCACACTAACGCGCTGATCTGAAGAGCCCAATTCCAACGCGAATGAAAACCTGCCGTTAAATGCACATTACAGGGGGGAGAAACCATTTCACTGTCAGAAATGTACAGCCCAGGCAGGAAAACCTAAAAAAAGTGATAAGTGTGATACATGTGCACAGAACAAAAGGGCACATAAACACTGAAAATGACCCCAACAAACTGGAAAAAAAACATAACCAAGCTGGCCAATAGTGGTATCAATGAGAAACATCAACCCCTCCCCCCACGAGTAAGCTCCATAGAGCAGATATAAATCGTGGAAGGGTCTATACTCCGTCCCCATACAAGGTGAATGAGCCCACAGTGAAATAGCGCTGCTCAGGGTTTTCCCCACCATCGGACAGTGTTCCTCTGGCGTGCACATGTCCCGCAACATCAGGGCGGGCATGGCGGAACAGCAACTGGACAGATGCCGGAGAAGGGGATACAGAGGGCCGCAGGCGGCACATGCTGTGGTGTAGCTGGGCCACAGTGCGGACTAGGGCGATACCTAGGTGGCCCATATGAATTCTGAAGCAGCAGAGCAGCCAGACAGCAACTGCTGAAGGCCCAATATGGGCACGACTGTGTTTCCCACAGTGTCACAGGGGATAGTACCCAGCAGCTACCCCCAAGGGCACGGAACATTGTCAGGCGGTGCTGGGGGGAAGCGTGGACACCTATGCAGGCACCCCTACCCCAGAACCCGCACCATAGACAGCCGCCTACCTGCACACTGGATGGCCTGAGACTGCGCACCACCAGCAGAAGGGCATGTCATCATGGTGGCTGAGGGATACTGGTGGTGGATGTGGCAGTGGCAGCTGCCTAGAGCAGACCGTGGCCTAGCCCTGTGTAGGTGGGTGCCATGCACTGCAACAGACGGGCCCTGTCTGACGAACAGTCATGGTATCACCAAGGAATGTACTGACTCTGTGACAACAAGGTGATGCAGTGCACAAAACCAGTGTATTCAGAAGCAGAGGGTCACAGGTTCAAGTCCCAGCTGTGGTTCCTGCCAACCCAGTCCCCATATTTTACCCACTACTACAACGTGCTATTATAGACAGCACCTTTATTGAAGATGACGTAAACATGCCCAAGACACCTACAATTTACCCTACAGAGCACAGACACCATAAACATGCACATTACCTAGAGCAGAGCCTCCCAAATGCAGTCCTGGAGGGCCAAACACCATTCCGGCTCCATGCTGCCTCTGATAAAGATGCCTGTGCTGCATTCCTATGCGCCACCCCCCATGGTATGCAGATGTATCTCATGCATATTCATGAGGGACAGCATGAAAACCTGAACAGTGTTTGGCACCGCATTTCTGGAGTTGGGAACCTCTGCCGTAAAGCAGCAGCCAACAGGGGCAGACACACCCGCACCCACAGGCCCCATTATCCAAAGCCTCCTGGAGAGGCAGGACTTTGGGCTCTGCGTGCATCTCCCAATACTAGCACTTGCATACCTTAGTAATGCCATCCTAAACCGGGGAATATGGTACACATCTATCAAAAGGTTGCTATGAGTACTGGCAGATAGCAATTCCTAGGTTAAGTACACTTTTCTGAGTGTGCTGCATCATAGCAACCTTTCTGATGTCTGTGGAGTGTGCTACAGGTCTTGTGTCTGACAGTGTTTACCAACCTGGGGAGGGACTCCTACAGTATTGCGTACCATAGCCATGCCTGCACTGTGCCCAGGACTGGTGTGGTGGCCTGGGCTGCCCAACACCTCTATTGTTGCACAATGCTGGCATAGGTGTGGGGAGTGTGTGTCTGTCTATCCAGTGTGTGGTGGCTGCCAACACCCTCCACAGCCCACACTGCTAGCACTGTTGCCAGTATTGGCCTGCCAATGTGCATAATGAGGAGCAAGGTACTGTGGGAATAGCCTGGATAGGGTGGCCGGGCCTGGATGCATCTGCACACGGCATAGGGCAATGGCTCGGACATTGTAATGCCTGGCCACCACCTGCACAGACAGGGTGGCCATAGCATGTCCTGCTGGGAGGTCACTCTCACCCTGACTGAGCAGTGGCCATGGCATGGCTAGGTTCCCCCATAGTGCTATGTAGCATTTCTTTCATGTGATGTTTATGGGTTTCCTTTTGGGGCCCAATTGCTGACTTATTTTCTTTGTGTGTATGCTGACATCCCCATTCTGGGTACATGCATCTCCTCCAGGACCATGCACTATGGACTAGCTGGCGGACAGTCTGCAGCTAGTATGTGTCTTGCTGGAACACCTTGCAGGGTGCAGCGGCTGGAGGCTTGCTGCTGGAGAATGTCAGATAATGGTGGGGAGCAGCTGAGCATTTCCAGGCCTGCCATCTGTCTTCTATTTCGTTATGGATGTGTACCGCTCTGTCTGTTCCCCAGCAGGACTGGGGTTACTGCTGCCATTGCAGGGAGGTAAACTGTGGATCTGTTGGTGGGCGGTCCTGTTCCCCAGCCTGAGCCCCAGAGGGTGGGTTGTGTGGTGGTACATAATCTGCCTATGGGTCCATACACCCCTCCTCCTCCTCCTTCACCTACAGCAGGTAACAATGGCACCAACACAGGATATGCACTATTCTGGGTGCAGCATTGCCCATAGGGACTAGACATGACCGAGACATACAGCAGGACACAGATGTATCCTAGGTGTGTTTAACGGAACTACCTACCACACACTGATGGGGACCTGCAGCATGGCGTATTTCAGCTATGAAAGGTGCTGTGGACCTGGTGCTGGGCACCCCACCTCAACCTCAGGGTGGGCACTGTACCCGCACAATGTGACTGTCTGTGGTTATTCTGTGGCAGTGCCACACACGGTCTGTTCCCCCTACAAGGCCGAGGTGCTGTGGGGGTGCATACCCGATCTTGTGCCCATCTCTTGACTGCTGATTTGTATGTGCAGTGCATCATGGGTACTGGTGGGTTACCCCTATCCTGGTAACCACAGCAGACAGTTTGTGTGGTGATGTGCAGTCCTGCAGCCAGCCAGGGCTTTGTTCACATCCTTATAAGGTGTCCTATAGGGGACATTATAGGGTGCCTTGTCGGACAGTACACTTTATAATGCACCTTATGGAGTGCGTTATGGGGTGCCTTATTCGGCACCTTAGGTTATGCCACCGTGAGGGTGTGATTGCTGGCAGCACTAATTAAAATACACGTCAAATGCCTCACCAATCGCTACTTAAATGTAAAGGGTGCTGCCTCAGCCAGCCTTATACATGAGGCCCACTGTGGAATCAAACCCATGACCCCTGTATCATCAGTCAGTGTTGTAACCATTGTGCTACAGTTCTGTCGCTGTGCTTGTATGCCTGCGCGCCTTCTTAAGATTAACGCGCGGTAACATGCCCTGTAGCGCTCGTTCATTTATGGCGCCTTGTAATGCGCGTTCTCGGCGCGTTCTCGGAAACGATGTACCGCCCATGTCCTTATTTGGGGTTTCTGTCTCTACCTCGGCTCCTAACGCGAATCACACTAACGCAGTTTAGTAAACATACCCCATAGTGTTTGGTAAACAGTAGTGTCTTTAGTTCTTTCCTAAACTTTTGGAAGTCTTTGATAGACCTGATGTGGACTGCCAGAAGGTTCCATAATTTGGGTGCAGTGTAAGAGAAGGATCATTTGCTGGTTACTTATTTTGTTCTATGGATTGACGGTGGTATTGCAAGTGTGTTTAGATTACTGTTTCTTCTGCTCCTGGTCTCTGCTTGAGTGTGAATCTTAGATGTAAGGAATGAGGGTGAGATGTTATGGAGTAGTGGCAATTATTACTTCATATTTTATTCTACTCATTATTGGAAGTCGATGCAGATCTTTAAGGAATGGTGTAATATGATCTGTCAGGCGTGCTTTAGCTATTATTCGGGCAGTCACATTTTGGGCTAGTTGTAGGGTGTTGATTGTCTTTTTGGGCAGACCCTGGAGTAAACTGTTGCAGTAGTCCCAGTGCGGAGTTATAAGTGCTTGGACTACCATTCAGAAATCACTGGGGTCTAAGAGAGGTCTTAGGTTCTGGATGGATATTAGTTTATAGAATATAGTCCTGGCTGTTTGTCTTATATGGGATGACATACTGAGGGATTTGTCCAAGATGATTCCTAGGTATTTCACCTCCTGTTTTACTTGAATGGTCATGTTTTGTATCTTGATTTCAGTGCGGAGAGGGAGGGGTGACGTTTTTTTCTTGTTGTGAATATAATTTCAACTGTTTTGAAGTTGATTTGGAGGTTGCTCTCACAAAGCCAGGATTCTGCTTCAAGGATGCATTCAATGATGTTGTGATTGACGGGTTTTTGTGTTTACTGGGGTAAACAACATAATATCTTCGGCATATAAGAGGTGACCTATTTGATGCTTTTTGAAGATTGAGTAGATTGGTTGAAGGTAGAGGTTAAACAGGAGAGCTGATAAAGATGAGCTCTGAGGAATTCCCTGTTCTTGTGGGAAGATCATGGAGGATTCTTAGTCAATTCTTAAATATTAGGAATATGGTTCCTAATCTGTTGGTGATGTATGACTTAAGCCACTGAAGGGCAGTACCTGCCATTCCTAATTGGGTTCATCTAGCAAGGAGTATATTATGATGCACGTTTTCAAAGGCTGAGGCAATGTCTATGAAGACAAGCATGAAAGCTTGATGAGGGTGTCAAATGGGACCATTAGTAAGATTTCCACGCCGTGGTATGAGCGGAAACCATACTGGTGTTCGTCAAGGGGGTAGTATGAGTCAATATAGTCTTGCAACTGAGTATGAACTACTTTTTCAATGATTTTTGCTAGAAAGGGGATACTTGCAATTGGTTTATAGGAAGCGGGATCATCTTTATTTAGGGATCTGTCCTGGGGTATAGGACAAATGGTGGATAGTTTGAGATCATTTGGCATTGTCCCCGGGAGGAGGGACTGGTTCACTATACTGAATAAGAAGGGGGCTAGTTCCGATTTAGTTGCTTTTATCCAAGCTACAGGGCATGGATCAAAGTGAGAAGTGGTTGTGTTGATTATAGTAATGGTATCAAGTAACTGCTTCTCTTTGATAGTGTGAAGTGTGTTCCATTGGTTGGAGGGGTATAGACTTGCTTGTGATAAAGCAATGGTTGAAGATTTTTTGCTTTTTAGTTTTAAAACAAAATGAATGGCAAGAGTTTGGGGGTTGATGGTAGTCTTAGGTACCTCATTTTGATGTGTTTTTGCTTGGGATTTGACTATTTCAAAAAGTTCTCTGGGGCAGTTGATAGCCTTATTTAGTGTGTTAGAGAAGTGGTTCTTTTTTACTGTTTGTATGGACTCTTTAAAGGAGTTTAGAGCTGTTATGTAAAGGGCTTTGAGGTCTGGGAATTTTTTGTTCCTCCATCTTTTCTCAAGCTTGCAGAGTTCTTTTTTGAGGGTGTGTAACTCATAAGTAACATAGAAACATAGAAACATGATGACAGAAAAAGACCACATGGCCTATCTAGTCTGTCCTTCCATATCAACAACTACAGCAGTCCACTTTTTACCTTTAGAGATCCTCTGTGTTGGTCCCATGCTTTTTTGAATTCAGTTACTGTCCTCATCTCTACCACCTCCACTGGGAAACTATTCCATGGATCCACTACTCTTTCTGTAAAGAAATATTTCTGCATATCACTCCTGAATCTCTCTCCCTTCACCCTCATCCCATGTCCCCTCATAGCAGAACTTGCTTTCAATTGAAAGAGGCTCTCTCCCTGAACATTTATGCCACGGAGGTATTTAAACATCTCAATCATATCACCTCTATCCCGCCTTTCCTCTAAGGTGTACATATTAAGATCCTTAAGTCTGTCCTCATATGCTTTATAATGAAGCCCACTAATCATTTTAGTAGCCACCTCTGCACCGACTCCATCCTGTTCGCATCCTTTTGAAGGTGCAGAGGGTGGCTACTAAAATTATTAGTGGGCTCCAGAATTGCACACTATACTCCAAATGAGGTCGCACCAAAGACTTATACAGAGGCATTATCACCTCCTTTTTTCTGCTAGCCATTCCTCTCCGTATGCACCCAAGCATCCTTCTAGCTTTTGCAGTCGCCTTTTCTACCTGTTTAGCTACTTTAAGATCATCAGACACAACCACGCCTAGGTCCCGCTCTTCTTTAGTGGACAAAAGTACTTCACCTGTATTGCTCCCTTGGATTGCTGCAGCCCAAATGCATGACCTTACATTTTTTAACATTAAATCCCAGCTGCCAAATTCTAGACCATTCTTCAAGCTTAGCTAGATCCCTCCTCATGTTATCTTCACCTTCCTGGGTGTCTGCTCTATTGCAGATAGAGTGTACCATTTTTCAGAGGGTCTGCAGGTGGGTTTTTTGCATGCGCTTGTGGGTAAGGCTGCTTTATGGATTGTTGAATGCCATTTCATTACTGACTCATCCAGGTTTTGGGAAGAAGAGGTGTGCTGTGTAAGTACATTATTCAAGAACACTTCTTTGTCTAAGTGCCTGAAAAGAGGATTATGTTGCGCTGTGTTGGGGGGGGGGGGGGTTGCTTAATAAGTGGGATTGAGAGGTCAAACCTTAGTATGAAGTGGTCCGACCAGGGTACCTGGGTTGCACTAGGGAGGGGGGGGGGGTCAAGTTGGGGTGTTCAGCAATGTGTTTTGGGAGGAATATAAGGTCAAGAGTATTGCCCTTGTTAAGGGTGGGATTATTCATTATTTGTTGGAAACCTATGTCTTCCATGAACTCCAAGAATTCTAATGACTGTTGTAGTGGGAGGGAAGCAAGGTTAAAATCACCAAGGATGATGTGGGGCTTCTGTAAGTGAGATGTGCAGGCTGATTCTAGAATTGTTGTGAGGTTGGTGTGATTGGTGGTGGGACTTTGTGCCGAAACCTGTTTAAGTTGGGTCCTCAATGAAGTTTGGTTTGAAGTTCACTCCAGTGTGGCCATGGTCTGTCTTCTCCGCTCCTAATTGGTTTTGGTTTTCTGTGGAGAATATCCTCTCTCCCTTTTTCCTACTTTAGTAAACATGTCCTTATGTGTTTGGTTTAGATGCTGCAAAACTAGGTCATTACCTAGCCCAATGCATAGTCTAAACATATAGGCACCTGTTTTCAGCACTACTATCTGCTTTCACATTTCGGATATTGCCTCTTCTACACTGTATGAACTGTTTTCTCCTATAGACTGTTATTGGTGTTTAAACATTTTAAACCACATAAATAACTTTGGGTTTATATTTAAGGTGGCAGTCAGCATTTTTTTTAAATGCCAGCTTAAAAAGCACCCCAATGGGAATAATTTTACAAAGCATTTCCATGGATAAAGCATTTATTTGCTTTGTTGTTGTTAAGTGCCGTCGAGTTGGAGTCGACTCATGGCGACCCTCTGGATAGCTATCCTAAATTGTGTTCGGTCTTCAGTCAGGCGGCTCATTGTTGACAGATTGGCACCCGTAGCTGCTGTTATTGTATTGATCCATCTCATTGCTGGCCTTCCTCTTTTGGGTTGACCTTCTATCTTGCCAAGCATGATGTCTTTCTCTAATGATCTCTCAATTCGCATGATGTGTCCAAAGTATGAATGTCGAAGTCTTGTCATCTGAGCTTCTAAAGAAAGCTTAGGTTTGATCTCCTCTAGTACTGACTGGTTTGTTCTTCGGGCAGTCCATGGTATACACAGTATTCGCCGCCAGCACCATAATTCAAAGGCATCAATTTTCTTCCTGTCTGTCTTTTTCACTGTCCAGCTTTCACATCCATATGATGTTATTGAAAATACCATGGCTTGAACCAGTTGAATCTTTGTATGGAGAGAGACATCTCTGCTCTTGAGAATCTTATCTAGGTCTTTCATAGCCATTCTGCCAAGAGCAATGCGTCGTTTGATTTCTTGACTGCTTATTGCTTCTTTATTGATAGTTGATCCAAGAAGGTTAAAGTTGTTCACAATTTCAATTTCTTCTCCTTCAACGATGAACCTGTTGATTATGCCAGTTGTCATGATCTTTGTCTTCTTTACATTAAGGTGCAGGCCCATTTTGAGACTATGTTCTTTGATTGTGAGAAGCAAATGTTTCAGATCATCTTCACTTTCAGCCAGTAATGTAGTATCATCAGCATAGCGAAGGTTGTTGATGAGTCTTCCACCAATCTTCACACCTATGTTGTCTTCATACAATCCTGCTTCTCTGATGATTTGTTCTGCATATAAATTAAACAGGTAGGGGGAAAGTATGCAGCCTTGTCTTACACCTTTGCATTCCTCGCCCTTTCCTGAACCCTGCTTGCACATCAGGTAGTTCTTGTTCCAGGTATGGTTGTAGTCTCTTTTGAATAATTTTCAGTAGAATCTTGCTGGCATGTGGGATTAGAGCAATTGTTCGATAATTTCCACAGTCAGTTGGATCACCTTTCTTTAGTATTGGTATAAACACAGATCTTTTCCAGTCAGTTGGCCATGATGTTGTCGTCCATATTTCTTGGCAGAACCTTGTAAGTATGGTAACAGCTGCATCAGATTGCTGCAATACTTCTCTAGGAATGCTATCAATTCCTGGTGCTTTGTTCTTTGATAAGGCTTTCAATGCTGCTTCAACTTCTTCTTTCATCACCAATGGTTCCCGATCATAAGGTACAGGTTGAAACGGCTGTTGGTCCACTTGATCTTTATCATATAAGAACTCTGTATATTCCTTCCACCTTTTCTTGATCTTCTCAGCATCGTTCAACACAGAACCTTGAGCATCTTGTAACATTCCAATTCGAGGCTGGAACTTTTTCTTTAATTCTCGTAGCTTCAGAAAAGCCGATCTTGTTCTTCCTCTAATAGTTTCTGCTTCTCTTACCTTGCAAGTGTCATTGTAGTACTTTTCCTTGTCCTGTCTTGCTGCACGTTGGAAATCTCTGTTGAGTTCTGCGATTGTCTTTCTTTCTCCTCTGGCTTTTGCTTCTCTGCATTTCTGGGCAATTTTCAGAGTTTCTTCTGTCATCCATTTTGGCCATTTTTGCTTTTTCATCTTTTGTAGAGACTTCTCACTTTCTTCCAACACAACCTTCTTAATGTCATTCCATAACTCTTCCGGAGCTCTGTCATTTGTATCTAAAGCAGCAAATCGATTTTGCAGGCAGTCTTTAAATTCCAGTGGTATATTCTCAAGGTCATATTTTGCTGCATTCATGAGTGGTTTGCTCTTTTTCAACTTTAGCTTGAGTTTGCATACCAGTAGATGGCAATCTGTACCACAGTCAGCTCCAGGTTTTATCTTTGTTGATTTCATAGAACTTCTCCATCGTTGACTTCCACAGATGATCTGTACCACAGTCAGCTCCAGGTTTTGTCTTTGTTGATGTTATAGAGCTTTTCCATCATTGACTTCTTTGCTTTATCCATGGTAATGCTTTTTTTATAAAATTACCCAAACAATATGCTCTTAAATTCATGTACAAACAGCCTGATAGCATAAGTTTATCTGACCTGGGTACAAGAGTTCCTAGGGGTGGGATTGGAAAAGAATTAGCATTGGCATGCATACTTTGGGGGTCTTTTACTAAATTCCACTAAGGATTTGCACTTATCGAGCATTACCGAATCACGTTCAGTGCTAAGCCTTCGCCTGACAGCTCATGTGCAACATAATTCGCTTGCACACATATTCCAGAGGCCTTTGCCTATACCCCACCACCTGAAAGCACTACCCCTATCTCTTTGGCTGCTAGGGGCATTCAATCCCACAGTCACTGCAGGCTGACCCTACGACAAGCAACTAAACATGGCCTTTTCCATACTAGCCCTCACCTGCATTTACCTAGTTACCAATGCCATCTACAACACTAACGTAATTGCATTTGACCACAACCCCATCCCCCTACTTCACAACACGAGTAAGAAATACCATCGCTACCACTACCACCCACCAACAAACTCTGACCACAAAAGACATCCATGCCTCATCTACATTACACTAGGGCAGCCAACTAACACAAAACTTGATAAATCACAATTGTACCAAGTACTGAGATGTGCTCTCACTAACACCCGCTTGGCCCGTAAAAAATGGCCGGTCATTACAGATCTTTTAACGAATCTTAACCTTGACATATTAATGGTTACAGAAACATGGCTTTCAGATACCGACATTGTCCTCCAGAATCAACTCACCCAACCTAACTTCTCAATCTATACATGCAACAGGGCTAACAGAAGAAGAGGAGGTGTCCTCATTCTAGAAAAAAACAGATCTCCAATACCAGACACGTCTAACCAGAACCACACAACATCTAGACATAATCACTATATCTAACAAACACAACACTATAGATCTCATTTACAGAGCACCAAGCTCTCCTACTGATGAGCTATCCAGCATAATTGACTTAGCTTGTAATCCTGGAAACCCAAGCAAACCAAACTGGCTGATGGGTGATTTTAACCTTGCCTCTCTCCAACCCAACCTCACTAACACCTTCCTCGAGGCGATGACCGATCTCAACTACGAACAAATCGTAAGAGATGCCACCCACCAAGGAGGGAACTCCCTTGATTTAATCTTCGCCCCATTCACAGTCACAAGCAAGAAGCATCACTTTGATCTATCCATCACACCCGTCCCTTGGTCAGACCATAGCCTAATAACATTCCTGATGCCATCTCATCAAGATCTAGCTCCTCCCAGCCGACCAAGTATATTGACATCGGCAAACCCTGTGCATTTCAAGCCACTTGACAAAGAAGAGCTTACCAAATTGGCACTCCCAAAACTCGCACAACCATCATCCAACCTAAATGAAATGGTCACCAATTGGAACGACACCCTTAACTTGTTCGCTCAACAGCCCTCCTCGGACAAACTTCCGACCTCCACTAGCCGGGCCGGTAAAAGAACGACAGCTCCTTGGTTCTCTGCTGAGTTATGGTCTTCTCTACTTCTCCTGAGAAAACTTGAGAGAAAATGGCGGCGCACCCATAACACGGAGGACCAAGACAAATACTTAACTCACCTGAAAACTCATCGTGAAACAATGTGGGACAAAAGGAAAGAATTCTACTCTGAGCTCCTCAGCCACTCACTAAACAAGCCCCGTGACCTTTTCAACCTTGTAAAATCCTTAATCAACGAAACTTCATCACCACAACAAGAACCAATACAACCTCAGTTATATGCCAACTACCTTCAATCCAAGGCCGACAAAACATCCACAGCCAGGATCCCAAAATCTTCCCATGCTCACCATCAGTCTCCACTCATGAAGCTTACACCTCCATCTGCGAAAAGCATCAAAGACATTATTGCGATCATCAACACCACCACAGCACCAAATGACCCATGCCCAGCCTACTGGATCAGATCACTGCGATCGGAATTTAGCCCAACCATAGCTGAAATCACACGACTCTCCTTCTCAACAGGTTCATTCCCATCGAAGCTTAAACAAACATCCATACGGCCTCTGCTAAAGAACAACCAGTTGGATCCACAGAAAGTCAAATCTTATCGGCTGATCTCAAGCATTCCACTACTAGCTAAAATACTCAAGAAGGTTGCTCAAAGACAGATCCAGCAACACATTGACATCTTTTCCCCTCTAGACCACTGCCAGCATGGATTTAGGGAAGCCCACGGAGTGGAGACACTACTGACCTCCCTATCCAACACCTTAATCAGTGTGTTAGACAACATCAAAACAGGCTTCACGCTAATCTTCCTCAACATTGCTGCCGCATTTGATTCAGTTGACCACGTGCAACTCCTAACATGACTCTATGAGAAGGGTATCCAGGGTCTCGCCTGGGAGTGGTGTAAATCCTTCTTAGAAGACCGACGGCAACAAGTTAGGATTGGTTCCACCACATCCGAACCATTTCAGCAAAAACAAGGTGTACCCCACGGCTCCTCCTTATCCGCACTGCTCTTTAACATATACATGCAGCCGATATGTGAAATCATCCACTCATTCGGAATCTCATGCCTGATCTATGCTGACGACGTGCTGCTGTTTACACCTATCAATATCACGCTTGCTGATTACACAGCCTTAGTAGACTGTTTCAACGCAGTTACAGATTGGCTTCACAACCAGAATCTTTGAATAAATTTAAAAAAACTGAGGTCTTATTCATTATGAGGAACAAAACTTTTTCACCTCCTCCGACCCTAAAAGTAAGAGATGCAGAGTTACCAAGCAAACCCACCATACGATACCTGGGTATTATACTAGACCAACGGCTAGACTTCACAGTGCACATAAGCAGCATGGTCAAGACTATATACTACAAGATCAAGACATTATGCCACCTCAGACCCATGTTGGCTCCAGAGAACGTCTGTACAATATTCCAAGTGCTAGCAACACCCCACTTCGACTACGCAAACATAACACTCCATGGACTCAAACAAAGCACCCTAAACCCGCTACAACTAGCAATGAACGCTGCTGCCCGCGTCCTCTGTAGGACATCCACAAGGGACCACATAACCCCCAACCTAAGGGAACTACACTGGCTGCCAATAAACTGCAGGATATCATACAAGGCCCTCCTCATTACTTTCAAATCCATCAACAAAATATCCCCCTCCTCCATATCTTCCCTCATCACTCACACCCCCAACAACAGATCAAGGCGGACTTTAGCCTCCAACACACTTATAATCCCGAAGGAAGCTACAAAATGTTCACAATCAGCTAGCAATAGAGCCTTCGCCCTTTACGCCCCCAGATGCTGGAATAACCTCCCTCATAGCATCAGACCGATCAGAGACATCAAGCAATTCAGGAAAGCTCTGAAGCATCATCTATTCCTTCTACACTTCTCACAACCCAACAGCACCGCCCCTTCTCCCACCCCACAACCCAACCCTTCAACGCCACACTCATCACACACAAACTAAACTAGCCATCTCTCAAACCCAATCCTGATTTACAAGTTTTCGATCTAATAAAACTTTAGATACAAAACCACGTCAGTTCCAGAATATACATTAATAGTACTACAGGAATACACATTTGAATTGTATTGTACTAATCTTTAATTTAACGGTAATGACATACCAATATGCTTTAATGTAAATAGCCTACTCATGTTCTTCTATCACCACTTAAATTGTACATAGTTCCCCCAGTTCTTTTCCCTGTTACCTCCCTGTTATATGTAAACACTGGACAATTATGCTGCCCTTGTATCAAACTGTTAACTGTAAACCGCATTGATAATAAAGAGCGCGGTATAGAAAAACCTTTAAATAAATAAATAAATACCATAACAAGTGGCAAAATAATGTGGGTGGCCTAACGCTACCCACAGTGGTTCCATTAGGTGAACCAGCACTAAATGACATGTTAATTTCACTCACACGATGTGTTTGCCACGCCCCTGCCTCTAACCCACCCACTGTCCACATGAGAATCTAAGGGGCATGTTTACTAAAACCCCGCAAATGTGCGAGCCACAGTAGTGTGCGGATGCCATATAAGGAGTGGGAGTTTTGTGCTGAAAAAGAAAATCTGGAATTTGCATATGCGCTAAGGTGCGCGGCGCCCATGTGCGCCCCACACATTCGCGCATGAGATAGCTGCGCGGGAGGCATAAGCGGTGCGCTGATATGCAAGCAGAAGAGCAGAGCCACAGCACAATGGTTAAGGCACTGACAAATGGTGCAGGAATCAGGGTTTCAATCCCCCACAGTGCTCAATGTAGACAGCTGGCTGAGGCATTATTTTAGGAGCTTGTCTAATATTGTGCGGCATAAGGCGGCGTGCTATTGATTTAGGAGGCTTTTTAATATTGGGCGGCATAAGGCGGCACGCTAATGTGCAAGCACAGGAACAGAACCACAGCACAATGGGTAAGACACTGACCAATAGTGCAGGGATCAAGGGTTCAATCCCCCACAGTGCCCAATGAACAAGGCTGGCTGAGGCATTGCGTATTATGGGGAAGATTGCTTTCAGAGTCATTTTATGTTTATTTTAATTATCACTACTAGCAAACGCACTCTCAAAGCGTGTTAACATAAGGCGCCCTTTAAGGCACATTTTAAAGTGCAGTCCGCCAAGGCACCCTAGAATGTTGCTTATAGGGCACTTTAGAGGGTGCCGTATAAGGCACCCTATAAGGCACTCCATAGGGCACATTATAAAGTGCACTGTCTGTCACAGCACCCTAAAATGTCCCCTATAGGGCACCCTATAAGTTGCATCACAGGATAATGTATAGTGCACCTTATATGGACGGGAACTATAAGGTGCCCTATAGGGTGCCCTATAAAGCACCCTCAGAGGCACCTTATGGGTACAGTACGCTGAGGGTGTGGTTGGTGGCATCAAAATATGTACATTTAAAAAAGATAATGCGCTAGACAACCCTATCAAAAAACCCCATGGTGGGTTTGAACCCATGATCTCTGGCTTCACAGGCAGTGAAATAACCATTGGGCTACAGTTCTATAGCTGCTAGCAAGCCTCTGGCTGGCTGCAGAGAGCCTGCACGTCACCACACAGACAGTCTGCTGTGGTCACCAGGATAGGGTTAGCCCACCCGTACCCATGATGCACTGCACATGCAAATCAGCTGTCCACAGATAAACACAAGATGGGCAATGCACCCCCACAGCACCTTGGCCTGATAGGGGGAAGTGACCATGTGCATCCCCACAGCACCTCGGCCTGTTAGGGGGTACTGACTGTGTGTTTTACTGGCACAGAGTAGCTACACACCGTCACATTGTGCGGGTACTGTGCTCACCCTGAGGGTGCAGTGAGGCGCCCAGCACCAGGTCCACAGCACCATCCATGACTGAAAGAGGCCATGGCGGAGGTCCAAAGCAGTGTTAATGTGTGAGGTAGGTAGTTTCTGCAGAAACACCTTGGATATATCTGTCTGTCTCAGTCAGGTGTAGCCCCCATGAACCCCCAGGTGGGCCGTGCACCACCACCACCACTCCTCCTCCTCCCCCTCCAGGGCTGAGGGCAGCAAACAGGGCCTCCTATCAACAGATCCACATTCCACCTTCCTGCAATGGTGATAGTAGAAGGGACCATCAACCCCAGTCCTACTGGGGAACAGACACCTACAGGGCAGTCAATGCAGCTCTATACACATACATAACACAATAGCAGACAGACATTAGGTCCAGATATGCTGAACTGCACCCCACCCCTCTCTGACATTCTCCTGCAGCAAGCCTTCAGCCACTGCACCCCACTCCATCAAGACACATACCAGCTGCAAACAGTCTGCTAGCTAGTCCATAGTGCATGCACCCAGAACTGGGATGTCAGCATACACAGCAAGCACATAAATCAGTGACTGGGCCCCAAAAGAAAACCCATATCTATCACATGGGAGAGATACTGTATAGCACTATGGGGGTGCCTAGCCATGCTGTGGTCACTGCACAGTCAGGGTGAGAGTGATCTCTCAGCAGGACATACAGAGGTCACCCTGTCTGTGTAGGTGGTGGCCGGGCACTAACATGTCCCAGTCAGTGCCCTATGCCCTGTGCAGATGCACCCTGGCCAGGCCACCCTGTCCGGCCTATACCCATGGTACCTTGCTCCTCATTATGCACATTGGCAGCCCAAAGCTGGCAACATTGCTGGCAGTGTGGGCTGTGGAAGGTGTTTGCAGCCACCACACACTGGATAGACAGCCAGCCACCCCCACACCTATGCCAGCATTGTGTTACTATAGAGGTGTTCAGCAGCCATACCCACCACACCAGTCCTGGGCACAGTACAGGCATGGATATGGTACCCAGTACTGTTGGGGGTCACTCCCCAGGGTGGTAAACACTATCAGAGACCAGACCTGCAGCACACACCGCAAACATCAGAATAATTGTTATGGTGGAGCTCAATGAGCAAAATGTGCTTACGGTAGGAATTGATATCTGCCAGTTAGCATAGGAAACGTTTGATAGCTGTGTACCATATACCCAGGTGTAGGGTGTCATTGCTAAGGTATGCAAGTGCTAGTATTGGGAGATACAGGCAGGGCCCAATGTCCTGCCTATCCAGGAGGCATTGGCCAATGGGGCCTGTGGGTGTGTGTGTGGGTGTGTGGCCCTGTTGGCTGCTGCTTTACGGTAGAGTTTCCCAACTCCAGTCCTGGTGTTCCAAACACTGTTCGGGTTTTCATGCTGTCCCTCATAAATATGCATGAGCTACATCTACATACCATGGGGGTGGTGCATAGATATGCAGCACAGGCATCTTTATTAGAGGCAGCATGGAACCTGAATGGTGTGGGGCCCTCCAGGACTGCATTTGGGAGACTCTGCTCTAGGTAATGCGCCTGTTTATGGTGTCTGTGTTTGGTGTGGTAAAATATAGGCGTATTAACCATGCGTATGTTCTCAGCAGTAAATGTTTGTCCTTACTATCACGGTTTCGTTGTGGGAAAAATATGTGGACAGTTATTGGCAGTAGCCCCAGCTGGCCTTTGAACCTGTGACTCTCTGGTTCTACAGGCACTGGCTGTGTCCGCTGCACCACACTGCGGCCACAGAGACAATGCAGTCCCTGGAGATAGGAAACCTGGCTGGACGAGTCAGACACCCTGCTCTGCACAATTTTACTGTGGGCTCATTTACCTTGTATGGGGACAAAAGTGCAAATAAACCTCAAATATGACCTCGAAAAAAGGGGAAAAAAACCAAAACCCAGCTGGGCAACAGTGATAGCAATGGGCAACATGAAAAACACTCCCAGGAAAGCTCCAGAAAAATGAAATGATTTTTGTAAGAGTCTACGGAGCGTAGACCCTTCCAAAAATCATTTCTTTTTTTTTTAGCTTTCCTGGGAGTGTTTTTTATTGTTGCCCATTGCTATCACTGTTGCCCAGCTTAATTATAATTTTCTACATTTTTCTTGTGGTCATTTTCATGTTTTATTTGCAATTTTGTTCTGTGCACATGTATCACACTGCTCACGTTTTTTAGGTTTCCCCGGTTGTGCTGTTCATTGCTGATGGAAATGGTTTCTCTTCCCTTTAAATCGGCTCTAACGCGAGGTTTTCACTCGCGGTATTTTTTTGGCCGAAATTCAGCCCCGCTCCTGTGCGGGGAGCCTCTCCCCTCCCACTCTTCACCCATTGACCCCGTCCCCCCGCCCCTCGGGATCCTTCCTCCGCCCTCGGAATGCCTTTTCACGCCTCTATCGCACATCAGCCCGCCGCGCACTTGTGCGGGCGGCACGCACATGTGCGTGGCACTAAAAATGCACTATTAGCGTGCGCTAAGGTACCTTAGCGCACGCTCAAGTGCGCCCCGCACAATTGCGCGGTTTAGTAAACATACCCCTAAGTGCCAGTTGACGTGCATTTCAGCAGTTGGTAGTCGACATGCCAATATATTACCACTTGCTAAAACACACGTTAACTGTTAGCAGGGTTTAGTAAAAGGGTCCTTTATAAAAGGTGCTTGTTTGTGCATAAAATAAAATGAGAAATTTCTACATGCAGAAGTGCAAATGCAAATGCGTGCGTGTATTTTTAATGGGTCAAACCGGTGTTACTTATGTCACAAAACTTTGGCAAACGTAAAATTACCTTCTCTATGACACTGGGGAGATACAAGGAACATTCCAGTTTCCATCCTACTATGCAATTTAGTTAATGGAAAATGTTAAATTTTTGTTGTGGGGACCTTGATGGCAAAGAAAGAATGCTTGTCAAAAATTAGTATTTGGGTTTTTGTTTTAAGTGCTTGGAAAATTAATCCCTCCATGTAGGAAAATGTGAGCCAGCATCTGGCAAACTGCACATAAAAGAATTGACAAGAACTGCATCCGAGTCAGCTCAAAGAGAAATGGCCATAATCTTTATGACATTAGGTCAGACCCTTCTCGGGTACATCAGCTGCTTGATCTTCAAGATCTGTTAGATAGGAAACACATGCTTATGTACGAGAGCTTTCAGAGGGCTGAAAAGATTAAATTCAACCCAAAGTCTTTGTGATTTTCATAAGCAACTTTGGGGAGTTGGGAGCAAGAGCAAATTGTTTCACTTAGCTTGTTTATTTGAAGAGAGTTACCTTTATGTTTAAAATAATGAGAAGTGGTGCAAATTTTTCATGTATTTTGTTGGTACAATATCAAATTAGCATGTCTATATTAAAATATTTTATGGCAGATAAATGCTGTACAATTTCAGAATATGAGACCTTTATGACTGAATTTTAGAAGATTTATGGGCCATTTACGGATGTAAATGGTGGATATCAAGTGTAAAATGGGGGGGGGGGGCGGGTTCCATTATAAAGAATATTTTGCATTTAAAGGCCTTTTTAGCCATGTAAAAGGCCTCTTCTAAAATGACCCCAGAAGTAACCATGTTGCCACAGGGGCAGGTTATTCCCTAGGGATACCATGACTGTTCGTCTGGCAGACCTTGTCTGTTGCAGTGCACGGCACCCACCTGCACTGTGTCAAGAATGCACATACCTTTACTCAGCCCACATGTAGACGTCTTCTTGAGTGGAGTTTGGACAGAAAGTGCACACATGTTTATAAAATGTCTATGTGCATGCATACTTTACATGTGACTACTCTTGATCCTAAAAAGGTATAAATACCCATGACAACAATCTAGGTATTTATTTAGCTGCATTTATATCCCGCTTTTCACCGGGTCAAAGCGGTATGATTTCTGCTGCATTTGTCCTAGGATTTTATAAGGACATATGGAGCCTGGAGCCTCTAAACGGTATACAGAATGACCCTGTTTGTATATAAGGGAAAAATGATGTCCCTCATAGAAAGAACAGCTGTATGTGACGGAGAATTGTATAGACAAGAAAAGTGAGGGGGCTTTTTGTTCATCTGTTGATGTAAATGTTTTATTATGTGCATCTCTCACTTGGTTTGCAGCTTGTCGTGCTGTGAGGGCTTGTGTGCATCAGTGATGCTGAGAGCTAAACTATCGGTAGTTTAACTACTGGCAGGGTCTCCCAAGATGGACAGGTCTCAGCTGAGGTGCCAGACGAAGACATCTGGGCAGCAGCAGAATGGGATAGTGTTGACGGCGGAGGATCACATTTCTGTGACAACGGCAACAACACCAAACTTAAACTGCGCGGAAGGAAGGCCCGGCAATCTACTTCTGTATCTTGCCATGAAAACCCAATGGATAGTTACAACAAAACAAATTGTGCTATGGTGCTGTAAGATGAGACTCCCAGGTCGGAAGGCACTCAACTAGCTACTGGGGAAGAGCTGAAGACTTTTCAGAGTAAAGCCAGCATTTATGATGTGGTTGGATCAAAGCCTTCGGGAAGTCTGACTGCTGATGTAGCTGCGCATGAAATGAGAGTCAGAAGCTGTAAAGATGTCTTACACATTGGAACATGGAACGTACGAAGCATGAACCAAGGGAAGTTTGAAGTGGTCAAGAATGAAATGGAACGTGTACAACTTGATCTGTTGGGTGTCAGCGAACTGAAATGGACTGGCATCGGGCACTTTGCATCAGATGATCACATGGTCTACTATGCTGGAAATGAAAGACAAAGAAGAAATGGTGTTGCATTTATAATAAAGAAGAAACTTGCAAGAACTGTAATGAAATACAATGCAGTCAGCGAACGCTTAATCTCTATTCGTCTACGAGGATTGCCTATCAACACAACTATAATTCAAGTATATGCCCCAACAACAGCTGCAGAAGAGAATGAAATTGAAGAGTTTCTAAGAACAAGTACAAGCAGAAATTGACAGAACATGCAAACAGGATATCCTGATAGTCATGGGTGACTGGAACGCAAAGTTGGCAACAAAGAAGAAGGCAAAGTAGTTGGAAAATATGGACTTGGCAACAGAAATGAAGCTGGAGAAAGATTGATAGAATTCTGCAAGACCAATGATCTATTCATCTCAAACACCTTCTTTCAGCAACACAAGCGACGACTGTACACATGGACTTCACCCAATGGATTGTATAAAAATCAAATTGACTACATCTGTGGAAGTCAACGATGGAAAAGCTCTGTAACATCAACAAAGACAAAACCTGGAGCTGACTGTGGTACAGATCATCAACTACTAGTATGCAAACTCAAGCTAAAGTTGAAAAAGAGCAAACCACTCATGAATGCACCAAAATATGACCTTGAGAATATACCACTGGAATTTAAAGACTGCCTGCAAAATCGATTTGCTGCCTTAGATACAAATGACAGAGCTCCGGAAGAGTTATGGAATGACATCAAGAAGGTTGTGCTGGAAGAAAGCGAGAAGTCTCTACAAAAGGTGAAAAAGCAAAAACGGCCAAAATGGATGACGGAAGAAACTCTGAAAATTGCCCAGAAACGCAGAGAAGCTAAAGCCAAAGGAGAAAGAAAGACAATCGCAGAACTCAACAGAGATTTCCAACGTGCAGCAAGACAGGACAAGGAAAAGTACTACAATGACACTTGCAAGGAAATAGAAGCAGAAACTATTAGAGGAAGAACAAGATCGCTTTCCTAAAGCTGCGAGAGTTAAAGAAAAAGTTCCAGCCTCGAATTGGAATGTTACAAGATGCTCAAGGTTCTATGTTGAATGATGCTGAGAAGATCAAGAAAAGGTGGAAGGAATATACAGAGTTCTTATATGATAAAGATCAAGTGGACCAACAGCCGTTTCAACCTATACCTTATGATCAGGAACCATTGGTGATGAAAGAAGAAGTTGAAGCAGCATTGAAAGCCTTATCAAAGACAAAGCACCAGGCATTGATAGCATTCCCATAGAAGTATTGCAGCAATCTGATGCAGCTGTTACCGTACTTACAAGGCTCTGCCAAGAAATATGGAAGACAACATCATGGCCAACTGACTGGAAAAGATCTGTGTTTATACCAATACTAAAGAAAGGTGATCCAACTGACTGTGGAAATTATCGCACAATCACTCTGATCCCACATGCCAGCAAGATTCTACTGAAGATTATTCAAAAGAGACTACAGCCATACCTAGAACAAGAACTACCTGAAGTGCAAGCAGGGTTCAGGAAAGGGCGAGGAATGAGAGACATCATTGCGGATGTGAGATGGATCCTTGAAAAGACTAAAGAATACCAAAAGGATATCTATTTGTGCTTTATCGACTATAGCAAGGCTTTTGACTGTGTAAACCATGAGAAACTCTGGGCCACATTAAGAAGCATGGGTATACCAGAACACCTGATCGTTCTCTTGCGTAATCTGTACATTGATCAAGAAGCAACAGTTTCGAACGGAACAAGGAGAAACAGAATGGTTTAAAATAAGCAAAGGTGTAAGACAAGGCTGCATACTTTCCCCCTACCTGTTTAATTTATATGCAGAACAAATCATCAGAGAAGCAGGACTGTATGAAGACAACAGAGGTGTGAAGATTGGTGGAAGACTCATCAACAACCTTCGCTATGCTGATGATACCACATTACTGGCTGAAAGTGAAGATGATCTGAAACATTTGCTTCTCACAATCAAAGAACATAGTCTCAAAATGGGCCTGCACCTTAATGTAAAGAAGACAAAGATCATGACAACTGGCATAATCAACAGGTTCATCGTTGAAGGAGAAGAAATTGAAATCGTGAACAACTTTAACCTACTTGGATCAACTATCAATAAAGAAGCAACAAGCAGTCAAGAAATCAGACGACGCATTGCTCTTGGCAGAATGGCTATGAAAGACCTAGATAAGATTCTCAAGAGCAGAGATGTCTCTCTCCATACAAAGATTCGACTTGTTCAAGCCATGGTATTTTCAATAACATCATATGGATGTGAAAGCTGGACAGTGAAAAAGACAGACAGGAAGAAAATTGATGCCTTTGAATTATGGTGCTGGCGGCGAATACTGTGTATACCATGGACTGCCCGAAGAACAAACCAGTCGGTACTAGAAGAGATCAAACCTAAGCTTTCTTTAGAAGCTCAGATGACAAGACTTCGACTTTCATACTTCGGACACATCATGCGAAGAGAGAGATCATTAGAGAAAGACATCATGCTTGGCAAGATAGAAGGTCAACGCAAAAGAGGAAGGCCAGCAATGAGATGGATTGCTACAATAACAGCAGCTACGGGTACCAGTCTGTCAACAATGAGCCGCCTGACTGAAGACCGAACACAATTTAGGATAGCTATCCAGAGGGTCGCCATGAGTCGACTCCGACTCGATGGCACTTAATAACAACAACAGATATTGTATGGAGGGTTTATAAATGAAATGAAATAAAGATACATACACAAATGATGTTGGTTAGTTTTTAGATTTTTGGACTTTTTTTTCCAATATAGGGATTACTTCTCAGTAGATTTCAGACATGTGTTTTAATAAAACTTTTGGGTATGTTTACTAAACCGTCTTAACGTAGCAGCGGCGATGTTATTGCGTGATACGTAACGTTATCGCGCGATAACGTCACGTATCACGCGATAATGTCTCCGGCGGCAGTGAGGTGTGCAGAGGGAGGAGAAAGGCACACCAGAGGGTGGAGTAAGGCTCCCCAGGGGCAGAGAGAAGGGGTCAATGGGTGGAGAGTGGGTGGGGAGTGGATCCATGCACACTAACGCCGTGAAATAAAGCTCTGAAAATTAGCGCCAGTGAAAACTTTGCGCTAGGCACATTTGCAGGACAGAGAAACCATTTCAGTCAGCGATGTACAGCAAAGGCAAGGAAACCCAGAAAAGTGATAGCAGTGATACATGTGCAGGAACCAAAAAGGCAAGTAAACATAGAAAATGACCAGAACCACATCTGAAATCCCAATAACCAAGCTGGCCAATAGTGATATTAATGATAAATATAAAGCAACACTACTGACAAATCGTAAAAAGGAAGGTATCATGTTTGGAAGGATCTATGCTCTGTCCCCCTACAAAGTGCATGATCCCACATTGAAATAGCGGTGATCAGGGTTTTTCTCTTCTATATTGGGCAGGATTCTTATGTCGTGCACATGTGCAGCAACAGCAGAGTGGGCACGTAGGAAACGGCAACTGTACTGATGCTGTAAATGGGATAAAGGGGGCTGCAGGTGACACATGCTGTGGTCCAACTGGGGCACAGTGCGGACTAGGCAGATGCCTAGGTGGCACATAGACATGCCAAAACTGTAAAGCAGCAAGACAGCAACTGATGAGGGTCCAACATGGGCACAAGTGTGTGTGCTACAGTGTCACGGGGAATATTACCCAGCAGGTAACCCCAAGGGCACATAACATTGGCAGGCGGTGCCGGGGGGAAGCGCACATGTCCATGTAGGCACCCCTACCCGACAACCCACACCATAGGCAACTGCCTACTGGCACATTGGATGGCCTGGGACTGCA
This sequence comes from Ichthyophis bannanicus, assembly GCA_033557465.1. NCBI lineage: Eukaryota > Metazoa > Chordata > Amphibia > Gymnophiona > Ichthyophiidae > Ichthyophis > Ichthyophis bannanicus. Next base: position 956,151,256 of record CM066034.1, on the reverse strand, counting down.
CACCACCAGCACCACAGGCATAAGGGCATGCCAGCATGATGGCAGAGGGGTGCTGGTGGCAGAGGGGGCAGTGGCATCTGCTCACACCAGACCACGGCCAAGCCACGTTTAGGTGGGTGCCGTGCACTGCAACAGACAAGGTCTGCCAGACGAACAGTCATGGTATCCCTAGGGAATAACCTGCCCCTGTGGCAACATTTTGGTGCAGTACACACAGCCAGTGTATTCAAGGGCAGAAGGTCACAGGTTCAAGTCCCAGCTGTGGCTCCTGCCCCCATATTTTACCCAGTACTAAGCCGTGGTAATAAAGATGGAACCTTTATTGCAGATAGAATAAACATGCCTGAAACGCCTATATTTTACCCTACAGAGCACAGACACCATAAACATGTGCAAGCCCTAGAGCAGAGTTTCCCAACTGCAGTCCTGGAAGGCCAAACACCATTCAGATTTCATGCTATCCCTAATAAATATGCCTGTACTGCATTTGTATGAGCCGCCCCCATTGTATGCAAATGTATCTTATGCATATTCATTAGGGATGGCATGAAAACCTGAACAGTGTTTGGCCCACCAGGACTGGAGTTGGGAGCCTCTGTCCTAGAGCAGTGGCCAACAGAGGCACACACCCCCACACCCACAGGCTCCACTATCCAAAGCCTTATGGAGAGTCAGGCTGTTGGGCCCTGAACAGAGCAGCATCTCCAATACTGGCACCTGCATACCTTAGCAATACCGTCCTATACTTTTATTTATTTATTTAGCTGTATTTATATCCCGCTTTTCACCGGGTAAAAGCGGTCAATTGGGGGATACATTTAGCACGAGGGGATATGAGACACACACACTAATACATACAGGGAACATGGGCATTGGAGGGTTAAGTGGCTTGCCCAAGACCACAAGGAGTGCCTATAGGACTAGAAATCCCAATCCCTCCGGCCTGAGATTGCTGTCCCCAGGTGGGACTTGAACCCCCGACCCTCCGGCCTGAAGTACCTTGTTCTAACCACTAGACCACGCCTCCCTGTTACTTGGGAGGCGTGGTCTAGTGGGAACGCGTTCAACATATATCAAAAAGTTTCTATGATTAATGTCAGCTAACAAATCCTAACTTAAACATGATTTGTTGATAGAGATTCATTATAGCAACCTTTCTGATATCTGTGGAGTGTGTTTCAGTTATTGCTTCTGACAGTGTTTACCACCCCAGGGAGTGACCCCAACAGTATTGCGTACCATAGCAATGCCCGCACTATGCCCAGGATTGGTGAGGCGGCCAGGGCTGCCACAAACTTCCATATTTGCACAATGCTGGCATAGGTGTGGGAGTGTGTGTATGTCTATCCAGTGTGTTGTGGCTGCCCACAACTTACTGAGCCCACACTTCTTGCACTGTTTCCAGTGTTAGCCTGCCAATGTGCATAATGAGGAACAAGGTACTGTGGGTATGGCCTGAACTGGGTGGCCTGGGAAAGATGCATCTGCACAGGATATAGGGCAATGGATGGGACATTATAGTGCCCGACCACCACCTGTACGGACAGGGTGGCCACAGCATGTCATGCTGGGAGGTCACTCTCACCCTGACTGAGCAGTGACCATGGCATGGCTAGGTTCCCCCATAGTGCTATGCAGCAATTCTTATAAGTGATATTTTTGGGTTCTCATTTCTTTGGCCCAATCACTGACATACTTGCTTGATGTGTGTGCTCACATCCCATTTTTGGGTGCACACAGTTTCTCCAGGCACATGCACTATGTACTAGGAAGCAGGTTGTCTGCAGTTAGCATGTGTATGGCTGGAACACATTGCAGGGTGCAGTGGGTGGAGATTGAGTGTGCCCTCTGCTGGTGAATGTCAGATAGTGGTGGTGGGGGGCAGCTGAGCTTCTCCAGTGTTCTGCCATTGCCTTATGTGATGCGTACAGATCTGCATTGATTGTCCTGTAGGGTTCCTGTTCCCCAGCAGGACTGGGGTTGATGGTCCTCTCTACTGCCACCATTGCAGAGATGTACAATGTGCATCTGTTGGTGGGAGATCTTGTTGCCCTCTCCAACCCTGAGCCACAGAGGGCAGGTTGGGTGGTGGTGCTGCATAATCTGCTTTTGGATCCAAACACTCCCCTTCCCCCTCCCCCCACCCCCTCCCCTCCCCCTCTCCCCCCTCCCTCCCCCTCCCCCCTTCCCCTCCCCCCTCCTCCCTCCCCCTCCCCCCCCTCCCCCACCCTACCCCCCACCCTCTCCCCCCTCTCCCCCTCCCTCACCCTCCCCCCTCCCCCCCTCCCCCTCCCCCCTCTCCCCCCCCTCCCCCCTCCCCCTCCCTCCCCCCTCCCCTCCCCCCTCGCCCTCCCCCCTCCCCCACCCTCCCCCTCGCCCTCGCCCTCCCCCCTCCCCCCTCCCCTCCCCTCCCCCCTCCCCTCCCCCCTCCCCCTCCCTCCCCCTCCCCCCTCCCCCTCCCCCTCCCCCCTCCCCCTCCCCCTCCCCTCCCCCCTCCCCCTCCCCCTCCCCCTCCCCCCTCCCCCTCCCCCCCCCCCGCCCCCCCCCTCCCCCCCTCCCCCCTCCCGCCCTCCCGCCCTCCCCCCCTCCCCCCCCCCCCTCCCCCCCCCCCCTCCCCCTCCCCTCCCCCTCCCCCCCTCCCCCCCTCCCCCTCCCCCTCCCCCTCGCCTCCCCCTCCCCCCCCCCCCCCGCCCTCCCCCCCCGCCCTCCCCCTCCCCCCCCGCCCTCCCCCACCCCCCCCCTCGCCCTCCCCCTCCCCCCCCTCGCCCTCCCCCTCCCCCCCTCCCCCCCCCCCCTCCCCTCCCCCTCCCCCCCTTGCCCTCCCCCCCCCTCGCCCTCCCCCTCCCCCTCCCCCCTCCCCCCCTCGCCATGTGTCCATGGCACCCACACAGGATATGCACTATTCTGGGTGCATCATAGTCCACAAGGGCTAGATGTGACTGGGAAATACAGATGGACACAGGTGTATCCTAGGTGTGTCTGCAAGGACTACCTATCACACACTGGCACTGACGAGGACCTGCATCACCGCCTATTTTAGCTAAGATGGGTGCTGCAGACCTAGTGCTGGGTGCCCCACCTCACCCTCAGGGTGTGCACAGGACCCACACAATGTTACGGTCTGTAGCTACTCTGTGCCAGTAACACACATGGTCATTTCCCCCTACCAGGCCTAGGTGCTGTGGGGGTGCATACCCCATTATGTGATCATCTGTAGACTGCTGATCTGCATGTGCAGTGCATCATGGGTACGGGTGGGTTTACCCTATCCTGGTAACCACAGCACAGTTTGTGTGGTGACCTGCAGTGGTGTAATCTAAAAAGACTGTCCGAGGCATTTTCTTTTAATTTAAATCAGTGCTGCCAGCAGAAACACCCTCACAGTGCTGTAGCCTAAGGTGCCTCATAGGCGCCCTATACAGCGCCCTGTAAAGCACCCTATAGGGCACATTATAGAGTGCCTTGGCAGACAGGGCACTTTATAATGTGACCTATGGGGCGCCTTATGAGGCATTTTAGGTTACGGCACTGTGAGGGTGTTTTTGCTGGCAGCACTGATTTTAACCAGTGGGCTACATCATTATAGCTTCTAACTGCGCTGGCATGTACTTAGGGTTAACGCGCGTTAACGTGCCATGGCGCCACTATCACGAGATACATATTCTTGCTACCTTAGGACTGGAACGCCCACTCCTTATATGGCATTATTCACATTATCGCTGCAACTATTGCCGGTAACATTAGGATGGTTTAGTAAACATACACCTTTGTTTTACTGCTTATTAGAATTTTTTAACATGCTCAGATTCATAAGTTAACATGGCTCATCCCTAATGCTGGTCTTGTAGGCACTGCAGTTTAACAAGATATTTTCTTGCTGGAATAAGCAATTTTGTGTTGAGTACCACGATTTTCTACATTGACTGTTATTGAACTTGGATGTATTTCAGACAGGTAAACTCACATTTTAGAGGTGTAGGCAACCTCGGAGACATGCAACTGTAAACATCTATGGAGCAGCAGTGATCCCACAAAAGTGCCCATGAATGTGCACAGTGCATGTAAAATAGCAGCACAGATGGCTCAAAATACAGACGCGGATGGTGACCGAGTGAAGTGGATATTTACAAGACCAGAAGACACCAGGGACATGAAAACGTGATAAATGTGCACGTCATTGTGAGATGTGCCAGCACATGCTGCATGAGGGTGACGAGCACATGCAGCAGGAGGAAACAGGATGTGGCCAGACCCCTCTCCCCTCCCCCACCCATGAAACCAGTAGAAGAGAGGAGACAACATGGCTTCCAGGCAAGCTGACTTTAGTACTGAAAAAAAAACCTGTTCACCTGCTTCTGGAGGAGGAAAATACATTTTCTTCCCCTCATGTCACAAGAGACCCCCACATGCAGCAGCAAGAAGGGTCTGGGAGAGTATCAGCACCACCTTCCCACCGTGAGTCAATCTAGTCTTCTGAACACTGGAGGAGATGTACACCAAAAGGCTAATGCAGGAAAGCACATAGTAAAGGAGCGAGTGGACACATGGGCAGGAGGTGTGTTGGCATGTGATCAGGGGAGAAAAGTGCACTTAGTTGCAACAGCAATGGGAAGGATGTGTGCATGTAGTAACAGGAGCACCAGGATGATGTTGTAGCTCCATGCCACACGGTTATGTAGTGGCAGTGGTAAGTGCATAGTTGAACATTTGTGCTATTGAGGATGCCATAGCCCAGCAGGCCTCATAGCTCAGTACAAAGTAGACATGGATGGAGGTGGAGTAGATATACAAAGGTAGAAGCCCTGTTCATCATGGGCATGGATTGTCCAGGAGGTGTACAGGGGACAAGGATCTAAGTGGGGAAGAGAAGAAGAGGGCTGCACTTGGGAAAAATCGGCATGACAGGCGGTGTTCACAGGATGCAGGTACAGCAGTGCATGGAAAGGCATGTTTCCCCACTGCCCAAGATATGAAATACTGTCATGATCATGACAGAACATGAATTAATATTACCAGAAATCTAAGACACAGTTAAAGATAGGCTGGCCAGTCCTTTCAGGAAACAATAGCTCCTCATGGCGGACCAGTGCTTTCCAATCCTAGAAATAACAGTTTAAGGCCAGGCCATGATAACATTGGGGGGAAAAAACTAATTTTGATTTTCTCAAGTAATTTCTAATTAAAAATTGATATGAAACAACATTGTAAGTGCCATTGATATTTCCTATGTCATTTCAAATGAATTCACATCCCTATTTAGGACCATTAAACCTGAGTCAAAGCCATACCCCAACACTAGTTCTAAATACAAATGTATTTATTTATTTATTTAATTTATTTATCAAGTTTTATATACCATCTTTTCCTTTAATCAAAGTGGTTTACAATATAAGTTAATACATATATGGTGTGGGGGTGGTAGCATACAGGGGAATGGGGGGGATTTATGGGCTTTGGGCAAATCCACAGTATTCTTGGAAGAGAAGTGTCTTGAATATTTTCCGGAAGTCCTTAATGTCATTTGTGGTTCTCATTGGGTCGGGGAGTACGTTTCACAGTGCGGGCATGGCAAGGGACGGAGCTCTTTTGGTAGTGGATTGGGTGGATCGTTGATATGCTGTAGGTGTGGAGAGTTTCTTCATCGTGTTGATTCGCCTAGGTCTTGTGCTGTGGTCTTTGCTGAGTATGCTCTGAAGGGCCAAGGCCGAGAGATTGTGGAAGATTTTGAAGATATTTAAAGTTGCTTTGTATCTTGTCCATAAGCAGATGGGCAGCCAGTGCAGCTGTTGGAGAATTGGGTTGATGTGTTTGTTTCTTGTTGTATTCGTGATGATTCAGGCCGCTGTGTTTTGTACCAGTTGGAGAGGATGAAGGCAATGTTTGGATAGTCTGTGGTAGATCCAGTTTGCATAGTCTAGAATGGGAATGATTACTGCTTGGCATACTGACCGGTAATGATTGTTGTCCAGGATGGGTTTGAGCCTTCTGATGAGCTTGAGCCTGTGGTGTGCTTAACTAGCAATTTTGATGATGTGGGACTGAAGGGTGAGGTTGCTGTCCAATGAAAGGAGTCATTAAGCTCTGTGCATTATGACCATCCAGAGGATGTTAACATTTGATGAACAGCAATATAACCTTATTTTGTATTAAAGGATTAGGGCAATTTGTTCCCCAGAAGTGGCTAAGTCGTTTAAGTGGATTTATATGGATAGTCCCCTAGAGCCTATGCTGTAGTAAGGGAAAAACTAGCTTCTTGCTTTGTCTCTCCCATGACCTGAAGATCTTTTACCTATCATCAGTACAACATATATCATAGGCATGGTGCATTCTTCACCTGAATATTTTCCTCTCCATTTTTTCTTATGAAGCTCTTTTACAATATCTGTCCTCAAATGAGCTTTCTATAAGATTGGTTTTCTCCCTCTGGAAATAATAAAATGAAAGCTGTTTTCCATTTTGCAAGATTCTTATGTATAGAGACAGGAAATGAGCAGGTGGCATGCTTACAGTGCATTGCATATTATTATTAAGTAAGGAGAAGGAGAAGGGGAAGGCTTGCAATAAATCTGAGATGATCGCCAGTCTTATATAAAGAAGGACTTCGAAGGAAAATTTGAAGTGAATATTTATTTCAGCTCAAAATTGGAATTGAATATTGAGAAATGTGTTTAAGTAGGGGTGGTACTGTGACTTTGAGGCAGTGACTATTTCTAAAATGAATACAAAATAGATGTCTCTTTTTCTCTGTGATGGCATTTCATTTTGAATTGTTGCCGCAGTCAGAATCACAGTACATGGAGAAAGCAGCTTTTATTCTGATTGCAGTAAAAATTCAACAAGAAATACATCAGAGAGCAAGACGCATCTTGTATTCTTCTTAGGAAAGAAGATCAACAAAGTGATGCCTTTTGATTGGACTAAGTACATTTGTGACTTGCTTTTGAGAGTTAGAGTCTCATCATCAGTCAGTATAAAACAAGTCCATTTGTCATTGACTTGATGTTTAATTTTGGAAAGATATCTTTAAGCCTTTCCCCATATGCCTTATGGCAAAACCTACTGACCATTTTGGTAGCCCTTTCTGCACTGACTCCTTTTGAAGGTGTGGTCTCCAGAATTGCACAGAGTACTTCAAATGAGGTCGCATCAGAGGCACTATCACCTCCTTCTTCGTGCTGGCCATTCCTCTCCCTATGCACCCCAGCATCCTTCTGGATTTTGCTGTCTCCTTTTCTACCTGTTTAGACAGCTTAAGATCATCAGGGACAATCACCCCTAGGACCCGCTCTTCTTTTGTGGACAGAAGCACTTCATTCCCTATATAGTACCACTTTCTTGGATTTTTGCAGAGAAAATGAATGACCCTGGATTTTTTAGCATTAAATCTCAGCTGCCAAATTCTTGACCATTCTTCAAGCTTCACTAAGGGGTATGTTTACTAAACAGCGCTAATGTCACAGCGGCGACATTATTGCGCGATATTACCGCGCAATAACGTCACTTATCGCACGATAACGTCTCCGGCGGCATTAAGGCACACAGAGGGTAGAGTAAGGCTCCCCAGAGGGCAGAGATAAGGGGTCAATGGGCGGAGAGTGGGCAGGGAGAGGCTCCAGTTACACTAAGGCTGTGAAATCAGGGTCTGAAAATTAACGCCAGTGAAAACCTCGCATTAGAGGCACATTTGCAGGAGAGAGAAACCATTTTAGTCAGCAATGTACAGCAAAGGCAGGGAGACCAAGAAAGTGATAGTATTGATACATGTGCAGCAACAGCATAGTGCTCAAGCACGAAAGGGCACTATGGTAAGGCTGCAAATAGGGCACAGGGGGCTGCAGGCGGGACATGCAGTGGGGCAGCTGGGGCACAGGGTGGACTAGGCAGATGCCTAGGTGATACATAGGAATGTAGAAACGGAAAACCAGCAAGACAGCAACTGACCAAGGGCAAACATGTCCACAAGTGTGTGTCCCACAATGCCACAATGGACATTACCCAACAAGTACCCCAAAGGGAACATAAAATTAGTAGGCGGTGCCAGGGGGAAGCATGGATGTCTATGCAGGCACCCCTACTCCATATCACGCACCATAGGCAGCCGCCTACCGGCACACTGAATGGCCTGGGACTGCATACCACCAGCACCACCGGCACAAGGGCATGTCAGTATGGGGGCAGAGGGGTGCTGGTGGTATGCAAGCCCTGTTTAGGTGGGTGCCATGCACTGCAACAGACAAGGTCTGTCTGACGAAGAGTCATGGTATCCCCAGGGAATGATCTGCCTCTGTGGCAACAGTTTGGTGCAGTATGCACAGCCAGTATATTCAGGGGCAGAAAGTCACAGGTTCAAGTTCCTGCAGACCATATATCTATATTTTGCCCAGTACTAAACCATGGTAATAAATATGGAACCTTTATTGCAGATAAAATAAACACGCCATAAACGCCTATATTTTATCCTACACAGCGCATACACCATAAACATGTGCAATCCCTAGAGCACAGTTTCCCAACTGCAGTCCTGGAGGGCCATTCAGGTTTCATGCTGTCCCTAATAAATATGCCTGTGATGCATTTGTATGCACCACCCCCATTGTATGCAAATGTATGTCATGCATATTCATTAGGGACAGCATGAAAACCTGAACTGTGTTGGCCCACCAGGACCGGAGTTTAATTTAAATTAAAAGGAAATGCTTCAGACAGCCTTCATACATAACACCACTGCAGGATCAAACCCATGACCTCTGCCTCCACACTCATTGCAGTAACCAGTGGGCTACATCTTTATAGCATCTAATACTGTGCTGGCATGAACTTAGAATTAACGCGCGTTAACGTGCCATGGCGCCCCCTATCGCACGATACCAATTCCTTGCAACCTTCCCTCCGGACTGCCCACTACCTTATATGGCATTCTTCACATTAATGCTACAACTAGTGCTGGTAACATTAAGGGGTATGTTTACTAAACTGCAGTAATGTCATTCGCGTTAGGTTCTGCGGTAAAGGTACAGATGCCCATATAAAGGCGTGGGAGGTGCATCATTACAGCAAGCTGTATCAGCCAACGCATGTTACAAACTAGCGCGCGTTACAAGGCGCCTCATAAGGCACCTTACAAGGCACCTTACAATGCGCCTTGTAAGGCGCTTTATAAGGTGCCTTGTAGGGTGCCTTGTAAGGTGCCTAGTAAGGTGCCTGATAAGGTGCCTTGTGAGGTGCCTTATAAGGTGGCTTATTAGGTGCCCTATAAGGTGCCCAAAAGGTGCCTTATAAGGTGCTTCATATGGTTCCTTAGGCTAAGCGCTGTATTAGGCACCCTTGGACAAGGCACCTTAGAGGGCACCCTGGGTTATGGAACCATAGGTTTAATGTGGCCTAACAAGGTTATGATGCCCTAGGATAGCGTGGCCTAAGGGCTGCAAGGTGCTTCAGGATGACATGCATGACCTGTGAGGAACAGAGACATATGTAGCCCTAATACTAGATAGAGCACTCAGGAAAGGCAATGAACAGGTGAGTGAAGGAGGTAGAGCTGGGAGCCGCTGAACCTGCCATATCTGAGGGCATCCCATGTGGCTGCCAGTACTGATGACAAACATGGTGGGGGCAACTGTACCACAGCACAGGGTGTTGGCAATTTAAATTACTGGAAAGACAGTTGGTGGCAGACGATGGGAATACCTGTCCCCCAGTGAAGGCGGAGATGGCAGGATAGTTACAGTGATGGGTGGATAGAGAAGTAGTGGTGCCATGCAGATCAGGCACAGGTGAGGCAAGCATGAAGAGGCGCAATGCAGGAAAGGGTAGCAGTGCAGGACATGGGGTGACAGCTTGCACAGGCAGACAGGACTCTACACAACTGACAGTTGCAGATAGACGGACCGAGGGAATGTTGGCAATTGTGGCGAGGGTATTATGGGCTGGCAGCACAAATCTGCAAAAATATGACTGTTACAGGCATGCACACTATTTGAGTAGGACAGGCATGAGAGGAAGGAACAATGAGGAACTGAACCCATGAACACTGTCGAGAATGGCATCGTATTAACTGGTAGGCTATACCTCTCTGGTGTATGTCACAGCAATGGCTGGGCACAGAAGAACTGCAGGTCACCGCACAAACTGTCTGCTCTGAGTGCCAGGATAGGGTAACCCCCACTAGTACCCATGATGCAATGCACATGCTGAATAGCTGTTTAGAGCTGATCAGCAAATGGGGTCTGCACCTCTCCGGTACCTCAGCTTGGAAAGATGAACTGACAGTGTGTGATACTGGCACAGAGTAGCTACAGACCATGCCATTGTGCAGGTTCTGTGTTCTCCCTGAGGGATAGGATGAGTTCCCAGCACTAGGTCCGCAGTACATGTGGTGCTAGAGATAGGCCCTGCTGTACATCCCTGTCACTACCAGTTTGTGACAGGTGTTCTTTGCAGTACAGCTGAAGGTAATTTGGTGTCCATCTTTATCCTGCAGTCACATGTGGCTCTCTGGGACCAGATACCATCCAGATTAGTGTGTACCCAGTGTTTGGGTCTGGCTGACATGGGCACCTGTTATCAGGGCAGAGGAGTTTCCAGAGTTGCATGAGGTTTGTGTAGCCGTGCCTTCATAGGTCAAAGTGGTATACCCTACATACCCCAAAGGGCACACATCACCCTTTTGTAGGTAAGGGACAGGTGCCCCAGCCACCGTGAAGCAACCTCCATCCTGCTGGTATAGGACAGCCCTCCAGGGTTGGTGAGGCAGTGGCAGACCAGAACCAATGATGGGGTTAGCTCTGGAAAACCCCAACTGCTTCACACCACTGTCTGCCAATCACCAGCAGACAGCACAGTCAGACTGCACCTTATAAGTGTTCCAACCATGCACAGTCTAACTGCAGCCAGTCTATAGTACATACTCACAGAGGAACTATGTGCACCAAGCAATCATCTCAGTGATTGGGGCCCCAGCACGGGGAACAAAACAGGATCACTGGAGGCAGATAATGTAGAGCGCTATGTGGGAACCTAGACATGCCATGGTCACTGCTCGGTCAGAATGAGTGCCCTCCCAGCATGCCATGCTGTGGCCACCCTGTCCATGCAGGCGGTGGTCGGGCACTACAGTGTCCCAGCATTTCCCCACACCCTGTGAAGATGCATCCTGGCCAATCCGCCCTGTCTGGGCCATACCCATGACACCTTGCTCCTCATTATGCACATATTCAGGCTAACGCTGGTAACAGTGGGACATTGTGGGCCTGGTGAGGTGTGGGCGGCCACAAAACAATGGATAGACATACACACACACACACACACACACTCCTATTGCAGCATTGTGCATAGATAGGGGCGGTTGGCAATCCTGCCCGCCACACTGGTCCTGATCAAAGTGCCGACATTGCTAAACTGTGCAGGAGGTAGTAGTAGTGCCCTGGTGATAACTGTAGCTCAATGCTGGGGCCAACAGCCTGATTCTCCATGCATCTTTGGATTGTGGAGCCTGTGTGAGTGGGTGTTTGTACCCCTGTTTGCCGCTGCTTTGGGCTTTGCACATGTTGCTGTTGTATCTGCATTGTAGGGTAAAACATAGGGACATGCTCTGCAGGAACCACAGCTGGGGCTTGAACCTGTGATTCTCTGCTTCTGGACACACTGGCTGGGTGTACTGCACCACACTGTTGCCACAGATGCATGGTGGTCCCTGGGGCTACCTGTACTTTTCCTCAGCCAGACTTTGTATGTTGCACTGTATACCACATCTGGCCCCCTTTCTTTTAACACATAAGGACCAATAAAGGTTTTGTATACTGCTCACGTTTTTGTCTTGGTTGCTACGCTTGTCTACGTGGCAGTTGCTGTTTCCTTTTTGGTGGACATACATCCACTGCAGTCAGGTGCCACTGCCCCCTCCAGCACGGGCACACCCCCCCTGCCAAGCTGACATGGCCATATGCTGTCGGTGCTGGTAGCGTGCAGTCCCAGGCCATCCACTGTGTGGGTAGTTGGTCGCCTAGGGAGCGGAGTCTGGAGCATGGGGCATGCATGAGCATCCTCACATCCACCCTTCACTGCCTACCAATAGTCTGTCCCTTCCGCTTGGGGGAGGGTTATCTGGGGGGATATCAGGTCAGTGCCCTAGCAACTGTTAGCTTGGGTAGACCAGGTAGATGTAGGTGAATTGTGTTTGGCCTTTGTCAGTTGCTGTCATGCTGATCTCTGGTTTCTATGTTCCTATGTGCCACCTAGGCACCCGCCTAGTCCACCCTGTGCCCCAGATGCCCCCGCTACATGTCCCACCTGCAGCGCCCTATGCCCCACTTGCACCATCGCCATAGTGGCCTTTCATACTTGGGCACTATGCTGGTGCTGGAAATGGAGCACTACTATCATGTTTCTTGGGCTCCCTGTCTATGCTGTACATTGCTGACAATGAAATGGTTTCTCTCTCCTACAAATGTGCATCTAACGGCAGGTTTTCATTCGCGGTAGGATTCGTTCCTTCAGTTCAGCGCGTTAGTATGCAGGGAGCCTCTCCCCGCCCACTCCCCGCCCATTGACCCCTTCCCCCGCCCTCTCTCCACCCTCTGTGGTGTTTACCGTGGCCGGGGACGTTAACGATTGTTAAGTAACGTTAATGCGCATTAAAGTTACATAAAGTGCGTTAACATTACCTAACGTTCGTTAACTTTACATAACTTGCAGTCTGTAACGTTAACACAGTTTAGTAAACATACCCCTAAGACTATTTAGTAAACATACCCCTAAATCTTCCTCATTTTATCCACACCTTCCTGGATGTTTATTCTATTGCAAATTTTGATATCATCCTTAAAGAGGCAAACATTACCCAATAGCCCTTCCGCAATATAACTTACAAAAATGTTAGAAAGAATCGGACCAAGGACAGATCCCTGTGGCACACCACTGGTGACATCATTTTCCTCAGAGTAAACGCCATTTATCTGTATCCTCTGTCACCCCTCACTCAACTAATTTCTAATCCAGTTAGTTACTTTAGGGTCCATCCCTAGGGTACCCAATTTATTTATAAGTTGCCTGTGCGGAACAGTGTCAAAGGGTTTACAGAAATCTAAGTACATCACATCTAGGGCTCTCCCTTTGTCCAACTCTCTGGTCACTCAGTCAAAGAAATCAATCAAATTTGTCTGATAAGACCTACTTCTTGTAAAACCATGCTACCTTGAATCCTGCAATCCACTGGATTCCAGAAACCTCACTATCATCTGTTTTAGCAGCCTTTCCATTAGTTTACTCACCGCAGAGGTCAGACTAACCGGCCTGTAGTTCCCAACCTCCTCCTTAGTTCCACTTTTGTGTAAAGGGACCACATGCACCTTTCTCTAGTCCTCTGGGACCATGCCAAACTCTAAAATTAAACATTGAAAAGGTCAGACAGTGAAGCCGCTAGAACTTCCCTAAGTTCCTTCAGCACTCTCAGATGTATCCCATCTTGCCCCATCATTTTGTCTACTTTTAATATAGCTAACTCCTCGTGAACAGTTTTCTGAAAATTTTTCAAAATCCAGATCACTTCTTTTCCTAGTTGTACGTATTTTTGTGATCCTGCTCCTAGCTCTTAATTTGTAAACATCTAACAGGAATATTCGTTAAGCAATTTCACTTTATCTTCATCAGCTATTATATTATATAGGTAAAACTCACTCGACTTCACCTCAGCACTTATCTAATGAACATAGTACATGCCTCCTTGTCCTAGGCCAAGTACCCGTCCCACTGAAGCAGTCATCAATCTGACTTCTTATAAAAGTAACAAGCTTGACCCACCCTGCCCAAAATCTTATAGATCTATATCAAACTTCCCATTTGTTGCAAAGATCCTGGAGAAAATCATATTCATACAACTTCAAGATCACCTTACAGAAAACACCCCACTCAACCTATTTCAACATGGATTCAGACAACATCATGGGGTTGAAACTCTTATCACCTCTCTACTGAATACACTCATAACTGGATCACTAAACCCTAAGAATGGTTTCATTTTGATATTCTTTAACATTGCCTCTGCCTTTGATTCCATTCCTCACTACTACTACAAAGACTTTCAGAGACTGGACTCCAGGAAATCACACTCACTTGGTTTCACTATTACCTGGATTTTTAAAAACAGCTAGTTAGAATTGGCAAAAGGACCTCAATCCCATTCACTCAACAAAGAGTTCCTCAGGGCTTAAGCCTCTCAGCCCTCCTCTTAAATATATTCATCCAACCGATATGCAAGTCTTCCACACACACAAAATCCAATATCAGATTTATGCTGATGATATAATATTCTTCACCCCATCAACCTCCTTTATCCTGACCTCACTATCCTCCGAAACTGCTTCAAGGATGCAAAGAAAGGCTTACCCAACACAATCTACACATCAACAATGAAAAGACTAAAGCCCTATACATAACTACTGACCTGACGTTCTCCTCACCACTAGCACTGAGACTTGATGGCATGGAAATCCAAGTCAAAACCAAAATAAAATACCTCGACATAACTCAACCAGCACCTAACCTTCCAACCACACATAAAGAGAATAACATCCTCTGTCTACCAAAAGCTAAGGACTCTGAAAAATCTTTGTCCTCTTCTCCCTGCAGATATATTCCATACTGTTTGCCAAGCCATAATTACACCTGTTCTGGATTATTGTAATATCATTTACCAAGGCCTCCCCAAACATACCCTCCATACCTTACAAATGTCCCAGAACAGGGCTGCATGAATAATCACCGGAACCCTCAGTCAAAACCACATCACCCCCAATACTAATACAACTTCACTGGCCTCCCATTATGCCAGAATTAAATACAAAGCCCTCACCATAATATTTAAAATACTACACAAGGAATCTGCAACCTGCCTTCAGCCTCTCATCTCCGACTCCACAGCCAAAAGGTCACAAAGAAACTCCTAATGATACCAACTCAGAAAATCAAGAGCAAGCAATCCATCTGTAATTGAGCTTTCTCTCTATTCGCCCCCCACGTTATGGATCTCCCTACCTCCAGCACTAAGAGGATACTCGGACTTATCTGAATTCAGAAAGAAACTTAAAAGACCTCTTTCAGAATGAATACAACATAAGCCCAGACTCAAGGATCCAATCACCTTAAAAATGCACCCTAAGAATGCAACAGACAAATACTCATCTATATGTATATAAGTTGAACAATCTAACCATTAGAACCAACCAGATTGACTGCATGAGCTGAAGTGTTGAAGTTAAGTTGGTGCTGTTCTTTTGCTGCGGTCTTTCTGGAATTGCTGTTCCTGTGGGTGTCCAATACCTAGGGAGGTCGTTGATGCAAAGGAGCGGTGATATAATGACCATCTGAAAGTCATTTATATGTCAATCAAACAGCCCGACAAGTTCTGAGACCTCCCAGGTATTTTGTTAATGCAAAGAAATTGTTTGACAATTGAAGATCGTTCACTTTTTTCATAGAAGCATTATTTGTTTTGCTAGAATGTGTTTTTGCTTTTTGACAATTTATCATTCTGCTACTTTGACCGATTTTTGATTGGATCACTTCATGGTATAGTGGCAGACTTGGAGCAATCCATTTACATTCCCACCAAGTTGTTGGCTGGGTTCAAAATGGCAGCTCTGACCTCTAGTGGTAGTCTTGCAGTACTGCCTCTAGGGATCAAGCTGCCAAATTAGGAAACCCCTGAATTCATATTCTTACGAAAAGGCAATAGAAAGCAATGCAATATTCTGCCATGAATTTTATAGTTACTGTGGTGGGGCTGTGATTATCTAGATCTGCAATTAACAAGTTATTTATTGCCATCATAATAACTAGGATCATTGTTTTTTTCTGTGCCAGCATATTATAATGCCCCTACTAATGTGCTAGTCAAATTCTCTCAGATTTATTCTATTCCAGGCATATTAGTTTTCCAATATGTTCTGACAGAAAGTAAGTGAAATTCTATTATTCTTTTTATCATGGCCATTCACCAAGGTCCTATTTCTTTCCACTAACAAATTCATTTCAGTGCTTGAGAGTTGTCAACAACATCCCATAAAGTCTAGAGGCATTTTCAAACAAGGGACAGAGCAAATGTAAGTAGAGGCTGGGTTAGGTCAGGTGAAGCAATGATAAGAATATAAGAATACAAGATATGCCATACTGGATCAGATCAAGAGTCCATAAAGCCCAGTGTCCTGTTTCTAACAGTGGCCAATCCAGGTCACAAGTACCTGTCAGGTTCCAAGAAGATATCCAGATTCTATGCTGCTTGTCCAATGGGTAAGCAATGGATTTCCCCGGTCTTCTTTAATACTGGTTTATGGACTTTTCCTCCAGGAACTAGTCCAAATCTCTTTTATATGCAGCTACACTAACAGTTTTTACTATATCTTCTGGTAACAAATTCCAGAGATTGATTACGTGCTGAGCTGATTAGTTTTAAATGTGCACATTGTAGCTTGATTTCATGTTGCCTAGTCTTCCTACTTTGTGAAGGAGTAAACAATCTACATTTACCCATTCTACTCCATTCTTTTTTTTATAGACCTCTGTCAAATCTCCCCTCAGCCGTCTCTTTTCCAAGTTGTAGAGCCCTAACCTTTTAAGCCTTTCCTTGTAAGGATATCTTTTCATCCCCTTTAACATTTTGATGACTCTTCTCTGTACCTTTTCTAATTCTGCTATATCCTTTTTAAGATATGGTGACCAGAGTTGCACACAATGGGGTATGTTTACTAAACCATCTTAACGTTGCAGCGGTGGTATTATCGCGCGATAAGTGACATTATTGTGTGATAATTATCGCGTAATAACGTCACTTATCATGCGATAACGCGGCGGCGGCATTAAGGCACACTAACGCTGTGAAATCCAGGTCTGAAGGGTGGAGTAAGGCTTCCCAGAGGGTGGAGAGAAGGGGTCAATGGGCGGAGAGTGGGAGGGGAGAGGCTCCAGGCACACTAACGCTGTGAAATCCGGGTCTGAACACTAACGCCAGTGAAACCCTCGCGTTAAGGCACATTTGCAGGAAAGAGAAACAATTTCAGTCAGCAATGTTCAGCAAAGGCAGGGAAACCCAGAAAAGTGATAGTTGTGATACATGTGCAGGAACCAAAAAGGCAAATAAACATATAAAAGGACCAGAACCACATTTGAAATCCCAATAACCAAGCTGGCCAAAAGTGATATTAATGATAAACATAAAGCAACACCACTGACAAAGCCCAAAAAATAAGATATCATGTTTGGAAGGGTCTATTCTCTGTCCCCCTACAAAGTGAATGATCCCACATTGAAATAGTGCTGAACAGGGTTTATATTGGGCAGGTTTGTTATGGTGTGCACATGTGCAGTAACAGCAGAGTGGGCACGTAGGAAAGGGCAACTGTACTGATGTTGTAAATGGGATATAGAGGGCTGCAGGCAGCACATGCTGTGGTCCAGCTGGGGCACATTGCGGGCTAGGCAGATGCCTAAGTGGCACATAGGAATGCCGAAACTGTAAAGCAGCAAGACAGCAACTGATGAGGGTCCAACATGGGCATGAGTGTGTGTCCCACAGTGTCGCAGGAGATAATTTCCAGCAGGCACCCCCAAAGGCACATAACATTGACAGGTGGTGCTGGGGGGAAGCGTGCATGTACATGGAGGCACCCCTACCAGAGAACCCACAACATAGGCAGCTGCCTACCAGCACACTGGATGGCCTGGGACTGCGCACCACCAGCACCACCAGCATAAGGGCATGTCAGCATGGTGGAGGAGGGGTGCTGGTGGTGGAGGGGGTAGTGGCAAATGCCCACAGCAGACCAAGGCCAAGCCCTGTTTAGGTGGGTGCCATGAGGTGCAACAGACAAGGTCTGTCTAACAAACACTAATGGTAACCAAAGGGAATACTCTGCTTCTGTGACAGCAGTTTGGTGCAGTACACAGAGCCAGTGTGTTGAGAGTCACAAGATCACAGGTTCAAGCCCCAGCTGTGGCTTTTGTAAAAAATGTTCCTATATTTTACCCAGTACTAAACCGTGGTAATAAAGACAGAACTGTAATTGCTGATTAAATAAACAATCCATAAACACCTATATTTTACCCTACATGGCACAGACACCATAAACATGTGCAATCCCTAGAGCAGAGTTTCCTAAATGCAGTCCTGGAGGGCCAAACACCATTCAGGTGTCATGCTGTCTGTAATAGATATGCCTGTGCTGCAAATGTATGCCACGCCCCCATTGTCTGCAAATGTATCTCATGCATATTCATTAGGGATAGCATGAAAAACCTAACCGTGTTTGGCCCACCAGGACCGGAGTTGGGGAACTCAGCCCTAGAGCAGTGGCCAACAGGGGCATAAACACCCACACCCACAGGCTCCACTATCCAAAGCCTCATGGAGAGTCAGGTTGTTAGGCCCTGCGCAGAGCAGCATCTCCCAATACATTCCCACTTGCATACCTTGGCAATGCCTCCTTAAACCTGGGAACACGTTACACATATATCAAAATGTTGCTATGATTAATGGCAGATAACAAATCATAAGTTAAACACATTTTGTTCACAAAGCTGCATCATAGAAACCTTTCTGATATCTGTGGAGTGTGTTTCAGTTTTGGTTTCTGACAGTGTTTACCACCCCGGGGAGTGACCCCAACAGTATTGAGTACCATAGCCATGCTTGCACTGTGCCCAGGACTGGTGTGGTGGCCAGGGCTGCCAAAAACCTCTATATTTGCACAATGCTGGCATCGGTGTGGGAGTGTATGTCTGTCTATCCAGTGTGTTGTGGCTGCCTACACCTCACTGAGCCCACACCGCTTGCACTGTCTCCAGTGTAAGCCTGCCAATGTGCATAATGAGGATCAAGGTACTGTGGGTATGGGCCAGACAGGGCGGCCTAGGCAGAATGCATCTGCACAGGGCATAGGGCAATGGCTGGGACATTGTAGTGCTCAACCACCACCTGCACGGACAGGGTGGCCACAGCGTGTCATGCTGGAAGGTCACTCTCACCCTGACTGAGCAGTGACCACGGCATGGCTAGGTTCCCCCATAGTGCTATACACTATTTTTCTTAAGTAATATTTGTGGGTTCTTTTTTTTCTGGGGCCCAATCACTGACATACCTGTGTGGTGTATGTGTGCTGACATCCCAGTTTTGGGTGCACACAGTTCCTCTAGGAACATGCACTATGTACTAGCTAGCAGACTGTCTGCAGTTAGCATCTGTATGGTTGCACCCCCTTGCAGGATGCAGTAGGTGCACACTGACTGCCCTCTGCTGGTGAATGTCAGATTGTAGTGGGGGGCAGCTGAGCTGACTGGGCCCACTACCTACCTGCCAGTGGCCCTGTCCCAAGTGCAGATCTTCAGCATCTATCTGTTTTCCACCAGGACTGGGGTTGATGGTCCCACAGCCTGTCCTTATGTACCTCCACTGCCCCCCCCCCTTGCAAAGAGTGAGAGTGTGGGTCTGTTGGGGGCAGATCATGTCCCCCACCCTGACCCAGAGAGGGTGGTTTGCTAAGTACATTGTTGCCATGTGAGCCCTGACACACACCCTGCCCCCTAAACAGGTGACCATAAGCAAGCACAGAGGATATGCACTATGTTGTGTGCATCATGGTCCACAAGAGCTAAACATGACTGGCAATTACAAATGAACACAAATACCTGTCACACAATGGCACTGATGGAGATCTGCAGCACAGTCCACCTCAACCAACCCGGGTACTGCGGACATGGTGCTGGCCACTCCACCTCATCCTCAGGGTGAGCACAGAACACGCACATTGGCATGGCCTGTGGGTACTCTGTGCCAGTAACATGCACGGTCATTCCCCCCTACCAAGCTGACGTGCTGTAGAGGTGCATACCCCATCTGGTGAGCAGATGTAGACTGCTGTTCTGCATGTGAATTGCATTATGGGTAATGTTGGTTCTATCCTATCCTGGTAGTCACAGCACACAGTTTTATGGTGACGTGCACTCTTTCTGTAGCCAGCCATTGGTATGATAACTCCCACAGTGATGTAGCACAATCACTGACATACCTGCAAATGACTTCAATTGCAGAGGTCATGGGTTCAATTCCTCTCTATTCCCCTTTTTTTATGGCTGTCCTACACAACTACGTTTCATTTGTGTAACAGTCATATCTGTGCAGATCTGTGCTGCCGTCACATTATACCCTCATCACTGTTGCCATCCATCCTTTCGTCCGTCTATGTGTGTGTGCCAGCTGTGTGGCATTCTGCCCTAATGTAACATAGTAACATAGTAAATGACGGCAGATAAAGATCAGCATGGTCCATCTAGTCTGCCCAGCAAGATGGGAAGAGTAGGTGCACCTGTCGCTCTGTGCAGGCTACCCCTCCCCATGTCTGTTTAGGGGTAAACCCACCACTCCATGTAGGACACCCCTATTTGTTGAGACGTTATATATTTGTTGAGACATTATATGGTTCAGAAGTTAGATGGTGCCGTTTATTTTGTTTTTATCCTATTGCTGTAAAGGGATCCTCTGTGTTTGTCCCATGCCTTTTTGAATTCCGTCACCGTGTTCGCCCCTACCACTTCCATCGGGAGGGCATTCCAAGCATCCACCACCCTTTCAGTGAAAAAACATTTTCTGACATTGTCTTTCAATTTACCCCCTTGCAACTTCATGTTATGCCCTCTAGTTGTACAGGTTCCCCATCTTTGGAAGAGGTTTGTTTGTTCATCATTTCTCTTTAAGTATTTAAAGGTCTGAATCATATCTCCCCTGTCCCTCCTCTCCTCCAAAGTGTACATATTTAGGTCTTCAAATCTCTTCTCATAAGGCTTCTGATGCAGGCTCCAAATCATTTTGGTCGCCTTCCTCTGAACAGTTTCCAGTCTTTTTACATCTTTTGCAAGATATGGTCTCCAAAACTGAACACAGTATTCCAAGTGAGGCCTCACCAGTGACTTATACAGTGGCATAAGTACCTCTTCTTTTCTGCTGGTAATCCCTCTTTGTATGCAGCCCAACATCCTCCTGGCTTTTGCCACCGCCTTGTCGCACTGTTTCGCCACCTTCAGATCATCAGAGATAATCACACCAAGGTCTTTCTCCTGAACCGTGCATACCAACCTCTCGCCCCCTATCGCATACATTTCTCTTGGATTTCTGCTACCCAAGTGCATGACACTGCACTTTTTTGCATTAAATCGTAGTTGCCAAGCGTTAGACCAGTCTTCCAGCTTTTGTAGATCTTTCTTCATGTTAACCACTCCCTCGGGGGAGTCCACTCTGTTGCAAATTTTTGTGTCGTCTGCAAAAAGACAGATTTTTCCATTCAGTCCTTCAGCAATATCACTCACAAATACATTGAACAGTGCTGGGCCCAGGACCGAACCCTGGGGCACCCCGCTAATCACCTTCCTCTCATCCGAGTGAGCTCCATGCACAATCACCTTCTGTCGTCTGTCAGTCAACCAATTTCTAATCCAGTTTACCATCTTGGGACCCATCCCCAAGCTACTGAGTTTGTTGACAAGCCTCCTATGAGGAACAGTATCAAAGGCTTTGCTGAAATCCAGATAGATGACATCCATCGCATGCCCCTGATCTATTTCCCTGGTCACCCAGTCAAATAACTCAATCAGATTTGTTTGGCAAGATCGTCCTTCGGTAAAACCATGTTGCCTCAGGTCTTGCAACCTGTTGGTTTTGAGAAAGTTCACTATTCGCTCTTTCAGGAGTGCCTCCATTACTTTTCCCGCCACCGAGGTAAGGCTCACGGGCCTGTAGTTTGACACTTCTTCCCTGTCACCACTTTTGTGTAGAGGTACGACATCAGCCATTCTCCAGTCCTGAGGAACCTCTCCTGTTTCCAAGGGTCTGCTGAAGACATCCTTTAACGGTCCTTCAAGAACCTCTCTGAGCTCTTTCAGTATCCTGGGATGTATCCCATCCGGTCCCATGGCTTTGTCCACTTTCAGTTTAGCAAGTTGTTCTAACACCTCGTCTTCTGTGAATGGTGTGGTATCTACTTCATTCCCATTTTTATATTTGGGAGTCATAGCTGGTCCATCTCCAGGATCTTCTTTAGTAAAAACAGAGCAGAAGTATTTGTTTAGCAATTTCGCTTTTTCTATGTCACTTTCCACTAGTCCTTTCCCAGCACTTCTGAGTCCTGCAATTCCAACTCTGATCTTCCTTTCCTGACTATACCTGAAGAAATTTTTGTTACCACCCTTAACATCTTTAGCCATTTTTTCCTCTGCCTTTGATTTTGCTATCCTTATTACTCTTTTAGACTCTTTGAGTTGGATCCTGTATTCATTTCTGTGTTCTTCTCTTTGCAAGCTTTTGAATTTTGCAAAAGTTGTGGTTTTTGCCTTTATTTGAGCAGCCACCTCTTTGGAAAACCAAATAGGTTTCCTTCTCCTCTTGCTTTTACTTTAGTTTAGCCCACTGCAATTCCACTTCCTTTATCTCCTTCCACCCCGTCATCTCCTCCTTTAAGTACTCTGCCATTTTATTGAAGTCAGTGTATTTGAAGTTTAGGACTTTGAGTTTGCTATGATTGGCCTGTACCATGGCTTTTATCTCAAACCACACCGTATGATGGTTGCTGTTGCTCACAGGGGCACTCATGTAGAGATTCGACACACTATCACCGTTGGTGAGCACTACATCCAGCATTGAGCTTTCCCTGGTTGGTTCCATCACCATTTGTCTAAATAATGCATCTTGGAGAGCATCCATAATGTTGTTGCTTCTTTCCAGATGTGCAGAAGGACTAATCCAATCCACATCAGGTAGATTAAAGTCCCCCAAAATGATTGCTTCCCCCTTTGTTGCTATCTTGGCAATATCTATAATCAATTCATTGTCTCTCTCTTCAATTTGAGTCGGAGCTCTGTAGACTACAGCAATATGGATGACAGTGCCATCTCCTCTTCCCAACGCAATCCAGAGCGCTTCTTCTTTTCCCCATGTCCCCTGCATTTCAGTAGCTTTAATATTGCTTTTGACATACAAGGCTATTCCTCCTCCTTTTCCATTTCCTCTGTCTCTTCTGAATAGATTATAGCCAGCTATGGCTATATCCCAATCATGTGATTCATTAAACCATGTTTCTGTAATGGCCACAATGTCCAAATCCGTTTCCGCCATTAGGGCTTCCAGGTCTGGAATTTTGTTGGCTAAGCTTCGAGCATTTGTGCTCATTGCTTTCCAGCATTTTCCTGGCTTGTGTGTATTTTGCATTGATTTTGTTCTGCCCACTTCTTCCCACATGTTTTTGATGTGTGGTTTAAAAGTATGGCTATTTCTGATGTTGTTCTGCTTTTGCTTTTGCTTGGGGTGGCGTGCAGGTCTTGACCTTCCACATCCGTCACCCCCTTTTCCTAGTTTAAATGCATATCCACATACTGCCTGAATTTTTCACTTAGGATTCTTTTCCCTGTGGAAGACAGATGTAGTCCATCAGCACCGTATAGTCTCTTGTTGATCCATCTGTTGTCCCAGTTGCCAATAAATCTGAATCCTTCTTCTCTGCACCAGGTCTGGAGCCATGTATTAAAGCTGTTAATGCGATGCAGTCTTTTTGTCCCCTTACCAAGAACAGGTAGAACTTCTGAGAATGCAACAGTGTTAACAACGCGCTTGAGTTTCTCTCCCAGAGATTGGAAGTCCTTTTGGGCTGTAGAGACACTGTTTCTAGTCAGGTCGTTTGTGCCTAAGTGGATAATAACATCAAGTTTGGAGTGTTCACTTTTTGCGCTAAGTAATTCAACAACTTGGTTTGTGTTCCTGCTGGCTGAAGAGCCTGGTAGGCACATGACTATCCTCTCTCCTTTGAACTGTGTTCCCAAGTTGGTGCCTCTGATGATGGAATCTCCAAGTAGTAGTAGTTTTCTGTTTGGTGAGGTTTTCTTCATATTTAGTGCTATAGCAGGGGATTGGGCATTGTCTGACTCATTTAAGGGCCCTTCAGTTTCTTTGAATTGGGCATCCTCATTAGCCAAGGCAGAGAAGGCATTGTGCAGGGATATCTCTTGATGTATAGGATGTCTCTGTGTTACAGGTCGCAATCTACCAGAACCCACTGTGATCCATTTGTTCCTGGGGTGTTTGATTCTTTGTGGGAGCGGTGGTGGACTTTGTTCCGTTTGTATCCTAGAAGAGGTGTGCTTCATTGCAGCCAGTTCCTCCCTCAGTAGAGACACTTCTTTATGCATGGCAGCTAGGTCTTTCCTTAGTAGAGCCAGTTCTTCATGCATGGCAGCTGACTTTAGACATATAGGACAAGCTCTCAGTCTCCAAATGATTCGTCTTTGAATGAAAGTACCGCAGTTATAGCATTGAATACACGACATGTTGGTTATGCAGCCCCAGAAGAGGAAAAGAAGAAGAAAAGATGAATACGATGATGCTTTTAACCCAAGTTATGAACGATAGATGGCACGTCTGTGACCGCTATATAGGCAATGTAGCCCTTGGGCTGGGTGGGGTGAGGGGTAGGGTGGGCGGGAACCTAGGTGTCACTGGCCAGTAGGCTGTTCCTGAACTGTGGGCTCACACAATGGAGTAGGTAAGGGAACCCACCACTAAGGACAATTAGATAGAAAAATATGTGGAGACAAACAGACTCACAGTTATTTGCAGACAAGACTCAGTAATGCAGCAAACACAGCAAAAATCACCTTCTGGGAGAGCTCTGCGTTACAAGGTGCCCTAAAAGGTTCCTTATAAGGTGCCTTGTAAGGTGCCTTGTCATATGCCTTATAAGGCACCTCATAGGGCTCTTTAGGCTAAGTGCTGTATTAGGCAGCCCTGGACAAGGCACCTTCGAAGGCACCCTGGGTTATGGGACCATAGGTTAAGGTGCCCTAATAATGTTATGGTGCCCTAGGTTAGTGTGCCCTAAGGGCTGGAAGGTGCTTCAGGTTGACATGCATGACCTGTGAGGTATAGAAACAGATGTAACCTAATCCTAACACTGGACAGAGCACCGAGGAAAGGCAATGAACTGGTGATTGAAGGAGGGAGAGCTGGGAGCTGCTGGACCTGCCACATCTGCGGGCATCCCATGCGGCTGCCAGTAATGTTGACAAACATGTTGGGGGTAGCTGTACCAAAGCACAAGGTATTGGCAATGTAAAGTACTGGAAAGACAGTGGGTGGCAGATGATGGGATTATGTGTCCCCCAGTGGAGGCAGAGGTAGCAGGATAGTTACAATGATGGGTGGACAGAGGAGTGGTGGTGCCATGCAGATCAGGCACAGGTGAGGCAAGCACAAAGAGGCACAATGCAGGAAAGGGTACCGGTGAAGGACATGGGGGGCAGCCTGCACAGGAAGACAGGACTCTACACAGCTGACAGACACAGATAGATGGACTGAAGGATTGTTGGCAACTGTAGTGAGGGTATTATGGGCTGGCAGCACAGATCTGCAAAGATATGACAAAATATTTGAGTTGGACAGGCATGAAAGGAGAGAACAACAAGGAACTGAACCCATGACCACTGCCTAGAATGTCATTGTACTAACCAATAGGCTATACCTCTATGGCTTGTTGCACAGCAATGGCTGGGTACAGAAGGACACAGTCAGAGAACGTGGTAAGAAACAACCAAGGAATAAATTAAGTAAAAAGGACTTTATTTGATTTGCCAATAAACCCGACACAGGCCGTGTTTCGTTTAAAAACTTCCTCAGGTGTAAGGCAAATGATGGACTGAAAATACTTCAGGGCTATAGCTTCTTCACAAGTCCTTGTACCAAACCGCAATGGAAAGAACTCAAACCAATTTGGCCAGCGTGGTACCAACAGACTAGCAGAGCACATTCACTTTCTGGTTATTCCTTGGTTGTTTCTTACCACGTTCTCTGACTGTGCGCCTCATCTGACGTGGCTCTTTGCTCTGTGTTCGATGGGTACAGAAGGACTGCAGGTCACCACACAAACTGTCTGCTCTGTGTGACAGGATAGGGTACACTCACCGATAACCATGATGCAATGCGCATGAAGAACAGCGGTCCACAGCTGATCACCAAATAGGGTCTGCATCTCTCTGGTACTACAGCTTGGTAGGACTGACTGACAGTGTGTAATACTGGCACAGAGTAGCTACAGAACATGCCATTGTGCAAGTTCGTGTTCACCCTGAGGGTTAAGATGCCCAACACTAGGTCCGCAGTACATGTGGTGCTAGAGATAGGTCCTGTTGCACATCTCCATCATGACCAGTGTGTGACAGGTGTTCCTAGCAGTGCAACCAAAGGTAATTCTGTGTTGCACAGTCACATGTGGCCCTCTGGAACCAGACACCATCCAGATTAGTGCATACCCAGTGCTAAGGTCTGGCTGCCATGGGCACCTGTTATCAGGGCAGAGGGGTGTCTAGATTCACATGAGGTTTATGTAGCACTGCATCTATAGGTCAGAGTGGTATACACTATATACCCCAAAGGACCCACAATCACCCATTTTGTAGGTGAGGGAGTGGTGCCTGAGCCCTGAAGAACAGATGTAGGGCAACCAACCCCAAGTCCTGCTGGCAAAAGACAGCCCTCTAGAACTGGTGAGCCAGAGCTATACCTGTGACTTGGGCAGTGGCAGACCAGCAGTAAGGCTAGGGGTAGGCCTGGGAAGCCTCAACTGCCCCACACCAGCAGATGGCACAGTCAGACTACACCTGCAGCACCCTACAAGGTGTTTCAACCATGCATAGCCTAACTGTACACAGCCCACTAGCTAGTCCATAGTGCATGCTCACAGAGGTAGCATATGCACGCAGAGATGGGCTGTACAGCACATACACCAAGCAGGTATCTCACTGATAGGCCCCAGAGCTAGGAACACAAAAATATCACTAGAAACAGATAGCCTAGAGCACTATGTGGGAACATAGACATGCCATGGCCACTGCTCGGTCAGAGTGAGAGTGACCTCACAGTATGTCATGCTGTGGCCACTCTGTCCATGCAGGTGGTGGTCGGACATTACAGTGTCCCAGCCATTTCCCTACACCCTGTGCAGATCCTTCCTGGCCAATTCACCCTGTCTGGGCCATACCCACAATAACTTGCTCCTCATTATGCACATTTGCAGGCTAATGCTGGAAACAGTGTGAGCAATGTGGGCTCAGTGAGGTGTAGGCAGGCACAAAACAATGGATAGACATACACACACACACTCCTTTTGCAGCATTGTGCAATGATAGGGGTGGTTGGCAACTCTGCGCTCCCCACTGGCGACATTGCTAAACTGTGCAGGAGGTAGTAGTAGTAGTGCTCTGGTGATAACTGCATCTCCATGCTGGGGCCAACAGCCTGACTCTCCATGAAGCTTTGGATAGTGAAGCCTGTGTGAGTGCGTATTTGTACCCCTGTTGGCCGCTGCTTTGGGGATTGCACCATTTGATGTTGTATCTGCATTGTAGGGTAAAACATAGGGACATAATCTGCAGAATCCACAGCTGGGTCCTGAACCAGTGACCCTCTGCTCCAGGACACACTGTCTGTGTGTACTGCACCACACTGTTGCCACTGAAACACAGCAGTCCCTGGGGCTACCTTTACTTTTCCTCAGTCAGACCTTTTCTGTTGCACTGCACACCACGTACTAGTACAGGGCATGGCCTAGGTCCACTGCAGACAGGTGCCACTCCCCGCCCAGCACCAGCACACACACACCCCTGCCATAGTGACATGCCCATATGCTGTCGGTGCTGGTAGTGCACAGTCCCAGGCCATCCACTGTGCAGGTTGGTGGGTGCCTAGGGTACGGGCTCTAGGGTGGGGAGGCATACATGGACATCCACACATCCCCCCATCACCGCCTACCAATGTTATGTCCCTTCCGCATGAGGGAGAGATGGCTGGTGGGATGTCAGGTTGGTGCCCTATCAACTATTGGCTAGGGTGGACCAGGTAGATGTAGGTAGATTGTGTTGTGACAGTCGCCTGTGGACAGGCTTGGGCATGCACCTCAGGTATGGTGTACCCAGTTTGGCCTATTGGGTGTGTATATGTTTCCGACAACGTGTGGTCACACCCCACATTTCCTTACTAGGTGCTGCAGTAAAAGGTGTTAAGTTAGCTGGGTTTACTAACTGTTTGGGACGCATCCTGGGTAGGGTCTGTGGACCCTTGTTAGAGTGGTCCCCAGATGTGCACTGATTGCCCTATTACAGGCATAGTGGTACCTGTGTGACCTCTGAGGTACCTGCTGGGAACACAGACTACTGGGTATGTTTGGCCTTGGTCAGCTGCTGTCTTGCTACCTTCCATGTTCTATGTTCCTATGTGCCACCTAGGCGACAGCCTAGTCCACACTGTGCCCCAGCTGCCCCCACTGCATGTCCCGCCTGCGGCCCCTATGCTCCATTTGCACCATCACCATAGTGGCCTTTCATCCGTGGGCACTATGCTGTTGCTGCTGAAGGAGCACTACTATCACTTTTCATGGGCTCCCTGCCTATGCTGTACATTGCTGACGCTGAAATGGTTTCACCCTCCAGCAAATGTGCATCTAACGACAGGTTTTCAGTACCGGTATTGTTCAGCCCTTCATTTCCCCGCGTTGGTGTAGCAGGAGCCTCTCCCTGCCAACTCCCCGCCCATTGACCCCTTCTCTCCACCCTCTCTCCACTCTGCGGGACTTACTGTAGCCGGTGACGTTAACGCGCATTAGGTAACTTTAACGCGCATTAACATAACTTAACGCGCGTTAACATAGCCGCTGCTACGTTACTGCAGTTTAGTATACATACCCCTAAGTTTGTATGAAACTAGTTTGGAATAATTTAGGTACAATGTTGTTAGAACAGAAATGCCATTTCTGAGCTAGAAGAATGTGTAAATATACTGTAGAGCGGTACCTGCTGTCCCATTCCTTAGTGATCACTCTTGCAGTCTAGATGTTTTTGGACACAATAGAGATACTGCATGAAAATATATCAAATGCATGTTCATTAGGAGCATACTGAAAACCAGTCTGGCCAGGGCATCTTTGAGTTCTAAATAGAGAGTCATTAGTTTAGCTAACATCAAATTGGAATGAATGCATTAAGCCAGGCCTTGACAAATTTTCTTGGACTCTAGGAGCCAGTGTAACTTACGCCATGAGGTATGGATGTCACATACCCTAAGAGAATTTGGTTAATGGTTATATTATATCCAGTTATCTCAAAGTCAAATTTCCTATAGCAAAAAAATTCATGGGCCTGAATAGTAGTAGACCCAGATATTTAGCCCTGTAGATATCCATGGTTAGTTAGCATTAGCATACATTGGAGGCTCTTTAAGAAGCCTAGGGGTATGTTTACTAAACCATCTTAATGTTCCCGGCGCTAGTTGCAGCGATAATGTGAAGGATGCCATATAAGGAGTGGGCATTCCGGTCTTAAGGTAGCAATGGTGGGTTATCGCGCGATAAAGTGTGCCGTGTCCATTATCGCGTGATAGAGGGAGCCGCGTACGTTACCGCACGTTAACCTTAACTTCGTGTGCTGACCTATACTCATAGCAATAGAGTTGTAGCACACTGGTTAATAAAATGACTGCTAAAACAGGGGTCATGAGTTCAATCCCCCAGTGGGCTTAATGAGCAAGGCTGTCTGAGGCATTACCCTTTACTTTAAATCAGTGCTGTCTGAGGCATTTTCTGTTTTAATTTAAATTAGTGCTGCCAGCAAACACACTCTCACAGTGCCGTAACCTAAGGTGCCGCATAAGGTGCCCTATAAGGCACTCCAGAGGGCACATTATAAAGTGCACTGTCCGCCAAGGCGCCTTATAAGGCGCTTTATAGGGTGTCTTATGAGGCACCTGAAGGTTACAGCACTGTGAGGGTGTTCTTGCTGGCAGCACTAATTTAAATTAAAAAAGGAAAGGCCTCAGACAGCCCTATCAAATAACGCCACTGTGGGATCAAACCCATGACCTCTGCCTCCACAGTTAGTGAAGTAACTAGTGGGCTACATCTCTATAGCTACTAGCAAACCCCTGGCTGGCTACAGAAGGACTGCATGTCATCACACAAACTGTCTGCTGTGGTTAACAGGATAGGGTTAACCCACACGTACCCATGATGCACTGCACATGCAGATCAGCAGTCTACAGATGATCACAAGATGGGGTATGCACCCCCACAGCACCTCGGCCTGGTAGGGGGAACTGACCGTGTGTGTTACTGGCACAGAGTAGCTATAGACCGTCACATTGTACGGGTACTGTGCTCACCCTGAGGGGGAGGTGGGGCGCACAGCACCAGGTCTGCAGCACCTGGCTAAACTGAGATAGGCTATACTGCAGGTCACCATCAGTGGCAGTGTATGATAGGTAGTTCTTGCAGACACCTCCTAGGCTACACCTGTGTCCATCTGTATTTCCCAGTCATGTTTAGCTCTTGTGGACTATGATGCACCCAAAATGGTGTATGTCCTGTGTGAGTGCCATGCTCACCTGATGTAAGTGAAGGGGGGGTGTTTGGACCCTTAAGAAGTTTATGTAGCACCACCCAACCCACCCTCTGGGGCTCAGGGTGGGGGACAGGATCTCCCACCAACAGATCCACATTCTACATCTCTGCAATGGTGGCAGTAGAGGGGAACATCAACCCCAGTCCTGCTGGGGAACAGGCACCCTACAGGGCAGTCGAAGCAGATCTGTATGCATCCATAAGGCAATGGCAGACGACAGTAGGCCTGGAAATGCTCAGCTGCCCCCCACCACTATCTGACATTCTCCAGCAGCAAGCACAGTGAGTCTCTAGCCACTGAACCCTGCAAGGTGTTCCAGCCAAACACATACTAACTGCAGACAGTCTGCTAGCTTGTACATAATGCATGTCCCTGGAAAAACTGTGTGTACTCAAAAATGTGATGTGAGCACACACACCAAACAGGTAAATCAGTGATTGGGCCCCAAAAAAGGTAACCCATAAATATCACTTAAGAGAAATACTATACAGCACTATGGGGGAACCTAGCCATGCCGTGGTCACTGCTCAGTCAGGGTGAGAGAAATGCTATACAGCGCTATGGGGGAACCTAGCCATGCTGTGGCCACCCTGTCCAAGCAGGGGGTGGCCAGGCACTACAATGTCTCAGCCATTGCCCTATGCCCTGTGCAGATGCATCCTTCCTAGGCCACCTTGTCCGGGCCATACCCACAGTACCTTGCTCCTCATTATGCGCATTGACAGGCTAACACTTGAAACAGTGCAAGCAGTGTGGGCTGAGTAAGGTGTAGGCAGCCACAACACACTGGATAGACAGACACACACTCCCACACCTATCCCAGCATTGTGCAAATATAGAGGCTTTTGGCAGCCCTGGCCACCACACCAGTCCTGGGCACTGTGCAGGCATGACTATGGTACGCAATACTGTTGGGGTCACTCCCAATTGTGTTTAACTTAGGAATTGTTATCTGCCATTAATCATAGCAACCTTTTGATATATGTGTAACGTATTCCCAAAGTTTAGGGCGGCATTGCTAAGGTATGCAAGTGCTAGTATTGGGAGATGAGGCTTTGGATAGTGGAGCCTGTTGGTGTGGGTGTTTATGCCCCTGTTGGCCGCTGCTCTAGGGCAGAGGTTCCCAACTCCGGTCCTGGTGGGCCAAACACTCTTCAGGTTTTCATGCTGTCCCTAATGAATATGCATGAGATATATTTGCATACATTGGGGGTGGTGTATACTAATGCAGCACAGGCATATTTATTAGGGATAGCATGAAACCTGAATGGTGTTTGGCCCTCCAGGACTGCAGTTGGGAAACTCTGCTCTAGGGATTGCACATGTTTATGGTGTCTGTGCTCTACAGGGTAAATATAGGTCTTTCAGGCATGTTTATTTTATCTGCAATAAAGGTTTCATCTTTATTACCACGGTTTAGTACTGAGTAAGGGGTTGGCAGGAGCCACAGCTGGGGCTTGAACTTGTGACCTTCTGCTCCTGAACACACTGGCTGTGGGTACTGCACCACACTGTTGCCACAGGGACAGTTCATTCCCTGGGGATACCATGACTGTTTGTCAAACAGACCCTGTCTGTTGCATTGCACGGCACCCACCTAAACAGAGCTAGGCCATGGTCTGCTGTGGGCAGATGCCACTGCCCCCTCCGCCACCAGCACCCCTCCGCCACCATGCTGCCATGCTATTATGCCAGTGGTGCGCAGTCCCAGGCCATCCAGTATGCCAGTAGGAACCTGCCTATGGTGTGGGTTCTCGGGTAGGGGTGCCTAAATGGACATGCACACTTCCTCCCCCCCCCCCCCCCGCACCGCCTGCCAATGTTATGTGCCCTTGGGGGTACCTGCTGGGTAATCTCCCCTGTGACACTGTGGGACACACACTCGTGCCCATGTTGGATCCTCGTCAGTTGCTGTCTTTCTCCTTTACAGTTTCAGCATTCCTATGTGCCACCTAGGCATCTGCGTAGCCCGTACTGTGCCCCAGCTGGACCACAGCATGTGCCGCCTGCAACCCCCTGTATCCCATTTACTGCATCAATACAGTTGCCCTTTCCTATGTGCCCACTCTGCTGTTGCTACACATGTGCATGCCATAACAAGCCTGCCCAATCTAAATGACAGAAACCCTGATCAGCGCTATTTCAATGTGGGATCATTCAATTTGTAGGGAGACAGAGCATAGACCCTTCCAAACATGTTATCTTAATTTATACGTTTTGTCAGTAGTGTTGCTTTATGTTTATCATTAATATCTCTATTGGACAGCTTGGTTATTGGGATTTTAGATGTGGTTCTGGTCCTTTTATATGTTTATTTGCCTTTTTGGTCCCTGCACATGTATCACAACTATCACTTTTCTGGGTTTCCCTACCTTTGCTGCACATTGCTGACTGAAATTTATTTTATTTATTTACATTCTCTTATATACCGTGCTATTCTGCATCAGTGCGGTTTACATTGAACAAACTGAAATTACACTGAACAGGGCATTATAACTTGAAATAGTTTCTCTCTCCTGCAAATGTGCCTCTAGCGCGAGGTTTTCACTGGCGCTAATTTTCAAACCCTGATTTCACGGCATTAGTGTGCATGGGGCCTCTCCCCACCCACTCTCCACCCATTGACCCCTTCTCTACGCCCTCTGGGAAGTCTTACTCCACCCTTCAGGCCCTGATTTCACAGTGTTAGTGTGCCTTAACACCGCCGCTGCGTTATCGCGCAATAAGTGACGTTATCGCGTGATATTATCGTGTGATAACGTCACTTATTGCGTGATAATACCACCGCTGAGACGTTAAGACGGTTTAGTAAGCATACCCCCTGGTGTGGCAGCTGCATGTCTAAACAGAGTCATTTGCATATGTAGGTTGCAAGTAACGCATCCCTGGGTTTGGTGATTGCCAGGCTTTACTTCAGAGGCAATGAAGGATAAAGTAACTTGCCCAAGAAGTGCTAGTGAGAATCAAACCCTGATCTTCTGATTAGCAGGCAACTATTCTTTTTTTTTTTTCATTTTAAATTCTTTATTGATCACCATTATCATAAGATTCCAGATAATCAAACAAAATAATTTTGCATATTTTCATATCCTAACATTGCACTTTCTAACATTTTTATATCCCCCACCCCATCCCCCTCTAACCTCCTCTCTTCCCCCTCCCACTTACGTAATATTGTCTTTTATTTTTCAGTCTTTATTACATTTCCCCCACCAACTATTACATTTCAAACCATATTCTCAAAACCAAAACACCACCTTCCTACCCAACCTATCTACCAAATTCTAATTATACTATACCAAACAAATAACCAAATTACCCATCCAAACTATTCCCCTCCATCCCTCCCCCCCATCCTCCCTCCCCTCCCCCTTTTGGAAATAACCTTCCACAACTCCCCCTAGTTCACCTCAAACTTGTCCACCCTCTGTCTTCTAGCCACTGTTAGTTTCTCCATCAATACAAAATGCCGCAATCTACCTTCATACTGCGCCATAGACGGGGCCTCCCTCTGTTTCCAGGCCGCCGCCACTGCACATTGAGCGGCATTTAAGCAGGTCAATATACTATGCCCCCCTTTCCTCCTTCCCTCCCCCCAACAAGATAGTAAAAATATACCCGGCGCCAGCTCCAATTCCTCCCTTAAGTTCCCTTGGATCCAACTCCGTATCCTACCCCAATCTTCTTGAATCTTGTCACACCCCCACCAAATATTCCAAAATGTCCCTACCTCTCCACATTCCCTCCAGCACCATGAGTTCACCCCAGGATACATTTTATGCAATCTCTCTGGGGTATAGTACCATCTGAACATAATCTTATAACAATTCTCTTTGATACTACTGGACCAGGGAGCTCTTTTCACCTGCTCCCACACTTGTTTCCAATCTTTAGGCCCAATGGTTACTCCCAAATCCCTTTCCCACTCACCCATATATCTTAAACTCGAGCACCCCCCTCTCCTCACCCCTTTGTACAATGCCGTAATCATTCCTTTCGACCCCCATTTCCCATACCAAATGGCCTCCATTTCGGAGAGCTCCCCTGAAATCCCTCCTTTTTCCCTCATTCTCAAAATGAAATTCCGTACCTGAAGGTAGGCAAATCTATCCTTTTCCTCCAGTCCATACCCTTCTCGCACTTCATCAAACCCCATCACCTCTCCATCATCCATCACCTGATAAAAGCACTCCAAACCCTTGCCCGTCCATCTATCCAGCGTCCCTCCTTCCCATCCCGGCTTAAAATCTTTCCAACCCCTCCATGGGGTTAACATCGAGAACCTGCTCCCCCTATCTTTTACCTCCTGCGCCCACACCCCATCCCATATTTCTATCACATGCCTCATAATCGGCGAGTCGACCCCCAATCCCTTCCGATCTTGCTTTGGCGCCCACAGCCAGGCAGCTAATCTACCCCCGTTGACATATATTTTCTCCAATTCCACCCCCGGTTTAACCATCCCCTTCCCTCTCCAATCTAGTACATGCCGGATCTGTGCCGCCCTATAATAATCCATAAAATGGGGCATCCCTAAACCCCCTTCATCTGGTTTCGTGTACATAACCTCCTTTGCTATCCGCGGTGGTTTCTTTTTCCAGATATACTGGAATACCTTCCTTTGCAACTTCTTCAACATCCCCTCCGGCACCCTAACTGGTAAAGCCTGAAATAGATAAAGCACCGGTGGACGAATATTCACTTTAACCCCCGCTATCCGCCCAAGCCATGACACCTCCGAATTCATCCAGCCCTCTAGGTCCTTACTGATCTCCCCCAACATTCTGGGATAATTAAACTGATAAACGTCTGCATATCCCGCCGGAATCTGCACCCCCAAATATCCCAGGGACCGTTTAACTCATTTCACTGGATAAACCCTTTTCATCTGTAGCTCCACCTCTTTGGGCACTGAGACGTTTAACACCTTGATTTTATCCAGGTTCAACTTGAACCCTGACACTCCCCCAAACCTATCCAACTCCCCCATAATTTCAGGCAATACTGCCTGTGGATTACTAATATATTTATTTATTTATTTATTATTTATTATTTATTTATTTATTTAAATAAATAAATACTAATATATAATAAGATATCATCCGCATATAGAGAGATTTTATGTTCCACCCCCCTCCTTTTTAATCCCCAAATCTTATCATTCTCCCTTATCCGCTGTGCAAGCGGCTCGACCACCATAGCAAACAATAAAGGTGACATGGGGCACCCTTGTTGCGTCCCTCTCCCCAACTCAAAATCCCCTGAATAGCTCCCATTCACCTTCACCCGCACCCGAGGACCCCAATAAAGCCCCCCCCCCACACACACACTTTTAAAAATTCGGGCCACACCCTAGTTTCTTCAGCA
The DNA here is from genome assembly GCA_033557465.1 of Ichthyophis bannanicus. Lineage (NCBI taxonomy): Eukaryota > Metazoa > Chordata > Amphibia > Gymnophiona > Ichthyophiidae > Ichthyophis > Ichthyophis bannanicus. The sequence goes on along the minus strand of CM066034.1, from coordinate 956,115,421 downwards.
CTTGCTTAAAGAAATCCCAGTGCACCCTATCAACCGCCTTCACGGCGTCAATTGACATAAGAAGAAATTCTTCCCGCCCCTCCTGGGCATCCCACACCACTCCCAAAGCCCTTTTTATATTATCCACCATCTGCTTCCCCATAATGAATCCCGACTGATCCGCCTTTATCAATCCCGGCAACCCCGGTGCCAACTTCCCTGCTAGTACTTTAGCCAAAATTTTTACATCAGCATTAATCAGAGAGATGGGTCAATACGATCCGCACTCCAGAGGGTCCTTCCCAGCTTTAGGTAAGATGGTAATTCCCGCCGTAAACATACTCGGCAGCAAATCCCCCCCTCCACCACCATCCTGTTAAACACGTTACCCAACAGCTCCCTTATTTCCACCCAAAACACTTTATAAAAACTCCCAGGCAGACCATCTAACCCCGGTGCCTTCCCCCCCACCAACCCCTTCACCAACTGTCCCATCTCCTCCCCGGAAATTCCCTCCTCTAACCTTTCTCTAACTTCCTCCGTTAGTTGAGGCAACTCTACCTCCTCCAAATACTTGTGTATTTTCTCTAACCCAATTCCTTCATCCCTTTGATATAATTCGTGATAAAACTGTGCAAACCGTTCTCTAACCTCCTTTTCCTCTCAGAGCACCTGCCCATTATCCCCTTTAATTTGATAAATCATAGAAACCGCCCTTTTCCGCCTCAACTTACGCGCCATCAATCTCCCTGCCTTATTCCCGAATTCATAATACATCTGCTTCACCTGAGTCATTTCTAAGGCAATTTGATTCACCTGTAAGGCCTGTAACTCCCCCCTCACCCGCTCTACCACTTTCCTGTCTCTCTCAGCACCTGACTTCCTATACACCACCTCTGCTGCTGCCAATTCTCAACTTAACTCCTCCTCCTTAGCACCCCGGGCCTTTTTCAGTTTCGCCTCCCACATAATAAACCTTCCCCTCACATATGCCTTTAAGCCTTCCCATAGCATTACATCCCTCACCTCCCCATTATCATTACTACCCAAATATTTCTTTATCGCCTCCTTAATATCCGCCACCACTTCAGTCCGTTTCAATAGACTCTCATTTAACCTCTAAAATTTTGTCCCTATTTGCCTCCGCCCCCTAATTTCCACCACTACTGCACTATGATCTGACCAAAGGATCGGCACTATCTCTACCTCCTGGACATCTAGCAACCATTCTGGATCCATCAATATCAAATCTATCCTGCTCCAACTGCTATGTAGTGCAGAGAAAAAAGTATACTCTCTCCTTGTGGGATTTCTTAACCGCCAAACATCCACCAAGTCATACTGCCCCATCAGGTATTTTAACCCTTGCTAATTCTGCCCCCCCCCCCCATCCCACCCTCTCGGTGTCTATCCAACCCATCTTGCAGACTCACATTAAAATCTCCTCCGATGAGTAACTTCCCCTGCACCTCGTTCTCCAACAGTTGAAAGGTATCCTTCCAGAAAGCCACTGATTCCCATTAGGTCCATATACCGATACTATGGTGACATCCTCCTTCCCCCTCCTCCACCGAATACCCACCACCTGCCCTTCCTGATACCTGAAACTATCCCGTACCTGTATCCCACTCCCCTCCTTCACCCATATAGCAACCCCTCCCCTCTTTGCCCCTGACGTATTGCACGAGTAAAACTGATCTGGGAACCCCTTATATTTCAATCTCCCAATATCCCCCCTCTTTAAATGCGTCTCTTGTAACAAAACCACCTTCCATCTATTCTTCTGAATTTCCCGATATAGCTGTCTACGTTTGTGTGGTGCATTCAACCCATTTACGTTAATTGATCATCATTTCTCCAATACCCTACCACCTCCTCCCTCCCACCTTCCTCAAGTTGTGTTTCCCTTCCTCCCTCTTCGCCATCCACCCCCCTTTCCTCCCCGCCCCCTCCTCCACTCCTCCCCCACTACCCCCTCCCCTTCCCTACCCCCCATACACCTCCCTCCCTCCCCCCTGCCCTGTCCTGCACCCTTCCATGTGTGTCATGTCCTATCCCCTCAGCCACCATTCCCCACATCCCGAAGTTCCATGCTCTTCCCCTCTCTCTAATATACCAGACCCCCTTCTAAGATACAATGTCCTCTTCTGAAATCACATCTCATGCCCTCCACCCTTTCCCTCCACCCCTCCAACCAACCCCCTCTCCCCGTCACAGCTTTACAATCCCCTTATATATACATTTCCCCACATCTTTCCCCTTACCATCCCCACTCCCCAACTCCCCCCCTGACAGCCCATTCAGTCCTGCATCTTCACAATCTGATGCACCACTTCTCAACAGACACTTCTTCTTGATCCCCTTCAACCACTGGAGCTCATGTGCCCACCTCCATCTGGCCTTTCTCATGCTCTTGTGACAGTCTTTTAAGTCTCTTCCCTTTCTCCGTCACACGCTGCCACTGCGAGGTGCCTTGCCCCTTATTCCGATGCTCTTTGTTGCTCCCAGTCTTCTCTTTCTCTGGTACCTTTGGGAGTTGTTCACATCCCAGCTCCAGTAATACTCCCCAGGCCTCCTCCGCCACTTTCACCCTTCTGGAAACCCCATTCACCGTCATCATGAGCCCAAAGGGAAACAGTCATCAGTACCTCAGTCCTTTCCCATGCAGATACGCTGTCACTTCCCGCAGTCCTCTCCATCGCTCCAGCTTTCCTTTAGATAAATCATTATAGATTTCAACTTCGCAGGACTCCCATGCTATGCGGCCATATTTCCTTGCCACGTTTAGCACTTTCTCTTTTACTGGAAAGCAGCTCATGCACACTATAATATTGCATGCTTGCTTCTCCCGTCATGGTCCCAAACTTCTGTGGGCTCTCTCCACCCCAATTGTATTCATCAGAGCCTGCTCTCCCCCCTCCAATTTCAAAATGTGAAGACATAGCCTCTTCACTACCTGCACACAGTCTTTGAATAAGTCTGTTTCTGGAATCTTTTTAATTTGTAGATTATTTCTCTGTGCTCTGTCCTCCATCTCTTCCATTTTTTCCTGCATCTCCGCTTGCACGTGCTTTAAGTTACCTTGCTCTGCCGCCAGTTCCTGCAGCTCTCCATCTTGCACCCCCAGGTGCTCCTCCAGCTCTTCCATACGCTGCCCTAAGGAATTAATTTCCTGCTGTATCGTGCATAGCGCCTCTTTCAAATCACTCCTCATTGCTTTAATGTCACTCTGCAGGTCCCTCTTGAATTCTAGGAGCCAGCCTCTTAGCTCCGCACCATCCAGCACCTTCACCTCCTCCTCCTGCTCCTCTTCCAGACTCCCCAATTCGCCACTCTCCACCGTGGCATCAACACTCGGGGACACCGTCTCCTCTCGGTGCACATACGCCGACTGAAACCCTGCTAGTTTTTTCCGGGCTGACATCGCACTCATCAGGGTCTGTCTTCCTTCCACCACTCCATTCGGGATAGCTCTATAACTCTCCATTTAGACTGGGATAAGGATGGAGCATGGCTAAGCCACCGCCATCAGCTCCGTGACGTCACCGGAAGTCCAGCAGGCCACTATTCTAACCACTAGCTATTCCTCCACTCCTGTGTAGACCACATGCATGTGTAAATGGTCATTTCAGAAAGCTGCTATTTACATGTCTTGATGGCTAGAGATGCACACATTTAAAGAGGGCATGTTTTGTGGAGGCTAAAATATTATACGAGTACTCTCCATTTTACAATGGGAATAGTCATATAGTTCAAAAAATTTCTCTTGGCTTTTGTAACGTCTATAAGGCATGCATACATTTTAACAAAGTTCTTATCATGGACAAGGCTTGAAACAAGTGATAGAGGCAGCATATGTGTTAAACACTCTGGTGATTTAGTCAACATTTTAAAATGCAAAAATTACCATTTGGAGCTTTATTGACTAATTGACTTCACTTATTGTCCCTCTTTTTCTCAATATGTAGCTTTATGAAATCAACGGTGTCACTGTACCTGCCAATAAATATACATATATTTGCTGGCATCCTTTTGCATAGTGTCATCAACCCCCCCTGGTGGCCTGTGGCTGCAAGGGCAGGTTGAGCATTTTATTATTGATGGAGGTAAAAGACTCTTTAAGCCAGATGCATCCTGGGTATTGTAGTCCTCCTCCTTATAAGAATGAGTTGTGTGAGCCAAAATGGAGGGTAAATAAGGCTTTTATTTACCTTTTATGCACTGAGGTTTGCTAGGTAACAGAGAAATGAAAGTATTTCCTTCTTGTCAGGTTCTTCTACCAAAGCATAAGGTGAACAAATAACTGTTACAAACTTTCACAGCTTCTTTGTAAAAACAACACAGGCTTTCCAACTTTGGAGCAAAAATAACTTGGTGAGGGGGAGGCGCTTAGTTAAGATGGCGGTAACCAACTAGCCGGTAGCAGCACGTTTTCTTTTTGGTTTGCTCTATGGGCAAAAAGCGTAAGGGGAAAGGTGGGTTGTACCCTCCCAGCCTCCTTGACCTCTACACCGGCTTCTTCAGGTCCTATCGATTCCTTCGTGGTTCGTGTTGCCCGGGACCCAATTAAGGGGGACAAACGCCAAGCTGCATCCGTGTCGGAGTTGGGTGACTCGGCGGGAGCTTCGGCTACATCTACCTCCCCCTTGAGTCTGACTCCGAAAGTCTCCTGACAGCTCTTACCTGAAGATTTCCTGGAGTTGGATCTCCCTGTGCCTAAGGGAGATATGTCCGGATCGAGAGGGTCAGGTGTGGTGGAGTGCCAACAGTGGGAGAGTGTCGCCATTGAGCAGCATAGCCCAGTTTTGGGCTCGGAGCCGTTGAGGGTGGACAGCGCAGGTCGAGTGCAGCCTGTGCCGACTGGAGGCTGAACGCGAGCGTATATGGACATTTCTGCGGCTTCTGCGGTTCTGGGTATGTTCTCCTTGCAGCGCCCTGAGAACTTTACTTTAGAAACTATTTGGCAGGCGATATTATCGTTGGGAGAAGCTTTGGTGCCGAAAATTTCAGCGTTGGAAGGGAAGGTGGCGAATTCAGCTGTATTGGTGGAGGAGTTGGAACAACGGGTGGGGGAAGTTCATTCTGAGGAGGTGGAGAACCGGAGAAGAATTTCTGAATTAGTGGATCAATCTTAGGCGTTCAGAAGGAACGTTTCGTCAGTGCAAGTGAAATTGGAACATTTAGAGAATGCCTCTAGGGCTAATAATTTAAGAGTGATCAACTTTCCTAAATCATCTACTGTTTCTCCTAGAGATATGTTTCGGCAGTATTTAGTGGAGGTGTTGGGTGTTTCCTCGGAATTGATACCACCTTTGGTAAAAGTTTATTATTTGCCTAAAGCTAAATTACTGCCAAACCTGTCTCGGGACAGGGGGATGTATTAAATGTCTCTGAATTATTAGAACAGCCTGACTCAGAGATCCCTGTTCCCTCCACATTGTTAGTCACCTTTGCATTGTATTCTGATAGAGAATGGTTACTAAAGCTTTTCTTTAGAAAACGTAATTTATTGTTTAAGGGTTTGATGATTCGTATGTATCCAGACCTAGCGAGAGAAACCCAGAAACGCAGAAGGGAATTTCTTCTTTTGCGTCCTGGAGTTGTTCAGTTGGGGGGCTTTTCTTTTTGAAGCATCCATGTAAATTTTTGGTAAAATACCATTCTGTTTCTTATATTTTTTATGATCCCCCACAACTGATTGCTTTCATTAGTGCTAGACGTTCTGAGGCCCCAGTTGTGGATCCACCTGAGCTCATTTGAATTTTTCAATCGAGTTGCTTGTCTACCGTTTAATTTGTATTTCTTTTTGTTAAAATAGTTAATAGTTTCTTCCCCCCAATTTGTGGGCTAGGGTGAGCAGACACTTTGTATAATGTGAAATTGCCTCTTTAATGTATCTTGTATTTTTTTTCTTGTGTTTCTGCTCTATTTCTGACAAGAATAGTTTGTAACTTTCTTGGTTTAATTTTGAAAATTTCATAAATAAAAAATAGAAAAAAGAATAACTTGGTGAGCTTTTCTCTTTCGCTCAGCACAAACAAAACAACATTAGAGCTTGTCCATATACAATTACAGCTCAGGGAGTGACTCCAAGCTTCCTGCCATACACATAGAGCAATCCATTAAATCTTCATGGGACAATATAACTGAATCCCCATATTCCACCTGCATGGGCTCTAGGTCATTTGTGCTTCCCTCAGCAATTGACCTTTCCCTGGCTGCAGTGGTTTGAAAGTTAATATACCTTCTCCCTAGCCTCCAGCTGGGCTGTTCTAGGGCTTTCAAGTAAACAGCAGGGCTTGTCCCCCACATCTCTAGGCAATGGCTTGTAAAACTCCTGCCTGCTTTCTTTTCTCTCAGACTGCTTATCTGCTCTCACAGACGCTCTATGAACTGGGTTTCTCTTTAGACAAAAAGAGTCACTGTACCTTGGCTTTGTAACATCTGTGTGACCGGTACTTGCCCAACCAGGCACCTCTCTCTGGACACGGTCTCTTTTGTAGACTCCCTCTGGAATCCTCCTGGATAGTGCTTGTCTTCTCTGCAGATTGGGAAGACCAGATAAAGCCTCCAGGCTTCTTGGTTTTCTAGCACAAGTAATCCTCTTATCAGGACTTCCTCTTCCAGTACTTTTAAATCTTGTTACAGACCCTTCTGGTGAGCATAGACCTCTCTCCAGGCTAGGCTCCCTCCTTCTGAGCTCACTGCCTCTGGGATTTCTTCTTACCGGGTCTCTTTCCAGTATGGCTCTCCCAGGTCTCACTCCAGCTCTCCTTGGTCTGTATCTTTCTCTCTCTCCTTCTGAGCTCTCTTCTGAGGTTCCTTCCTCCCTCCAGGTCGGGTTCTCCTCTGAGGTTCCTTCCTCCCTCCAGGCCGGGTTCTCCTCTGAGGTTCCTTCCTCCCTCCAGGCCGGGCTCTCCTCTGAGGTTCCTTCCTCCCTCCAGGCTGGGCTCTCCTCTGAGCTTCCTTTCTCTCTGCAGGCCGGGCTCTCTTCTGCTGAGCTGCCTCTCTGCTTATAAAGCCGTTTTACTTCTGAGTTCCTCGAGCTACTCTTCAGGTGGAGCTGATTAACTCCTGCACAATCAGTCCCCAGGTGTGTTAGCTCAGCCTCTGTAGGTTCATGCACGCTCCCTCTAGCTGCCTTGCAAGGGAACTGCATCTTCTGCAAGTTATTTGTTCTGTAAGAAACAGCTTTTTTTTCTAAGTTTCTGCTTTCAGTGGCTTCCGCCTTATCACACATCCCCCTTCTTAAAATATTACGGGCTGGCTTTTTATCCTTTTCACAGCACGTAATTCGTGGCCTTGCATCGGCATTGTAATGCAGCTTCCCTGCTCTATGCTCGACCTTATTTTCATAAGGCTGCCCTGCCGTGTACCTTGACACTTCCCTTACTGATGCACTCAGGGCCAATCTTTCACGCCACTGTCGAAGGACATTTATGTGATATCTCTGTTTACGTCCCTTTTCATCTTGTACCATATATGAGAAAGGACCAATGGGTTTAATAACTGTATAGGGCCCCCTCCACTGGGCTTCGAATTTCGGGGTGGATCTGGACACTAAAACTATCACTTTCTCACCGGCGGTGAATTGCCTAGACTTTGTATCCCTATCGTAATATTTCTTTTGTTTTCGCTGACTATCTTTCAGTTTTTCTTCAGCGAAACTGGAGGTCCGCCGTAGACGGCTTCTTAAGTTTTTCAAAAACTGGGGTATTACCTCAGGGGGTCATACGTAGGTTACTCGTTGGCAGGAGGCACATGACTCACAAATACGTGAGGTCTCCCTGAAAACTCATGGCCAATAAAACCGGGCTAGTACCTGGTCAAGGGTCCCCTGTATCCCTTTGTGACCACCTACTGGGTGGTCGTGAGCTACCCTTAGGACCAAAGATTTGAAAGTATTTGGCACTACTAGTTGCTTGTGGACTTTCTTAGAGTGGGGGTCTATGCTTTGCCTGTATAGCACTTCCTCCTCCAGGATAAACCTTGGAAATGTATCCCTCTTCTCTTGGGCATACTCAAACGCGCGCGCTAGAGCAGGATCATCCCTTTTTGAACGAGGGAAATTTTTCCACTAGCTCCGAAGGAATCCAGGGCAGTCCCCTTCCCGCTTCCAACTCAGCCCTGCCTTGAGAGCGGCATCTCCTCTCCTTGCGCTTTTCAGCTTTAGACTTTCTACTTCTTTCTGCGGGGGCAGTTATTAAGTCTTCGTGAGAGGGGAGGTCATATAGAGTTGTATCTCGGGAACAAGAGGGCTGGTCTGAAGCTTTTGTTTGAGTGCGTGTAGACACAAAAACTTCCCTGGGTGATAGGCCTTTGCTCAGACCTCTCCTAAATTGGGGCCAGTCTCTGCCTAGCACCAAATCTTGGGGTAATTTGGGTACCACTGCAATCAACATCTCTCTCTCTATCCCTAAACCTTTCACAACTAAGTTATACACAGGATAGTATGTTGAGGCACCGTGAACACATTTTATTTTTACCCTCCCTTCTGCTCGGTCTGGTGCAGATTCAGCCTGCTCCTCAATCATTGTCCAGAGCTTACGAGAGATCATGGACTGATCTGCGCCAGAGTCAAGAAGAGCTTGGGCGGCAACACCTTGTACTGTTACCTCTAGTACAAACCCTTCACGCAATACCTTTGTATTCTTACTCATTAAAGCAGTACGTGATTGACACTCACTCTGTATGTGACCCAATTCTCCACATAGAAAACATCTCCTCCTAGAGTGATTTCTTGATACAGGGTTAACATTTGTGAAATCTCGTGGCTTATAGCGTGAGAGACTTCCTGATGACTGCCTTACTGCACCTGCTGCCATCTTTGGAGCTTCATTATTTGGTTGGGTGGCCAATTCTGCCTCCAAATATCGTTCTGTTAACGTAATAGCTTCGTCAGTATTACGGGAGTGCTGCAGCATAAGGAAGCTCTGCACTTTTTTTGGTACCATAGACATGAATTGTTCTAACACTATTTCATCCACCATAGTGTCAATTGTTTTCTCTTCAGGTCTTAGCCATTTTAATGCTAAGCTTCTCAGCCTATGCCCTAAAGCTTTTGGCGTCTCGCCATTTTTAAGGTGAGCGGCGCGTAGCATACGATTATACACTAGGGGATTCAGGCCAAGGCGGTCCCTGATGGCCTTTGTCACCTCGGTGTAATTGTTTGCTAGGGCCGTGGGCATTGCTCTATAGGCCGACAATGCTTCCCCTGTAAGCGTAGCCGCCAAGCGTAAGGCCCACTGTTCTTTTGGCCAGCCTGCCAAATGTGCTATTCTGTCAAAAGAGTCCAAGAAGTTATCTACATCATCAGTAGCGGCTAATTTCCCTACAGTTAAGGTCTCATAGGACCAGTGTCCTACTGCACTGCTACCAAGTCCAGGATTCTATCCTTGATGATTAGAAGCTTCTGGCGTCGTTTTCTGTTGGACAAACCAAGCCTCCATCATCTGAAGTATAGGCTTCTGTTGATCCTGCATTGCCTGCACTGCTTGATGCTGCGATTGACAAGCCAGTTTCCTCTGCTTATCGAACTGCATAGCCATCCACGCAAGTATCTCCTTGGGATCCATGGCAATGGGGTACTTAGAAAAAGTCAGAGAGAGAGAAACCCAAGGGTGGACTGATAACAAATCAGTTCCCCCTTTTCTTTTCTCCTTTTTTTTTTTTTTTTCAACCTCACCCCCACATCCAGCACAGGTTATGTCTATCTACATTTACCTGGTGGAGGTGTTGAGTCAAGCTTTTGAGTAAAGACTTGTTGCTCCATCCTGTAGCGCTCTGCACTGCTGCCAGCAACACCACAATCTTCCACTCGTGTTTTCTTTCACTCTTTGGCAGTAGAGTTTTCTTTCTTTTCTTCTGTATTCCTTTAGCAAACATCCGTAAAACTACGCCATTTATGTCATCAACACCCCTGGTGGCCTGTGGCTGCAAGGGCAGGTTGAGCATTTTATTATTGATGGAGGTAAAAGACTCTTTAAGCCAGATGCATCCTGGGTATTGTAGTCCTGCTCCTTATAAGAATGAGTTGTGTGAGCCAAAATGGAGGGTAAATAAGGCTTTTATTTCCCTTTTATGCACTGAGGTTTGCTATGTAACAGAGAAATGAAAGTATTTCCTTCTTGTCAGGTTCTTCTACCAAAGCATAAGGTGAACAAATAACTGTTACAAACTTTCACAGCTTCTTTGTAAAAACAACACAGGCTTTCCAACTTTGGAGCAAAAATAACTTGGTGAGCTTTCCTCTTTCGCTCAGCACAAACAAAACAATATTAGAGCTTGTCCATATACAATTTCAGCTCAGGGAGTGACTCCAGGCTTCCTGCCATACACATAGAGCAATCCATTAAATCTTCATGGGACGATATAACTGAATCCCCATATTCCACCTGCATGGGCTCTGGGTCATTTGTGCTTCCCTCAGCAATTGACCTTTCCCTGCTGCAGTGGTTTGAAAGTTAATATGCCTTCTCCCTAGCCTCCAGCTGGGCTGTTCTAGAGCTTTCAAGTAAACAGCAGGGCTTGTCCCCACACCTCTAGGCAATGGCTTGTAAAACTCCTGCCTGCTTTCTTTTCTCTCAGACTGCTTATCTGCTCTCACAGATGCTCTATGAACTGGGTTTCTCTTTAGACAAAAGAGTCACTGTACCTTGGCTTTGTAACGTCTGTGTGACCGGTACTTGCCCAACCAGGCAACTCTCTCTGGACACGGTCTCTTTTATAGACTCCCTCTGGAATCCTCCTGGATAGTGCTTGTCTTCTCTGCAGATTGGGAAAACCAGATGAAGCCTCCAGGCTTCTTGGCTTTCTAGCACAAGTAATCCTCTTATCAGGACTTCCTCTTCCAGTACTTTTAAATCTTGTTACAGACCCTTCTGGTGAGCATAGACCTCTCTCCAGGCTAGGCTCCCTCCTTCTGAGCTCACTGCCTCTGGGATTTCTTCTTACCGGGTCTCTTTCCAGTATGGCTCTCCCAAGTCTCACTCCAGCTCTCCTTGGTCTGTATCTTTCTCTCTCTCCTTCTGAGCTCTCTTCCGAGGTTCCTTCCTCCCTCCAGGCCGGGCTCTCCTCTGAGGTTCCTTCCTCCCTCCAGGCCGGGTTCTCCTCTGAGGTTCCTTCCTCCCTCCAGGCCGGGCTCTCCTCTGAGGTTCCTTCCTCCCACCAGGCCGGGCTCTCCTCTTCTGAGGTTCCTTCCTTCTTCCAGGCCGGGCTCTCCTCTGAGGTTCCTTCCTCCCTCCAGGCTGGGCTCTCCTCTGAGCTTCCTTTCTCTCTCCAGGCCGGGCTCTCTTCTGCTGAGCTGTCTCTCTGCTTATAAAGCCATTTTACTTCTGAGTTCCTCAAGCTACTCTTCAGGTGGAGCTGATTAGCTCCTGCACAATCAGTCCCCGGGTGTGTTAGCTCAGCCTCTGTAGGTTCATGCACGCTCCCTCTAGCTGCCTTGCAAGGGAACTGCATCTTCTGCAAGTTATTTGTTCTGTAAGAAACAGCTTTTTTCTAAGTTTCTGCTTTCAGTGGCTTCCGCCTTGTCACAATAGTTTGCAAAAGGTTCCATGTTCTACAGAGCCTTTTGTAAAATACTGGGGGAACTGTGAATGTCCCAATCTGGCTGCCCCACTTCGTATCACCACATCCCATGATAAATGGAGCTTACTGTGCTACTCACACTTATTGCTTTAGAAATTCTGCTGGGTGAGGCTAAGTGCTGGCACCTATGCGGTCTCCTGTATCACATGCCTTTCCTTCTCCTTTTGAGGGGCTATTGATGTATTCTTAAAAGATTGCTACCTCTGCTTGCCCTACTATGATGTTTGTTAACAGATCCAATCAATATGTTTGTCACTTCTCAGAGCTTCTTAATACTTCCCAGTTATATAATCAAATCAGCTCCACTCTTTACCTTGAAGATTGTAACTGCTTTCATATAACCGTTACCCTGACCCAAAAGCTCTTCGAATAGCAACTAGGTCTCAGACTAGAACTAGGCTGATCCCTGAACCACCATAAACATATGGGTTCAGTGCTTAAAACTGCATCAATAATATGAGCTAAAGTCGGGCTTAATGTTTTGATTCAATAGAAAATAGAAAGGCAATGCTTATCCAATAAAGTCGATTGGTTTCCCAACGCCGGATGTCAGCACCGTGGCGTTTCACGGTTGTGCGTTTCTTCAGGGGATATTCAAATTCTTTTCATATCACATTCCTCACTTATGCCTGATCCCATGCGTTTCTTCAGGGGATATTCAAATTCTTTTATACAGCATTGCTTATGCCTGATCCTGTTTTGCAGTGTCTTCATTAATTCACCATTAAGACGCTGCGCATTTACCATTAAGATGCGCGGCGTCTTAATGGTGAATTAATGAAGACACTGCAAAACAGGATCAGGCATAAGTAATGCTGTATAAAAGAATTTGAATATCCCCTGAAGAAACGCACAACCGTGAAACGCCACGGCGCTGACATCTGGGGTATGTTTAAAAATGATGATAGCGGCTTCCATGCAATATTGGAGCTGTGGCTCCTTTGAAATCACTGGGCCTGCAGCTCCGATATTGCACGGAAGCCATTACCACCATTTAGTAAACATACCCCATTACCGCCATTTAGTAAACATATCCCTATTTATTTGTTCTGGACCAGAGATATAATTTTTCACCTGTTTCTAAAACTGAGAACCCTGCAACTTTATTTGGTTCATCTCTTACCTTCTATGTTGATTTTCTAGTTTGCATATCTTTTATTGATGCATCTTTAAATTGCATCAACTCTTGTTTTTAATTTACTTTATACATTTGATGGCTGCCCCGTGATTATTGATTTATTTTTATTATACATTTTCATGTGTCACTTTTATGCTTTGAACTTATTTTCAAAGAAGAAGAGACATCAAGCAGATTTTCTTATATTTGGTAAGTTTTTCTGCCATCAAGCTGGATTTACTATGCATTTTTCCCATAAATGCAAACTGAGAAACAAAGCCTTAGGGGTATGTTTACTAAACCGTCTTAACGTAGCAGCGGCGACGTTATCGCGCGATACGTAATGTTATCGTGTGATAATGCAACATTATCACGCGATAACATCACGTATCACGCGATAACGTCGGCAGCGGCGTTAAGGTACACTAAGGGGTATGTTTACTAAACCATCTTAACATAGCAGCACCGACGTTATCGCGCGATATGTAATGTTATCACGTGATAATGTAACATTATCGTGCAATAATGTCAATTATCGCGTGATAACGTTGGCAGCAGCGTTAAGGCACACTAAAGTTGTGAAAGCTGGGTCTGAAGGGCGGAGTGAGGCTCCCCAGAGGGTGGAGATAGGGGTCAATGGGCGGAGAGTGGGCAGGGAGAGGCTCCATGCACACTAACGCCATCAAATGAAGGTCTGAAAATTGGCGCCAGTGAAAACCTCGCGCAAGAGGCACATTTGCAGGAGAGAGAATCCATTTCAGTCAGCAATGTACAGCAAAGGCAGGGAAACCCAGAAAGGTTACAGTAGTGATACATGTGGAGGAACCAAGAAGGCAAACAAACATATAAAATGACTAGAACCACATCTGAAATTCCAATAACCAAGCTGGCCAATAGTGATATTAATGATAAACATAAAGCAACTCTACTGACAAAGCGTAAAAAGGAAGATATCATGTTTGAAGGGCCTATGCTCTGTCCCCCTACAAAGTGAATGATCCCACATTGAAATAGCGGTAATCAGGGTTTTTGTTGTTTATATTGGGCAGGTTTGTTATGGTGTGCACATGTGCAGCAACAGCAGAGTGGGCATGTAGGAAAGGGCAACTGTACTGATGCTGTAAATGGGATAAAAGGGGCTGCAGGCAGCACATGCTGTGGTCCAGCTGGGGCACAGTGCAGACTAGGCAGATGCCTAGGCGGCACATAGGAATGCCAAAACAGTAGCAAGACAGCAACTGACAAGGGTCCAACATGGGCACGAGTGTGTGTCCCAAAAGTGTCACAGGGGATATTACCCAGCAGGTACCCCCAAGGGCACATAACACTGGCAGGCGATGCCGGGGGAAGCGCGCATGTCCATGTAGGCACCCCTACCCGATAAACCACACCACAGGAAGCTGCCTACCGGCACACTGGATGGTGTGGGACTGCGCACCACCAGCACCACTGGCATAAGGGCATGTCAGCATGGTGGCGGAGGGGTGCTGGTGGCGGAGGGGGCAGTGGCATCTGCCCACAACAGACCACGGCCATGCCCCGTTTAGGTGGGTGCCATGCACTGCAACAGACAAGGTCTGTCTGACGAACCGTCATGGTATCCCCAGGGAATAATCTGCCCCTTTGGCAACAGTTTGGTGCAGTACACACAGCCAGTGTGTTCAGGAGCAGAAGGTCACAAGTTCAAGTCCCAGCTGTGACTCCTGCCAACCCTGTCCCCATATTTTACCCAGTACTAAACCGTGGTAACAAAGACAGAACCTTTATTGCAGATAAAATAAACATGCCTGAAATGCCTATAGTTTACTCTACAGAGCACAGACACCATAAACATGTGCAATCCCTAGATCAGCGTTTCCCAACTGCAGTCCTGGTGCACTAGTCTGGATGCATCAAAGTCCACAAGGGCTAGACATGACTGGGAAACACAGATGGACACAGGTGTATCCTAGGCATGTCTGCAAGGACTACCTATCACACACTAGCACTGATGGGGACCTGCAGCATAGCCTATCTCAGCCAAGCCAGGTGCTGCGGACCTGGTGCTGGGTGCCCCAACTCACCCTTAGGGTGAGCACAGGACCCACACAATATCACGGTCTGTAGCTACTCTGTGCCAGTAACACACACGGTCAGTTCCCCCTATCAGGCCTAGGTGCTGTGGGGGTATATACCCCATTATGTGATCAGCTGTAGACTGCTGATCTGCATGTGCATTATATCATGGGTACGGGTGGGTTTACCTTATCCTGGTAACCACAGCAGACAGTTTGTGTGGTGACCTGCAGTCTTTTTGTAGCCAGCCAACAGTGTGGCAGCAGCTATAGAGATGTAGCCTACTGGTTACTTCAATGACTATGGCAGCAGAGGTCATGGGTTCAATCCTGCAGTGGTGTAATCTAAAAAGGCTGTCTGAGGCATTTTCTTTTAATTGAAATCAGTGCTACCAGCAGAAACACCCTCACAGTACTGTAGCCTAAGGTGCCTCATAGGGTGCCTTGGCAGACAAGGCACTTTATAATTTGACCTATGGGGCGCCTTATAGGGCGCCTTATGAGGCACCTTAGGTTACGGCACTGTGAGGGTGGTTTTGCTGGCAGCACTGATTTAAATTAAAAGAAAATGCCTCAGACAGCCTTTTTATATTACACCACTGCAGGATCAAACCTATGACCTCTGCCTCCACAGTCATTGCAGTAACCAGTGGGCTACATTGCTACAGCTTCTAACACTCCGCTGGCATGTACTTAGGGTTAACACATGTTAATGTGCCACGGCGCCCACTATCGAGTGATACAGATTCTTGCTACCTTAGGACTGGAACGCCCACTCCTTATATGGCATTCTTCACATTATCGCTGCAACTAGCGCAGGTAACATTAGGACAGTTTAGTAAACATACCCCCTAGTATAATACACCAGACCATGGTCTGTAATTCAGCCTATGAAAAACAAAAGTTTAACATTTGTGGCTCTCAGAACACCATGAGGTCCAATTCAATGTTTCTTAAGATGCTCCTTGAGTACCTTACAACCAGTCTTGTTCCCAGAATAGCCACTATGAATTTCCATGAGACAGGTTTACATGCACTGCCTCCATTGTATGCAGATATGTGGTGTGTGTGTGTGTGTGTGTGTGTGTGTGTGTGTGCGTTTGGGGGGGGGGGGGTAATGGCACAATGGTGTACAACAACTATTTTACCAGGAATGTTTAAAAAAGAGGATAATTATAATAGGAAGAATATAGCACAACCATCAAAATCAAAATGCACAAATATGGAGAATCAGAAAAGAAAGGTATCTTGCTGCCCCCACCACAGGGACCCTCTGACTGTTAAAGAATTGAATGCAGCTGCTGTGTAGGCCTGTTGAAACAACCAGATCTTGATTTCCTTTTTAAGCAACATAACACCCAGAACTAGGGAACTATATAAGTGAATGATGATTTCAGATTCCTCTCTAGTCACAACCTTGAGGAGGGTCAGTGCTAATAAAATTGTATGAGAAGATCGAAGTGAATGACTGGGAGAATAGATGATGAGCAGGGAGTGTAAGTAAAGAGGAATTCTAGTATAAGAAGCCAAAAATGTTAGAATAATGTCAGAGTAAAGATTAAAATCATCTGTAACATCTGAAGACTGGAGGATAGCCAATGTAACGCCAATTTTTAAAAAGGGATCTGGGAGTGATCTGGGAAACTACAGACCAGTGAACCTGACATCAGTACCAAGAAAAATGGTAGAAACCATTATAAAGACCAAAATTACTAAACATGTAGATAGTCATGGCTTAATGGGAAACAGCCATCTGTTATGTTTTTTTGAAGGTGTGAATAAACAGGTAGACAAAGGTGTGTCGATTGATATAGTATATCTGGATTTTCAAAAAGAATTTGACAAGATCCCTCATGAGACACTCTTGGAAAAATTAGAAAGTCATGGGATAGGAGACAGTGCACTATTGTGGATCAGGACCTGGCTAAAAGATAGAAAGCAGAGGATAGGGCTAAATGACAAATTTTCTCAATGGAGAAAGGTGAATAGTGGAATACCCCAGGGATCCGGGCTGGGTCCACTGCATTTAAACATATTCATGAATGACCTAAAAATGGGAATAACGAGTGAGATAATCACATTCACAGATGACACAAAATTATTCATAGTTCTTAAAACCCTAGAGGATTGTGAAAAATTGCAAGAGGATCTTGATAAATTGGAAGACTGGATGTTCAAATGGCAGATGAAATTTAATGTGGACAAGAGCAAAGTTATACACCTAGGAAAGAACAACCCAAACTATGGTTACACAATGCAAAGTTCTACTTTAGGAACCACCACCCAGGAAAAAGATTTAGGCGTCATTGTGGATTACATGTTGAAACCCTCCACCCAGTATGCAGCAGCAGCCAAGAAAGCAAATAGAATGCTAGGAATCATAAGGAAAGGAATGGAGAATAAACCAAATGATATTATAATGCCTTTGTATCATTCCATGATACAACCTCACCTTGAATATTGGCTGCAATTCTTGTCACGGGAGATATCTCATAATGCTGGCTTCTCCACTCACACAGACTAGACCTTGATTCCTGACTACACAACATGTACTTAGTTTTCCACCCTCTCCCTATTTCCACACCAGATACCACCCCCTGTCTCTTCCCCACCCCTTTTTTTCTACCATCCCTATCCTTTTCGTTGACACATTTGCTTGCTAATAATTACCAGCCTCTGTTACCTAGGGGTATGTTTACTAAATGGCGCTAACGTCGCAGCTGTGACGTTATCGCGCGATAGGTGATGTTATCGTGCGATAATGGCGCATTACCGTGCGAGAACATCACGTAGCACGCAATAACGTCTGCTGCGGTGGTAAGGTGCACCGAAGGTGGAGCAAGGCTCTGCCAGAGGGCGGAGGAAGACTCTCCAGGGGCAGAGAGAAGGGGTCAATGGGCGGAGAGTGGGCGTTGAGTGGCTCCTTGCACACTAACGCCATGAAATAAAGCTCAGAAAATTACTGCCAGTGAAAACCTGGCACTAGGCACATTTGCAGGTCAGAGAAACCATTTCAGTCAGCAATGTACAGCAAAGCAGGGAAACGCAAAAAGGTGATAGTAGTGATACATGTGCAGGAGCCAAAAAAGCAAAGAAACAGATAAAATGACCAGAACCGCATTTGAAATCCCAATAACCAAGCTGGCCAATAGTGATATTAATGAGAAACATAAAGCAACACTACTGTCAAAGCATAAAAAAGAAGATATCATGTTTGGAAGGGTTTATTCCCAGTCCCCCTACAAAGTGAATGATCCCACATTGAAATACCGCTGATCAGGGTGTTTGTCATTGTGCAGGTTTGTTATGGCGTAAAAATGTGCAGCAACAGCAGAGTGGACACATAGGACAGGGCAACTGTACTGATGCTGGAAATGGGATACAGAGGGCTGCAGGCGGCACATGCTGTGGTCCCGCTGGGGCACATTGCGGACTAGGCAGATGCCTAAGTGGAACATAGGAATGCCAAAACTGTAAAGCAGCAAGACAGCAACTGACGAAGGTCCAACATGGGCACGAGTGTGTTCCCTACAGTGTCCCAGGGGATATTACCCATCAGGTACCCCCAAGGGCACAGAACATTGGCAGGCAGTGCTGGGAGGAAGCGTGCATGTGCATGTAGGCACCCCCACCCGAGAACCCACACCATAGGCAGCTGCCTACCGGCACACTGGCTGGTCTGGGACTGCGCACCACCAGCACCACCGGCAAAAGGGCATGTCAGCATGGTGGCGGAGGGGTGCTGGTGGTTGAGAGGGCAGTGGCAGCTGCCCACAGCAGACCACGGCCAAGCCCTGTTTAGGTGTGTGCCATGCACCACAACAGACAAGATCTGTCTGACGTACAGTCATGGTATCCCCAGGGAATAATCTGCCTCTGTGGCAATAGTGTGGTGCAGTACACACAGCCAGTATATTCAGGGGCAGAGGGTCACAGGCTCAAGTTCCAGCTGTGGCTCCGGCAAACCATGTCCCCATATTTTATGCAGTAGCAAACCGTGGTAATAAAGACAGAACCTTTCTATCAGAGAAACAAAACAAGCCATAAATGCCTATATGTCACCCTACAGAGCACAGACACCATAAACATGTGCAATTCCTAGAGCAGAGTGTCCCACCTGCAGTCCTGGAGGGCCAAATACCATTCAGGTTGTGAGGATGTCCCTAATAAATATGCATGAGATGTATTTACATGCACCATCTCCATTGTATGCACATGTATCCATGCATATTCAGTAGGGACAGCATGAAGACCTGAACCGTGTTTGGCCCACCCAGACCGGAGTTGGGAACCTCTGCCCTTGAGCAGTGGCACAAACAAAAACACCCATAGGCTCCACTATCCAATGCCTCATAGAGAGTCAGGCTGTTGGGCCCTGCGCAGACTAGCATCTCCCAATACTAGCAACTCCCAATACTAGCAATACTAGCAGCAATGTTCTTCTAAACTTGGGAACACATTCCATATATATCAAAAGGTCCCTATGATCAATGTCAGATAACACATCTTATGTTGAACACAGGAGATAGAGCAGCTTTTAAACTAGATATTAGGGGAAAGCCGACAGTCACTCAAGAGCGGATGGTTCGGAAGAATGTATCTTTGAAGGATACTACCAAAAGCAGAGAGGTTACACAAAGGAGTAAAGTAGCCCAAATGCCCTCAAGTATGGAGCAGACAGAGCTTAAAGATCCCAAATTACCCATGTCTAACAATAGCCAAATTAATATGAATAAAATACATTCTCTAAAATGCTTGTATGCAAATGCTAGAAGTCTAACAAATAAGATGGGAGAGTTAGAATATATAGCACTAAATGAAAGGTTAGATATGATTGGAATATCAGAGACATGGTGGAAGGAGGACAAACAGTGGGACACTGTGATACCTGGGTACAAACTATATTGTAATGATAGAGCTGATCAAATTGGTGGAGGGGTTGCTCTCTATGTTAGAGAGGGCATTGAGTCAGAAAGGATTAAAGTTTTGCAGGAAACAAAATCTGCTGTAGAATCTACATGGATTGAAATTACATGTAAAAGGGGGAAAGCAATGGCAGTGGGGGTGTACTATCGAGCGCCTGGCCAGAATGACCAAATGGATGATGAAATGCTCAAAGAAATCAAGGAAGCTAACAAAAGTTACAGCACAGTAATAATAATGGGTGATTTCAACTACCCGGTATCAACTGGGTCAGTGTCACGGCAGGACATGCTAGGGAGATAAAGTTCCTAGATGAAATAAATGACTGCTTCTTGGAGCAGCTGGTTCATGAACCGACCAGAGGGGAAGCCATATTAGACCTAATCCTTAGTGTAGCACCAGATCTAGTGCAAGAGATAAGGGTGTTGGGGCCACTTGGCAGTAGTGATCATAGCATGATCGCCTTTGATTTAATTAGTGGAGGAGGGATAGTAAGGAAATCCACAGTACTACCTTTTAACTTTCGAAAGGGAGACTATGATAAAATGAGGAAAACAGTTAAGAAAAAACTAAAAGGAGCAGTTGCAAAGGTTAAAGACGTACATCAGGCTTGGCTGTTGTTGAAAAATACTATCTTGGAAGCCCAGACCAGCTGTATTCCACGCTTTAAGAAAAGTGGAAGGAAGTCCAAAAAACTGCCAGCATGGTTTAAAGGTGAGGTCAGAGAGGCTGTTGTTGCCAAAAAAGCATCTTTCAGGAAATGGAAAAAAGAGCCAAACGACGAAACCTGGAAACAGCACAAGCACTGACAAGTCAAATGCAAGGCATTGATAAGGCAGGCAAAGGGAGAATTTGAGAAGAAGCTTGCTGCGGAAGCAAAAACGCGAAGTAAAGACCTTTTCAAGTACATTCGTAGCAAAAAACCTGTGAGAGAGTCAGTTGGTCCATTAGATGATAAAGGGGTTAAAGGAGCACTAAGAGGCGACAAGGCGATAGTAGAGAGACTGAATGAATTCTTTGCTTCAGTCTTTACTGAGGAAGATGTAGGGATGTTACCCATGACTGAAGTGGTATTTAAAGGTGCGGAAGAATTGAAGGAAATATCGATACATCGGGAAGATGTATTACAACTATTAGATAAACTGAAGAGTAGCAAATCACCTGGGCCGGATGGTATACATCCAAGGGTGTTGAAAGAACTGAAATACGAGATTGCAGACCTGCTATTAGTAATCTGTGAACTATCATTAAAATCATCTCTAATACCTGAAGATTGGAGGATCGCCAATGTAATACCTATTTTTAAAAAAGGTTCCAGGGGTGATCCGGGAAAATACAGACCGGTGAGCCTCACGTCAGTACCGGGAAAAATGGTAGAAACCATCATAAAGAATAAAATTACTCAGCATGTAGATAGTCATGACCTAATGGGAGACAGCCAACATGGCTTTAGACAAGGAAAATCTTGTCTTACTAATCTGTTATGTTTTTTTGAAGGAGTGAATAATCAGGTGGACAAAGGTGAGTCGGTTGATATTGTGTATCTGGACTTTCAGAAAGCCTTTGACAAGGTCCCTCATGAGAGACTTTTAGCAAAACTAGAGTCATGGGATAGGAGGCAGTGTACTAATGTGGATCAGGAACTGGTTAAAAGATAGAAAGCAGAGGGTAGGGCTAAATGGCCAATTTTCCCAATGGAGAAATGTGAATAGTGGTGTACCCCAGGGATCTGTGCTGGGTCCGCTGCTTTTTGACATATTCATAAATGACCTGGAAAGTGGAATAACGAGTGAGGTTATCAAATTTGCAGATGACACAAAACTAAGATGATTGTGGAAAATTGCAAGAGGATCTTGATAAACTGGAAGACTGGGCATCAAAATGGCAGATGAAATTTAATGTGAACAAGTGCAAGGTTATGCACCTAGGGAAGAACAACCCAAACTATGGTTACATGATGCAAGGTTCCACATTAGGAACCACCACCCAGGAAAAAGATTTAGGCGTCATTGTGGATACCATGTTAAAACCCTCGGCCCAGTGTGCAGCGGCAGCCAAGAGAGCAAATAGAATGCTAGGTATGATAAGGAAAGGAATGGAAAATAAAACAAAAGATATTATAATGCCTCTATATCGTTCCATGGTGAGACCGCACCTTGAATATTGTGTGCAATTCTTGTCGCCGTATCTTAAAAAGGATATAGCGATTTTAGAAAAGGTTCAGAGAAGAGCCACCAAAATGGTAAAGGGGATGGAAGGATACTCCTATGAAGAAAGGCTTAAAAGGTTAGGGCTCTTTAACCTGGAAAAGAGACGGCTGAGGGGAGATATGATAGAAGTCTATAAATTAATGAACGGAGTGGAACAGGTAAACGTAGATCGATTGTTTACCTTATCAGAATATAGAAAGACTAAGGGACATGCAATGAAGCTACAGGGTAAACTATTTAAGACTAACAAAAGAAAATATTTTTTCACTTAACGTGTAATGAAACTCTGGAATTTGTTACCAGAGGTTGTAGTAAAGGCTGTTAATGTAGCTGGGTTTAAAAAAGGTTTGGACAAGTTCCTGGAGGAAAGGTCCATAAACCATTATTAAGAAGGGACCCAGGACATCAATACTTGAACCAATACAAGCATTGTGGAACCTGTGTCCCTTGGGGAAACTGCTAGGTACTGTGATGATGTGAAGGCTGCAGAGCCCTTTAAAAGTAGAAAAAACTCTGAGATTTGTTCCCACAAGCGGGGGATGGGATCACAGAAGCACATTTCCCACAGAGAGAATGAAACTAAGGCACATAGAAGCAGGGTTAGCTTGAAGCCACACCCAACCTCTAGGACAGCTGCAAGCAGAGAGAGGGTGGGGTCAGAGAAGCAAACAGTTCACAGAACATATAAGCTGCGTCACACAGGAAGTGAGGGGAGAGATGAACAGGAGCTGGAGAATCAGTTGAGGGTTGATTCCAGAGCTTCACACACGAGGACTAGGCACAGGACGGTGCAAAGGAAATTGCAATGCTAAAGGGAAACTAGCAAAACCCCGAGGACAAAGTTTCTTTGAAGAATCAGCTGAGTGGGAGGAGGAATCAGGTACTGATCAAACGGTATGTGCTGTTACACCAGAAAGACTGCGAAGAAGGTCTGTTCAAAGGCAGGACCGGTTGCAGGCTAGGAGCCAGAGGAAAAGGCCAGTAAACCAGGGAAGGAAGCAGGATTTAAAAGCTGTTAATTCTGCTAAGCCCAGAAGGACTGACCACTACTTACAAGGCAAGTGCAAAGGGTGTGGGCATAGAAAGAACCGGCAGAGAAGCCTGGATTGTACCTCTGAATCAGAATATAGCAGTTCTAGTCTTGAACCTTCACACAGATATTATAGAAAGCCTGTTAGGAGGAGAGTTACTGCTAGTCAAGAAGCTTTTGCATTTCCTGATGAGAAACTATTAAGGGGGAGAAAAGCAAAAGGTTCAAACCCAGTTACAGAAGGGAACCGTGAGCTAAAGTGGAGAAACCTTTGTAAGCTTCTGAAGAACATACAACAGGTTAAACCAGAGATTACCCCAAGTTCAGAGCCATACAATTCCCCAACGGAAATGGACGTGGACTGTCTCTCTGATAAATCAATGTCCTCTGCTGAATCGATGGATTGCAGCCTGTGTGTGTCTAATGTATAAAGCTTTTCCTGTATGCTGTATGAAACAAGTAAGAAGACGTCAGGAGTTCAGATATCATTGTATGCTTGGAAAGCAGACAAGTGGATAAGGGAAACCTCATGTGAAAGCTTAGCTAGTTTTATTGCTGCTGTAACGTCAGCTGAGAAAGCTAGTGGTTTGAAAGCTAAGAGGTAGCACCCTGAATGATGTTTTAAACTTGAAGTCAGCAAGGAAAGTGAAGCTTTTTATATTGCCAAAGTTTGTGAGTAATGCACAAAGATATTTCTACTGCGTTTGTAAATACTAGAAAATACTGCTATCAAGGTTGAGAAGTTTATGGAAGAAATTCACCTTGCACATTTTGGGAGAAGAATCCTATACTTTGGTTGAATGTGTTTTCCCTTTCTGGAATTTTGCCACGAATGATTTCCTTACAGAAAATAAAAATAAAAGCAATTTATGTTATAAATTGTCCTGTGCTCCTTCTATTCGGACTGCTAACAAAAGCAAACCACAACTACAATTAAGGAGGTGATCCACCGTCTCTCATTAGGCAAGTGTCTATACTAAATAGCACTATAAGTGATCAAACAGAGACAATCTGCCGTGCCACCCCTAGGGGCAGTGCGGTGAGAGCGGTGGAAGGCGTCACAGTACATATGACCTAGATTGGCCACTGTTGGAAACAGAATACTGGGCTTGATGGACCTTGGTCTGACCCAGTATGGCATATCTCATGTTCTTATGTACAATTTATTGACAGAGATTCATCATAGCAACCTTTCTGATATCTGTGGAGTGTGGTTCAGTGTATGCTCCAGACAGTGTTTACCACCCCGGGGAGTGACCCCAACAGTATTGAGTGCCATAGCAATGCCTGCACTGTGCCCAGGACTGGTGTGGCGGCCAGGGCTGCAAACCACCTCTATTCTTGAACAATGCTGAAATAGGTGTGGGAGTGTGTGTATGTCTACCCAGTGTGTTGTGGCTGCCTACACCTTACTGAGCCCACAATGCTTGCACTGTTTCCAGTGTTAGCCTGCCAATGTGCATAATGAGGAGCAAGGTACCGCGGGTATGGACCGGACAGGGCGGCCTGAGCAGGATGCATCTGCACAGGGAATGAGGCAATGGCTGGGACAATATAGTGCCTAACCACCACCTGCAAGGACAGGGTGGCCACAGCATGTCATACTGGGAGTTCACTCTCACCCTGACTGATCAGTGACCATGGCATGGCTAGGTTACCCCATAGTGCCATACAGTGTGTCTTTCAGATGATATTAATGGGTTTTCTGTTCTGGGGGTCCAATCACTGATATACCTGCTTGGTGTGTGTGCTCACATCCCATTTTGGGTGCACACAGTTCCTCCAGGAACATGCACTATGTACTAGCTAGTAGATCGTCTGCAATTAGCATGTGTATGGCTGGAGTGCCTTGCAGGGTGAATACTGACAGTGCCCATTGCTGGTCAATGTCAGATGGTGTTGGGGGCCTCTAAGCATATACAGGCCCACTGCCAGTGCCCTGTGTGATACAAACAGACCTGCATCCAGTGCATTGGAGGACTCCCTCTCCCCTGCAGGACCGGTGTAGCTGGTCCCACAGCCCTTCATCATGTCACTGCACTGCTGCCATTGCAAAGATGTAGAGTGTGGGGCTGTTGGAGGCAGATCCTGTACCCTCACCCTGGCCCCAAGAGGGCAGGTCTGTAGGCGCTGCCCCCTAATCCACATGTGGGTCCAGACACCCCCCCTGCCCTATAGGGCGCAGTAGCTGATGGCAATGAGGTGAGGGTGTTTCTGCTGGCAGCACAGATTGTAGAGATGTGTCACACTGTTACATGCAGCAAAAGAGATTGCTTCAGACAGCCATAGCAAATGAGACCCCTGAGGGATCAAACCTATGAGCTCTGGCTTGTTGGTCATTGTATTAACCAGTAGGCTACAGCTCTATACACCTTTTCATAGCACTGCCACGAAGTTAAGGTTACCATGTGAAAACAGCCAACGCACCCCTTATTGTGCGATACACAGTGCATGCTACATGGATGCCGGCATGCCGACCTCCCTATATGGCATTGCTCACATCATGGCTGGGGGTTTCGCTGCCAACATTAGGATGGTGCACACATACCCCATAGCAAATAGCAGTGTGTCCCCCAAAACAAAACCATCACCGCAGCTGCGAAACCTAAGGTACCCTGTAAAGTGCCATAGCTGTGGGTCTACCCCATCACGGTAAGCACAGCTGACATTTACTGGGTTGACCTGCAGTTGCTGTGTAGTCAGCTTGTGCTATGAGAAGAGGCATAGCACCCTGGTTAATCCGATGCCCTCAGAGTCACTGCATCAACAGTAAGATGAGTGTTAGTAACAGTCAGACACATCCCCACAAACAGTGACACAAGCCGAATACACTATAACCTTTGTCCCATGCCCCAAAGGAGAGGCCTGGCATGGCGTTGCATCTCCAAAAGCATAGAAGAAGGTGCCCACAGCTGAGGCGCAGCAGATGCAGCCCAGGCCAAATGGCATAAGTAATGCGATGCTGTAAACCAAAGCCAGCCACCGTAGCCACAAATCTCAGTATCCAATGTGTAGTAATGCAGCCGCAGAGATACTTTTCCATGTGGCATCCATGACACGTGCATGTCATGTGCGCGGCATAATGTGCGCGGTATGGCATATGCACGATACTGCGCATGCACAGCGTGCGTGCGTGCCTCACCAACACATGGGCATCCCTCAAAATGGTGATGCGATCCTGCAAGCCAGCCTTTAGCCACCATGTCCTATGACAGCTGGCAGCCCTAATATGCACCAGGCAGCCACGCCTCTTCCCGCTTGCCAACCCTGTCACACTCCACGCCTAACCTGTCTCTGACCCCCCTTTCGCTTCAACACCAATAACGCACACCTCCAACCTCGCTCACCAGCACTAATCCCTCAGCATGTACCATGTGTGCACGTTGATTTGTGGACCTTCAGATGTCTGCGTGGGTGTGTGCGTGAGTTGCACAAGCACACAGGTGATGCGTAGCATGCGTATGTGGAGCCATGCACCGCACATGCGCAGACATGTACACGTCTTGCGCATGTGCGGCGCATGGCTCTGCTAACCCCTGGTGCCTATGGGACAGCCGCGGAGCCATGCGCTGCACATGCGCACACACATACACGTCTTGCACATGTGCGGCATGTGGCTCCATGTACGCACCCTACACATTGCCTGTGCGCATGCGCAATGCGTGCACACACGCACAGACGTCCGAAGGTCCATAAATCAACACACACACATGGTACACACTGAGGGTTTAGTGCTGGCGAGCGAGGTTGGAGGTGTGCGTTATTGGTGCTGAAGCGGAAGGAGGGTCAGAGGCAGGTTAGGCGTGGACTGTGGCAGGGTTGGTGAGCAGTGAGGAAGGGAGGTAGCTGGGTTGGTGTGTGGTGGGGGAGGTGAGTGGCAAGGGTGTTGAGTGGTGGGAGAGGTGAGCGTCGGCCCTGGTGAGTGCTGGGGGAGGTGTGTGGCTGGGTTGGTGTGTGCTGGGGGAGGTAGGTGACCCGGATGGTGGGTGGTGGGTGAGGTAGGTGACATGCTTGGTGGGTGGTACGGTTGGTGGGTGGTGGGTGTGCTCTGTGGCTGGGTCAGTGTTTGGGGGTGGAGGTGACTGGCAGGGCTAGCGTCAGGTGGGGTGGTGAGGGGGTTGGGTTAATAGTGTCCGCTAT
Source organism: Ichthyophis bannanicus (assembly GCA_033557465.1). Lineage (NCBI taxonomy): Eukaryota > Metazoa > Chordata > Amphibia > Gymnophiona > Ichthyophiidae > Ichthyophis > Ichthyophis bannanicus. The sequence continues at coordinate 956,088,379 of CM066034.1, read as the reverse complement.
GGCGGCCTTTGTGGTTGCTTCAGTTACACTGGGGGATGTGGATGGCTTGAGGTTATCTGATGGGGGAGATGGTGTCCATGGGGCTGGGGCATGGGGTGGGGGTGCAGGCCCGCTCCAACACCGACCTGCAGCTGTGGAGGCAGGCCAGGCAGGGGCTGTGCTGGCACGGCGCAGGAGGTGTGCCAAGTTGCAGTCCCACCAGCCTCGTCTCTACAGGCCCAGTGCCCGGCTCCAGGTCATCTCCCTCTACTGCCTGAGCACAGGGGCTATTAGGGAGCTCTATGAGGATCTGAGACCTGACCTCGAGCCCCTGACTGGTCGGTCACATGCCATACCGGGTTTGGTCAAGCTCCTTGGTGCCCTACATTTCTTTGCCTCTGGCTGTTTCCAATCATCTGTGGCCACAGTGGGTGGCATGAGCCGCCCCAACTTCTCACGCTGTCTCCACCAAGTACTGTGTGCCATGATCAGCCGGGTTGGGAATTACATTGCATTTCCCAACACTAGGCAACAGTGGGGGACCATGAACCAGGCCTTTGAGGCATTTGCTGGGTTACCACACGTGATGGGAGCTATTGATTGCACACATGTTGCCCTGGTCCCTCCCAGAGACAGGGAGGCAGTGTTCCGCAACCACAAACACTACCATTCCCTGAATGTTCAGGTTGTATGTGATGCAGGTATGCATATTCTGAATGTAGTCCCGCGGTTTTCAGGGTCCACCCATGACTCCTATATCCTGCATCACTCGGCACTGTTCAGACAATTTGAGGACTGTGTCCTGCTGGGTGGGTATTTGTCATCTCTGACATGCACATCGTATACCCCTGCTATCCGTCTGCACACATGTCTGTCCTTGACATGTGTCCCAAGTTGTGTGTGTGTGTCATCTGTGTTTGTGCGAGCTGCTGGGGGGGGGGGGGTTGACACCAGGTCCTCTGTGCTGTGGTGCTGTGTGTTGGTGGCACACTGACATTTGATGTTTCATGCCATTTGGCATTGTGTGTTTAGGTTGGCACGATATGACACACATGTATGCTTCCTGTTTATCAACAGTGTGGTGTTGTCTATGCCATCCTGCTTGCCACAGTGGGGTGACTGTTCCTGTCGCATCATCTGTCTGTGAGGAATAGCATGACTGTCACATGCTTGCACATGTGTGCATCTTGTCCAGGGTGCATTGCATGTGTGTCTCTGATGTGTTCTGGCCTGCTGCAAATTCCTTTCAGCCTCTGGTGTCTGCCCATGTGTCTGCTGTGGTTCAGGTTACTGTTGTTTGCACTCCGTCTACCTCACCCGTGCTCTGTATCTCACACCTCCAGACACTGGTGCATAGTGGTTGTGTCCCATCATGTGTTCCCTTATGTTTCTGTCTGACCTGTAGGTGCTGTGTGTCTTCACGTACATTCATGTGTGCATGTGTGCGGACATCAGGTACTGTTTTAACATTCAACATTTCTTTCTGCAGGTGACGCAGGATATGGGTGTCGGCCATGGTTGCTAACTCCTGTGCGTCTACCATGGACACGTGCAGAGATGAGGTACAATGAGGCCCATGCCTCCAGTCGCTCTGTCATCGAGCGTGCCTTTTTGACATTTTGAAAAGTCGCTTCAGGTGTCTGGATAGGACCGGTGGGGCCTTACAATACCAACCCGTGACAGTGGCAGAGATCATTATTACCTGTTTCATCCTGCTCAACATTGCTCTCAGGCACGATATTGATGTCGAAATTAATGAGGATCTGGAAGATGATCCAACATGCCCTCCTGTCCGTGGCCATGGTGACACACGTGAGGGCGCAGCACTCAGGCACCAGCTGATTGAGGAGCTATTTGCATGTGAGTAATGGATGTTTCCGAATGACACTTTTGTATAGATATCTGTACTACTTCTACTACTGAGCATTGGTATCGCACTACCCATCATACACAGCACTGCACTGACATTGCTGACACAATGCCTGGCCATCTGAGCTTAGAATGTGGTCCAACTGCTAACACAGATGATGTGGGCAGGGGACAACAGTGGGAGGAGGTGATTAATGTGTGCAGGTTTGTTAGGCTTAGGTGATGTGGTAGGCTGACACACAGGATTTTGGATGGTTGTTAAGGGTGGCTGCCCTGCAGCCACAGGTAGTTTGTTCCAGGCATTGGGTGCTGCAAGGTGACAGGTGTGTGGTCCCACATTAACAGTGGGTGAGCGGCCCATAGATAGGGCCAGCTGGCTTGATATGTGGGGATGACATTTGGGGGATATGAGGGAGATTGAATGGATCGTATGCTCTGATGAGCAGGGACTGTGTGTTACAGGTGTCGGTATGGTGATGCATACAGGTGTTGGCACTGTTTACATGCTCAATAGTATGTTTATGTTTATGTTTATTGACTTAATATGCCGCTAATCGAAAAACATCATAGCGGTTTACATAATTCATATCATAGAAATACCATAAGGCAAAGGAAGAAGGAAAAGAAGTTACAATGGCGGATAGGAAAGCAAACCAAGCAGATTCATATGACAGGACAGTAGGGAGGAAAGAGAGAAGGGAAAGGGGAAGACAAAGTCATGTGAAGGGATCAGGAAGGTCGAAGGCAAGGGCAAAGAAATGGGTTTTGAGGCTGTTTTTAAAAGTAATATGTTCCTGCTCAAGCCGGATAGAAGAGGGCAGAGAGTTCCATAGGGCGGGGGCAAGGAAGAAGAACGCAGAGGAGCGGGTGGATTGGAGGCAAGCGCAGGTGGGTGAGGGAAGATGTAAGCGGTTTAGATGGAGGGATCGCAAGGAGCGAGCTGGGGTATGAAAATGGACAAGGTCTGCTAGATACTGAGGGGAGTGGGTGTGAAGAGCACGGTGGAGGAGCACCAGTGGTTGGGGCAAGGTACTTCAGGCCGGAAGGTCAGGGGTTCAAATCCCACTAGAGGACAGCAACCTTGGGCCGGAAGGACTGGGGTTTCTAGTCCCACAGATGCTCCTTGTGGTCTTGGGCAAGCCACTTAACCCTCCATTGCCCATGTTCCCTGTAAGTATTAGTGTATGTGTCTCATATCCCCATGTGTTAAATGTATCCCCCAATTGTGTTGTGACCGCTTTGATTGAAGGATAAGGCGGTATACAAAACTGTCTAAATAAAATAAATAAATAAATAAAGTGAATGCGGAATTTAATGGGGAGCCAGTGAAGACGGATGAGAAGAGGAGTGACGTGATCGCACGTAGAAGAATGAAAGATGAGTCGGGCAGCAGTATTTTGGATGCGTTGGAGATGGTGCAGTTGTGTGGCGGGGAGACCGGCTAGGATTGAGTTACAGAAATCAATGCGAGATATGACCAGGGACAAAAGGAGGGTAGAGAGAGCCTGTGCAGAAAGAATAGGCCTGATAGCGCGGATCTGACGTAGAAAGAAGAATGAAGTAGTAGTAGTAGTATTTGTAGTACTTAGATTATGCGGGTCAGGGTACAGGGCAACCACAGTGTAACTCCATGTATAGATCAGCAGGTGCATCTTGACCTCGCCTGGGGCCTGTGAGGTGTCGTGGCAGGTGGGGTGTTATTGTCATACTGTGCATGTCGGTAGCTTAGCCATGCAGCGCAGTGTTGCATACATTGCGACGGACATAGATGATTTTGAGGCAGACCAGCAAGGTGTAGGCTACAGTGACCAGTTTGGCAGGTGATGAAGGGGGTCATTAGTGCTTTATGTGTGTATTCTGGGTGGACGGCAGGGACTTTGCTGATGTTCTCTAGTGGGACACCGCAGGCCTTAGCTACATGATGGGTATGTGTGGGGATGGGGAGCGAGGAGTCATAGAGACCTGCTACCTTGACGACCACATCAACAGAAGGTGTATCTAACCTATACACAGACACTGTAAGGGTTGGAGAGGGTTTAGGGGTGATGCCCAGATGTCTGGTCATGGCCATGTTCAATTCATTCAGCGGAGGTAACTGCAGCCAGCAATGCAGGGGGCAAACTAAGGTCGGGGTGTGGTCTTCCAAACATATCTCATGTGTGGTGAGATATCTTTGGGTCACATCAATGTACAGCTGCTAGGGATAGACAGGGGATGTGCCTGCTGCACCAGGGAACTGGGTATGGGGCCAAGGGGATGTAGAAGCTCCTGCATAGCTCCCTTTCATACAGTACCTGGGAGCGGTTTAGCAGGGGAGGTGGACCCATGGGAACACACACTGAGGGTGCTATGGGAAACATATGGGGGTGGCAAGCTTGTACCAAGACCTTTCGGACGAGCACGTACAGAGAAGCACAGTGACAGTTGTGGTCAACAGCAGACAGGTCCCAGAGGGGATGGACAGGCTACAGGCCCTTGGACCTGGCCAGGAACACGTCAGTGGCGTGTTTGGGTGGGGACAATTAGGTACCATGTCATGACGAACTGCCAGACTGTGACGGGTCTAGGGGGTTAGGAGAGATGTTGACGTGAAGCTGGTGCGTTTGTTGCACAGCTCCAACAAGACATATGTATGTTTCCCTTGTGTTTCTCGATCCACAGGACATGCTTGGAGACGTTCCAGGTGCTGTAGTGCAGTATCAGCTGTGTGTACCTCATTCAACATGGGGTAGGTGGACATACAGATGACAGTACAGCACTGACAGTCAGGAGCAACACATGTCACAGGTTATCTGTCTACTGCACATATGTTGTGGGTGACCTATTTATCGGGCTCCCCGGTACCCCATATGTTGATGTTGGCCACACATATCCACATGTGTTCAATGCACAGTTTGTCTTCTCTGGCACTGTCTCTGGGACACATCCAACAGGGCTGCATGTGTCTACAGGTCCTAGGTGTTCCGGTTGTGGGCCCCACTTTCACTCTTCCATGACATTATAGCATCGGCCAACAGCAGTGTATCATAGCATTTGCCAGGCCTTTATCTCCACTATTAGCCCATTGTGCACATACAGGCCGTATGTTACTGGTGCCACGCTCACCTTCTCATACTGTGTGTGTGTGTGGCTGGCTCTGTTATGATATAGTGTGCATGCAGTTAGCACTATCATGTGGTGTGAGGGGTCTGTACACCTGGGGAGCGGTGGTGACTGTGCTATCTCTACCTTACTGCTATTTACCTTGTGGACATTGTGGACATGTGTTGTGTGTTGTGAGCTTGCCTATCTCTTGTGTGCTGACAGACCACTGCACAACAGCATTTTTGTATCACAGATATCGCCATAATGTGGACATGCATCAACAGTGGCTAGACATGGGGACATGGTGACTCTACACATTTTGATGACATCTTCTCCCTTCACTGTGACGTGTTGTGGCCTTTGAGCGCCTCAGGGGATCCCAAACATACACTTGCTGCAATCACACGGTAGGTTGCAACTTTGGTCTTTTGTGAATGACATCAGCCTTTACATGTTAATGATTTACTGTCTGTCTCATAGACATTTCCTGTTGGGTCTCTGTACACGAATGCTGATGCACATGGGGTGGAGCTGTGAAATGCCTGTGTAACATGGGCATGGACATGACCATATTCATGTGACACCCTCGTCTGCGGTTCCAATTCAAAATGTCCCCAACATGCAGTGTGTTCTGTGTTGTGATCATGTTATGTTTGCCTGTGTGACGTTTCCTTACGTACATATTGATGTTTGACTCTCTGCAATTTGGGCTGATGTTGCAAGCAGCATATCAATACATTGTTTATCCTCTTCTGACAAAGGGCAGTGAACCCACAAAGCACATCTACTACAATGCATCCGGCGTCACCATCAACCACCTGTTGGAGGACACAACAACACCATGGAACTATCCCTGGGAAATGGTGCCATAGGATGTTTGACCTCTGTGAGTGGGACACATGCCTAGGATGGACAGTATTATTGTTGGACTGCTACTTTGGGCATGACAGGCCTGTCCAACACACCGCTGCTGCTGTGCTCTGGCTGTGTGTCGTGTTAATCTCAGGGGACACACATGACCTTTCCAGTACTGTGGCATATTGGGATGTCACACTTGACTATGCATGCCCAGGGTTTCAAGGACAGTCATAACATGACTTGTTGGATTGCAAATACCCTTTTCACTTTAGACACTGTGTACTGGTCCCCATGTGTTCAGCAGGGACTGACATTGTCGCTGTATGTTGTGCATCCTTCTGACATTGTGCTGTTGTGTTTTGCCCATGTGTGTGACATGCAACACAGGATACGCTCATCTGTTTATCCATCACAAATTAGCTGTTACATATGTCTCTTTCTTTGTAGTATTCACATAGGCAGTCTGTTTGGGGGATTAGCATTGCTGTGGTTTAGCTGGTCTGTGGCACACCTGTTTGCAGGTTCAATTCTCACATGTTCCTTTTCTGAATTCCAGCACCTACACCAATTCCTGCCCCACACACCACACACACCACACACTGTAAATATTCATTTGTATAAAGTTTAATGTGTTTGCTTTAATACCTATAAATGTTATATTTACTGTTTAATGTAAATAGTTGATTTCTATTGTTCTATGTTCTATGTAAAATGTATACAAACTGTGTACATGACTGTTAACTTGTTATATGTAAACCGCCCTTGATCTCTGGAAGGGGCGGTATAAAAGAAATAGTTAAATAAATAAATAAATAAATAAATAAATATTTTGCCCTGCTCCACAGGGCATCCTCTATCGCCCTTTGGGTTTAGGTTCTTTCCTCTTTTGCATGCTGTATCCACTGCATAACATTTCACTGTGGGTGTGCATGTAGTTATATGTGGTTCTGGTCCCAATTACAGACTGTGATTTCAGCTGTACACACCAGATCTGCATATGCATTCCATCATGGTTACTGTTGAAGGTTTGCCTATCCTGGTAGCCAGCAGTGTGATGCCTTGCAGTATTCTTGTATGCAGCCTTTGCTACTGACCTCATGTTGGTGGTGTAGCCTACCGGTTTGTGCACTGACATTTGTGCTAATGGTCATAGGTTTGATTCCTCTCTGTTCTTTTTCATTTGTATGCCTGTCCTGCACAGCTACTTTTCATTCCTGTAACAGTCATATCTGTGCAGTTAGCACATTGTACCCTTATCACAGTTGCCAGCCATCCTTCTGTCCTTCTATGTGTGTCTGTCAGCTGTGTGCCATCCTCCCCTGATGTGCAAGCTCCAACCCCAATGCCCTGCACTGGTACACGTTTCTGCATTGCAGCTATTCCTGTTTGCCTCTCCTGTGTGTGCTGTGCATGGCACTGCTACTCAGCTGTCCTCCTGTCATTGCACCTATCCTGCCACCTCTATCTCCTCTGCTGGACACATCTTCTCATCCTCTGCCACACACTGTCATTGTTGCATGGTATATTACCATCACCCTTTGCATCACTACAGCTGGCCCCGATATGTTTGTCCATTTTTCAAACTGTCTTATGGGCTGAACACAGATTTGTCTGATCCATCAGCTCAGATCTACTTTCTTCCATCACTTGTGCATTGTCTTTCCTTGATGCTCTGTGCAATGTTAGGGTTACATCTGTGTTTAGCCCATACCTTTCTTGCTTCTCAACTTGGGGAACCTTACTGCCCTTGGACAACATTTCTTGAGTGCCCTATACATCCTTGGGGCATCTTTAGCCACACCTTAGATTCAGCCAGCTTATGGGGCACCTAATATGGTGCCTTGGGGGTTGACAACCTTTCAACACGCCCTCTGGGGCACATTATAACCTACCTTGGCTGACGTGGTGGTTTAGGATGTGCCTTCTGGGGTGCCCTGAAAGGTGCATTAGTTTATAGCACTGGGGTGGGGGTATTTTTAGCTGGCAGCACAGATTGTTGGACTATTACGAGCAGGAAAAGGAATTGCCTTGATCACCCTTATTCATTAAGCCCACTGGGGGTTTGACCTCATGACCCGTGTTTCAGCAGTCATTGTATTAACCAGTGTGCTACACCTCTATTGCTGTAATTGCAGGTCAGCACGTGAAGTTAAGGTTAACACATGGTAACGTGCACGGCTCCCTCTATCGCACGATAATGGACACGGTGCACTTTATCGCGCGATAACCCGTGATTGCTACCTTAAGACCGGAACGCCCACTGCTTATATGGCATTCTTCACATTATCGCTGCAACTAGCACCGGTGACATTAAGACGGTTTAGTAAACATACCCCCTAGTTTTACTGTTTATGCCTGTTCTATGTAAAGTTGCTTGTGTTGATGTTTATGTCTGTTCTATGTAAAGTTGCATGACAGTTCTCGTTTCTTATAAAACGCTCTGATACTAGACAGAGCAGTATATAAAAGCTAATAAATAAATAAATAAATATGATAGAGGTCTATAAATTAATGAATGGAGTGGAAGGGGTAAACGTAGATCAATTGCTTATGCCATCAAAATATAGAAAGACTAGGGGACATGCAATGAAGCTACAGTGTAACCTATTTAAGACTAACAAGAGAGAATATGTTTTCACTCAATACATAATGAAACTCTGGAATTCATTACCTGAGGATGTACTAAAAGCTGTTAGTGTATCTGGGTTAAAAAATGTTTTGACAAGTTCCTGGAGGAAAGGTCCATAAACCATTATTAAAGGGGACCCAGGAAATCCACTGCTTGCCTCAATACAAGTATTCTGGAACTTGTGTCTTTTTGGGAAACTGCTAGGTACTTGTGGCCTAGATTGGCCACTGTTGGAAACAGGATACTAGGCTTGATGGACCTTGGTTTGACCCAGTATGGCATTTCTTATGTTCTTATGTTATGTTCTTAACTTCAGATGGTAAGAAACTGGCAGCCAAAGTTCCCTAAGATAAGGTTACCAGATTTTTTGCACTTATCTGAAATGTGGGGGTGAGGGGAGGAAGGGACATCTTAGTTCTAGGTTGAGCAATGCAGCATGGAGGAGATAAGAGGAGTTATTACCCTGGCCCCTCCTCTCCTCCACATCCATTTCATGATAGCAGCAATATCCCTTTCAAGGAGACAAATTGACAGAGAAATAGAAACAGTGATGGATATCCTCCATACTGTGCAAAACAGAAAGATAATGGATGCAAATTCTAAAAGCTGACATATGCATATCAATGCTTGTCTTTGAGTCAATGCTTACTTCTGGCGACCAAGTAGCTTCTAGGTTGTCTTGGCAGTATGACCAGAAGTAGATTGCTAGGCCTCTCTTCCAAGGCAATGGAGGGCTCAGTGACTTGCCCAAGGCCACAAGGAGTGCTAGTGTCAATCAAACCTCGGTCTTTTGGTTATCAAGTCAGTGCTCTAACCATGAGGCTTCTCCTCTATTCCACAGAATCACTACATTGAAATGTTTTATTTCTATCCCTTCTGTCGCCATTGCTAAAATTGAGAACAGAAGGCTGAAAACAGGTAGGAGTTGGGGGCATCTAAAATCGGGGGCAATGCCTGAAAATCAGGGGCATCTGGTAACCTTACCTAAAAGGAAGAGGAGACATGTTTGAAAGGTATGCATTACATAGAAGCTGTATGGCTGTGTTCTGCACGACCAGGAAATGCTGTATGTGATACTGGGGTACTCCTACTAACGGCAAATTACAGTACTATAAACTGATGGCTATGAAGGCATAAATTAACATCCATAAGGTCTTCTTATCCAGTTTCTTTCAAAACACATAGCAGAGCATCCAACGACCCCGTCCCCATCTCACATTTTTCAAGTGCAATCCGTGCCTAGGATTAAAAAAAGAAACCTTCTACTTTTGCATTCCTATAGGGCAGTGATTCCCAAACTTGTCCTGGAGGACTCTCAGCCAGTCAGATTTCAAGATATCCACAGTGAATATTTATAAAATAGATTTGTGTGCATGGTCTCCATTGCATACAAATTATTCCATGCATATTTATTGTAGATATTGTGCAAGTTTGACTGGCTGAGGGTGCTCCGGGTCAAGTTTTGGAATCATTTCAGAACCAGCTTGAGAAACTTTGAGATGGACTGAGCTGAGAGCCAGAAAAGTTAAACTTGTGTTTTTCATAGACAGAATTACAGACCATAGACCAATTGATTATACTAAGGCTTTCTTCCTCCTTTTGCATTTATTGGAAAAATGCAGAGTAAATTAGGATATATGACAGAAGAATCCAGGGAGGAGTGGTCTAGTGGTTAGGACAAGGTACTTCAGGCCGGAGGGCCGGGGGTTCAAGTCCCACCTGAGGACAGCAATCTCAGGCTGGAGGGACTGGGATTTCTAGTCCTATAGGTACTCCTTGTGTTCTTGGGCAAGCCACTTAACCCTCCATTGCCCATGTTCCCTGTAAGTATTAGTGTATGTGTCTCATATCCCCTCGTGTTAAATGTATCTCCCAATTGACTGCTTTGACCCAGTGAAAAGCAGGATATAAATACAGCTAAATAAATAAATAAACCTACCAAAAATGAGCAAAACCTGTGAAAACAAGTTAAAAGAATGAAAGTGACACATGGAAATTGACAATAAATGAGCTCAATATTTATGAGGCAGCCATCAAGCATGTCAATTAAGTTAAAAATAAGAGCTTGTGCATTTTAAAATTGTGCACTGCTATAGAGAAATAAGTCAGTTCAATTCTGTTCTGTTGAAATGTCTCTATGTCAGAGCATGTTGTGATAGTGGGCATTTTTAAAGCTGCCCTTTGATTGACTGGAAACTGATTTGCTGTTGCTTAGATTTCATTAGGTCCCCTTTTTCCAAGGTGCACTGTAGCTTTACACCTAGGGGTATGTTTACAAAGCAGCAGTAGCGGTCTCTGTGCAATATCAGAGCCGCGGCACCATTGAATTCAATGGAGCTGCGGCTCCAATATTGCATGGAGGCCACTACCGCTGCTTTGTAAACATACCCCCTAATGCACCAATAGTGCAGAGCCACCATGTTAATTGTTGGGGCAATGTACAGCATTTTTCTGACAGTTAATGCATGGCACCATATGCCCACGTGGAGCACTATTACCACAGGGGCACTCAACTTCACCTACTGAGGGAGAGATAATTGCACCCACGCTTATTGCAAGCATCATAATTAGTGTGAGTTATTTAACCTCGTGCTGACTGTGTGACTGTCCACTGCGAACCTGCCCATTTACTACTCCATTGCATGATTCACAGCATGAAAACTGGCTCATGATAACAGTGATGGTCCTATACTAACAGCGCGGACTGCAGTGCAAGGTTACTACAGGCCAAAACCCATGCTAACTGCATAGTGCATGTTAGTAAAAGGGCCCCCATATCTATATATAGCTTTTTGTGCCAAAGAAGGAAACTAGGGGTATGTTTACTAAGCAGTCTTAACATGCGCCCGGCGATAGTGTGCAGGCTGCCATAAAAGGAGTGGGTGTTTTGGTCTTAACGTAGCAAAACGGGATTATTGCAAGATAACGTGCGCTGTGCACATTATCGGGCGAGACGCCGCTAAGCACGTTAACGCGCGGTAATCTTAAGTAGGCGCGCTGACATTTGAACACAGAAACAGAGGTGTAGCACAATGGTTAATACACTGACTGATGGTACTGAGGACATGAGTTTGGTTCCCAGTGTGCCTAATGAACAAGGCTGGCTGAAGCATCACCCTTTATTTTTAAGTAGTGCTATTTGAGGCATTGTACTTTTACTTTAATTAGTGCTGCCAGCAAACACACCCTCACAGTGGCGTAACCTAAGGTGCTGCATAAGACACCCTAGCAGTGGTCCCCAACCCAGTCCTATGGGGCCCACCGGCCAGTCAGGTTTTCGGGATATCCCTAATGACTATGCATGAGATATATATGCATTAGAGATATCCTGCCAACCTGACTGGTTTGAGGCCCTCCAGGGCTGGATTTGGAGACCCCTGCCTTACACCTCTGTCATTTAAGATTGTGCGTGGGCAAGGTGCAGATGTCCAAGACATCAAAAAGGTTAGATAGAATTTGTCACAGTCCTCCTCACTTCTCACCACCACCAAAAATTGTCTATTAGACAACTTTTTGGTGGTGGTGAGAATCGAGGAGGAATGTGACACATTCTATATACCCTTTCGATGTCTAGGACATCTGTACCTTGCCCACTCACAATCTTAAATGACAGAGGTATAAGGCAGGGGTCTCCAAATCCAGCCCTGGAGGGCCACAAACCAGTCAGGTTGGCAGGATATCTCTAATGCATATATATCTCATGCATAGTCATTAGGGATATCCCGAAAACCTGACTGGCCGGTGGGCCCCATAGGACTGGGTTGGGGACCACTGCATAAGGCACTCCAGAAGGCACATTATAAAGTACCTGTCTGCCAAGGCACACTACAATGTCCCTTATAGGGCACCTTATAAGGTGCCCTATAAGGTGCCTTATGGGGCACCTTAAGGTTACAGTACTCTGAGGGTGTTTTTGCTGGCAGCACTAATGTACATTAAAAATAGACAATGCCTTGGACAGCCCTATCAAATAAGCCCACTGTGGGCTAGAACCCATGACCTTTGACTCCACAGGTAGTGAAGTAACCAGTGGACTACAGCTGCTAATAAGCCCTTGGTGGGCTACAGAAGAACTGCATGTCACCACACAAACAGTCTGCTGTGGCTACCAGGATAGGGGCAACCCACCCATACCCATGATGCACAGCATATGCATATCAGCAGTCTACAGATGATCACAAGATGGGGTATGCACCCCACAGCACCTCAGCCTGGTAGGGGGTGCCGGCGGTGTGTGTTAGTGGCACAGAGTAGCTACAGACCGTCACATTGTCTGGGTATTGTGCTCACCCTGAGGGTAAGGTGGGGCGGCCAGTACCAGGTCTGCAGCACCTTCAATGGCTAAAACAGTCCATGTCACAGGTACCCATCAGTGCCAGAGTGTGTGATAGGTAGTTCTTGCAAACACACCTAGACCACATTAGTGTCTATTTGAAGTTATCAATCAAGTCTGGCCCTTATGGGCTATGATCCACCCAGAATAGTGAATATTCTGTCTTGGTGTTATGGTAACAAGATGTAAGTGACAAGTGGTGTTTGGACCCATATGTGGATTATGTAACATCACCCAACCCACCCTCTGTGGCTCAGGGTAGGAGACAGGATTCCCCCACCAATAGATCCACATTCTACTTCCCTGCAATGGTGGCAGTAGATGGGGGCCATCAACCCCAGTTGTGCTGGGGAACAGACACCCTACAGGGCAGCTAATTCAGATCTGTACACATCCCTAAGGCAATGGCAGATAGACAGTAGGCCTGGAAATGCTCATTTGCCCCCCCATCACACCACACCACCACCCCCCTCCCACCCCCGCCACCAAACACTGTTCGGGTTTTCATGATGTCCCTCATGAATATGCATGAGATACATCTGCATATCATGGGGGCGGCGCATAGAAATGCAGCACAGGAATCTTTATTAGAGGCAGCATGGAACCTGAATGGTGTTTGGCCCTCCAGGACTGCATTTGGGAGACTCTGCTCTAGGTAATGTGCATGCTTATGGTGTCTGTGCTCTGTAGGGTAAAATGTAGGTGTTTTGGGCATGTTTACGTCATCTGCAATAAATATTCTGTCTCTATTAGTAGTGGGTAAAATATGGGGACTGGGTTGGCAGGAACCATAGCTGGGATTTGAACCTGTGACTTTCTGCTCCTGAACACACTGGCTGTGTGCACTGCACCACTGTGTTGCCACAGAGATAGTGCAGTCCCTGGTGATACCATGACTGTTCGTCAGACAGGACCTCTGTTGCAGTGCATGGCACCCACCTACACAGGGCTAGGCCATGGTCTGCTCTGGGCAGCTGCCATTGCCCCCTCCACCATCAGTATCCCTCTGCCACCATGCTGACATGCCCTTCTGCTGGTGGTGCTGGTGGTGCGCAGTCTCAGGCCATCCAGTGTGTAGGTAGGCGGCTGCCTATGGTATGGGTTCTGGGGTGGGGTGCCTGCATAGCTGTCCACGCTTCCCCCCAGCACCGCCTGCCAATGTTCTGTGCCCTTGGGGGTACCTGCTGGGTACTATGGGTACTATCCCCTGTGACACTGTGGGAAACACACTCGTGCCCATGTTGGGCCCTCATCAGTTGCTGTCTGGCTGCTCAACTGTTTCAGCATTCCTATGGGCCACCTTGGCATCACCCTAGTCCGCACTGTGGCCCAGCTGCACCACAGCATGTGCCGCCTGCAGCCCTCTGTGTCCCCTTTTCCAGCATCTGTCCAGTTGCCTGTTCCGACATGCCCGCCCTGCTGTTGCGGAACATGTGCTCACCATAGGAAACCTGTCCAATGGAGAGGGAAAACCCTGATCAGCGCAATTTCAATGTGGGCTCATTCACCTTGTATGGGGACGGAGCATAGACCCTTCTCAAAATTCATATCTTTTTTTGGAGCTTTCTCGGGAGTGTTTTTTGATGTTTCCCATTAATATCACTATTGCCCAGCTTGGTTATGTTTTTTTTATATTTTCTTCTGGTCATTTTCACTGTTTATTTGCTCTTTTGTTCCGTGCACATGTATCACACTTATCACTTTTGTAGGTTTCCCTGGTTTTGCTGTACATTACTGATGGAAATGGTTTCTTTTCCCTTTAAATCTGCTCTAACGCCAGGGTTTCACTGGTGTTAGTTTTCAGCCCTGGATTCCACGGCGTTAGTGTGCAGGGGGCCTCTCCCCTCCCACTCTCTGCTCATTGACCCTCTCTCTCCGCCCCTGGGGAGCCTTCCTCCGCCCTCTGGGAGCCTTTCTCCACCCTCAGCACTCATTTGCGCCGCTGCGCACGTTATCGTCTGATAACGTTGCCAGGTGCTTATTAAGACGGTTTAGTAAACATACCCCTAGGTGTCATGATATCAGCTATCTCTTGGTTGACTGATTTTTTTTTTTTAATATGTTTACAAAGGCTTCCTCTTCTGGCTTTATCCTATTTTGTGGATTGCACAGCAGTGTTACACAGAGGATGCAGTACATCATTTTCCCTTTATAATATTTAAACAATGTAATTGTGCCTCTGCTTATTAACTTTGTGAGAAAACCTGTAAAACCATCAGAAATAACAACAAAAATTAGCACGCAACTCGGTGAATGGAAGGCGATAGAAATTTTCTGGAATTTTTTTTATTAATGTTTTATATTTTAATCTATTTATTTACTTATTTAATTTTAGGGTGAATGGTTGTCTTCACGCCGACAGTAATCTACCCACAGTGCAGCATTGCTATTTCACTGCTGCTTAGCACAATTGCCCAGATAGCTCCAGCACAGATCACATTCAAAAATGTTTTTAAACTCTCGGAAACAAGCTGAAAAACAAACATAAAACAAAATAAAATACAAAGTAAATGAATCAGTAATTTAAAGCAAATTTGTGTCACAAGAGACTTTCTAACAAAAGTACAGCATATCGAGCCTACTGACTGCTGGAATGGTAATTGAGAAAATGGTCTGACATATCTACCAAAAATTATATTATAACACTGCACTTAGGGACTTAAACAAACAAACCACACCAACACCCTTAGGGGTATGTTTACTAAAACCCCGGTAATGTGCGGGCCACGCTAGTGTGCGGGTGCCATATAAGGAGTGGGCGTTTCTTTCTGAAAAAGCAAAACCTGGATTTAAATATGCGCTAAGGTGTGCGGCGCCCATGTGCGCCCCGCACATAGCGCATGAGAAAGCTGCGCGGGAGGCATAAGTGGCGCGCTGATGTGCAAGCAGAAGAGCAGAGCCACAGCACAATGGTTAAGACACTTACCAATGGTGCAGGGATCAGGGGTTCAATCCCTCACAGTGTCCAATGAAGACAGCTGGCTGAGGCATTACTTTAGGAGCCAGTTTAATATTGGGCAGCATAAGGCAGCGTGCTATTGCTTTAGGAGGTATTTTAATATTGGGCGGCATAAGGCGGCGCGCTGATGTGTAAGCATAGGAACAGAACCATAGCACAATGGTTAAGACACTGACCAATGGTGCAGGGATCAAGAGTTCAGTGCCCAATGAACAAGGCTGGCTGAGGCATTACATATAATAGGGAAGATTGCTTTAGGAGGCATTTTATTTTTATTTTAATTATCACTACTAGCAAACGCACTCTCAAAGCATGTTAACATAAGGCGCCCCATAAGGCACATTTTAAAGTGCACTGTCCGACAAGGCACCCTAGAATGTTGCTTATAGGGCGCTTTATAGGGTGCCATATGAGGTACCGCAAGGTCAGAGTACTGTTTTTGATGGCAGCACTATGCAGTTTAAGGAATGAAAAGCATAAGTAGGTGCGCTGACATGCAAGGAGGAGCAGCAGTGGAGCACAATGGTTAAGGCACTGACTGCTGATACAGGGGTCATGAGTTTGCTCCCCAGTGTGCCTAATACGTAAGGCTGGCTGAGGCATCAGCTTTGCAATGTACATTTTGTTTCTTGCAGCACTTTATTTTTATTTTATTAATTGCTGCCAACAAACACGCCCTCACGTGCCGTAATTGAAGGTGCCGTATAAGGCACCCTATAAGGCACTCCATAGGGCACATTATAAAGTGCACTGTCCGCCAC
Source organism: Ichthyophis bannanicus (assembly GCA_033557465.1). NCBI lineage: Eukaryota > Metazoa > Chordata > Amphibia > Gymnophiona > Ichthyophiidae > Ichthyophis > Ichthyophis bannanicus. The sequence continues at coordinate 956,071,907 of CM066034.1, read as the reverse complement.
GGCACCCTAAAATGTCCCCTACAGGGCACCCTATAAGTTGCGTCACAGGATAATGTATAGTGCACCTTACATGGACGGGAACCATAAGGTGCCCTAAAGGGCGCCCTATAAAGCACCCTCAGAGGCACCTTATGGGTACAGTACGCTGAGGGTGTTTTTGCTGGCAGCGAAAATGTACATTAAGAAGAGATAGTGTTTTGGGCAGCCCTATCAAATAACCCCACTGTGGGTTTGAACCCATGACTTCTGGTTTCATAGGCAGTGAAGTAACCATTTGGCTACAGCTCTATAATTACTAGCAAGCCCCTGGCTGGCTGTAGAGAGCCTGCACGTCACCACACAGACAGTCGGTTGTGGTCACCAAGATAGGGTTAGCACACCCGTACCCATGATGCACTGCACATGCAAATCAGCTGTCCACAGATGAACACAAGATGGGGTATGCACCCCCACAACACCTCGGCCTGGTAGGGGGAACGGACCATGTGCACCCCCACAGCACCTCGGCTTTGTAGGGGGTACAGACCGTGTGTTTTACTGGCACAGAGTAGCTACACACTGTCACATTGTGCGGGTACTGTGCTCACCCTGAGTGTGCGGTGAGGCACCCAGCACCAGGTCCACAGCACCTTCAATAGCAGAAATAGGCCATGATGCAGGTTCAAAGCAGTGTTAATGTGTGAGATAGGTAGTTACTTCAGAAACACCTTGGATATGTTTATCTGTCTCAGTCAGGTGTAGCCCTTGGACCCCCAGGAGGATCATGTACCATCAATCTCCACCTCCTCCTCCTCCAGGGCTGAGGGTGGTAAACAGGGTCTTTCATCAACAGATCCACATTCTACCTCCCTGCAATGGTGGCAGTAGAAGACCATCAACCCCAGTCCTGCTGTGGAAAAGACACCCTTTAGGGAAGTCAATGCAGCTCTGTACATATCCATAACACAATAGCAGACAGACATTAGGCCTGTATATGCTAAGCTGCACCCCACCACTATCTGATATTCTCCTGCAGCAAGCCTTCAGCCACTGCACCCTGCAAGGCACTTCATCAAGACACATACCAGCTGCAAACAGTCTGCTAGTTAGCCCATACTGCATGTTCCTGGTGGAAATGCATGCACCCAAAACTGGGATGGCAGCACACACAACAAGCAGATAAGTCAGTGACTTGCCCCCAAAAGAAAACCCATAAATATCACATGACAAAAATACCATATAGCACTATGGGGGTGCCTAGCCATGCTGTCGTCACTGCACAGTCAGGGTGAGAGTGATCTCCCAGCAGGACATACTGAGGTCACCCTGTCTGTGTAGGTGGTGGCCAGGCACTAAAATGTCCCAGTCGGTGCCCTATGCCCAGTGCAGATGCACCCTGGCCAGGCCACCCTGTCTGGGCTATTCCCATGGTACCTTTCTCCTCATTATGCACATTGGCAGGCCAGTACTGGCAACAGTGCTGGCAGTGTGGGCTGTGGAAGGTGTTTGCAGCCACCACACACTGTATAGACAGACACACACTCCGACACCTATGCCAGCATTGTGCTACTATAGAGAAGTCTATCAGCCCTGGCCACCACACTAGTCCTGGGCACAGTACAGGCATGGATATGGTATGCAATACTGTGGGGGGCACTCCCCAGGGTGGTAAACACTGTCAGAGACCAGACCTGAAGCACACACCACAGACATCCGAAAGATTGTTATGATGGAGCTCAAACAGAAAAATGTGCTTAACGTAGAAATCGCTATCTGGCAGTAATCATAAAAAACGTTTGATAGCTGTGTACCGTATACCCAGGTGTAGGGTAGCATTGCTAAGGTATGCAAGTGCTAGTATTGGGAGATGCACGCAGGGCCCAATGTCCTGCCTCTCCAGGAGGCATTGGCTAATGGGGCCTGTGGGTGTGGCTATGGGTGTGTCTGCCCTTGTTGGCTGCTGCTTTACGGCAGAGGTTCCCAACTCCAGTCCTGGTGTGCCAAACACTGTTCGGGTTTTCATGCTGTCCCTCATGAATATGCATGAGCTACATCTGCATACCATGGGGGTGGTGCATAGATATGCAGCACAGGCATCTTTATTAGAGGCAGCATGGAACCTGAATGGTGTTTGGCCCTCCAGGACTGCATTTGGGAGACTCTGCTCTAGGTAATGCACATTTCTATGAAGTTTGTGCTGTGTGGGGTAAAATATAGGTGTTTGACCCATGCTTATGTTTTCAGCAATAAAGGTTCAGTCTTTACTACCATGTTTTCTGCATAGGTAAAATAAAGGGACTGGGTTGGCAGGAGCCCCAGCTGGGATTTGAACCTGTGACCTTCTGGTCCTAAATGCACTGGCTGTGTTCGCTGCACCATCATCTTAGCATGACAACAGTGCATTCCCTGGGGAGTCCATGGCTGTTTTTCAGACAGGGCCTGTCTGTTGGAGTGCACTGCACCTACGTGAAGGGGGCTAGGCCACCGTCTGCTGTGGGCAGCAGCCACTGCCCCCTCCACCAACGGTACCCCTCCACCACCATGCTGACATGGCCTTATATTGGAGACAGCATCACAGCTGAATGATATGTGGCCCTCCAGGACTGCATTTAGGGGACTGTGGTCTAGGTAATGCGCATGTTTCTGGTGTCTGTGCTCTGTAGGGTAAAATACAGGTGTTTGGACCATGCTTATGTTCTCTGCAAAAAAGGTTGGTTGTTATTATCATGGTTTAGTGGTGGGTAAAATATGGGGATTGGGTTTGCAGGGGCCCCAGCTGGGACTTGAGCTGCTGACCTTTGGCTCCTGAACACACTGTCTGTGTTCACTGCACCACACTGTGGCCACAGAGACAGTGCAGTCCTTGGAGATAGGAAACCTGGCCAAAGAAATCAGAAACCCTGTTCTGCACAATTTCACTGTGGGCTCATTCACCTTGTATGGAGACAAAAGGGCAAATAAACATTAGAAATGGCTTCGAAAACAAGGAAATAAAACATAACCAAGCTGGGCAAAAGTGATATCAATGGGCAACAGTAAAAAACACTCCCAGGAAAGCTCCAAAAAAAAAGAGCTTTTTGAAAGGGTCTACGGAGCGTAGACCCTTTCAAAAATCATTTCCTTTTTTTGGAGCTTTCCTGGGAGTATTTTTTATTGTTGCCCATTGATATCACTGTTGCCCAGCTGGATTATCATTTTTTAGAATTTTGGTGTGGTCATTTTCTATTTGTATTTGCTATTTTGTTCTGTGCACATGTATCACACTGCTCACGTTTTGTAGGTTTCCCTGGTTTTGCTGTACATTGCTGACAGAAATGGTTTCTCATCCCTTTAAATCGGCTCTACCGCGAGGTTTTCACTCGCGGTATTTTTTTAGTTGAATTTGAGCCCCGCTCCTGTGCGGGGAGCCTCTCCCCTCCCACTCTCCACCCATTGACCCCGTCCCTCCGCCCCTCGGGAGCCTTCCTCCGCCCTCAGAATGCCTTTCCACACCTCTATCGCACATCAGCACGCCGCACACTTGTGCGGGCCCGTTAGTGCAGCGCGCACGTGTGCGGGGCACAAAAAAGCACTATTAGCGTGCGCTAAGGTACCTTAGCGCACGCTCAAGTGCGCCCCGCACAATTGCGCGGTTTAGTAAACATACCCCTTAGACTCACATATCTACCACCATGTAAAGTCAAAGAATGTCCATAGGAATTGGCTTAATTACTTTAGAAAAGAAGAAATTAAAGGGAAAGAACTGTCCATGTCCTGCCTGTAGAATGAAAATAAGAGAGACATTTAGACAGTTGTGCCAACTAGCATGAGCAAGCTGAAACGTGTATACTTATAGTGTGACCAAATGGCACATCTCCCCTTCCTCCATATGGCTGTGGAAGGACTTGTGTGAGAAACATTTTGAAATGCGTCACTTTAGGGTAGCAGGAGCCGTGGAGCTCTTCTGTGAGTGGTTTTATTGTCTCTAGTGTTTGTGTGGGTGAATGGAGGTGAGCATTGAGTATGTGTGGGCGTGGATAAGGATGTGGGTGCAGGTGTAGATTTCTCCCTTCCATTCCTCTCCTCTATATTCTCTCTCCACCTCTCATCCCTCCTATTCTCCATTCCCCTCCTCTAACTCTATTCCTCAGTCCTCATTGTTCCCCTTCCACGCTCACTTCCATCCTCCAGTCTCCTCCCTGCCAGTGTCTCTGTCCCTCTCTTTCTCTCTCTTCCTTTCACTCTCCCTGCCATGCTAACCATTTGCCCATCATTCCCTCGACTCATGTTTCACCCATCTCTCCTCCATCCCGTAATCATTCTCCCACTTTTATGTTCCTCCTTACACAAGCCTCTCCTTTCCAGCAATATTCTCCCTTTTCTATCTTTATTTGAATGAGCACAAATTAATCTATTGTACTGCACTGTATTTAGCTGACAACTTTCCAGTAATAGTTCTAGGTGAGCTACCTACACATGCAGACAGACAGACAGACAGACAGATGAATGCACTTCCCCAGCAGGTGCTATCTCTTCGGTAAAAAGAAAAAACTAAACAGGATAGGATATAAGCCTCTTTCATGTGGCTAATATGTATTTATGTATTTGTTTTATTATTGTTTAGCTCATGCCTTTCTAGAATATGCAGATGGTATAACAAGTCTTTGAAGACTTTGCTGAAGTTCTTCAAGGTTGAGTTTTGATGTTTTTGGAGTCTCCTTATACAGCCAAATAATGGAGCTTTATTGAGGAGGAGGAGGATGGAAAGGAAGAGATTCGATTTGGCTCGCATCTTTTCCAGTAGTAGCTGAAAGCAAGATATATTTAGCTATAATAGGTCTTTCCTTTTTCTGGAGGGTTTACAGTCAAAGTGTATGCCTGATGCAATGGAGGGCTAAGCCCCCCACGTCCTCCTACACCACCCCTCTTGTAAACACACACACACAAACACACACAGAAGTGGCCCATTTCAAATCTGGATTGAAATGGTAGCTATTCTTTTGTGGAATTTCAGTTTCCCCAGAGAAATATCTCTCAACCATTCTATGAAGTTCATTACTGTTGTTACATCTTCTCCTCAAACTAGGATAGTCAGAGCCAAAAAAAAATTAAAGATAATTGAATAAGAGTACCAGAAGGAAGCACAGCATATGTAAATGAATATGAACATTGTTAAAATGTAAGAAGGATTCTCTTAACTAAAATATATGGACGCTTAATGTGCAATTCTCTTATTCTGCTACTGAATGTGACAGCCATTCTCCATTTTCAGGCAGATCTGTATTTCTCTTGAGCTCTGCTATAAAAACAAAGATGGACCAAAATAGTTAGCTTATAGCAGCTTTTCATGAGATGCACATACAAATTGCTCCCAGCTGACTTGTCTGAAACTTTAACCTGCCCATGCCATTAGCAAGCTGTCATTTTATGACCTGTAGCAAGAAATGACCAGAAGCATTTCAGACCCAGACTGCATTCCCTAAGGTCCCATAAAGCCCCTTCTTCATTGCTACTTGCACTCTCATAACCTCGGTGAGTCTCATAGGAAGCCTCACAGCAAATGGAACAGCAAGAGATATTTGAAGGCATATGACAGCAGGACTACTAGCCACAATACAAAAAGGAAGGAAAAGGTTGACAGTTTTTGGACCACAGAATACAGAAAAAGACAGGATACCTTTTTTGAATAGACAGGGTGGGGGGTTTTTTGTATGAGGGGTACATTCAGAACAAGAAGTAGAAGGTGTTTAGAAAATAAAAACGTATTGTCAGGTGTTTCCGCATCACTGATCATTGCTTGCTACAGCCCCTGAACTGGATTGTTGTTCTGGGTCACACTAGAGAAAAACGAAAATGATAAAAGTACTGAGAAGGATGGATGGAGGTAGGTTAAGTTCTGTCGATCTCTGCATAATAAAATACAACATTCATCCTATATTGCTTAGGCTTTTTTGATCTTTAGTTCCACAAAGGACTAATCCTCCTCTGTCTCTGAAATGATCTATCAATGATGATTGCAGGTGGTCAGTCAGATAAGAAAGTGGAAACAACCAGCTGAGTCATAGGATCCATAGGTAGAATCATAACCTTCTGCCGTTGTAGGGAAAAGTTCCGGAAAGAGAGCACAACACTTTGCAGCACATTTCGTACAAAATGTACAAGACTTTTGCATCTTCTAATAGCTAGAAGCTGACATGTGCAGTACATCAGATTAACTTTTAAATGGACGCGTTGCAGCTGAGCCTTGAGATGCAGTGACCCAAGAAAGTTAAGTCAGAACATCATTCTGAGATCCACTTGCTTATCTAAGTGACACTATCTGAGTGCTGATGTTCACTACCAAACAAAAACAAAAATTCTGAACAAGAAGAACAGAAGACACAACTTGAATATTTTCTGCTCTTAGACATCATACTATAATTTTTTTAAAATTGTTCCTTGGCTATCTTCTGCAATCAAAGACAGATAGAAGCATGCACTAAAATAATCTCAGTGGGATACAATATGCGATTTCAAAAAAATGTTTAAAAAATGGAATCATGTGGTTATATATATATTTTAGTATTAGAAGGTGTATATTGACTGCTTGAGAGAAAAATGATAAAAAGAAAAATTGTTGGAGCAAGCAACATACGGAATGTGAGTTTCTAAGCCTTTGCTGTGCAAGTTGATGCCTACAAAAATTATTTTTAGGTTGTTGTATAGTCATCATGAGGAACCCTGTGGGATTCAAATAACACTTCACTACTTTTAATCAGTCAGATTGGTACAGATCTGTAATGAAACAAAAATAAAGCTACTATCAAAGAGAATGGATGTTTTCTCTAATTTTGCATCCATTACTGGCAATAGCTTTTGGGTCTAGGATTCATAACTCCTGTAGATAATCTGTGGGCTCCAAGCACAATGGATTCTCACTGATCTAGGCTAGAGTTAAAGCTTTTGGAAGCAAACGTCACCTGCAAGGCATACAATGCCTTTGTACCAGTAAGGGACAGCTTATACCAAGCATGCTGTATTCATGTCTTTACCGCAGCAGAAACGTGTATATATGGGACTAAGGACTATCAGGTACAGATGACATGCTCCAGGCTAGGAAGGTTGAACAATGTCAGGCAGCGTGATACATTTAGCAGAGACATGGCAGGCAAAATTAACTATAAATGTTATGGACTGTGTAGATCTTTTCCCAAGCATGTGACTATGGCCCAGTACAGGGTTGGTGTTACATGGTAAGCTGGGTAAGCACGGCAGGGGGGCGTCGATATTAGGAGGGGCCATTGCCTGCCCCCACTCCCCATTCCGGATGAGCTGCAGAGCACCAGTGGCCTAGTAGTGAGCCTGCCTGTGGGATATGCTGCTCCCGCAGGCAGAAGACTGTGAGAGGCCGCGATTGGTACTCACAGTCTTCTGCCTGTCTCTGGACAGGCTCTCCATTAGGCTACTGACTGGGAAGTGGGGGCAAGTGGCTAGTGATGGCGCCCTCCTGACATCAGCTCTCACGGGCAGGCTCTGTTTCTCTGGGCTGCAGTCGCGGCTTGCACAGCCCCGGCCCGCGAATTAGCACTAGCTCTGCTGCAACTCTTTGATTGGTTTGCTGGAGCACAATCTGAGTTTGTCATTGGAGAATTTGAATTGAGGGATGTCCTATAAAATCATTAATGTCACTGTAAAGAAGAATTACTACTGAAGTCCCACCTCCAGTCTGGCAGCATTCCTGTTGCCATGGAAGAGAGAGGTCACGTGACAGGAGAGCATCACCCTGGTGTGGCAGAAAGTGATCTTGTAGCTAGGACCTCTTCTCCAGGTGATGTAAAACCCTCTCGCGCCAAGTAAGTTTCTCCAGGGCCATATGCCCATGAGGGAAGGATTAGGAAAGCCGTTAAAGTTGTTGATTCAATCATTACTGCTAGGTATGTATGACCTAGATAGGCCACTGTTGGAAACAGGATACTGGGCTTGATGGACCTTGGTCTGATCCAGTATGGCATATGTTATATTCTTATGTTCTTAGAAAGCTGGGTGGCTAGTGGATGTGAGGATCACCTGGTAATGTGCCTGCCTGCTGCGAAGGTAGCAGACCTCATGCACCACCTAGACAAGGTCTTGGATAGTGCTGGGGAGGAGTCTGCTGTCTTGATACATGTTGGTACCAATGACATAGGAAAGCGTGGAAGGGAGGTTCTGGAAGCCAAATTTAGGTATTTAGGTAGGAAATTGAAATCCAGAACTTCCAGGTTAACATTCTCCGAAATGTTTTTTGTTCTATGCGCAGGACCCAAAAGGCAGGCAGAGCTCCAGAGTCTCAATGTGTGGATGAGACGATGGTGCAAGAAAGAGGGTTTTGGATTTGTTAGGAACTGGACAACATTCTGGGGAAAGGAGGGGCTTTTTCGAAGGGATGGGTTCCACCTTACCTGGGATGAAACCAGGCTGCTGGCATTACACTTTAAAAAGGAGATAGAGCAGCTTTTAAAATAGATAATAGGAGAAAGCCAACAGTCACCCAAGAATGCATGGTTCAGAACGATGTATTCTTGAAAGATATTAGCAAAAGATTGGAGTTATGGCATATCAACAGAGAGGTTCCAATAAAGACAAAAGTAACTCAAATGCCCCCTTCAACATCTCCATGCCAAACTTCACCAATATCAACAACTGCTTCACCAAGTTAAGACAATGGCTCCACCAACATAACCTTATAATCAACCAAATCAAAATGGAAGCCAGCCACATCTTTTCCAACCCATCCTTTGTTCACCCTTGGTGTGAACAATGTGGTCATAGGTGTTTCCTTCCTTTTCTATTTTCACTGCCTATCTGCCCTTTTCCAACATCCCCCTGCTCCTGACTGCACATAGGCTGGATGGTATGTTGGATGATATATCAGTACTCTTGGAAAAGCTTTCTGACACATCATCCAGCATATCTTCATGTAGGTTAGTCCAAAGGAATAAGGAAAATGAAAGGGGCTCCCCGATTCCATGAGGCACAAATCCCAAGATTTGGGAGGGTGGAGGTGTTTTGAAGCTTCCTAGAAGTTGGGAGGTTCAGGAAGCCGTGGAAATGGAGGGATGTGTTGTTGCCTTCATTTTCTTCATGGCTCATGGTATCTGAGAAGTAAAGGGTGCAGGTGGCAGTGCAGCTGACTTAGTGCTTGTGTGTAAGTTTTAACTTTGGTGGCGTTCCCTCTGCAGGGTCTGCATGTCATCCATCAGCACTTCAGACACTTAGGGGCATGTTCACTAAACTGCGGTAATGTTACAGACCGCGCATCAGGTAACATTAACAATCGTTGGGTAACGTTAATGTGCGGTATGTAACATTAACAAGCGTTAACATTACCCAACAATCGTTAACGTTCCCGGCTGCGGTAAACACCACAGAGGGTGGAGAGACGGCGGGGGGAAGGGGTCAATGGGCAAGGAGTGGGTGGGGAGAGGCTCCCTGCACACTAACACGCTGAACTGAAGGGCTGAATCCTACCGCGAATGAAAGCCTGCCGTTAGATGCACATTTGCAGGAGAGAAAAACTATTTCAGTGTCAGCAATGTACAGCATAGACAGGGAGCCCAAGAAACATGATAGTAGTGCTCCATTTCCAGCAACAGCATAGTGTCCAAGTATAAAAGGCCACTATGGCGATGGTACAAGTGGGGCATAGGGGGCTGCAGGTGGGACATGTAGCGGGGCAGCTGGGGCACAGGGTGGACTAGGCGGGCACCTAGGAACATAGAAACCGGAGATCAGAATGACAGCAGCTGACAAAGGCCAAACACAATCCACCTACATCTACCTGGTCCACCCGAGCTAACAGTTGCCAGGGCACTGACCTGACATCCCCCCAGCCAACCCTCTCCCAAGTGGAAGGGACAGACTATTGGTAGACGGTGATGGGGAGGGGATGTGAGGATGCTGATGTATGGCCCATGCCCCAGACCCTGCTCCCTCGGCGATCACCTACCCATACAGTGGATGGCCTGGGACTGCGCACTACCAGCACCGACAGCATATGGTCATGTCAGCATGGCAGGGGGGCGGGTGCCCATGCTGGAGGAGGCAGTGACACCTGCCTGCAGTGGACCTAGACCATGCCCTGTACCGGTACGTGGTGTGCAGTGCAACATAAAAGGTCTGGCTGAGGAAAAGTACAGGTAGCTCCAGGGACCACCATGCATCTGTGGCAACAGTTTGGTGCAGTACAGCCAGCCAGTGTGTCCAGAAGTAGAGGTCACAGGTTCAAGCCCCAGCCATGGTTCCTGCAGAGCATGTCCCTATGTTTTACCCTACAATGCAGATACAACAGCAACATGTGCAAAGCCCAAAGCAGCGGCAAACAGGGGTACAAACACCCACTCACACAGGCTCCGCAATCCAAAGATGCATGGAGAGTCAGGCTGTTGGCCCCAGCATTGAGCTGCAGTTATTACCAGAGCACTACCACTACCTCCTGCACAGTTTAGCAATGTTGGCACTGTGATCAGGACCAGTGTGGCAGGCAGGGTTGCCAACCACCCCTATCTTTGCACAATGCTTCAATAGGAGTGTGTGTGTGTGTATGTCTATCCATTGTTTTGTGGCTGCCCAAACCTCACCGGGCCCACAATGTCCCACTGTTACCAGCATTAGCCTGAATATGTGCATAATGAGGAGCAAGGTGTTGTGGGTATGGCCCGGACAGGGCAGATTGGCCAGGATGCATCTTCACAGGGTGTGGGGCAATGGCTGGGACACTGTAGTGTCCGACCACTGCCTGCATGGACAGGGTGGCCACAGCATGGCATGCTGGGAGGGCACTCACTCTGACCGATCAGTGACCATGGCATGTCCAGGTTCCCACACAGCATGCTATAGTATCTGCTTCTAGTGATATTTTTGTGTTCTTAGTGCTGGGGTACCAATCACTGAAATGCTTGCTTGGTGCACCTAGTTTATCTGTGATTATGGATTGGCTAGTGGACTGTCTGCAGTTAGGCTGTGTATGGTTGGAACATCTATGAGGTGCTGTCTGCTGGTGACTGGCAGACAGTGGTGTGAGGTAGTTGGGGTTTTCCAGAGCTAACCCCATCATTGCTGTTGATCTGCCACTGCCCCAGCCACAGGTATGGCTTTGTCCCATCAACCCTGGAGTACTGTCTTATACCAGCAGTATAGAGGTTGCTTCACAGGGGCTGGGGAACCTGTCCCTTACCTACCAAAAGGGTGATGTGAGCATTTTGGTGTATGTAGTATATACCACTTTGACCTATAAAGGCACTACTACACAAACCTCATGCAAGTCTGGAAAACCCTCTGCCCTGATAACATTTTCCCATGTCAGCAAGACCCTAACACAGGGTACACACTAATATGGGTGGTGTCTGGCCCCAGAGGGCCACATGTGACTACAGGATAAAGATGGACACCAAATTACCTTCAACTGCACTGCCAGGAACACCTGTCATACACTGGTAGTGATAGGGATGTACATCAGTGCCTATCTCTAGCACCAAATGTACTGCAGACCTAGTGCTGGGCATCCATCCTATCCCTCAGAGAGAACACAGAACCTGCACAATGGCATGGTCTGTAGCTACTCTGTGGCAGTATCACGCGCTGTCAGTTCATCTTTCCAAGCTGAGGTACCGGAGAGGTGCAGACCCCATTTGCTGATCAGCTGTAGACAGCTATTCAGCATGTGCATTGCATCATGGGTACTGGTGGGGTTACCCTATCCTGGCACTCAGAGCAGACAGTTTGTGTGGTGACCTGCAGTCTTTCTGTACCCAGACATTGCTGTGACATACACCATGGAGGTATAACCTACTGGTTAATACAATGCTATTCTTGGCAGTGTTCATGGGTTCAGTTCCTCATTGTCCTCTCATCTCATGCCTGTCCTACTCAAATAGTGTGCATGCCTGTAACAGTCATATTTTTGCAGATTTGTGCTGCCAGCCCATAATACCCTCGCCACAATTGCCAACATTCCCTCGGTCCGTCTATCTGCGTCTGTCAGCTGTGTAGAGTCCTGTCTGCCTGTGCAGGCTGTCACCCCATGTCCTGCACTGCTATACTTTCCTGCATTGCACCTCTTCATGCTTGCCTCGCCTGTGTCTGATCTGCATGGCACCACCACTCCTCTGTCCACCCATCATTGTAACTATCCTGCCACCTCCGCCTCCACTGCGGGACACATATTCCCATCACCTGCCACCAACTGTCTTTCCAGTACTTTACATTGCCAACACCTTGTGCTGTGGTACAGTTGCCCCCACCATGTTTGTCATCAGTACTGGCAGCCACATGGAATGCCCGCAGATATGCTAGGTCCAGCGGCGCCCAGCTCTCCCTCCTTCACTCACCTATTCATTGCCTTTCCTCAGTGTTCTATCTGGTGTTAGGGCTACATCTGTCTCTGTTCCTCACAGGTCATGCATGTCATCCTGAAGCACCTTACAGCACTTAGGCCACACTAAACTAGGGCACCATAACCTTGTTAGGCCACCTTAACCTATGGTTCCATAACCCAGAGTGCCTTCTAAGGTGCCTTGTCCAGGGGTGCCTAATACGGCGCTTAGCTAAGGAGCCCTACTGTATAGGGCACCTTACAAAGCACCTTATGAGGCACCTTATAAGGCACCTAACAAGGCACCTTATTAGGCACCTTACTTATAAGGCACCTTACAAGGCATCTAACAAGGCACCTTACAGGGCATCTTACAAGGCGCCTTGTAATGTGCCTTATAAGGTGCCTTGTAAGGTGCCTTGTAGGTCACCTTGTAACACGCGTTATTCGAAGGCGCCTTGTAACATGCGTTAGCTGATACGGCTTGCTTTAATGATGCACTGCCCACACCTTTATATGGGCATCTGTACCTTTACCATGGAACCTAACGCGAGTGACATTACCACAGTTTAGTAAACATACCCCTTAGAGTTGTTTCTCCACTACTGCCAGCTTCTCCTCCTGGAGGTATAGCCTTCACTCTGTCACTACCAGCTGTTCCTCTTCCATCCTCAGCCAGTGATCATTAATGACAAGCATTCTCTAGTGCAGCTCGATTTTTCAGGCACACTGCATCAGGAACTGCTGATTTTGTTGCACCAGCCGCTCTTCACACTTCTTTAACTGCTGAGCTCTCTGATTCTATGATGTTCCCAGTCTTTTCCTTCCTCTGGGTTTTCATCAACAGGTTCATGATAATCCAGGAAGTTAGAGGTCTCCAAGCTCTCCCTCATTCTCTTCCTCAACCTGAATCCTGCAATACCCATTTGCCTACAAATCTGGGGTCATCTCTTGTATGGCCAACTAGTCCTCCACCTCAGGGTGTTTCTTGGCCTCCACCCTGACTGTCTGGGTCTACAAAAGGTTCTCTTTACCAACATCTTGGCCCCTGGCCATGGCACTTGTGCCCTCTGCCATGTCATCACCCATGGGTTCATCTATAGGTAAGGAATCAATAGTACTCCATCACTATGTGAAATCCATACCTTGACTCATGAAGACTAACACCACGTATGCCTATTATTGCCAAGCAGCCCCAACACCATTGCCTCCCGCGCTATTTTAGATCCCTTTGTGTTGATTCAAGAACTAGCTGCTCTGTGATGCAGTCATATATTTCATCTAGAAACTTCATCTCCATAGCATGTCCTGATGTGACATTGACTCAGTGAATACTGGGATAATTGAAATCTCCCATTATTACTGTGTTGTAAACTTTGCTAGCTTCCCTAATTTCTGTTAGCATTTCATCATCTATTCATTCTAGCCAGGTGGATGGTAGTACCGTATTTTCGCGCATATACCGCGCGCGTTATACACTTTTTTACTTACCGCGCAACCCTCCCGCGCGGTATTTTCGAGGGCGCACTATACCAAAACTTTATTGCAAGTAGCTGATCCCAAAAAAGAGGAACCACAAGAATATATTGGTACAAAAATATATTTAATTACTTTTCATCATCCGATTCCATAAAACCTTCGAAATCACTCCCCTCATCAACATCATCATTGAAATAATTTAAAACCGTCTGAAGACGCTCTTCCGTAACATATGCACTTTCATCGTCACTACTTTCGACGTTTTCATCGTCATCTTCGTCATCACTGCGCACCCCATCCTCGTTCTTATAAACAATCCCTGCTTTTCGGAATCCATTTCTGATGGTTTCAGGGGATATTTTGTCCCAAGCAGAACACAACCAATTGCAGATTTTCATTAATGTAGCCCTCTTTAATCATCCCGATGGAGTGAATTCATGGATTCCATGCTGCATCCAATTATCCCACTCTCGTCTGATGAACGTTTTGAAGGGGTGATTAACAGCTATATCTAGTGGCTGCAGTTTGCAAGTAAGACCACCCGGTATCACTGCGATATGGGCACCTGCCGAATTAATATAATTTTGCACATTTGTTTCTTTATGGGCAGCCATGGAATCGAAGATCAACAAAGACCTTTTAGAAAAGAAACCTCCAGGCCTGGCCCGATAACATTTATCAATCCATATTTTCATGACCTCAGAGTCCATCCACCCCTTTTTGTTACAGTGGACAACAATACCTTGTGGAAATTTTTCACGGGGCATGGTTACTCGCTTGAAAATAACCATCGGCTTCAATTTATGCCCATTAGCTGTGCAACCCAGGACTACAGTGAAGCAAGCCCTCTCATGTCCAGTTGTTGTTATTGCGACAGTTTTTGAACCCGAAGCAGCTACAGTCCTGGTTGGTGGAATGTCAAAAGACACAGGAACCTCATCCATGTTAATAACATCCGTTGCCGAAATGCCGAACTCAGAAATTTCTTTGCTGACAAATGTTCTGAAATCCGCCATCTTTTGTTCCCAGTCATCCGGAATCCTCTGGCCTACAGTTGTTCTTATTCGCACGGAAAGACCATTCCTCTTCATAAATTTGCAAATCCAGTTGAAACTAGCGTGGAAAATTGAAATTCCTCTTTCATTGGCCAGCAGTTTTGCTTTGAATTTAATTGCGATAGTTGAGACAGCTTGATTTTGCTCCCTTCTAGACAGAATCCACTTGTTTAAGTCACTCTCTAGCTCTGGCCACTTTTCTTTTGGACCTTGACGTGCACGTTTTCGCGGGTTCATCTCCTCTAGCGCCGTTCTCTCCTTTCTCCAATCGCGAACAGATGACTCACCAACATCAAATTCTCTTGCTGCTGCTCTGTTACTTGTTTCTTCTGCTCTTGCCACAACTTTCAGCTTGAAGTCCACAGTATAAGACTTGCGTGTAATTCCTGGCATGATGGAATATAATAGAAGAGATCGCAAAGTTTTTATACACCTCAGCGCAATCGACACATGCGCGTTATACACGCGTGCGCATTATTTCAAACCTGAACACTACGACCTCTCAACTTGATCCATGTCCGGTAAACTGGATCAAGCATACCCTCTCTACACTATCCCCCTTTATCCTTCCTATAGTCAATCTGTCGCTGCGCCAAGGATACTTACCACCTTCCCTCAAACATGCACAAATCCGACCGATAATCAAAAATAACACCCTCGACAAAACATCACCCAATTCCTACAAACCTATCTCTAGCATTCCATTTATGGCTAAACTGATTGAAAAGGTCGTTCAAATTCAAACACAAGATCACATAGAAACCTCAGCCCCCCTTGATGACCAACAATATGGCTTTCGCCCCTATCATGGTGTAGACACTCTATTAACAGTACTCCTCGATACCTTAACACGAGGTATTGATAACCCTAAACAAGCTTTCATTCTCCTCTTTCTAGACATCTCTGCAGCGTTTGACAGTGTACACCATGCTGTAATGCTTAACAGACTAAAACAAATAGGAATACACTCAACTGTATATAATTGGTTCACCTCATATCTAACTGATCGAACCCAAACTGTCCGAACTAACACAGAAACATCTAAAACATATAAACAGGAAATTGGTCTCCCACAAGGCTCCGCCCTCTCTGCCCTCCTATTTAATTTATATATTCAACCAGTCTGCAACATTTTCAAGAAATTTAAAGTCCACTATCACATATATGCAGACGATATGATGATGTACATACCATTTACATGCAGACGATATGATGATGTACATACCATTTACAATCCCAACACTCCCATTACAACTGTTAACAGAATGCTTCTCTGAATTAACAATCTGGCTAAAAGACCACAATCTCCATATCAATCATTCTAAAACAGATATATTAATAGTAACTAAAAATCAATCCTACATACCTCCAACACACATCACTCTCCAAAATCACAACATTACTATAAAAAATGAAGTAAAATACCTAGGTGTCACCCTTGACTCACACCTTAGTATGGACACACATATTAGAAACATCACTAAGAAAATCTACTTTAAACTTAAAATTTTAAAACAATTACGTCCTCTTGTACTCCTACATGATTTTCTGAGCATTATCCAGGCTATCATCACACCACACTTTGATTTCGCAAATCTCACCCTACTAGGAACAACAAAACAAAACATTAAAAGACTCCAACTTGCCCAAAATGCAGCAGCAAGAATTGTAATGAAGGTTCCACCATTTGAACACATTACCCCTATACTAGCAAACCTTCACTGGCTCCCAATTCAATCCAGAATAAATCATAAATTGATTATCACTACATTTAAGACATTAAATACAATGGCCCCAGTCTCTTTAACAAAACTTATCATTAAAGACACATCCCAAACTGCGCTACGGAAAGGCCACACGAATAAAATTAGGATCCCGAAAGATTTCACAACTACTAAAAAAACAACTAATAAAAAAGCGTTTTCTCATGCAGCTCCCACCCTATGGAACTCCCTCCCTGAAGAAATAAGAGCACTAAATGATGCAAAGGAACTCCGCAAGAAATTAAAAACATATTTATTCATCTCCCATTTCGGCAAACTAGAAAATACCTTACCACTAACAGGAAATGGTTAATAGCGACCTCAGGGTACACCAACTCCAATTACTCTATCTAACTACAATTAAAGTCGATTAAATAACTATTTGTAAATCCTGTAAATTTATATGTAAATAGTTCAAAATATGTAAATAGTTAAATTGTTATTTAACAAATTTACCATATTTAGTCCAATCATGTTTAATGTATTTAGCAAAATTGTACCTAGTTAATTAATGTTTCATGTATTTAGCAAAATTGTACCTAGTTAATTAATGTTTCATGTAAAACAGACCTGTTAATCTGTTCATTCCTTGTTCACTGTAAACCGCACCTGATCTGTGGAAGGTAGCGGTATATAAGCAACTGTTAAATAAATAAATAAATTATGTGAGAAAATCAATGCGGGACAGGCAGAAAATTGCGCTTTATATGCGGGTGCGTGTTATATGCGGGTGCGCATTATATGCGCAAAAATACGGTACACTCCCACTGCCATTTCCTTTCCCTTTTTACATGGAATTTCTATCCATAGAGATTCCACAGTGTATTTTGTTTCCTGCAAAACCTTTATCATGTTTGATTCAATGTCCTCTTTAACATGTAGCTCCATCCTTCCACCAATGTGATCTACCTTATCTTTGTGATATAGTTTCTAGCCTAGTATCACAGTGTCCAATTGGTTATCCTTCTTCCATCAGATCTCTGAGATACTAATTATATCTAAGCTTTCATTCAGTGCTATATATTCTAACTCTCTCATCTTATTTTTTAGACTTCTAGAATTTGCATGCAAGCTTTTCAAAGTTTGTATTTTGTTCATATTAACATTCTGGCTATTGGATGAAAGGGGTAATTTGGAATCATTCAACTTGGTCTGATTTTTACTTAAAGGTACCTGAGTTACTTTTATCTTTATTGGAAACGTTCTGTTGTGATGCACTAACTTCCTTGCTTTGCTAGTATCCTTCAAAGATACATCATTCCAAACTTGTGCTCTTGGGTGACTGTAAGCTTTCTCCCATTATCCAGTTTAAAAGCTCCTCTAACTCCTTTTTAAATGTTAATGTCAGCAGCCTGGTTCCACCCTGGTTAAGGTGCAGCTCATCCTTTTGGAAAATCTCCATCCTTCCTCAGAATGCTGCCAGTTCCTAACAAATCCAAAACCCCTTTCCTTGCACCATCATCTGATCCACACATTAAGACCCTAGAGCTCTGTCTGCCTTTTGGATTCTGCTCATGGAACAGGAAACAATTCTGAGAATACTATGCTAGAAGTTCTGGATTTCAACTTTCTACCTAAAAACCTAAATTTGGCTTCCAGAACCTCCCTCCCACAATTTCCTATTTCATTGATACCACCATGTACCAAGATAGCAGGCTCTTCCTAATCACTGTCTAAAACCTTATCTAGGTGGTGCATGAGGTTTGATAGGTTTAAGGTTTAAGGTTTATTTATTTGATAAAAACTGCCTTTCTGTGATAATCAAGGCGGTGTACAATGATAAAATTACATTAAAACTTGGCCAAGGCCGAGAAAAGGAAAAGAAATGTACAATTTGTAAATAGGAAAGAAGGAGTAAAGAAGACAAGGACAAGACAGGACACAAGAGGCAAACGTATAGTACTAAGAAGGGGGGGGGGGTCATACAAATGGGGAAGGGCTTTTTCGCTAGGCAGGTAATCCTAATGACCACCATCCACCAAGTTATCTATATGCCTAATGATCAAATCGCCAACTGTAACGGGTCCTAACCATTCCTTCATGGGCACATGACCTGGAGACATGTCCTTGGTGGGAGAGGGTATTACATTACATGGAGGACAGGTCCTAGCTACAGGATCACTTCCTGCCACACCAAGGTGATGCTCTCCTTTTAGGTGATCTCTCTCCTCCATGGTAGCAGAGAGGCTGCCAGACTGAAGGTGGGACTTCTCCACTATGTCCCTGTAGGTCTCATCTATATGCCTCTCTGTCTGTCTCAGCTCCTGCAAGTCTGCTACTCTAGCCTCCAGAGACTGGACTTGTTCTCTGAGAACAAATAGCTCTTTGCACCAAGTGCACACATATGACCTCTCATAAACTAGTAGAAATTCAGATATGTAACACTCAGTGCAAAAGACTGGTTAGCCTTCATCGTACTGCTAGACTGCTGTCTGCATCTTAGATTTAAAGACTTATTTTAGCTTATTAAAGTTCTTCAGTTATTTAAAGTTGCTAGGGTAATAGGGATACTTCAACCAATAAAATTATACCTACTAAGTATAAGGGACTTTAGTGTTCACATCAAGGTGAACTACAAGGTCTTAATTAATCTACTCCTAAAGTCCAGTAACTTGCTGATGAAGATAATCAGTTAAATCTGAAATTCAGTAAGATCACGCCTTTCCCCTAAACTAGTTTAGGACACTATAAATTGAGGATTATGCCTGGGGTGGGTGGGAGATGGCTGGTTGGGTGAGAATAACCACTAACTAAAAGTTGGCTTGCAATACTATACCCTAACTGACTAACTGAAATTTGGTTTGTAGTGCTATGCCCTAACTGACTTAATAAAACATAGAATATTAAAATATATTTGGCCCGATTTTTGAAAGCATTTACATGATTAACAGCCTATGTTAACCATGTAAATGCCTTAATTTGGGATTTTCAAAGGAATCTACATGGCTAGTGCCTTTGAAAATCTCTGATTAAATCCCCTACGCGCCCCGATGCTATCCGGTTAGCAGAGGCAGAGAATGACGCTAACCTGGTAGCAGCAATATTGGATACTGCCTGGTTAGCGCTCTGTGCCTTAAAGATAGGTAAGGAAAACCTTAGCCTATCTTTAAGGTGCCGGGGCTAACCAAGCAGCATCCACAATCACCGCTGTCTGGTTAGGCTCAGCGGCTTTCCGGCTGTGCGGCAAACCCCAGATTTTCACTCCCGTCACCGCAGAAGTGAAAATCTGAGGTTAAGGGCAGCATGCAGGCTACACGGCTATGGCACTTAGCCCTGCCCAATGCAATATTGGGCCAATATATTTTATCAGCTTTAACCCAAAGAATTCCCTTTTCCCCCAGATTCCTACTCAACAGTAGCAGTCCCTCTTGGTAGTCCACATGTACTTATACTATGGGTGAAGGCAGCAATGCCACTACATCAGGGTATGGCACAGGGAAGAGTCAAAAATGTGTGTAAAAGAAAGAAGGAAAGGGCGAGTTTAGAATGGCATGTATTAGAGATACTTTATGTAATGTTAACGCACGTTATGTAACATTAACGCGCGTTATGTATGGTTAACGATCGTTAAGTAACGTTAACGCGCGTCATCATTACTTAATGATCGTAGACGTTCCGTGG
The DNA here is from genome assembly GCA_033557465.1 of Ichthyophis bannanicus. Taxonomy (NCBI): domain Eukaryota; kingdom Metazoa; phylum Chordata; class Amphibia; order Gymnophiona; family Ichthyophiidae; genus Ichthyophis; species Ichthyophis bannanicus. Next base: position 956,051,703 of record CM066034.1, on the reverse strand, counting down.
CGCGTTAAAACACAGCAGAAGGTGGAGAGAGGGTGGAGAGAAGGGGTCAGTGGGCAGAGTGTGAGCGGGGAGAGGCTCCATTCACACTAACGCGCTGATCTGAAGTGCTGAATCCTAACGCGATTGAAAACCTGCCGTTAGATGCACATTTGCAGGGGACAGAAACCATTTAAGGGTCAGCACTGTACTGCATAGGCAGGGAAACCTACAAAAAGTGATAAGTGTGATACATGTACACAGAACAAAAGGGCACATAAACATTGAAAATGACCTCAACAAACTGGAAAAAAAACGAACCAAGCTGGCCAATAGTGATAATATTGGTAAACACAAAAAACACAACCGAGAAAGCTCCCAAAAAAAAAGATATTAAGCGTGGAAGGGTCTATGCTCTGTCCCCCGACAAGGTGAATGATCCCACAATGAAATGGCGCTGATCAGGGCTTTCCCTTGTTATTGGACAGGTGTCCTATGGCGTGCACATGTCCCGCAACAGCAGGATGGGCATGTCAGAACGGGCAACTGGACAGATGCCGGAAAAGGGGATACAAAGGGCCGCAGGCTGCACATGTTGTGGTGCAGCTGGGCCACAGTGCGGACTAGGGTGATGCCTAGGTGGCCCATATGAATGCTGAAACAGCAGAGCAGTCAGACAGCAAATGATGAAGTCCCAACATGGGCACGACTGTGTTTCCCACAGTGTCACAGGGGATAGTACCCAGAAGCTACCCCCAAGGGCACAGAACAGTGGCAGGTGGTGCTGGGGGGAAGCATGGACGTAAATGCAGGCACCCCTACTACAGAACCTGCACCATAGGCAGCTGCCTACCTGCACACTGGATGGCCTGAGACTGCGAACCACCAGCAGAAGCGCATGGCAGCATGGTGGCAGAGGTGTGCTGGTGGCGGAGGGGGCAGTGGCATCTGGCCGCAGCAGACCATGGCCTAGCCCCGTTTAGGTGGGTGCCGTGCACTGCAACAGACAGGCTCCGTCTGACAAACAGTCATGGTATCTCCAGGGAATAAACTGTCCCTGTGGCAACAGTGTGGTGCAGTACGCACAGCCAGTGTGCTCAGGAGCAGAAGGTCACAGATTCAAGTCCCAGCTGTGGTTCCTGCCAACCCAACCCCCATGTTTTACCCACTGCTAATACAGACAGAACCTTTAGTGCAGATGATGTAGACATGCCCAAAACACCTACATTTTACCCTACAGAGCACAGACACCATAAAGATGCACATTACCTAGAGCAGAGTTTCCCAAACGCAGTCCTGGAGGTTCAAACACCATTCAGGTTCCATGCTGCCTCTAATAAATGTGGCTGTGGTGCATTTCTATGCACCACCCCCATGGTATGCAGATGTATCTCATGCATATTCATTAGGTACAGCATGAAAACCCGAACAGTGTTTGGCCCACCAGGACCGGAGTTGGGAACCCCTGCCCTAGAGCAGCGGCCAACAGGGGCAGTATCACCCGCACCCACAGGCCCCATTATCCACAGCCTCCTGGACAGGTAGGATGTTGGGCCCTGCGTACATCTCCCAATACTAGCACTTGCATACCTTAGCAATGCCGCCCTAAACCCGGGAATACGGTACACAGATATCAAAAGGTTGCTATGATTACTGGCACATAGCAATTCCTAAGTTTAGCACAATCTGCTCAGTGAGCTCTATCATACCAACCTCTCTGGTGTCTGTGGAGTGTGTGTCAGGTCTGGTATCTGACAGTGTCCACCACCCTGGGGAGTGACCCCAACAGTACTGCATACCATAGCCATGTGCCCAGGACTGGTGCGGTGGCCAGGGCTGCCAAAAGCCTCTATAGTTGCACAATGCTGGCATAGGTGTGGGAGTGTGTGTCTGTCTATCCAGTGTGTGGTGACTGCTAACACCTTCCTCAGCCCATACTGCTTGCACTGGTGCCAGTGTTAGCCTGCCAATGTGCATAATGAGGAGCACAGTACTGTGGGTATAGCCTGGACAGGGTGGCCTGGCCTGGATGCATCTGCATGGAGCATAGGTCAATGGCTGGGACATTGTAGTGCCTGGCCACCATCTGCACGGACAGGGTGGACACAGCATGTCCTGCTGGGAGGTAACTCTCACCCTGACTGTCAGTGACCACAGCATAGTTGGGTTCCCACATAGTGCTGTATAGTGTTTTTTTTAAGTGATATATATGGGTTCTGTTTTCTGGGGCCCAATCACTGACTTATCTGCTTGGTGGGTGTGCTCACATCCCAGGTTTGGGTGCACACATCTCCTCCAGGAACATGCACTATGGTCTAGCTAGCAGACTGTCTGCAGTTTGTATGTGTGTGACTGGAACACCTTGCAGGGTGCAGTGGCTGGTGACTCACTGTGCTTGCTGCTGGAGAATGTCAGATGGTGGTGGGGGGTAGCTGTGCATTTCCAGGCCTACTGTCTGTCTGCCATTGCCTTATTTATGGATGTGTACAGACCTGCATTGACTGCCCTGTAGGGTGCCTATTCCCCAACAGGACTGGGATTGATGGTCCCCTTTACTGTCACCATTGCAATGGGGTAGAATGTGGATCTTTTGGTGGGAGATCCTCTCCCCCACCCTGAGCCACAGAGGGTGGGTTGGGTGGTGGTATGTAATCCGTCTGTGGGTCCAAACACCCCCCTTCACTTAAATCATGTCACCATGGCACCCACACAGGGTATGCACTTTTCTGGGTGCATCATAGTCCACAAGGGCTAGATGTGAAATACAGATGGACACAGGCATATCCTAGGGGTGTTTGCAAGGACTACCTATCACACATTAGCATTGATGGGGGTCTGCAGCATAGCCTATCTCAGCAAAGCCAGGTGCTGCGAAAATGGTGCTGGGCACCCCACCTCACCCTCAGGATGAGCACAGGACCCGCACACTGTGACGATCTGTAGCTACTCTGTGCCACTAACATACACCGTCGGCACCCCCTAACAGGCTGAGGTGCTGTGGGGTGCATACCCCATCTTGTGATCATCTGTAGACTGCTGATTTGCATGTGCTGTGCATCCTGGGTACGGGTGGGTTGACCCTATCCTGGTAACCACAGCAAAATGTTTGTGTGGTGCCGTGCAGTCCTCCTGTCGCCAGCCAGGGGTTTGTTAGCAGCTGTAGCCCACTAGTTACTTCACTGCCCACAGAGCCAGAGGTCATGGGTTCAAAACCCACAGTGGGGTTCATTGATAGGGCTGTCTGAGGCTTTGTCTATTTTTAATGTACATTAGTGCTGCTAGCAGAAACACCCTCAGAGTATTGTCACCTTAGGGTGCCTCATAAGGCGCCCTATAAAGCACCTTATATGGCGCCCTATGAAGCTCCTTATTAGGTGCCTTCTAAGGTGCTCTATAAAGTGCCTTATAAGGTGTCCTATAGGGGACATTATAGGGTGCCTTGGCAGACAGTACACTTTATAATGTGCCCTATTGAGTGCCTTCTAGAGTGCCTTATGCGGCACCTTAGGTTACGCCACTGTGAGGGTGTGTTTGCTGGCAGCACTAATTAAAGTAAAACTAAAATTCCTCACAACCCAATACTTAAATATAATGCCTCAGCCAGCCTTATTCATTAGGCACACTGGGGATTTGAACCCATGACCTCTGCATCATCAGTCAGTGTAGTAACCATTGTGCTACAGCTCTGCTTCTATGTTCACATATCTGCGCGCCTTCTTAAGATTAACACGCGGTAATGTGTGACGGCTCCCTATCATGTAACGCTCATTAATTTATGGCGCCTTGTAACGCACGTTATCGGTAACGATGCACCGCCCATGTCCTTATTTGGGTATTTCTGCCTCTACCGCGGATCCTAACACGAATAGCATTACCGCAGTTTAGTAAACATACCCCTTACTGTTGTCATCAGGAACTCTCGATGTGTCTCCTTAGGGACTCTTCATCCATTGTTTGCAGGACCTGACATTCTGTCAGGGACCTTTACTGCCTATCTGGACCAGGCTCACATGCTTTTTGTTTGGGCTTTTGCCTGATCTCTCACCACTTTCATTTCAAGTCTTCTGAAATCCTGTTGTGATGATAAATGGCATTGGCCTTATGGTATTACCAATCCAGACTTTTTGATTCTGGTAAACACTCATTTTATGTCTTGGATGTCTTAAGAATATATTGGCATTTTAATAATCCTTTTACCAACAAATCTGCCTTCCCAGGGCAGATGTCCTTTATGGTTATCTCCCTCTTCTTGGATGGTATCACTGGCACTCAAATAGCTCAAATCTCAGCTGTGCTAAAATGGGAGAACACACCTATAAATGGTTGTTTTACACTCTTGCATAGGGCCGGTGCTTAGATGGTGATGTTTCAGGTGAGATTTTATGTGCTGCTAGCTTTGCAAATAGGTGCTCAACAGGACCCCCACAGTCCTTTTTATCTTGTACTTTGAAATTAGGCCATTGAGGATGATAATGCTTCATAGCAATTATATGCAGGCATGTATACTCATGGTCATAGGCAAATGGGCCATGTGTGTAGGTGGAGGGTCTACAAATGTTGCTAGTAATTGGACATACTGTAGGAATCATGAGGGAATATACTGATTTGTTTCTGTTTTTATTTATTTGTATTTTTTAGTCATTTACTAAACCTTTTTGGATTTGGCGCTGCTGACCTACCTGTTGTTTTTGCTTTCATTTTGTTTTTGTGCTGAGTCTGCTAATCTCTGCCTGTACCTCTTTTATTCACCAAAGAAAGAAAACTAACCCCTGACCTCCTGACATTGTACCATCCTTCTGCCCTACTGACCTTTTACTTCCCTCCAACTCTCCCTTTGCTCAACCATCCATGGTCTTAATTTCCTTTTTTTTATTATGTATTTATAAGACGTTCTTGAATATACAAAGCAAATAACAGAAAAGAAAAGAAAATGCAAATACACATCATATTCAAAGAAACATGACACCCTAATTTGATAAACCACATCAAGAAAGGAGAAACTGAAATTAAATTAGCAACTAAGGAAAAAAATGAGTGTATAACCATTCCACATCCAGGGAGTATATTTAAAGATCCATTCCCACCCCATGCCAACCCTTAAGCTCTCTCTCAGTCAAAACTTCTGCAACTGCTTAACATCTGTATATACATAAGTCTGACCTCCTAGAACAATAATGCATCCACAAGGAAATTTCAGGAAAGACCTGGCACCCAAATCCACAACTCGTGATTTTAACTCTAGAAACTGCCTATGCCTAATTTGAGTAGTATGACCAACATCAGGGAAAATATGCAGTTTCTGACCACAAAAAAATATCTTCTCTATGCTTAAAAAACGATCACAAGACTTTCAATTTACCAGTCTCAGAACCAAACACTACTACTAAAGTACAGCATCTTGTAATGATCTTCAAGAAAAGTGGTTAAATTATGACCATTCATATGGTGGGAGGAGGCCGAAGACCTCTTCCTCTTTGGAGGCATAGAACAAGAAGACATATAATACATATGTAATATTTCCACATCATCCGTTAACCTTAATACCTCACTAAATTATTTCTTTAAAAGAATTTCTGAGGAAAGCAAATCGTTGATGGGGAAATTTAAAAAGCAGAGATTTTTCGCCCTAGAATGATTCTCAAGTGCCTGCAGCCGATAAGATGTGCTCAAAGCATCTTTCAGTAAAACAGCACTTAACAACAACAACAACATTATCAAGGCAGTGTTTAACCCGAGAATCAATCCGGCACACCCTTTATCCAAAGAAACAAGCTGGCTATCTATAGCTTGCATTTTGTCTACAACCACAAAAGTAAATTTACACGGCACACATGGCTCACAAGGCACACATGGCTCACAAGGCCCATCTCAGTCACTGTGAGCTCTACTATGTCCCCACTTTTACCCCCTCACATCCAAACCCACCCCGTCCCTTTCTCTTCCAACTATACTATGAATGTGCAACATAGTCCACACTTGCCCCAACTCCATGCCATTGTCAAGTCGTATTCCTCACATCATATTCCTCCAATCATCTTGTAAATAGTTTGCCCAGGGTCTACCCAAGTTGACTCCCTTGTTATAATATTAAAGGTTTAAGGTTTATTGCGTTATAAAAGGCATCTGTTCATTGTAATTCTTGTTATGACCTGTTCTATGAAAACCTGTTCTATGTCATGAGTTGCTTGCTGTAAAGTGCACTGATTTAAAATACTGCTGTATATAAAGACTAAAAAAAATCGACATAAAAAACTACATTATGGGTATATGTACAATATGCTGCTCCCCCCACCCCGCGCCACCACCAAATGTACCATCTGTGCATCGCCCATGTGCATGTGGCTACCTGTAGGGGTACCCACTCCGCCTGCAGTGTGAGTGATTGCATATGCCTCTCATGCCACGTCAGCATGGTCTAGTGGCAGTGAGGAAACATGATGGATGAACAAAGGCATGGCAGTATGTGTCCTGCTCTCTGCCACATGCAGAGTAGGGGCACACAGCATCTTCGAATGTGGTTGCTGTGATGCAGCATGTAGCAGTAGCATGAATGAAGCTCATCTGCCATTGCACATGTGAGGGTGTTGTTAGTATGGTCTGTGAAGGATAGTCAAGGAACAGCCACCATGATTGCACATGAGATGTAGCCTGCAACAGTGTGGCATGAGCAGCTGCAGCACTGTGTGTTGTGTGTGTCATGTAATACATGTGCATTGCCGTAGCTGGGCCTGAGCTGTGATGTACTGTGGGCTCTAAATGTGTCTGTAAAGCTGAATCATGTCTTGGGTGTAGCACATTGTTTGTAGGGACTTGCATCATCCTCAATGACTGCCAGCATTGTGCCTGACTGTATCAAGGTGTAGTCAAGGGATCAGAGACCTGCCTAGTTAAGGTATGGAAAAACAATTTTGGCTCCATGGCATGTTCAATGACTGATGAATACCCATGTAGGATGATGGCTGTGAAATGCTGACTGTCTGCACCGATGGATGGACGCACAGCAGTATACTGCTTTGTCAACCAAATGCATGTTGGGGAGCACCACATGCTATATGTGAACATGTCCTGTTGAGGTCCTGACCCTATTTGCTTGCCTCAAGGGCATTGCAGGGGATGAGACCTATCAATGGCTGAAACATGCACCACATGATTGTAGATGTAGCCTAATGGTTGGGTCATGTGCAATATTAACACACAGCCTAAGTTTGAATCCCTCCCAAGTACATTCTGACTGTGAACCAAAGGGCATCTGTTTTTTTTTGTCAGGTTGTATAGTTAATATGCACTGAGAATTATCTGTGGAACAGGCTGGGCACTGAACTGACTTGAGCTGACATCATGTTTCCACTGTGCACTGTTGACATAGTGTGCCCAGGCACATCTTACATGATGTGTGCCTGGCCTCTGCTGTAGACCATGGCCAGAGTGTGCCCATGCAAACAGAGCAGATGTAGGACAGAAGGTGTGTACCAGATTGGTATCACACCAATGCATGGAGAATGTGCAGGTCCGCCCTTATCCCATGTCCAATGAACATGCCGCCATATTATGCTAGTGGGCCGGTCACCTGCATGTTTTGGCACATGGCTCACATTGACACCTATAACCAATAGACAGGACAGCTAAGCAGGCAAAGCACAAATGCATACCCTGTGGACCCACAAAACACACAGACCCCCTAAATGAGAGATTAGATATGATTGGACATGGTGGAAGGAGGACATGGTGGAAGGAGACATGGTGGAAGGAGGACAACCAGTGGGACACTGTGATACCAGGGTACAAACTATATCGTAATGATAGAGCTGATCAAATTGGTGGAGGAGTTGCGCTCTATGTTAGAGAGGGTATTGAGTCAGAAAGGATTAAAGTTTTGCAGGAAACAAAATTTGCTGTAGAATCTCTATGGATTGAAATTCCATGTAAAAAAATGAAGGCGATGGCAGTGGGGGTGTACTATCGACCACCTGGCAAGAATGAACAAATGGATGATGAAATGCTCAAAAAAATCAAGGAAGCTAACAAAAGTTACAGCACAGTAATAATAAACACAGGTCTGCAAAAAATGTTTTTTCGAGAGCTGTTTTGGTTATTCCACGTAATCTTTATGTTTTTTGGTGCGCTGAATCCGGAAATGACCTCCATTTTGTCATAGGACATCATGTTTCCTGACAATTTAGGTAACTATGTTAAATAAGGCAATACCTCAAAATAAATGGAAATAGACTTATAAAATTAAAGTTTTATTACAATATTTTCATGAAAATCCTTTTTTGAACTGAAATGAGCTCACCTACACACACTAAACTGGATTCTTCTTCCTTGTGAGGCTCCTCTTGGTGCATTTACGCTTGTGAGTAGCATCTGGAATGTCTCTCTGAAGCATCCAACAGTAGTCTGCCATCATTGTAATGCTCCATTTTCCCTGGTATCTCCTTTCCATCTCTTTAATGACTTGGTGGAATTGTTCACCTTGTTCCTCACTCACAGCTCCCAAATTTTCAAGAAAGTAGTCAAGGTGGGACTAGAGGAAATGCACTTTCAAACTCATCAGGCAACCTAAAGCTTGAAATGCTTTCAGCATTCATCCGACGATCTTTTTGTAGTGAGGATCTTTGTTATTGCCTAAAAATTTCTGTACGACTTCTTTAAATGCAATCCACCCTTCTTTTTGAGGATCTGTCATGGTACTGACAAACTCTTGATCAACTATAAGGCTTCTAATGTCTGGTCCGACGAACACACCTTCCTTCAATTTTGCCTCCGACAGGCCTGGAAACTTGGTGATCAAGTATTTGAAGTATTCTCCATCTCTTGGAAGTGATTTTATAAATTGCTTCATCAATCCCAATTTTATGTGGAGAGGTGGTAGAAGAACTTTATGGGAAGGTACCAAAGTTTCTCGGAGGACATTTTTTTCACTGACTGTTAGCACCCTCAGCTGCCAACTCTTCTTGGCCCAGTGATTTTGTCGGTCTCAACTGTCCCATAGACACAGAAAACAAGGATATTTGATATACCCAGCTTGTTGCCCAAGCAGCATGCACAAGACCTTCAAGTCCCCACACACTTGCCAACCATGGTCTTCATATTTAAGTTTACGAAGAACCAATTCCAAGTTCTCGTAGGTTTCCTTCAAGTGTACGGAATGACGTACAGGTATGGAAGCGTAAAAACCATTGTGGAGTAAAACTGTTTTGAGACTTCTTTTTGAAGAATCTATAAAAAGACACCATTGCTCTGAATCATATTGGATTTTAAATTGACCCATCAGACCTTCGACATCGATGCAATAAACCAACTTGTCTTCCTGGGCGAAGTAAGGAACAAACTCCTTTTCACAATGTCTGAACCATGAAGATGACAATCCTGGCAACAATAAATTCCTGCTTTTCAGCCTTGATCCGAGTAACTCAGCGGCATCTTTGGGAAGATTCAAGTCTCTTACCAAATCATTCATCTCCTCCTGAGAAAACAATTTTGGTCTTGTATCATCTTCAAAGTCAGAACTTGATTCGTCATCTGGTTCAGGTATGACTTCACCTTCAACGGAGCTAGGTATCTCTTCCAAAGTAGCAGGGGGCTTGGGTACTGGTACATCTGTGCCATGGGGGGGGGGGGGGGGATGAATTGCTGAGTGAAGATTGGGGTATGAAATGGAATGCTTCCATTTGGAATTAAACCTTTTCACATCGCATGAACAAAAGTAACAGTCGTCACTATGGTTCTTTTGCTCTCGCCATATCATAGGAATCCCATAACGGAAAGATTTTTTCTTACCCTTGAACCAGTTTCGGAGGTCCTCAACACACCATTTGCACACTTTATGAGACGCCCAGACTTTATCTTGATCTCCAATTTTTAGTCCAAAGTATACAAAGTATACTTTTTTCACAAAGTCTGTAATATTCTGCTGTTGCTTCAACACTGTTTATTCACCACAGATGAAACAGAAACTGTCTGGCGAATTAATACACTTTCGCGGAGCCATAACATAACGGTTGAAGAATGACGAGCTAACACGAATTGCGATGAAAAAGTATGAACAGCCTAGAACCAAGAACCTGATGATGATTTGTGCACAAGTGTGGCATGCAGGAGAGAGCAGCTCTGTGTCTGTACACGAGACGTCACAGTGCTGGTCACGCCCCCCCTACACTGACCGGAGCTGCTGCTATCTGCCCTGTGTCTCCCTCCCACTGGATTCTTCAGGAAAGATTAACACCTTCTACCATTAGAAGCACAGACTTAAAACTTGCTTAGCTTATGTATATATTGCTGACCATCAGATTTACAGTGCTATATTTGTTTTTACATAACTCGGACAACCCCTTTAAGGTTTTTGTGGCATTTTATATCTTAAATGCACTTATGTGAATTAATTCATAATAATTTGAATTAATTAATAGTAATTTGAAAACATTTGATAAATTTGAAGACAATTTTGCATGTTGTGGCAAATCATGACGTCTAGGAGTTTTTTCAATATTTTATTTGTTTTCAGCACACCAAAATACATGGAAATCAGATGAAAATAATCAAATAGCTTTTTAGTCGCAGACCTGTATAATGGGTGATTTCAATTACCCCAGTATCGACTGGGTCAGTGTCACAGCAGGACATGCTAGGGAGATAAAGTTCCTAGATGAAATAAATGACTGCTTCTTGGAGCAGCTGATTCATGAATCGACCAGAGGGGAAGCCATATTAGACCTAGTCCTTAGTGGAAAACAAGATCTGGTGCAAGAGATAAGGGAGTTGGGGGCACTTGGCAATAGTTATCATAGCATGATCGTGTTTGATTTAATTAGTGGAGGAGGGATAGTAAGGAAATCCACAATACTACCTTTTAACTTTTGAAAGGGAGAGTATGATAAAATGAGGAAAATAGTTAAGAAAAAACTAAAAGTAGCAGTTGCAAAGGTTAAAGACTTACATCAAGCTTGGGTGTTGTTGAAAACTACTATCTTGGAAGCCCAGACCAGCTGTATTCCACGCTTTAAGAAAAGTGGAAGGAAGTCCAAAAAACTGCCAGCATGGTTTAAAGGTGAGGTCAGATAGGCTGTTGTTGCCAAAAAAGCAAAAAAGAGCCAAACGACAAAACCTGGAAACAGCACAAGCACTGGCAAGTTAAATGCAAGGTATTGATAAGGCAGGCAAAGGGAGAATTTGAGAAGAAGCTTGCTGCGGAAGCAGAAATGCATAATAAAGAATTTTTTAAGTCCATTCATAGCAAAAAAAACTGTGAGAAAGTCAGTTGGTCCATTAGAGGGGTTAAAGGGGCACTAAGAGATGACAAGGTGATAGCGGAGAGACTGAATGAATTTTTTGCTTCAGTCTGTACTGACGAAGATGTAGGGAAGTTACCCATGACTGAAGTGGTATTTAAAGGTGCGGAAGAATTGAAGGAAATATCGATACATCGGGAAGATGTATTACAACTATTAGATAAACTGAAGAGTAGCAAATCACCTGGGCCAGATGATATACATCCAAGGGTGTTGAAAGAACCGAAATGTGAGATTGCAGACCTGCAATTAGAAATCTGTGAACTATCATTAAAATCATCTGTAATACCTGAAAATTGGAAGATGGCGAACGTAACACCAATTTTTAAAAAGGGTTCCAGGGGTGATCTGGGAAACTACAGACCGGTGAACCTGACGTCAGTACCGGGAAAAATGGTAGAAACCATCATAAAGAACAAAATTGCTGAACATAGTCATGGCTTAATGGGAGACAGCCAACATGGCTTTAGACAAGGAAGATCTTGTCTTACTAATTTGTTATGTTCTTTTTGAAGGTGTGAATAAACAAGTAGACAAAGGTGAGTGGGTTGATATAGTGTATTTGGACTTTCAGAAAGCCTTTGACAAGGTCCCTCAACAGAGACGTTTGGCAAAACTAAAGAGTCATGGGATAGGAGGCAGTGTACTATTGTGGATCAGGAACTGGTTAAAAAGTAGAAAGCAGAGGGTAGGGCTAAATGGCCAATTTTCCCAATGGAGAAAGGTAAATAGTGGTATACCCCAGGGATTTGTGCTGGGTCCGCTGCTTTTTGACATATTCATAAATGACCTGGAAAATCGAATAACGAGTGAGGTTATCAAATTTGCAGATGACACAAAACTATTTAAAGTTGTTAAAACCCAAGAGGATTGTGGAAAATTGCAAGAAGATCTTAATAAATTGGAAGACTGGGCATCAAAATGGCAGATGAAATTTAATGTGGACAAATGCAAAGTTATGCACCTAGGGAAGAACAACCCAAACTATGGTTACACGATGCAAGGTTCCACATTAGGAACTACCACCCATGAAAAAGATTTAGGCGTCATTGTGGACAACATAGTAAAACCATCGGCCCAGTGTGCAGCGGCTGCTAAGAGAGCAAATAGAATGCTAGGGGGTATGTTTACTAAACACCGCACAATTGCGCATCCGCACAATAGCGCACGGAAAGCAGCACTTAAGTGCTCTTAAGCACCCCGCACACATGTGCGTCACCCCCGCACACATGCGCGGCACACTAACGGGCCCCGCACAAGTACGTGACCGCAAATGTCCGATAGAGGCGTGGAAAGGCTAACGGAGGGCGGAGGAAGGCTCCCGAGAGGTGGAGAGACTGGTGCAATGGGCGGGGAAGGGGAGGGGAGAGGCTCCTCACACATTATAGGGGCCGAATTTCCATGTAAAAACTACCGCGAGTGAAACACTCGCGGTAGAGTGCATTTAAAGGGAAGAGAAACCATTTCCGTCAGCAATGTACAGCAAAACCGGGGAAACCTATAAAACGTGAGCAGTGTGATACATGTGCACAGAACAAAATAGCAAATATAAATTGAAAAAGACCACAACAAAATTCTAAAAAATTATAATCCAGCTGGGCAACAGTGATATTAATGGGCAACAATAAAAAACACTCCCAGGAAAGCCCCCCCAAAAAAAGAAATGATTTTTGGAAGGGTCTATGGATCAGAGACCCTTCCAAAAATCATTTCCTTTTTTGGGAGCTTTGCTGGGAGTGTTTTCTATAGTCGCCCATTAATACCACTGTTACCCAGCTTGGTTATATTTTTTCCCCCTTTTTTTGCGGTTATTTGCGGGGTTTATTTGCACTTTTGTCTCCAGACAAGGTGAATGAGCCCACAGTAAAAATGTGCAGAGCAGGGTTTCCGACTCTTTCGGTCAGGTTTCCAATCTCCAGGGACTACACTGTCTCTGTGGTCACAGTGTGGTGCAGCGGAAAGAGCCAGTACCTCTAGGACCAGAGGTCATTTGCGGGGTGTATTTACACGTTTTCCCCCAGACAACGTGAATGAGCCCACAGTACAAATGTGCAGAGCAGGGTTTAGGATTCCGCCGGCCAGGTTTTCCATCCCCAGGGACAGCACTGTCTCTGTGACCACAGTGTGGTGCAGCGGACAGAACCAGTACCTACAAGACCAGAGAGTCATAGATTCAAATCCCAGCTGGGGCTCTTGCCAACCCAGTCCCCATATTTTACCCACCACTAAACAGATAGTAAAGACACTTCTATATTGCAGAGAACATAAGCGTGTCTCAAACACCCATATTTTACCCTACACCGCACACTCACCATTACAACGGGCATTACCGACAGCTGAGTCCCCCAAATGCAGTCCTGGAGTGCCACAATTCAAGCAGGTCACATGCTTTTCCAAGATAAGGACATGCCAGCATGTTGGAGGAGGGGTACAGGTGGTGGCGGGGGCAGTGGCTGCTAGCCACAGCACACAGTGGCCTAGCCATGTGCAGGCTGGCACCGCCCACTGCACATGGGCTGGCACCGCACTGGCACCGCACTGGCACCGCACCGCCATGTGCAGTGGGCTGGCACCGCCCACTGCAACAGACAGGCCCTGTCAGATGTACAGTCATGGACATCCCAGGGAACTCAACCAATCTGTGGCTACATGGTGGTGCAGTGCACACAGACAGTGTGTGCAAGAACAGAAAGTCACAGGTTTAAATCCCAGCTGGGGCTACTGCCAATCCTGTCCACAAATGTTTCCCACAACTAAACCATGATAGTAAGCACAAACCTTTATTGCTGAGGACATACACATTGGTAATATGCCTATCTTTTACCACACCGAGCACAGACACCATGAACAGGGGCATTACCTAGAGCAGAGTCTCCGATATGCAGCCCTAGAGGACCACACACCATTCAGGTTCTATGCTGCCTCTAATACAAATGCCGGTGCTGCATATCTATGCACCACCCCCATGGCATGTAGATGTAGCTCATGCATAGTCATGAGGTACAGCAGGAAAACCCGAACAGTGTTCGGCACACCAGGACTGGAGTTGGGAACCTCTGCCGTAAAGCAGCAGCCAACAGGGGCAGACACACCCACACCCACAGGCCCCATTGGCCAATGCCTCCTGGAGGGGCAGGACATTGGGCCCTGCGTGCATCTCCCAATACTAGCACCTGCATACCTTAGCAATGCCACCCTACACCTGGGTATACGGTACACAGCTCTCAAATGTTTGCTATGAGTCCTGGCAGATAGACATTACTACGTTAAGCACAGTTTGCCCTGTGAGCTCCATCATAAAAATCTTTCTGATGTCTGCGGTGTGTGCTTCAGGTCTGGCCTGTGACAGTGTTCACCACCCTGGGGAGTGACCCACAACAGTATTGCGTACCATATCCATGCCTGCAGGGGCGGCCCAAGGGGGGTGCGGGGCCATGTGCGGAGACTCGGTGCGGGGCCTCATTTGCATAAGTGGCCTTATTTGCATAAATATTTGCATAATGTTACCATACACTAACTTTTAGTAAACATGTCTCTTAATGAGTGTATGGATAAAGAAAGACTAAAAGATTTCGACATTACTATAATCCAGTGCCAACCGCCAGGCACATTAGGAACTACTACAAACGCTGCCCATTTAGAACCCATAGCAAACCCGCTGTATCCTGACAGCATTACCAGGACTCACAAAGCACCAGTCCCTACCTATCAAAAGGAAACACTGCAAATATTAAACCAGTACATTTCAGAGAATACTGGGGAAAGAGAACAAGTGGCAATGTCAAATAGGAATTACATAAACAGAATACCTCAGCTCAGTTACACATGCAGAACATAGACCATCACCAAACAAGGAATCGCAATTTAGAAACAGGAAGGCAATAATTTAAACTGGGAACCACAAAAGCCAAACTTGGAATGTACAACACTGTAGAAATAAAACTATACATTAATTTGCTCTTGTACTAAACAAAGCGCAGACGTTAATGATGCACATTTACCAGAGCTGACATATTCCAATTAATAAATTCAAAATAAAGAGATATTTTTCTACCTTTTGTGCATTTTTATTCAGCTGCAATTGCTCCAGCCACTTTCTTCTGGTTTCTTCATGTTTTCTGCTAACTCTCCATCGTCTGCTGTCCATTTGTCCTTTCTTCTCTCTTCTAGTTTTCTTTCCATCCTCTCTCTCTACATCTGCTTTAACATACTAATCTTTATCCTTTTGCTCTTTCCTCATTCTTATTTCATCCACACAAATTTTACCCCTCCATCCTCAATCCCCACTTACTCTCCCAATACCCGGCCAATTGTAGATTTTTCATCCCTCCCACACAAAATATTTTTCCCCTCTCCATTTTACTCTCCCAGCCCCATCCCATTCTAATCCTCCCCCAACATCAGCTCCCTTCTAGTTCCAGTCTCACCCAGCATCCATTCCCTTCTAGTCCCTGCATCAGCCCATTTCCAGTCCTAGCCCCCCATCAACCCATTTCCAGTCCTAGCTCCCCCATCCATTTTCAGTCTGAGTCCCTTCATCAGCTCATTTCCAATCCTAGCCCCCCATCAGCCCATTTCTAGTCATTTCCTAGCCCCACCATCAGCCCATGTCAAATCCTAGCTCCCCTCCACTCAGCCCAATTCCAGTCCAAGCCCCCCCATGAGCCTACTTCCAGTTCTAGCCCCTCCATGAGTCCATTTCAATTCAAGCCCCCACCACAGCCCATTTCCAATCTTAGCTCCCCCAACAGCCCATTTCCAGTCCTATCCTAGCTGCTCCATCAGCCCATTTTCAGTTCTAGCTCCCTTCCCTCACAGCCCATTTCCATTCCAAGCTCCCTCCCCATCAGCTATTTGCAGTTCAAGCCTCCCCGTCCACTCAGTCCATTTCCAGTCATAGCAATCCCCCAACCCATTACCAGTCCTAGCCCCCCATCAACCCATTTTCAGTTTAAGACCCCCCTCTAAAACATTACCAGTCCTAACCCCCCATCAGCCCACTTCCAGTATTAACCCCATCAGCCCATTTCCAGTCAGCCCCCCATAGCCCATTGCCAGTCCTAACCCCCCCCCATCAGCCCACAGCCCATTACTAGTCCTAACCACATCAGCCCACCTCAAGTCCTAAACCCTCCCCATCAGCCCTTTTCCTGTCCTATCGCCCCCATAGCCCATTAGCAGTCCTAACCCCCCCCCATAGCCCATTAGCAATCCTAACCCCCATCACCCTATTTCCAGACAGCCCCCATCAGCCCACAGCCCATTATCAGTCTTAACCCCCCCAGCCCAGTTCCAGTCCGAAACCCCCATCACCCCATTTCCAGTCAGCCTCCATCAACCCCCAGCCCATTACCAGTCTTAACCCCCCCAGCCCATTACCAGTCTTAACCCCCCCATAGCCCATTTCCAGTCAGCCTCCATCAGCCCCAGCCCATTAGCCGTCTTAACCCCCCCCCCCAGCCCATTTCCAGTCCTAACCCCTCCCCAGCCCATTTCCAGTCAGCCTCCATCAGCCCCAGCCCATTTCCAGTCCTAACCCCCCCCCAGCCCATTTCAAGTCAGCCTCCATCAGTCCCAGCCCATTTCCAGTCCTAACCCCCCCCCTTGCACATTTCCAGTCCTAACCCCCCCCTTGCACATTTCCAGTCCTAACCCCCCCCCCTTGCACATTTCCAGTCCTAACCCCCCATCACCCCATTTCCAGACAGCCTCCATCAGCCCCCCCCCCCTTCCCTTCCCTTCCGGCAAATTTAAAAACAAAAACCTGGCTCTAGCTGCTGCCGCGTCCGTCGCAGCAGCGGCAGAATGGCGTGTCCCGCGGGGCCCCCTCTCCACGTCGAGCCCTCTGCAAGGGCTTTCAGATTCGCGAAGGGAGAGTGCTCCCTCGCGTCTCTGTAAAGCCCGCAGGGGCTAATGGGAAATTTCCCATCAGCCCCTCGCGTCTAAAGGGGCTGATGGGAAATTTCCCATTAGCCCCTGCGGGCTTTACAGAGACGCGAGGGAGCACAACTCTCCCTTCGCGAATCTGAAAGCCCTTGCAGAGGGCTCGAAGAGGAGAAGGGGCCCCGCGGGACACGCCATTCTACCGCTGCTGCGACGGACGCGGCAGCGGCAGCAGCTAGAGCCAGGTTTTTGTTTTTAAATGTAATAAAAAAAAAGCAGAATGTTCTTTGCGCGGGGCCCCCTGAAACGCGGGGCCCTGTGCAAAAAACATTCTTGCTCAATGGACGGGCCGGCCCTGCATGCCTGTACTGTGCCCATGACTGGTGTGGTGGGCAAGGCTGATAAACTCCTCTATAGTAGCACAATGCTGGCATACGTGTGGGAGTGTGTGTCTGTCTATACAGTGTGTGTTGGCTGCAAACACCTTCCACAGCCCACACTGCCAGCACAGTTGCCAGCATTGGCCTGCCAATGTGCATAATGAGCAGCAAGGTACCATGGGTATAGCTCAGACAGGGTGGGCTGGCCAGGATGCATCTGCACAGGGCATAGGGCACTGCCTCGGACATTGTCATGCCTGGCCACCACCTACACAGACAGGGTGACCTCTGTTTGTCCTGCTGTGGGATCACTCTCACCCTGACTGTGCAGTGACCAAAGCATGTCTAGGCACTCCCATAGTGCTATATAGTCTTTCTCTCATGTGATATATGTGGGTTTCATTCTGGGGCCCAGTCACTGACTTATCTGCTGGTTTGCACTGCCATTCCAGTTCTGGGTGCATGCATTTCCACCAGGACTAACTAGCTGACTGTTTTCAGCTGGTCTGTGTCTTGATGGAGTGCCTTGCAGGGTGCAGCAGCTGAAGGCTTGCTACAGGAGAATATCAGATAATGGTGGGGTGCAGCTTAGCATAACCAGGTGTAATGTCTGTCTGATATTGTCTTGTGGATGTGTATAGAGCTGCTTTGACTGCCCTGTAGGGTGTCTATTCCCCAGCAGGACTAGGGTTGATGGTCCACTCTACTGCCACCATTGCAGGGAGGTAGAATGTGGATCTGTTGATGGCAGACCCTGTTCTTCGGCCTTGGGGGGTTGGTACATAGGCCACCTAGGTGTCAATAGGGGGTTTCCCTGACTAAGACAGAGGGAGATATCCAAGGTGTTTCTTCAGAATCTACCTATCTCACAGATTAATACTGCATTGAAGCTCTGGCATGGCCTCTTTCAGCCATGGAGGGTGTTATGGACCTGGTCCTGAGCGCCTCTTCACACCCTCAGGGTGAGCACAGGACCCACACAATGTGACGGTGTGTAGCTACTCTGTGCCAGTAAAATGCCCGGTCAGTACCCCCTACCAGGCCGAGGCGCTGTGTGGGTGCACACGGCCACTTCCCCCTACCAGGCCGGGGAGCTTTTGGGGTGCATTCCCCATCTTGTGTTCATCTGTGGACAGCTGATTTGCATGTGCAGTGCATCATGGGTACGGGTGGCCTAGCCCTATCCTGGTTACCACAGCAGACTGTCTGTGTGGTGACGTGCAGGCTCTCTGCAGCCAGCCAGGGGCTTGCAGGCAGCTATAGAGGTGTAGCCCAATGGTTACGTCACTGCCTGTGGAGACAGAGCTCATGGGTTCAGACCCACAGTGGGGTTATTTGATAGGGTGGTCCAAAGTTTGTTTTTATTTAATGTACATATATTGATGCCAGCACAAACACCCTCAGCGTACTGTACCCATAGGGTGCCTCTGAGGGTGCTTTATAGGGCGCCCTATAGGGCACCTTATGGTTGCCGTCCATATAAGGTGCACTGTACATTATCCTGTGACGCAACATATATGGTGACCTATAGGGGACATTCTAGGGTGCCTTGGCGTACAGTGAACTTTAACATGTGCCTTATGGGCTGCCTTATGTTAACACGCTTTGAGAGTGCGTTTGCTAGTACTGATACATAACATAAAACTAATATGCCTCCTACAGCACTCATCCCCATAATATGTACTGCCTCAGCCAGCCTTGTTCACTGGGCACTGTGAGGGATTGAATCCCTGATGCCTGTACCATTGATCAGTGTCTTAACCATTGTGCTGTGGTTCTGTTCTGGTGTTTGGATATTGCCGCACTGCCTTAGGCCTTAGAAACTTAGCAGCGCACCGCCTTCTGCCACCCAAACCGCACAAAATTAACAGCGCAATGCCTAATGCCCAGAATTTACAGTGCTATGCCTTATGACGCCCACACCTAACAGCGCACCGCCTAATGACGCCCAAAATTAACAGTGCGCCCCTTATGCCGCACAAAATTAATATGCCTCCTACAGCACTTTTACCCATTAAAGCTAATGCCTCAGACAACATTTCTAGTTGCGCACAATGGGGGATTGAACCCCTGGCCCCTGCACCATTGGTCAGTGTCTTCACCGCTGTGCTACAGTTCTGTTCTTTTCTGTGCCCAGCAGCGCGCCACTTAGCCTTTCCACGCGCTAATGTGGACTCCGCACATTAGCGCGCCGCGCACAAGTACGGTCGCTTCCTCTCAGTTTTTTTCTTTTTTCTGCCTGAACCGCCCACTCCTTATATGGCACAGGCACACTACCGCGGCCCCGCACAATTTCGGAGTTTAGTAAACATACCCCTAGGTTTCATAAGGAAAGGAATGGAAAATAAAACCAAGGATATTATAATGCCTCTATATCGCTCCATGGTGAGACCGCACCTTGAATATTGTGTGCAATTCTGGTCCCCATATCTTAAAAAGGATATTGCGTTATTATGAAAGGTTTAGAGAAGAGCCACCAAAGTGGTAAAGGGGATGGAAGGATACCCCTATGAAGAAAGGCTAAAAAGGTTAGGGTTCTTTAACCTGGAAAAGAGACGGCTGAGGGGAGATATGATAGAAGTCTATAAATTAATGAATGGAGTGGAATGGGTAAACGTAGATTGATTTCATTATCAGAATATAGAAAGACTAGGGGACATGCAATGAAGCTACAGGGTAAACTATTTAAGACTAATAAAAGAAAATATTTTTTCACTCAACGTGTAATCAAACTCTGCAATTTGTTACCGGAGGATGTAGTAAAGGCTGTTAGTGTAGCTGGGTTTAAAAAAGGCTTGGACAAGTTCTTGGAGGAAAGGTCCATATACAATTATTAAGAAGGGACCCAGAATATCAATGCTTGACCCAATACAAGCATTGTGGATCCTGTGTCTTTTGGGGAAACTGCTAGGTACGTATGACCTAGATTGGCCACTGTTGAAAACAGGATACTGGGCTTGATGGACCTTGGTCTGACCCAGTATGGCATATCTTATGTTCTTATGTACTCCCCCGAAGTCACCTGTTTGAGAGTTTTTTGGACTTCCTTCTACCTTTCTTAAACTGTGGCATACAGCTGGTCTGGGCTTCCAAGATAGTATTTTTAAACAACACCCAAGCTTGATGTAAGTCTTTAACCTTTGCAACTGCTCCTTTTAGTATTTTCTTAACT
This sequence comes from Ichthyophis bannanicus, assembly GCA_033557465.1. NCBI lineage: Eukaryota > Metazoa > Chordata > Amphibia > Gymnophiona > Ichthyophiidae > Ichthyophis > Ichthyophis bannanicus. The sequence continues at coordinate 956,031,004 of CM066034.1, read as the reverse complement.
ATTTTCCTCATTTTGTCATAGTCTCCCTTTTGAAAGTTAAAAGGTAGTAATGTGGATTTCCTTACCATCCCTCCTCCATTAATTAAATCAAATGCGATCATGCTATGATCACTTTTGCCAAGTGGCCCCAACACCCTTATCTCTTGCATCAGATCTTGTTTTCCACTAAGGAATTGGTCCAAAATGGCTTCCCCCTGGTTAGTTCATGAACAAGCTTCTTCAAGAAGCAGTCATTTATTTCATCTAGAAACTTTATCTCCCTAGCATGCCCTGCAGTGACACTAACACAGGCAATATCAGGGTAATTGAAATCAACCGTTATTATTACTGTGCTGTAACTTTTGTTAGCTTCCCTGATTTCTTTGAGCATGTCATCATCCATTTGTTCATTCTGGCCAGGCAGTCGATAGTACACCCCCACTGCCATCGCCTTCCCTTTTTTACATTGAATTTCAATCCATAGAGATTCTACAGCAAATGTTGTTTCCTGCAAAATTTTAATCCTTTGTGACTCAATGCCCTCTCTAGCATAGAGCACAACCCCTCCACCAATTTGATCTGCTCTATCATTACAATATACAATAGTTTGTACCCTGGTATCACAGTCTCCCACTGGTTGTCCTCCTTCCACTAGGTCTCTGATATACTACTCATATCTAAACTCTCATTTAATGCTATATATTCTAACTCTCCCATCTTATTTTTTAGACTTCTAGCATTTGCATACAAGCATTTTAGAGACTGTATTTTATTCATATTAATCTGGTTATCGGTAGGCAGGGGTAATTTGGAATCTTTAAGCTCTGTCTGCTCCTTACTTAAGGCCATTTGGGCTATTTTTGTCTTTGTTGGAACCTCTCTGCTGATATGGCCTAACTTCATTCTTTTGGTAGTATCCTTCAAGGATACATTGTTCCAAACCATGCGCTCTTGGGCGACTGTCGGCTCTCCCCTATTATCTAGTTTAAAAACTGCTCTATCTTCTTTTTCAAGGTTAATGCCAGCAACCTGGTTCCATCCCAGTTAAGGTGAAACCCATCCCTTCGGAAGAATTCCTCCTTTCCCCAGAATGTTTCCCAGTTCCTAACAAATCTAAACCCCTCATCCTTAGTTACACCATCGTCTGATCCATGCAGTGAGACTCTGTAGCTCTGCCTGCCTTTTGGGTCCTGCGCATGAAACGGGAAGCATTTCAGAGAATGCTACCCTGGAGGTTCTGGATTTCAACTTCCTACCTAAAAGCCTAAGTTTGGTCTCAAGGACCTCCCTACCACATTTTCCTATGTGATTGGTACCGACATGTACCAAGATAGCAGACTCTCCCCAGCACTATCTCAGACCTTGTCTAGGTGGTGCATGAAGTCCGCTACCTTCGCACCAGGCAGGCATGTTACCAGGTGATCCTCATGTCCACCAGCCACCCAGCTATCTACATGCCTAATGATCGAATCACCAACTATAACATCTGTCCTAACCCTTCCCTCATGGGCACATGGCCCTGGAGAAACATTCTTTGTGTGAGAGGGTTTTACTTCACCTGGAGGACAGGTCCTAGCTACAGGATCACTTCCTGCCACACCAAGATAATGATCTCCTGTCACGTGACCTCTTTCCTCCATGACAACAGGAATGCTGCCAGACTAGAGGTGGGACTTCAGTAGTACATCACTGTAGGTCTTGTCTATGTACATCTCTGTCTTCCTTATGTCCTCCAAGTCTGCTACTCTAGCCACCAGAGATCAGACTTTTCCCTGAGAGCAAAGAGCTCCTTGCACCTAGTGCAAAATGTAAGACCCCTCACCAATTGTGAGAAAATCATACATGTGACACTCAATGCACTCAATACCCCTATGAAGAGAGGTTGGAAAGGTTAGGGCTTTTCAACCTGGAAAAGAGACGGCTGAGGAGAGATATGATAGAGGTCTATAAATTAATGAATGGAGTGGAACGGGTAAATGTAAATCGATTGTTTATGCCATTAAAATATAGAAAGACTAGGGGACATGCAATGAAGCTACAGTGCAACCTATTTAAGACTAATACGAGAAAGTATTTTTTTTTACTCAACATTTAATCAGACTCTGGAATTTGTTACCAGAAGATGTAATAAAAGCTGTTAGTGTGGCAGGGTTTAAAAAAAGGTTTGGACAAATTCCTGGAGAGTATATCATCAGACATTACCAATTCATCGGCTGGGATTTAATGTTTAAAAATGTAAGGTCATGCATTTGGGTTGCAGCAATCCAAGGGAGCAATATAGTATAGGGGGTGAAGTACTTTGGTCCACTAAAGAAGAGCGGGACCTAGGCATGGTTGTGTCTGATGATCTTAAAGTAGCTAAACAGGTAGAAAAGGTGACGGCAAAAGCTAGAAGGATGTTTGGGTGCATACGGAGAGGAATGGCTAGCAGAAAAAAGGAGGTGATAATGCCTCTCTATAAGGCTTTGGTGCGACCTCATTTGGAGTATAGTGTGTAATTCTGGAGACCGCACCTTCAAAAGGATGTGAACAGGATGGAGTCGGTGCAGAGGGTGGCTACTAAAATGATTAGTGGTCTTCATTATAAAGCATATGAGGACAGACTGAAGGATCTTAATATGTACACCTTAGAGGAAAGGCGGGATAGAAGTGATATGATTGAGATGTTTAAATACCTCCATGGCATAAATGTTCAGGGAGAGAGCCTCTTTCAATTGAAAGCAAGTTCTGCTACGAGGGGTCATGGGATGAGGGTGAAGGGAGATAGATTCAGGAGTGATATGCAGAAATATTTCTTTACGGAAAGAGTAGTGGATCCATGGAATAATCTCCCAGTGGAGGTGGTAGAGATGAGGACAGTAACTGAATTCAAAAAAGCATGGGATAAACACAGAGGATCTCTAAAGATAAAAAGTGGACTGTTGTAGTTGTTGATATGGAAGGACAGACTAGATAGGCCATGTGGTCTTTTTCTGTCATCATATTTCTATGTTTCTATGTTTCTAAGATGTACCTGGATGTGACTACATTGATACAGTGGTATACTAACAGGCAGTTAAATGCATACAACTGCAATCTACATGTGAGACATGTGTCATGTATGACTTCATGACTGTGACTGTACAGCTTTGGCTCCATCACATCTCTGCAATACATGCAGGCACATCCTACCTGCAGGTACCACCTCATGTCTGTACGTGCCCCATTTTCCCTAGCTACCTATGGAACTCTGCCAGCTGCTGCCAATCAAGAAAACCACCTTGCCTAACATACTGGCAATGCTGGTTCTGCCATTTTGCACTGTGTACTGTAGATGCATCTCAAGAATGGGCCAAGAACAGCTGCTGGTCTGTAGTAACTCAGACTCTAACGAGATGCACCCCTTCAATGTCATGGATGCCTTGAAAGCTGTGACTTACCTTTGTGCTCCTGAATCTTCTATCATATCATCATCAGCACTTCAGAGTTGGTTCTCCACCTGCTCTTCAGGGCATCTAGATCACATGTGATGAAGCAACAACTATGGAAGAATAGTGAAATGCACATGATTAGAGATCCAATCCATTCTCATGTTCATCCCCTAATATCCTCATTCCTGGTTCCCCTGTTATAGTGCTAAGATTTTACCCCTTTGTATAGAGGGTGGGGGTTATCAACTTGAGTGAGAGCAGCTCCACTACCTTTCCCATGTGTACCTGCTGCCACTGCTGCTGATAACCTTGTATCCCCATTCTAGTGGATACTTGCATGTTTGCTGCTGCATCCTCTCTTTGGGGTTTTACATGAGTACGCGCATGGAGGTTGGAGATATATTGTTTTTACACTGGCCATACACATGCACACCTGCTTTTCTGAAATTGACATTCAGGGGCAGCGGAACATCTTTTAGGTTGGAGGGCCAAACAAACCAATCTTTATCCCCACTCCAAGCTCTCTAGTTGTTTATGCTGTGTTGAGCAAAATATTGATGGGGCCATTGCCCCTGTGACCCACCCCACTCTGTTGCCTACAACATTATTTGGTAGTTGTTTTCACTTCTACATGTATGCCAGCACATAGGTGGCCTTTCTAAAATGTAACCTTATGGCTGTTAACACTTGCAGTACCATTAATGCAGTTAAGTACATTGACTCTATAGATACAGAGAAAAACATGGAAAAGAGTGAGATATGTTCTACAAGTAACTAAAGATGTCTTGTCTTACTATCTGAATTCTATGCACAAGAAAGAATGGCATAAAAAAATCAAGCTCTCGGGAAGATAACCTTTTCTATTTAACATTACTACTATGAAGTTATTAACTTATTCTCAGTACTAGGTTCTATTTTGTTTATCCATTTGCTGGCAGAGATAAAAGCAAAATTACTTTTAAGATGCCTAAAAATCAAAACAAATAACATTGCTGAGATAAAGGTCAACTCTTCAACATTTCAAATCAATCTAAAGAGCTACATCTATTCTATGAAAATACATAATTTTAAAAAAACTCAAGTAAATATAGTGCAAATATTTTTTAAATGCAAATACCCTTCAGTTCAGAGGAATTTCAGAAGACTGTGAATAGTAAAGAGGCATTTAAATAGGAGGAGGCAGGGCAAGAAAATGTTTTGAGAAGATGGGGCAGTGGTGAATCTGCCAGTGCTTTTTTGAAAAGTCAGAAGCATGATAGACCATGCAACATGGCTTCCTATTACAAGATGGAACTCTTTTGTGCTGTGCCAGCTTCAAACCTGCAGATCAAGCAATTCTGCAAAGTTATGTACCAAACAGCAGAATTATTGTTTATGACTACGTGCAAGAGAACTCACTGCTGAGGCCCGTTCTCATCCAGAGATTGTTCTACTGGTTCTAGCATTTGCAACAATGTATGAACCTGCATAGCAGAATCTTTTCTCACCATGGACCTTTGTTTGGAGAAGGACCACCTGACAACTGTTACCTGATTCACTAAAGATGACACAGCATGAGACCAGCCAATATTTGTGCTGTAATGAGAATTCAGGACAAAGAATTATATTCTGGGCATGGAGGGAGACACTTTTGAACACTTTTTGGGACTTTGAGAAATTTTGCTCCCCGACACTTGCAAATTTGCTCTTAGCATTCTAGCAGTCCTACTTTCTTTGCCATTTTCTGCATTTCATGTGCTTTACTGCCTGCCTGTCTCCAGCTGGAAAGTCAGACAGTGTGCAAGGACAAGGACTAACCTCAGGAAGGAGTGAATCTCTTCCACAGACCTGAAGCTCTGTGTTTTTGCGCAGCTCACCCGGACTGCCTGCAGCCTGTGTTGGATCTCTGCCATCCTTTGGACTTTGTGCCATTCTGGAGATGACTTCTTGGACCCAGTCAGAATCATCTTTCTGGCAAAAGCTAAGGTACTGGTCTGAATTCTCCCAGGGGTGGGTCTAGCCAGACAGCTAATTTTCTGTATGTCTGAGTGCAGAGTGAATCAAGGACATTGCTTGCTAAAACAGTGATTTATTATCTTGGTTTGTGATCATAGGGCTACATAACTTGCTACCTCAGAAAACTAATTTATTCTATATTGGCATTATTTTTCTACCAGCATTAAAGTCTAATTTATATATAAACACAGGGTTGGTTCCTTTATGTCACATGGTTCATTTGCCAAATAGACCTATAGAATCTTGGGAAAAGTGGGAAGTAGCAATTTACCCTTGGACCTATTGAGTATTTATATATATTTATTTGCTATTGACAATCACCCCTTGCAAGGAGATAACTAGTAGAAAACAGGAGGTGATAATATTTCTGTACAGATCATTGGTGAGATCCTATTTAAGATTCTGAGTCAATGGTGCAGAGTCTGCACCAAAAGCCCTAAAACATATAAGTTAGAGGGGGATGATATTATTAAGCTAAAGTAAAATATCTGATTTTAACACAATTTAATTGACAGCAGGAATCACTAACCTGTGCTAAATTAGTACTGCCAGTTAATGACTTCCACACAAAGAGATAATGTCTTTCTTCACCCATTCACCTATGCCCTTAGCATACATATCACCACATTACTCTGAAAATATGCCTATATGGCTATCATGATGCCCCTATGGGCATAGTGAATAGGAAGTTAGGATGCACAACATCCCCTACCCCCCCCCCCCTTTTTCCATGTGTCCCTAACCCTTGCACCATGTCACTGCATGGAATGGATGGACAGGGAAAGTGTGGTGGAATGCGCTTCACTGCTATCACTTGAGCTAGATGAATAATCCTCCTCTTCCTCCTCCTCTTCTCCTCCTTGGTTAGCACTGTCAAATGCAAAGAGGAATACTTTGGACCCAGAGTCACAAGATGGAGTTCCAAGTATGTTTGAAGGTGGAGGGCTGCACATCAGGGAATGGCTGAATGATTGCCATGTGCCATCATTGCAGGATGAGAGTGCGGAAGGCAGATGGATAGCTGACTCTGATAGAGGTTGCACTCTGATCACTGGTTGAAGATTGCACATGGATGGAGGATGACCTCTGCTGACTCAAGGTCTCCTGCCGGTCCTGGCAAGGTACCTGGATGAGTGCAATGCCTTTGTTTCCATCACAACAACAGGGACTGCCACATGATGTTAATCTTCTCCCACCACAGCTGTAGATAATCTGCATTCTGATGCAGCAGTCTTTCTCTACATTGCAGTAAATGTTGGCTTTATTGGCTGGTGGCATGGCAACCCTCCTCCAGTGCTGACCCTGCCCCATATGACTTCCCATGTCCAGCATCTCCTCTCCCTCTCCCTGTGACCCCCCCCCCCTCCCCATGTCCAGCTTCTCCTCTCTGTCTTCATATTTCTCCTTCCCCATGTCATAAGAATATAAGCTATGCCATACTGGGTCAGACCAAAGATCCATCAAGGATTGGGACCCCAATCGACTAATGACATCCAGCCTTGACATCAAACCACTGAAGATTTGGTCTCATTTCAAGCTGCCATCAGTCAAAAACATAGAGGAAGCAATACAAAGCCTCAACACAACAATTTCCACATTAGACCCATGCCCCATCATTTGGGTAAAGATGACCAAATCACACCTGAGTACATACCTCAAAACCATAGTACATACCTCACTTTCTCTAGACCTTATGCCTAAAGTGCTGAAGCAAACCTCAACTGACCTCTCCTCAAAAGTACAAAACTTGACCCAAACTCCCCCATATCCTACATATCTAACATCCTGCTTGTCACAAAAATAACAGAGAAAATTGTCCTAAGACAGCTTCAAGACCACCTCAACAAACATGCACCCCTAAACCCCCACCAACATGGCTTCAGACAATTCCATGGGTTGGAACACTCATCACCTCCCTCCTAAACACCCTTATAACCTGCTTGCAGCATACCAAGAACGGATTCCTCTTGATTTTCATTGACATCTCCGCTGCCTTTGACTCCCTTTTGCACCACCAACTACTACAATGACTCTTTGAAATTGGCCTCAATGACACCACCCTCAACTGTTTCCACTCCTATCTGGATTCTCGGAAGCAGCAAGTACAGACTGGCATGGCAACTTCAAACCCATTCTCACAGAATACAGAAGTACCCCAAGGATCAAGTCTATCAGTCCTACTCTTCAATATCTACATCCAGCCATTATGCCAAATCTTTAAAGCATACAAAATCCTTTATTAAATAGATGCAGATGAAATAAGGTTTTTCAAGCCCATTAATCTCCTCTCTCCAGACCTTAAGAGCCTACATAAGTGCTTCACAGACATGAAAGGTTGGCTTGGTAGACACAACCTTCTCATCAATTAGGAGAACCTTCTCATCAATTGGAGTGGAGGAGTGGCCTAGTGGATGGGGCAAGGTACTTCAGGCCAGAAGGTTGGGAGTTCAAACCCCACTAGAGGACAGCAACCTTGGGCTGGAAGGACTGGGGTTTCTAGTCCCACAGGTGCTCCTTGTGGTCTTGGGCAGGCCACTTAACCCTCCATAGCCCATGTTCCCTGTAAAATAGTTATCTCCAAGTTATAATGCCCTGTTCAATGTAATTTCAGTTTGTTCAATGTAAACCACACTGATGCAGAATAGCACAGTATATAAGAGAATATAAATAAAATAAAATAAGAACATAAGATATGGCATACTGGGTCAGATCAAAGGTCCATCAAAGCCTAGTATCCTGTTTCCAACAGTAGCCAATCCAGGTGACAAGTACCTGTTAGGTTACCAAAAGGTAGACAAATTCCATGCTGCTTATCCCAGGGGTAAGCAGTAGATTTCTTCAGTCCACTTTTACAATATTTTATGGACTTTTCATGCAGGAACTTGTCCAAACGTATCTTAAACCCAGCTACTCCAGCAGCTTTTTCTGCATCCTCCGGTAACAAATTCCAGTCTTTGATTTTATGTCGAGTGAAACAATAATTTCTCAGATTAGTCTTCAATATGCTATATTGCAGCTTCATTGTGTGTCCCTTAGTCTTTCAACAATTTTGAAGGAGAAAACGCATAGTTACTCACCTGTAACAGGTGTTCTCCAGGGACAGCAGAAGACTGCAGTGCTCTACATAGCCACTAATCCATCCTTTGTGCCACCATTAACAATAGAACTTGGTGATGCAAAACTCAAGGTGAATTCTGGACAAAATACTTGGGCATAACATTAGATCAGCAACTTCCCTTCCAATTTTGCATAAAAAGAATAACCATTTCAGCTCACTACAAACTAAGAATCCTGAAAAAATTCCGGCCACTTCTCACCGGACCTTTTCTGAACCGTATGCCAAACAATGATTACACCTGTATTAGATTTCTGTAATATTATCTACCAGGGCCTACCTAAACAAGTTCTCACCCACTACAAATGGCCTAAAATACTGCAGCTCAAATAATTGCTGGTGCCCCTTATTGATCATACATCACCCCCATACTTCCCATCTCAGCCAGGATCTGATACAAAATTCTCATCACAATATTCAAAATACTTCACAATGAACCCACTTCATGCCTCCAACCCCTAATCTCAAACACAAAGAACAAAAGACTGTGAAGAAATTCCACCCTCAACCTGCTTGCCATCCCACAGCAAAAGACAAAAAGCAAGCAATCCAACTGCAGTAGATCATTCATAATATTCGCCCCATCCCTATGGAATAAACTACCACCATCATGGTGACGACTCTCAAAACTGTCAGACTTCAGAAACAAATTAAAAACACACCTCTTCAAGGAAGAATATAGCATATTCTCTGACCTAGAGTCACACCCACCATAAACCGTAATAAATAAACCGTTACTGTAATAATCCTACAATTCAACTCAACAGACACAAACAATGAAATAAAGATTCAACAAGACAATTACAAAACACTGTAAATAGTTCATAGTTAAAGATACTAAGGGGTATGTTACTAAATGGTGGTAAGGTAGCAGGCATTATCGAGCGTTAACAGCAGCGATAAGGAGTTTTCCATGCAAAAAGGGCTCTGAGCATGTAGGAGGTGTTCCGGTGGTAAGGGTGTTATGGGACACTTAACGTTCACTAACAGGTCACCGGGCATTAAGGTGTCAACCTAATGCTGGAGAAGGGAAAAGCAAGGAAAGGCAATGCAAAGGTGATAGATGTAAGGTCAGGAGGGAGTTGATGGACCTGACAGATCCATGAGCATTCTACGTGTCAACCATTAAGATGTAAGAGCATTTGGGAGGCATCTGTACTGATGCACTTGGGGCAGCCCATGTAAAATGCCGTAATGCCAGTGTGTGGCATAGGATGGTGAAGACGTGTCCCCCATGCAGCCAGAAGTGGCAGGCGTGTGCAGCAAAAGGAGGATAAAGCAGGAGTTCTGACATGCAGAGCAGGCACAGAAGAGGCAAGCATGAAGAGCCAAAATGTAGAAAAGAGTACCTATATAGGCAATGGTACAGCAGCTTGCATGAGAAGACATGACTGCACACCGCAGACAGAGGCAGGTGGATGAGCTAAAGGAAGAATGGCAGCAGAGGAGAGTGTGGCATGGGCTGACAGCACCAATGTACCGTAGATGCCATCCCAACGGATTTGTACTGTGTGGGAAAATGTGTGTCAATGCCACGTGGAAGGCCTGATACCAGACATTCTTACATCTGTCACAGCCACACAGCCACCATACAACACCCCAGATAACAACTGTACAAGTGCAATCCAAACTGGGCAAATGGGGCACGTATGAACATGAGCTGATACCTGTAGGTGGCTATCCAAGGGGTAGGATATGCCTGCATGTACTGCAGAGATGTGATGGAGCCAAGGCTGTACAGTCACAATCATGATGTCATATATGACTCATGTCTCTCATGTAGGTTACAGCAGTATGCATGTAACGTTCTGTTAGTATACCACTGTATCAGTGCAGTCACATCTGGGTACATCTTACTGACAAATTGGTAATGTCTAGTGAGAAAGAGGGACTGTAGGGACCTGCAATCAACTGAGCCATTGGTGGGTTAAGTGACCTGCTCAAAGTCACAAGCAATGTTCCCTCTAATTTTCTGTAGGCTGTGTGCGCATAAAATATCAGCTGTGCAGCTTTTGAAGGAAGGTTAAATTTTTGTGCGCCACATAACGACACTCGGAGTTATATACTTTAAAATTTGACTACACGGCAGAATACAGTATGTACACCACATTGATTGCACTAGAAAATATTGTAGAACTTGTGAAAACTGTAAATGCACAACAACTTTTACATTTTAAGACGTCTGTGTTGTTTTCTATCAGAATCAGAACCGTAATTTTTGTGCGCTCTGTTGTAAAGTATGTGCGCTCGCTCAGCGAGGTGTGTGCGCGCGCACACGTGCACAGCTTAGAGGGAACAGTGGTCACAAGGAGGTATTGTCAGTCCATGAAGGTTGTGACAGACATAAAATACAACAGTAACACATTCTGAAATGTCACATAAGGAGTGCTAGTTGGCCTCAAACCGTGACATCTTGGCCCCCAAACTATTGCCATGACTATTACACCACGCCTCCAAGCTGGGGCCTGATATCTGCAGGGTGAACATGTCTGACCCCCTGCAATGGGCAGAGGCAATAAAGCCATGCTTTCTGAAAAGCATGATGGGGAATAGCATATTTTCTGACCCAAAGTGTGGCCAGAATGCATATCAAAGTAGAAGGATGAGTATCTGCAAGTCACCAGCTGAGCCAGGACTGTTACAAGCAGGGAGATGATCTGAGTAGCACATAGGCGCAAAATGAACATGTGGGAAGAATCAAATTCTTGTCTCCTGCTTATGAAGACATTGCACTGACCATAAGAATATACAGTCCAGAAAATCCTTTAAGGCCAATTTGCCTTCAACAGCAATGGTGGTCCGTCTGGTAACTGCCGTGCCTTGCGCATCCACCTTGGGAATGCCAAACCACTCAAATCACTCCTCCTTCAGGAGAGTGGAGATCTTCTTACATACCCTTAATCTTTTAGGCAGGGAGTCAGGAGAGTCCCACTCTGACTGGATCATATCTTTGATCACATCTGGAAATGGGAAGACAGTAGTGGATTTTTGCCCCTCTTGTAGGAGCGGGTATACCTTCAGTTCCTGCTCCGTGCCGGAAGCATCCATCAAGTTCAAGGTGGATGAGACCCTGGCAATCAACACTATCAGTTCCTCCTTCCAGAATAGGTGGATCAATCCATCCTCTTCACAATCTCCTTAAGGCAAGAGTACTTCTACATCCATGTCAGAGCCCAGTACCGAGCCAGCTGAATCCAATGATAGTCAAAACTTTGGGCAGCTCCCAGCTATTCCTCATCTCCAGGAGATGCCTCACACTGGGGATGCTTGGTGAAAGTCAATCAAACAGGACTTCCACTCTCCGCCAGTCCTGCACTAGACTGCGCCTGGGGTCACTCAGAGTTCGCAGGTTCTGAATTTCCAAGCCAGAAAGACCAGGCCTGATGCAAATAAGAAAGAATTCCAGGGAGGACAATCCAGAAGATCTCCTCGTGGAAATTCCCCCCCCCCAAAAAAAAAACAGGGGGTGCAGCTGCCACAGACCCCCTAGAGGACGACAAGTGGCTCACAGCACAGTTTCCAGATCCTTCTGCCAGCTGGATATTGTTATCTATAGCGCCATCAATCACCTCCTGCTCTGAGGGAGGGAAGGCTGGAGTAATCACATCCCCTGACTGAAATTGGAGGAGCAGGACCTCCAGGGAAACAAAAAGAAAAATAAGGCGATACCTTCGTATTGGACTAACTTATTTTCCTTTTTGTTTCTCTTTTTATTTCACTACCATTATAGTAGACTAACATGGCTTTCACACTTCTTTTCTCGTTCTTTAAAATTACTCCAAGATTTATTAATCTTTTAGTAATCTGGTTTGAAGAATATGAAGATAACACAAAATTAAAATGCAATAAACCCTTCTTCTCTGAAATCCTACAACGTCTGAATAGCTGTTCTGCGAAAGAGTAGTTTATTTATTTTAATGTTCCTTGAATGGTTACAAAGATATCAGGCTCACATTAAATTACTGATTACTCCCTAAAATGAACCTGTTGCTTTTAGAGTTGTTTATCTCTAGTTTGCCAGAGTATTTACAGCAGTGAGTTGAAATCACTGAGACATGCAGGCTGGACTCTTTGTCCTTCTACAATAATTTGTGCCTAGATTTCTTATATCCAGTAGGAATGTGCATTCATTTCATATCGTCTTTAACTGGAAGCGGCAGGAAAATAGAACATTTTTTCCAGTGTCATTAATACTGCACGCTATTGTTAAATTGTGTGCGCTACTTCTCAATAGGCGCATACAATAGTGCACCTATTGATAAATACTGTACACTACTGTGCAATCGCGTGCAGTACTAATGAACACGGCAGTATTTCAGCACTGTGGTCAGTGTTTCTTTTTAAAACATGAGCCATAGAGAGTAAATAAAATCCAGATAGTCAGTGTCAGTATCTGGATAGTGACTGGACAGACTATTCAGATTCAGCACTGGGCGTCTGGTATTATTTCCATAGTGGTGACTTTCATTCCGCTATCTACAGAACACTTAGGACAACTTTGTTGCAGATAATTATCCAGATAGCAGCGTTGAAAATTGCTGCTATCCAGATAATTTCCCACTCTTCCCCGACTCCGCCCCCGGAATGCCCCAGCACAGTCCGGATAATGCCAAGGCAGTCTGTGATGATACTCAGCAGAATTGTTCAGACTGTACTGCTGAACAGCATGGTCAGAGGGGCTTATCCAGTTAGCAAATGCCTTTTAAAAAACACTGACTTCCCCTGCTAAATATCGGCCTGTATGTTTTCATTTTCAACAGGGACAACACAATGAAGAAGACTTACTAAATGTATATTCTAAAAATAGGTAGAACTTTAAGAAAATAATCCCAATTCTCTGCAGTCTGGCAGTTCTGTGAGATTAAGATTTAGCATGATACAAGAGAGTGTTGCCATAAACTTAAGCCAGAAAACATGTATGGATTTATTCATCTTAGTAAGACCATGGACTATCTACCTGCCCCCACCCTCGTCCATCTTCACATATATTTACCCACCTCCTGAACTACACTTCATACATCTGATGTAGATTTTTTTGCATGATAGCTCATGCCTCAATATATTTGTTCGTCTATAAGGTGCCAGAAGCCTCTGCCATGTTTGCTATTCAGACACAGCTGCCTCTCTGAAAAATTGAAATACTATAGGGATGACTTGTCCTCGTCATTTTTGTAGCACTTTTGTGTTTCGGCTTTTCTGCACATATGCAGTCTGTCCACTCTCAGCCATTTTAGAGTGATTATTAGCAGGGCCGTACCGAGCCAGAATCGCACCCTGTGTGACTTGCACATCAGGTGCGCCCCCTTCCTCCCCATACTACCGTCCAGCCACTGCCTGCTGCTGCCGCCCTCCTTTTCCTCCACGGCGGCACCGGCAGCAGGGCAAGAGCAGACAGCGAATCAATGGAGGTATGGGGGGGGGGGCACACCTGATATGCAAATCGCCAGCAGCAGCAACTGATCTGATCCCTCCCTGCTCTGACATTGCGTCAGAGGAGGGAGGGGCCAGACCTGCAGAAAGACCCGTGAAAAGGTTTAGGGGCACATTTCGGCTGCTTGCTGTTGCCCTGCCACCACTGAGAGTACAAAAAGTGTCAGCAGCAGAGAAACAGTAGGCAGCCGAAATACGCCCCTTAAGCCTGCACCACTCGCATAGGGCTAGGTACAGTATTGATTATTAGTGAGGAAGTTCAGGTATGAAACAAAATGTAAAGGAATAAGCACTATTTTTGTTATTTCACCCTTAATACACGTTAAAGTGTGCTGACATGTTATTTACCATAATGCCCAATTTGCCAGCACTCCATGTGCTGAATAAAAATGAGATGCAAAACTTGTTAGATTAAGATGCAAAAAGTCTCATTATTATTCAGATGAATATCACAGCTTGTGCTAAATCACTGCAAACTTGGTTATTCATGGAACAATAATGCCAGCTCAAAGTTGGCATTTTTTTAACCTGACCAAGAACATCGGGCCTCTAACATATGGCCTGGTGCCCCCAACCACAGTTTTAAAGGGCCACATGTTTTAAAATGACTGAGTGGTCCAGGATCTTTACCCCCTGGCACCACCAAGGATCAGCCTCCCCCATAAACACCCTTTCCCACACATGCTTCTACCACACCACTACCCCCCAAAAGCAGAGTTGAGGGAGTCCCAAACCATCCAATCATTTTAAGACACACTGCCTCTTTAAAAGTGTGGTTGGAAGTATCAGGCGACATGTTAGAGACCCAGAGCTCTCAGCAGGTAAAAAAATAATGCCAGTTTATGAGCTGCTGCTATTTGTCCCTTGGAATAACGCAACTTGTGGTGATTTACTCCAAGCTCTGTTATTCATTTACAGCAAGTGTCATTAACCAGCAATGTTGATTTATCTCAGGTAAGTTGTTTCCTGCAGTAAACTATGCTGTGGTAAAATCCAAGGGCCCGATTTTCAACTGGGTAGTGCTATGTGCCATGTTGGTGCATAGACCGCCCCCTTCTGCCTAACCTGGATTTTCAATACCAGGGTTATATGCGGCCCTGACATTGAAAATTTGGGTCTCGCCGCACAACCCGGAACCACAGGAGCTAGACAGGTAGCACCAATTTTCGATGCTACCCACTTAACCCTGCACCTGAAAGATAGGCGAGGAAAAAACTCGCCTATCTTTAAGGCGCGGAGGGCTAAGCAGATAGCATCGAAAATCGGTGCTACCCGGTTAGCCCTTTCTTCCACCCTGGAACGGCCCTAACACGTCCCGATGCTAACCGCATAGCATCTGGGCGCATTAAGAACTTATCTGGGATTTTCGAACGGCAATACTCGTGTAGGTGTCCTTCGAAAATCCCAGATAAGGCATTTACATGGGTAACTAGGGCAGTTACCCATGTAAATGCCTTCGAAAACTGAGCCCCAAGGATCTAAGATGTAAAGGGATTAACATGGTTAGCAGACCTGCTAACCATGTTAATCCTCTTAGCCAGGATATTCGGCGACACTAACACAGTCAGTGCCGCTGAATGTACGTGGGTGCTGCCGCTGTGTGCCCTAATGCTAACCGGTTATCATCAGGGCATTCCAGAAACAGCACCCGGCAATAACCGGGCAGTGGTCAGATTGAGCCGCTGCCCAGTCATCGGAAGATGGCAAAAGTAAGGTGCAATAAGAGCTGGCCTTACTTTCGCCACTGAAGCTAAGCGGGCCGTGACTGAATATCTCCGCTGCTCAGTTAGATCCATGGCAATCTGGGCAACCTGGATATTTAATCCGGGGCCCAGTTATGGCCCCAGCATTTAATATCTGAGTATAAAGTTCAGTGGTTTTGCCTAGCTGCTTTAGCCGCGCTAGCCACCGTTGCTGATTATCGGGCCCCAAGATTTTACCACAGTTTAGAAACTGGCCCCCTCCGAGGGCAGTTTTCAGAATGTCTTCTTTGTTGCAAAGTTCATGGTTCGGCCTTGCTAAAATGTTTTTGGTTTTTGAGCTTGCCTTAGCCCTCCTTGTATATACAAACCTAATCTAATTGTATTTTGTACATATGTTTATAGTTACCCTGTTGCTCCAAGTTTAAACTCCTGTTACAATGTAAGCTCCAAGTTTAAACTCCTGTTACAATGTAAGCGTAGAACAGTCTTCTGACTGTGCACCCTTGTTATATGTGAACCGCACTGATAACAAATAGCGTGGTATATAAAAGTTGTTAAATAAATAAAATAAATAAATAAATGGTTAACGCTTTGTCCGACAGTTACACCAGAATCAAGAGCTGCTTTTAAAAAATGACTTACAATTTTGGCAACATCTATAGGGAGGACAATATTCAAAGCCTTTTTTCTTAGATAAAGCAATATTTCACACAATGGATATTTTGCAAATTGACCATCTATATAAAATGTTGTGCGTTGTTCTTTCCACATACTGCAGAGGATCCCGGGGGGAGGGGAGTTAGATTAGCTGAGGCAGCAATATGCCTTGTTTTGGATGTTCATACATATGCACGTTGGTTCGCCTGGAAAAAGTACCTGCAGAAAAAGCAGGCACAAATCTTTGCATGCCCTTCTCTTGTGGCATTAATCAAATCAAGATTATGTACATTGCTTTGCTTTCATTATTGGTGCAAAGCCAGTATTTATAACTATCTGTGGTGTTTGCAGTAATGTAGACAATTTAATTATATCCCCCTTTGGTGAAGGGTATGTTCCCTGCAATTCCTTCCCTCCTCTGCGTCTCTCTCACTCTTTTCACATCCCTTATATACATTTGAACATTACTGTGCAAAGAACGAAAGTTTATTAAGCGTTATTCTTCACATGGAATACATATTTGGAAAATAATTTCAAAGATTGCAGGATATCATGCATATAAATATTTCCATGTTGGGATTTTTTCTC
This sequence comes from Ichthyophis bannanicus, assembly GCA_033557465.1. NCBI lineage: Eukaryota > Metazoa > Chordata > Amphibia > Gymnophiona > Ichthyophiidae > Ichthyophis > Ichthyophis bannanicus. The sequence continues at coordinate 956,014,127 of CM066034.1, read as the reverse complement.
CAAAGACAAGAGAATCCCATTGAAGCCATTCTTGCCTGCTTTATGAGACCAATAAGAATTTCAACAAAATTCATGTTCTCTACACGGCAGCTCATTCGTGACCCCCTATCCCACCTCTGGTTTACAAGTGGATTTGCAGAATAGACTGAATGGCTTCACTTTAAATAAGCTTCTTAGAAACACAGAAGTGAAGCTGATATTTATTTAGCTTGTAATACCAAAACATTATTCTCTCCAAAGGTATTAGGCATTAGTTCAAAGGAGGTTCTGCTTTCATATGTGCTGCCTTGTTTGAAGATGCAAAAAGCTAGACAGAAAAACCTTTAGTTATCTCAGCCCATACCATTCAGGGGCAAGAGACCTAATTACAAATATCACATGCTAATCACTACCCCTGTTTAGTAAACATGTCCTTAGTATGTTTTTTATTTTTCTCTCAAATGACCTTGAGTTGTTCTCAATTTTAACACCAAACATATTTATCTAAAATCGGGGTTGTTGATTGTGGGGAATAAACTATGTCTAAACTCAAAGCCCAATGGATTTAAATTTGAATATCACCATGCTACTGCATGTACAGACATAAGAGGTGTGACAAAAAAAGAAACGAGACTGTGGCAGTCACACCCATGACTCAATGCCAATTGGATAACTGCTTATGTCACTGTGTTGTGCAACATCTCACCACTATTCTGCTATGATATTTTTCATCTCTCTCACTCTATTTTTCTTTTTCAGTTTTCTTTGTAGCACACTGCTCCATCGCTTTGTCAAGCAACTGGAGGTGGCAGAAATATGGAGGAAAGAATCAACTTGAAATTTCTGGTTAAGTTGGAGAAGGGACCAACTGAGTGTCTCCAACTTCTCCAAAAGGCTTATGGAGAAGATACAATGTCAAGGGGGCGAGTCTTCGAGTGGCACAAACACTTCAAGACTGGCCGTGAGGAGGTGGAGGATAACCCCAAGTCAGGACGGCCTTCCACAACAAAGACGGCTGAGAACATTGACAGAGTGAACCAGCTGGTGCGGAGTGATCACAGATTGATAGTGCAGATGATAGCTGAGGAGCTCAGCCTAAACGGGGAGTCAGTGTGGACCATCTTGGTGATGCGGAAGGTGTGTGCCAAGATGATACCCAAGCTTTTATCGGACAACCAGAAGGAGCACCGGGTCAATGTTGGTCGGGACTTGCTAGAGAAGATTGGAGAAGATCCAGAGTTTGTTGGCTGAGTCATCACAGGAGACGAGACTTTGGTCTTCCAGTATGACCCTGAAAGCAAGAGACAGAGCCTGCAGTGGAAGACTTGACTGTCACCCAGACCCAAGAGATTGCGCATGTCCAAATCAAGGATCAAGGTCATGCTGATCGCATTCTTCGACCAGAAGAGAGTGGTTCATCATGAGTTTGTGCCTGAGGGTCAGACAGTCAACCAGCACTTCTACCAGCAGGTCCTCAATTGCCTCCATGACCGGGTTTGGCACAGCAGGCGGGCTCTGTGGAGAGACAAGTCATGGCTGCTCCACCACGACAACATGCCTGCACACACCACGTTCAGTGTAAAGCAGTTCTTGGCCAACAAAGAGATCACAGCTCTCTACCATCCTCCTTATTCCCCAGATCTCGCACCATGAGACTTCTGGCTCTTCCCCAGGCTGAATACTGTGCTCAAAGGAACTCATTTTGCCTCAGTAGAAGAGATCAAGCCACTGTGATGAGGGAGCTGAGGGACCTCAAGGAGAAGGACTTTACAGAGTGCTTCCGTACATGGCAGAAGCAAATGCAGAAGTGCATTAACTCTGGGGGGGGGATTACTTTGAAGGGGACAATGCATAATTTCTCTGTAGATTTTGTAATAAAACAATTTATGGGACAGTCTCGTTTCTTTTTTGTCACACCTTGTACTGTAGGAAACACATAGGGGTATGTTTACTAAACCGCGGTAATGTTACCATCATTAATTTCCCCGGTAATGTTACAGATGCCCATATAAAGGAGGTGACGGTGCATTGTTAAAGCAAGCCGTGGCAGGTAACATGCATTACAAGGTGCCTAACACGCGGTACAGTGTGCCCTGGTACAGTGTGCCGCACATTAACATTAAAGCCGACGGGAAGAAGTAGCATCTGAAGGGGCTGCAATCAAAGGCGCGCAGACAGTAGAAGATGTGCTCAGGGATGTGCAGACATGGTGCCACATGAGAAACTGAGCCATAAGTGTAAGGCCATAGACCACAGGCAGCTGATATTGCAGTCTGTAATGGGGACATGAGCTACAGTTAATACATGCACACACACCATTAAATGGTGTGCAGTGAACACAGCATGCAGAGGAGTAAACAACGGTAAAGGAAAGGGCATCAGGGGTCAGTCTGAATGGCCAGCTGTGTGGATGGTATGTGTATAAGGGCAAAATGGGCAAGGAATCCAAAAAGAGAAAGAGAGAATTGAACTGGTACACTGAAGAGCCCAAACACAGCTCACTGACACCAATACCAAACCACTGAGCCACCTGCCCACCTGAAAAACCCAAAGAAAGGGAGCATATGCAACAGCTAGCATGTGACAGATAGACTGCATGTAGGAGACACTGCAGTGTACAGGGAAGAGAAGGAAGGGTGCATTGAGAAGGGACGAAGCCGGAGCCATTGTATGGTAAGGAGAGCAGAACAAATGAAAAGGAACCTGTGGGACCCAAACCCACAACCTATGTTGCGCCATGCATGTCTGCAACCACTATCCCAAACAACCACAATGCAAATATGTTCCACCAAGTGGCCATCGTGTCTGCTAGATTATCACGCAGTAGTGCAGTGTATGTGCGTTGCGGAGAATGTGCGTAGCAGGGCGTCTGACACGCAGCGCGCAGAATAGAAACATAGAAACATAGAAATATGATGACAGAAAAAGACCACATGGCCTATCTAGTCTGTCCTTCCATATCAACAACTACAACAGTTCCCTTTTATCTTTAGAGATCCTCTGTGTTGGTCCCATGCTTTTTTGAATTCAATAGAAATGTGTGTGACATTACAGACCTTTCTACGTGCCTTATGAGATATGTCTAAGCACCTTAAAATATGTGGTCAGATTATGGCACATAACAACGCGCGTCCCAAACAGACATCACATGCATTATTATGAGCACCGCGTGTCTTCGGCGCTGCAACACACATTGCGGTGTACGGGCATACACGCATTCACCGCAACACGCGTACGATGCAACACAACACACTACAGTAAACTACCTGTCCATTGCCCATCCTCTGTGCTGCCACCAGTTTTAGGATTACAGCTGTTCCCCTGCCTTCAAACTTGATGCATCTTACCGTCCTTGAGGCACATTAGACCCAAAGTGCCTTAGGTTGTGGATGTCATCAGGGGGTCAGATGGGATATGGACCTGTTGCTAGGCCACTGGCAGACCAACAATAGCACTAGGAGCCTCCACAGCCCCCAACCATGGTCTGACATTCACCAGCAGCAGACTCAGGCAGACTATACCTGCTGCACCACACCAGGTGTTTCAGCCATGAACAAACTAACTGTGGACATTCCGCTAGCCAGTCTATCTTGCATGTTCACAGTAGAACAACACATACCCAGACCTAGGTTGTATGGCACAAACACATGCCAAAGTGATTGGCCCTCCAAAACAAACAACACATATACATCACTGGAGACAAATACTGTGTAGCACTATATGGGAACATAGCTGTGCCATGGTCACTGTTTGGTCAGTGTGAGAGTGCCTAACAGCAAGATTTGCTATGGCCACCTTGTCCATTCAGGTGGTGGTCGGGCACTACAATGTCTCAGCCATTGCCCCACACCCTCTGCAGATGCATCCTTTCCGTTCCGCCCTGTCCGGGCCATACCCACAATACCTTGCTCCTCATTATGCACATTGGCAGGCTAACGCTGGTAACAGTTGGACATCATGGGCACCTTGTCAGGTGCCTTGTAAGGTGCTGTATAGGTAAGGTGCCTTATAAGGTGCCTTGTTAGGTGCCCTATAAAGTGCCTTATAAGGTGCTTTGTAAGGTGCCCTATACAGTAGGGCTTTTTAGGCTATACGCCGTATTAGGCACCCCTGGACAAGACACCTTAGAGGGCACCCTGGGTTACGGAACCATAGGTTATGGTGGCCTAACAAGGTTATGGTGCCCTAGGTTAGTGTGGCCTAAGGGCTGCAAGGTGCTGCAGGATGACATGAATGACCTGTGAGGAACAGAGACAGATATAGCCCTAACTCTAGATAAAGCACTCAGGAAAGGCAATGAACAGGTGAGTGAAGGAGGGAGAGCTGGGAGCCGCTGGACCTGCCATATCTGTGGGCATACCATATGGCTGCCAGTACTGATGACAAACATGGTGGGGGCAACTGTACCACAGCACAGGGTGTTGGCAATGTAAAGTACTGAAAAGACAGTGGGTGGCAGATAATGGGAATATGTGTCCCCCAGTGGAGGCAGAGGTGGCAGGTTAGTTACAATGATGGGTGTAGAGAGGAGTGAGGGTGCCATGCAGATCAGGCACAGGCAAGGCAAGCATGAAGAGGCACAATGCAAGAAAAGGTACCAGTTCAGGACATGGGGTGACAGCCTGCACAGGCAGACAGGACTCTACACAGCTGACAGACGCAGATAGATAGACCGAGGGAAAGTTGGCAATTGTTGTGAGGGTATTATGTGCTGGCAGTACAAATCTGAAAAAATATGACTGTTACAGGCATGCACACTATTTGAGTAGAACAGGCATGAGAAGAGGGGACAATGAGGAATTGAACCCATGAACACTGCCAAGAATGGCATTGTATTAACCAGCAGGCTATACCTCCATGGTGCATGTCACAGCAATGGCTGGGTACAGAAGGACTGCAGGTCACCGCACAAACTGTCTTCTCTGAGTGCCAGGATAGGGTAACCCCACCAGTAGCCATGATTCAATGCACATGCTGAATAGCTGTCTACAGCTGATCAGCAAATGGGGTCTGCACATCTCCGGCACCTCAGCTTGGAAAGACAAACTGACAGTGCGTAATACTGGCACAGAGTAGCTACAGACCATGCCATTGTGCAGGTTCTGTGTTCTCCTTGAGGGATAGGATGGGTGCCCAGTACTAGGTCTGAAGTACATGTGGTGCTAGAGATAGGCCCTGCTGTACATTCCCATGACTGCCAGTGTGTGACAGGTGTTCCTTGCAGTGCAGCTGAAGGTAATTTGGTGTCCATCTGTATCCTGCAGTCACATTTGGCTCTCTGGGATCAGACACCACCCAGATTAGTGTGTACCCCGTGTTAGGGTCTGGCTGACATGGGCAGCTGTTATCAGGGCATAGGAGTTTCCAAACTTGCATGAGGTTTGTGTAGCAGTGCCTTGAAAGTTTAAAGTGTTATACACTACATACCCCAAAGGGCTCACATCACCCTTTTTATAGGTTAAGAAACAGGTGCCCCAGACCTTGTCAAGCAACCTCCATCCTGCTGGTATACAACAGCCCTCCAGGGTTGGTGGGCTAGAGCCATACCTGTGACTGGGGCAGTGGCAGACCAGCAGCGATGATGGAGTTAGTTCTGGAAAACCCCAACTGCCTCACACCACTGTCTGCCAGTCACCAGCAGATAGCACAGTCAGACTGCACCATATAGGTATTCTGACCATGCACAGTCCACATAGTAACATAGTAAATGACGGCAGATAAAGACCAGCATGGTCCATCTAGTCTGCCCAGAAAGATGGCAAGAGTAGGTGCACCTGTTGCTCTATGCAGGCCACCCCTCCCCATGTCTTTGTTTAGGGGTAAACCCACCACTCCAGGTAGGACACCCCTATTTGTTGAAACGTTATATGGTTCAGAAGTTAGATGATACTGTTTATTTTGTTTTTATCCTATTGCTGTAAAGGGATCCACTGTGTTTACCCCATACCTTTTTGAATTCCATCAGTCCACTAACCAGTCTATAGTGCAGCAAGTAGGCATCTCAATGATTGGGGACACAACAGGATCACTGAAGACAGATAACATACAGGGCTATGTGGGAACCTAGACATGCCATGGTCACTGATCGGTCAGAGTGAGTGCCCTCCCAGAATGCCCTGCTGTGGTCACCCTGTCCATGCAGGTGGTGGTCAGGCACTACAGTGTCCTAGACATTGCCCTACACCCTGTGAAGATTGATCCTGGCCAATCCACCCTGTCCGGGCCATACCCACAACACTTTGCTCCTCATTATGCACATATTCAGGCTAATGCTGGTAACAGTGGGACATTATGAGCCCAGTGAGGTGTGGGCAGCCACAAAACAATGGATAGACATTCACACACACACTCCTATTGTAGCATTGTGCACAGATAGGGGTGGTTGGCAACCCTGCCCGCCACACTGGTCATGATCACGGTGCCGACACTGCTAAACTGTGCAGGAGGAAGTAGTAGTGCCCTGGTGATAACTGCAGCTCAATGCTGGGGCCAACAGCCTGACTCTCCATGTATCTTTGGACTGTGGAGCCTGTGTGAATGGGTGTTTGTACCCCTGTTCGCCGCTGCTTTGGGATTTGCACATGTTGCTGTTGTATCTGCATTTTAGGGTAAACCATAAGGACATGCTCTGCAGGAACGACAGCTGGGGCTTGAACTTGTGACCCTCTGCTTCTGGACACACTCACCGGGTGTACTGCACCACACTGTTGCCAGAGATGCATGGTGGTCCCTGGGGCTACCTGTACCTTTCCTCAGCCAAACCTTTTATGTTGCACTGCACACCATGTACTGGTACAGGGCATGGCCTAGGTTCACTGCAGGCAGGTGCCACTGCCCCCTCCAGCACAGGCACCCCCCCACCTCCACCGCCATGCTGACATGGCCATATGCTGTCTGTGCTGGTAGTGCGCAGTCCCAGGTCATCCACTGTGTGGGTAGATGATAGCCTAGGGAGCGGGGTCTGGGGCATGGGGCATACATGAGCATCCTCACATCCCCCCCATCACCACCTACCAATAGTCTGTTCTTTCCGCTTGGGGGAGGGTTGACTGGGGGTATGTCAGGTCAATGCCCTGGCAACTGTTAGCTTGGGTGGACCAAGTAGATGTAGGTGGATTGTATTTAGGACTTTGTCAGCTGCTGTCATGTTGATTTCCGGTTTCTATGTTCCTATGTGCCACCTAGGCGCCCACCTAGTCAACCCTGTGCCCCTGATGCCCCTGCTACATGTCCCGCCTGCAGCCTCCTATGTCCCACTTGCACCATCGCCATAGTGGCCTTTCATACTTGGGCACTATGCTGGTGCTGAACATGGAGCATTACTATCACGTTTCTTGGGCTCCCTGTCTATGCTATACTTTGCTGACACTTAAATGGTTTCTCTCTCCTGCAATTGTGCATCTAACAGCAGGTTTTCATTCGCGGTAGGATTCAGCCCTTCAGTTCAGCGCGTTAGTGTTCAGGGAGCCTCTCCCTGCCCACTCTCCGCCCATTGACCCCTTCCCCCGCCCTCTCTCTACCCTCTGCGGTGTTTACTGCGGCCGGGGACGTTAACGAACGTTAAGTGACGTTAACGTTACATACTGCATGTTAATGTTACCTAACAAGCATTAACATTACATAACGCGCAGTCTGTAACGTTACCGCAGTTTAGTAAACATACCCCCTAGTCTTTCCAATTTACTTCATTTTGCAATGTCATGCAGCAAAATTTACTTTTTGCTTCCCCTTCATTTCTTTGCCAACAAAATGCTTATCTCATGTTTTCTTGAATTCTGCTACAGCATTTTCTTCCAACATCTCCCCTAGGAGGTCATTCCATGCATCTAAAACCTTTTTTCATTAAAAAATATTCCCTTACTTTATTCCTGAATCCATTCTTTCTAAGGTTTATATCATTGCCTCTTACAAATTTTTTGCATTTTTTTATTGTCTCACTTTTTTAACATTTTATTTGTCAGGATATGACATACCAGAAACTGGTCCAAAATATTTGCTGAAAAAAGAAGGAATAAGGGCTAAATCAATATTTTTGTTAAAATGGGTTTGCTTTCAGTTACCTTGATGAAATGTTCTGGAAAGGTTCACTCTTTCCCACACTGCATCAGAAATCATTTGAATCCTGATCATTAAGTATAGCTGAATCCTTTTTAAATATTTTCTTCTATCCAACTAAATCCTGGGAATTTCAATTTGGCTTTTCTTCTTTTTTTTTTTTTAGGAATAAGGGTTGCAAATCAGATAACACAGGGGAACTGAGATAGCAAAAGGAGAAATTAGTTAGGTAAATGCAGGAGTCAACAAGCTAAAAATGAGTCAAGAAGATTAAGATTTAGAAGTTTTTTTGTCAGTAGCATCATTCATATGTGGCAACAAGAGATTTTGTCTGAGTAAATTAGTAGGGCTGGTTATTATTATTATATTTTTTTTTTAGTGTTTCACTGTAATTGGTGACCTAAAAGTCTTGCATCTTAGAACATTTTCTAATAAACATAAAAGGACTTTTCATTTTGAGGCACCCATCTACCAGAGTATGTCATAGTTGTGGGGTCGTCCCACTTTGGATTGCTGCTTTGGATACAAATGACAGAGCACCAGAAGAGTTATGGAAGGACATCGGGAAAGTTGGGCTTGAAGAAAGTGAAAAGTCTCAGCAAAAGGTGAAAAAGCAAAAACAGCCAAAATGGATGACAGAAGAAACTCTGAAAATTGCTCCAAATGTAGAGAGACTAAAGCCAGAGGAGAAAGAACTTAACAAAGATTTGTGTTAAGCTGATAAAATCTGAGTCTATTTAAAATTCTCTGTTTATTAGGGTATAGTTTTAACAGACACATTTTCAGTGAAATTAAAGTCAGGATATAGTTTTAACAGACAAACTTTGTTTTCTCCTGCCCTACCTCACCAACTCCCACCCACCCCAGAGACAATCTTTGACTTATAGCCAATTAAGAGGGAGAATTTTTCACTTCCAGTTTTAAGTGTTTATCTGCATCTACAAGTTCTTAGGACTTAGGGATAGATTAATTCTAGGTTTGTGCAGTTCATCTTGAGGTGAACATTAAACAAAGGTGGAGATCCAGGACTGTTCCTTATAATTCAGTCATGCTTCTCGATTTCCATGTCTTAAAAAAACCTAGAATATGTTCAATAACATGCCATTTTAATTGCCCGAATGAATAACCATGCTGTATACAATCCTCTACAGTCAGAGCCCCTCTATTCTGAATGTTTAACTGAGATCAATGCTCTCACAGCAGCTGTATCATACTATGTTTAGTTTGGTCAATGTAAACATTATCACAGGGATATAATAGAACACATGCTACAAAAGTAGTCTGACATATGGTCTGAAATTTATTTTTCAAAACCTTGCCAGCAATGGTATAGTTGTGGTCAACATTATTGGCACCCTTGCATTTTAGGTATGTTGTGTACAATATCTTGAGAAATAATTGGAAATATTCCAACTGTATGTCATCAGAATATTTTAATAGTATGTTCAAAGGTATATAGCAAAACAAAAAGTAATTTCTGAGAAGAAAACAAAATATGGCCTGGACAGGATTAAATGCACCCTGCACTAATATTTTGTTGCACAACCCTTTGCAGTGTTGACAGCCTCCAAGCATTTCTTGTAGCCATCTATAAGTTTTGTACATCTGTCTGCTGGTAGTTTCTCCCACTCTTCAACTGCAATTTGCTCCAGCTCATGAATGTTTCCAGGATTCCTTTTACCAATGACCAATTTCAGCTCTTTCTAAAGGTTCTTGATTGGATTGAGATCAGGACTCATTGCTGGCCAGTTTAAAACAGTCCATGTTTTCCTTTTAAACCATTTTTTTGTACTTTTGGATGTATGTTTTGGATCATTGTTCTGCTGGAGGTCCCATGACCTTTGACCCAGGCCTAGCTTTTTGACACAAGGAAGCACATTTCGCTCCAAAATACCTTGGTAGTCCTATGACTTCATGATTGGTTTAATATGTTCCAGCAAAACAGCCCCACAATATTATGGAACCTCTACCATATTTAACTGTAGGAAGAGTGTTTTTTTCCTTATACGCTTCATTTCTTCACCGGTAGATGTACCGCTGGTCTGCATTGCCAAAGAGTTCAAGTTTGGTTTCATCTGTCCACAGAACATTTTCCAAGAAAGATTGTAGTTTTTCAAGGTGGGTTTGGGCAAATATCAGGCATACCCTTTTTATGTCTGTCTTTGAGCAGTGGAGTCCTCTGAAATGTGCACGGCCGGGCCGTCCGGACACCCAAAAGATGGATGGGGCCAATTTGTACCCAATTCAGCAATTGCGGGAGCTAGACATTTCTGTGATTGTGGAATCGGGAACTTAGATGGCCCAGCATGCACCCAATTCACTCACGCGAGCTGCCCCGGCATCTGCACGTCCAGCCCACATAATGCTCCAGCTAGTGTGCCGATGCAGTGGCGTCCCATCGCCATGGCACTGGCACATCCAGCTAGAGCCACCGATGACCTGGATGCAGAACGGCCCCATTTATTCACTGTCCGACCCTCAGCAGGGGCCCCCAAGGCTGAGATAGGGCAGAGGGAGCACATCACCCAGCACTTATTCCACCTTCAGGGTAGAATAGGCCGAGAGTCTAATGTGCTGGCAGAGGACATACAAAGGCATGACCTGAATTGCCTCTGTACATCCAGACATCTGGGCATTCCCCTGCCCTGCCCATGCTCCACTTCAGCCCCACCCCCATCCAGAACTCCCTGCACATTCTCTGGGTATGTGCAGGGAGCGCAGGGTCCGGAATCATGATCAAGGGTTGTGTGCGGGTTGGATGTCCAACCCAGATATCCAATCCTGCTATTCTTGGACCGGAATGACCACCTTAGAGCATGACATATGGTGTTGGTTGAAACTACCACTCCAAACTGCTCCAGGTAAGTCTTAGGCTCTTTGAATGTTGTACATTGTATTTATTCAACAGTTTGCACTGACCTTCCAAGACTTCCTGGATTCATTTTCCTCTTCCCACCACATCCTGGGAGGTTCTTGACAATTACATGAGCAGAAAACTTCTTAATAACATTGTGAACTGCAGATACAGGAATCTCATAGTCTTTGGAGATGGCCTTGCACCCCTTTGGTTTGATGTTTGGTGATAATGGCTTTTCTGACGGTCTCAGGCAGCTCTCTTGTCTTCACCATTGTGAAAATGGAACAGGGAGTGAATGTGTCCATTTTAAGCGTTAGAGTCATCATTCACTGGTTGATTTAAGTCATGTGAGTACCAACAACTGATCACAGGTGCGTCTAATTTTATTGCAGTGGGAATGTGGTTTTTCTGTTCAAAGTGAATTGTTTATAAGGGTACCAGTAATTGTGACCTGGCAATGCCCAAGGTTTTAAACTATTCCATAATATTTCTTTTTTAATTGGTTTTGTTTTATTTGATTTTTTTAATGTGTCAAATATGTGTGCATATATAGTCCAAAGCCATTTCACTGGCCACTTTTTTTTAGGAGATATTGTTCATTAAGGGGTTGACCTGTAAAGATGCTGACAATGTTGACCACAACTGTATATTGCCAAGATTCACCTTCTACAATTGTGGAACAAAATTCACATGCACCACAGGTCAAATGACCAGAAGGTAAAACCAAGGTAGAACTGTCATCCTCACAAAAATGTCAATCCTCACAAAAATGGCAATCTTTTTTTCCTGATAGACGACAATTGGTGAAGTTGTAAAGCAAGAACAAACTGGCAAAATACACTAAAGTTTATAAATTATTCCTGCTATATGAGATGCCCGGACAGAATATTGTAATATACAACCAAAGGCTTATTTTTATCCGAGGTCTTTTGTGCCTTAGGTTGCAGTAGTAAATTCCATTTTGCATATAGACCCTGTAGTTATGCCTTCTTAATATGTACCAGCAAAAGGGTGACCACGATCTAGATATTTTACATTAATACCTGAGCTTGTAGTTCTTAATCTTCTTTTGTAGAACAAATTCTTTGAAGACAAAGAAATTGACTTACAGGCAGTCCTGTCTTTGACTTCTTGGAATGAAGACTGGAAAATGATAATAAAATATTTCACGCTACAGACTTTTGATATAAAACAGTTGTTAATGAAGTACCCATACAAATAACAGTAATGTCCAGAAATGAAATCATCCTTTGATCAAAGGAACATTCAAACTGAACATTAGGCTTTATACTATTCAACTAGATAGCCTGTAAATATGCACAATCTCCCTGCAGAGGCAGAGGAATGTCATCTAAATATCGTCACAATAGTCGAATATACGACATCCAAGGAGAACTGTACAAATAATTATTTTCCAAAACTGCTATAGAAAGGTAGTCACTGTAGAAACTTCAGTAGTTCCCATGGCAACACCATATATTTGATGGTAAAATACCCCATTGAAACAAAAGTAATTCTGGCGTGTTACTGAACATATTCCATTTTTTTTTGAAGAAGTGGAAATAGAGAAGCACAGCAGAATTATAAGGAACAATTATGGATCTACACCTTAAATACTGTACAACCATCAGGTTTAACACTAGAAGCCCCAAAGTGCGTCAATTGACGCAAATGCATCTTCAAAGTTGTATACCAGCGCCACTGCTAGAACCATGTCAGTCATGTTCCATGACTTTGTTAGCGAGATCAAGATGTTCAAATATGTGCATCGAAAATTAATGACAGATGCGCCACCTAGCGGGAAAATGAATTTATACCTAGAGGCCCCAAAGTACGTCAATTGAGTGGTTTTCACAAGTTTTCTTACAATGACTAACATAAGAACAGTGTTAACTAAGTGTAAAAGTAACTGCAAAGTCCATGTCAGTTAACGAACGAACAGGATAAGCATGTACGGTTTGCTATTGTACATTTAGAGTCTATGCGCAACTGGCGCAGATTGTCGACAGACACTGTCCGCAAACTGGATGCTTGCATTTAGCGCACAGCATGACAGTGCATCTCCTAATGTGACTCACAAAGCCAGGGTCAACGATCAATCTAAATGCATCCACTGGTGTTTCAACATTACGACAATATGCAGTAACCCCACTTTTAGCAGTGAATACATTTTGGGCCTGCAATCTGCCACTGCTTTCACCTTGTGACATGATCTTCCATTCAGTCCCATCTTTTGCTACCACTGTTGACCCTGTAGTCCTGCTCTTGTTTTCAGCGATTATTGGATAATGAGCATCATCCTCACTTTCATCAGTGTTTCTGCTGTAGTCGGAACCAGTCAAATCCTCTACGCCTGCACAACCTGTAACATGTAGGTCAACATTTGAATCTGATTCAGACGAATCAGAGCCACTGTCAATTTCCAAAATATCTTGCAGCTTGGCAAGTGCTTGTGCTGCTGACATGCACTGCGGACGCGGTTCTCTCGTTTTCTGCATTGAAGCGGTAGCCGCAGCTGGCAACAGATCAACTGATTTTGCACCAGCACATCTAGGCACTGCTGTCTTCTTACAAGGTCTCGGCATTCTGTAAATAGAATCGTAGAAAAAAAATGAACACAATTTCAGAGAGGAAGTAACATGCTAAAAGTTCTGGAGTGTCGGCCTATTCTAGGGCGTGTTCGAAAGTCACGACATTGTAATACCTGTGTAACAGAGTAAATTTCGGTTTTACATCAATCACTGTTTACGGTTTTACTCCGAAATTACAAAACAATAAGCACATGTTGATGTCATATAATGACGTCACATACTGCACTTATTAAACAAATAAGTAACCTCAAATTAATTCACATCTGTATTTCATGCTAAATGCAGTCGTCGTGATAATGCGGCAATTGACACACTTTGGGGTTTCTAGGTAAAATTCCTTTTCGGGCTTCTAGTGTTAAATCAGCAGATAGACTGGTATACTCTGATCTAACCCTTTAAGGGTCCACCTAGGGGTGGAGCTCCAAGGATTTAAAAAGAAGCTGCGACCATTTTTGTTCAGAAACCAGTAGGTTCCGGCTATGTCACGAAGCACTAATGTTTGCAGTTTTCAGCATGATTTTGGACAGAAGATGCTAAAACTCCAATGCAGATAAGCATATCAATGTTACCCTGAAACAGAACTTAGCTGACAGAAAGTTTGAAATGTGATGTTGTGTTGGTATTGAACACTGATATTTTAAAAGTAATTTTGCATGATCACTATTATCTAAAAAGATTAAATAGAGTTGATAAGAAGGACAGCTTGTTGATAGCAATCTTTGTTGCAATAGTCTGAGAAAAATATTATATTGCTTGAAGGCTAGTGATGTATATGGGATTTTGAATGGGTCACTTTGTGAGAATAGATTATCCCTGTACAGATCCATTGTTTGATTAGATCCAAGAGGCAAGGTTTTAGATTTGTTAGGAACCTGGCAACAATCTGGGGAAGGGGGAGGGGCTTTTCCAAAAGGATGGTCTCCACTTTAATCAGGATGCTGGCATTGACCTTTAAAAAAAGAGATAGAGTTTCTCTTAAACTAGATAATGGGGGAAAGTCGAGAGTCATCAAAGAGCACATGGTTTGAAATGATGTATCATTGAAGGATACCAGAAAAAAAGGGAAGTTAGGGCATCCTCAAAGAGAGGTGCCGGTAAAGGTAAAAGTAACCCAGGTGCCTTTAAATAAAATGCCGAGTTGAAAGATTCCAAATTACCCCTGTCATCCAATTACCATGGAGTCCGATTCCAATAGATGCATAGCTGGGCTGTCAGAACGCCTAAAAGGCAGAAGGACCCAAGTTGTACCCGATTCCACAAGCACAGGAACTGTATGTTCCCATGATTGTGGAATTGGGCACTTCGATGGTCTGGCATTCACCATATCCCCTGGAGTGTGACATCCAGGAAGCTGCCCATACAGGCTGCGCAATGCTCCAGCTGGTGTGCTGGTGCAGTGGCGTCACATCGCCATGGCAATGGCATTTCCAGCCGGGGTTGCAGAATGTCCAGACTGTGATTAGCACTGGCACACTGCTGCCTGACCCTTGGTGGAGGCCCCCAGGGCCTGGATCGGGCAGCGGGTCCTCTTACGAGGCATCGCGTAGGGGTTGGGGGACCTGCATGTCGCAAACTGTGCTGTGCCCGGTGCTTATTTCACCATCGGGGTGGAATAAGCCGAGTGCCCATCTTGCTGCCGGAGGACATAGAAAGGCCTGTCCTGAATGGCCTCTGTACATCCTGTTGCCTTGCCCTGCCCCCGCTCCTCCCCCTACCACCCACGTCCAGCGCTCCCAGCACAGACACTGTGCATGTGCGAAGAGTGCTTGGACTGCAATCCTGTTCAGAGGCAGAGCATGGCTTGGACATCAAACCCCACTATTTGCAATTGTGAATGCTCCTCAGATTGTTTATACAAACAAAACAGAAACGTTGAAATGCCTGTATACAAATATTAGAAGTCTCAAAATAAAACAAGAGTGTTAGACCATATAGCACTGAATGAAAGGTTAGATATAATTGGCATCTCAGAGACCTAGTAGAAGGAGGATAACCAATGGGACACTGTGACACCAGAGTACAGATTATAGTGCAATGATAGGGTAGATTAAATTGGTGGAGGCGTGGCAGTATATGTTAGAGCGGGCACTGAGTCAAACAGGATAAAGGTTTTTACAGGAAAGAAAATACACTGCAGAATCTCTATGGATAGAAATTCAGTGTAAAAGGGGGGAAGGAAATGGCATAGGGGGTGTACTACAGTCCACCTGGCTAGAATGAACAGATAGATGATAAGAACATAAGAAAAGCCATACTGGGTCAGACCAAGGTCCATCAAACCCAGTACCCTGTTTCCAACAGTAGTCAACCCAGGTCACAAGTACCTGTCTGGTTCCCAAAAAGGTACACAGATTCCACAATGCTTATCCAGGAGTAAGCAGTGGATTTCCCTGGTCCTCTTTAATAATGGATTAAGGACATTTCCTCCAGAAACTTGTTCAAACTTTTTTAAACCCAGCTACACTAACAGCTTTTACTACATCCTCCGGTAATGAATTCTAGAGTTTGATTACGTGTTGAGTGAAAAAATATCTTCTCTTATTAGTCCTAAATGGGCTATTGCTAGATCCCTAGTTTCTAGATGAAATAAATAACTGCTTCTTGGAGCAGCTGGTTCATGAATCAACAAGAGGGGAAGCCATTTTGGACCTAGTCCTTAGTGGAACACAAGATCTGGAGCAAGAGATAAAGGTGTTGGGGCCACTTAGCAATAGCAATCATCGCAAGATCGTATTTGATTTAATAAATGGAGAAAGGAAGGCAAGGAAATCCACAGTACTACCTTTTAATTTTCAAAAGGGAGACTATGATAAAATGAGGAAAATACTTAAGAAAAAAATAAAAGGAGCTGCAGCAAACAATACAAGCATTGTGGAACCTGTGCCTTTTAGGGAAACTGCTAGGAACTTGTGACACAGATTGGCCACTGTTGTAAACAGGATACTGGGCTTGATGGACCTTAGTCTGACCCAATATGGCATATCTTATGTTCTTATGTTCATAGGCGCGAGATTATAAGAGAGAGAAGAAGATTTGTGAGAGATGCTGGAGAGAGTACAGGACTGATGGTTGGAATCTCCTTTTACCTTAACTCTAAAGGCCCCACTTCCAAGTATTAATCCAGCATTATCAGCACTTTACGCAATCTTAACCGCTCGTGGACACCTATAACGCACATTAATGGCAAACTTGCTCCTTTACCACCCTTTAGTAAACATATCCCTAAGTTTTTGCTAGTGACCACCTGTTAATTTTGACAATTACCACAGTATACTGTGTCACCTGGGGGCCAACCCAGCGCCTAGGGCACGGTGGGTTGGTCTGCCTGGGGATTCTAATTCAGGGAGTATGGCATGGCATTTGCTTCTGAAATGCCTTATGGGAATAGTAGTCCCTTTTACCCTCTGAGAAAAGAAGAAATTGTAGTCCAGTGGTTTCAGGCAAATGACAAGGATTTATTTCCCTTTCCAAGAAGATTAAGTGCATGTGGAAAACTTAGGACAGTTGCCATATAATTGGCCTGAGGAATACATTCAGGAACTAAGGTAACCAGCTTCTGTAGCTTCAGGCTTTAAAACGTGCAGTGCTCAGTACAAACAAAAGCAAACAACAGCTTCTCATAACAAAAGAAAATGTTCCCTTTTCTTCTGCTGCTTTCCCAGCCTTCTTAATATATTGTTGAGTAGAGAGATTCAATATGGTCAGCAAGAGGCAAAGTGCAATCCATCTGATTATCTGCTACGTCATTGATATCAGAGTCTATCTGCAACTCTTCTAAGTCAGCGTCAGCTGGGTGTGTCTGTAAGCTGCTATACGGCGTTTTAAAACAAACTTCTTCTCTGCCTTCACGTGGCTTCCCTTTGTAGCACTCTAACGAGCAGGGCTGTAAATTACCATATATACTGGAGTTGCTGCTTGGGGAGCCTAATACTTCCTGGCAACTACAAGGAAATATTTTAAAACTAGGTTCAAATCTGGACAAGTTGTGAAGCCTACCTTTTGGCTTTAAAGAGGAAAGAATTCTCTGTTCTGCTGGGTCAGAAAGGGTTCCAAACACCGGTTGTGTTTTCTTGCCTTTTAGCTTATCAGCTTCTGCCTCAGACATATAAGTATTCTCATGCCAGTATGTCTCTCTCCCTGGAGCCTCTGAGTTTTCCCAAGCCAGCCTCTCAGGAGGTTTCTCCTTCCTCCTGCCTTTACTGGATGGCACCGGCCCTGTGTTGCTCACACCTGGCTTTTGGGCTTTTGCTTTCTGGGTCCTTACTCCTCCTTGACTCCTTCTGGTCAGCGTGTTCCCTTGCTTGATCCCCTGCCGGATCCCTTGCCTTTGTCTTTGCTCTTGTCCTGGCGTCTCTCCCTCGGAGCTTCCTTGGAACTCCTGCTCCTTCTCTTCCTCCTTCCTCCTCATCCTGCTGGTCCAATCTAATGACCACTTTTTATAATCCTGCTTCTCAGGGCTTAGCTTTGCCCTTCCCCCAACCAGGTGTTTCTCATTAACTCCTGAGCTTGGGGATATGTTACATGCCTGTTCAGCTCGTGACTCTTTTTGTTTACCTTTTCCTTGAAAACATTGAGCCATGTGCTCTGACTGCCTGTCAGTTTCTGAAATGAAATCCTCTTCTCTCCCTATCTCCATAGCCTCAGAAGGGTCTTCTACATGACAACTGAAAGTGCAAGACCTTATTATTTTTTAGGAAACAAGCCCCTAAGGGGAAAAATGTATAAACTTTTTTTCACATGCAAAAGGGCTTTCCAAAATTATCCTATGGGCTAAGCACATAAAAGTATGCATGGTGCAAGTTCTGGGGCAGAGTTTAGAAGGAACATAGGCGGAGTCTGATTTCCTCATGTACTTTATAAAATATTTGCATATACACATTCTTTCCACAATAACATCAGTGTCTGTTCTAGAGCAGGTGTAAATGTTTGTGGCTTCAGTTTAAGCACAAGTTCTACTGGTTCACTGCTAGTATTTCAGAAAGACACATAGGTGCCTGCTGCTTAAATCATGTAGAGCATACTTTAATAACACGTCCCCTAGGATTGGAGTTTGAGAAGGCATCTATTTTTAGCCTATGCGTCTTTATATAATTAGCCTCTATGTGATATAAGCAGCCAGAATTATTAAGTCATGTAACCTGTTTTTTTTTTAAATAAAGCATTTATGCAGGCTACATAACAAAGAGCACAAGTGCTTTTCAATATCAACCTACATATTTTTAAATATTAAACTTTGTTTCACATATACATGCATAATGTGCAGTCGGTCAATTTCTAAAAGCCATTTACCATGGTAAAGGTGTGACGTGAAAACTACCCACTTTCCCTGTAGGTAAATTACACACTGCTGGTTCCTTGAATTTGTGCAGCTGTCGGGACCTATTATTTTGCTTTGGCTGCGATGGTTTTTTTCTTGCCCCAGAGAAGCCTCTGCCCTAGGGCAACTCTCTAGTCTACTTCTGCATTTGGTACAGCCTATGAACAGAAGATTGTGGAGGTCTTTTAAGACAGTCTTCTCCCCTTCCAGATAAAAGAACCCACAAATTGTATTTATTATCAATGTCCAGGACTGAATTATTGATTTTCCACTGTGGCTTTTCTCTGTTGGCATATGAAAATATACAGAAGTTGCATTAGAAGTCCCTTACGAGTGATTTCAGAGTCCCTATTGACACTGAGTAATGAGGTCAGAGAGAAGCATACAGTATAGCATTTGTTGACACACTTCAGTTTAGGAGGTATCTTCAGGAGAATATGTTATCTTGTTTTCTTTTTTGTCCTGCAGTGTGCTGAGGCTCAAGGGAGGGGTATGCATTTCCTCTGCTGGTTCCACTCAGGTGAGTTCATCTTCCATATTATATCTTAGCCTCATGCAGAACTGGTAGCTCTAGGCATATTCATTCCATATCTATTGCCAGATGGTAAAAGTGGGATATCTAATTGCTCACCAATCTAAGCCCAGCCATTGCAATATTCTCTTAACTGTCTGAATATGGTGTAGATCATCAAATGTCAGGGTAAACGAATGTAGGAAGGCACCTTAGTTCAATAGAAAGAGGTTTGTTCTATACTAGCAGAGAAAAGGCCCAACTTATTTATTTATTTATTTATTTTTCTTATATACCGCGCTCTTAAATCAGTGCGGTTTACACATGAACAAATATAAACACAATGGTACAAACAGCATTGGTTTTTTACAATGAACAAGGTAAATAAACTTGGTAAAACATGGTAATTATATATAAATAACTATATACATGGCAACTATATACATGGATATTTTGGTTAATTAACTTAGTAAATCATGCATTAATAGGTTCAAAACCAATGGTAGCTTAGTACTATCTTGGGCAAAGTCCTGTGGGTATATCATATGATGGCATCAACAATGGATAATGGACCTCAGAAAATGCACTCAGGTTTCATCAAAATGCTCTGAAAGTAGCAACATCAGGCCTTGAGTCACTATGCATGGTGTTCACAAAGCTGTATTTTCAGTCTATGGCTGGTTTAGTTGCTGGTGCAGGCCCTGAATTTCCACAATCAGCATTCTCACCTGATGCACAGGAATTCAAGTAAATGTACAAAGGAAACTTGGCCTCCCCCTGAAGATTCTGCTTCAGTCGCTGCCCTCTGTCATGGAGGCTACCTAATTTCCCATACACCTCGGCCTATTGGCCATGGTGGCGGTGTTGGGTTCCTACTCTCTCATTCTTGCCAATTTCAGCCCCTCCTTCTTCCACCATCTATAGTAATTCCTTTGCTTCCTCTGAAGTCCATGCCATCCAACTATTTTCTCCACTACCTCTCCAGGTAGCTGTTCGATCCCTCAACAAGTCCATCTCTACCTTTCTCACCGACTTTTACTCCTGGCTCTCCTCCTTTCTGGATACATCTTCCCGTTAACTTATTATTGGGGATTTTATCATTAATCTTGATGACCCTTCTGACCCTTATGCCTTAAAGCTCCTTTCCCTAACCTCCTCATTCAACCTCTACCACTCCTATTCACAAGCATGACAACTGCCTTAACTTCATCTTCTCCTCCAGCTGCTCACCCTCAGTTCTGCCCTTATCTGACCATTACCTGATAACCTTCACCCTTTACCACCCCCCACTCCCATCCTGGTATCACCCAGTCTCCACCAACATGTTCAGGAATCTTCACATTATCAACCATTTAGCTCTCTCCGCTGCTGTCTTATTACCTCTTTTCTCCACTTTATCATCTGAGTCCATTGATAGGGCAGCATCCTCCTATAACACTATACTCTCCTGGATGTACTTGCTCCTCCCATTCCATGCCCTGTGAGGCATATCGTACCTCAACCCTGGTTGTTACCTGCTTTTTTGTGCCCCCTCAGTTGAGCACCTTTGGCATAAATAATGTACCCTTACTGACTACCTACATTTCAGATTCATGCTAACCTCTTTCCAGTTGGCTATAACATTCACCAAAAAGATATGCGTCTGGTTTTTGAGAGTAATCTTAATACATCACCAACAGAGGAAAATTACTCTATTATAAACATTTGTGCTAATCTGAAAAAACTGGAGGGTTCTGAATTATTAGATTATTAATTTTTATGCTCGGAAGTAGTCTCAGACTAGTCGGCTGCCTCACTTATGATACTTAGGGGCTTGTTTACAAAGCCGCGGTAGCGGTTCGCGATCATTATCGGAGCCGCGGCCCCACAATGGGGCCGCGGCTCCGATAACGATCGCGAATCGCTACCGCGGCTTTGTAAACAAGCCCCTTAGTATCTTATGGTGCCTGTTGGCATCAATGACTTACTTTCCGGCTCTTTTTTATATAATATAGCCTCCCTCTCCCTATTGTGCTTCACACTTAACTTCAGTCACGACATTGTATGTGAGGCGTTGGGAATTAAAGAAATAACAGCTACGTGATAATCTCTAAAGCGATTTTTCAACAGAAGTTAAGTGTGAAGCACAATAGGGAGAGGGAGGCTATATTATATAAAAAAGAGCTGGAAAGTAAGTCATTGATGCCAACAGGCGCCATAAGATACTAAGTATCATAAGTGAGGCAGCCGACTAGTCTGAGACTACTTCCGAGCATAAAAATTAATAATCTAATAACTCAGAACCCTCCAGTTTTTTCAGGTTAGCACAAATGTTTATAATAGAGTAATTTTCCTCTGTTGGTGATATAACATTCACCAAGTAAGAGTACTATGTCCATCTGACTAACTCTCTTACCTCTGACCCTCACCGTCTCTTTGCTATGCTTAACTTTCTCCTCAAGGTCCCTCCTCCCCCAATCCCTACTTCACTCTCTGCCCAGACCTTAGCTGACTATATCCATGACAAAGTCCAGAAGATTAGCCTTGAATTCTTTGCAGGGTCACTTCCACTTCATCTTCCCCCTCTTTAATCCCAAATCCTTCTCCCTTCGGTCACCCTTTCTTCCTTTTCTGAAATCACTGAGGAGGAAATCACAGATCCTCTCTCCTCCTCCAAACTGACTACCTGCTCCTCTGATCCCACTCCCACCCATCTACTAAGATCTATCTCTTCCGCCATCATCTCTGCCATCTGTCATATCCTTAACCTATTGTTTTCTACTGCAACTGTTCCTGTGGCCTTCAAACATGCTGTGGTTGCACCTCTCCTCAAAAAGTCTTCACTAGATCCTACCTGTTTTTCCAGTTATTGGCCTAACTCTCTCCTCCCTTTTGCTTCAAAACCACTTGAATGAGAGGTTCACTACTGCTGGCTTGACTTTCTTTCCTCTCAAGCCCTTCTGGATCCACTGCAATCTGGCTTTTGTTCTCTACATTCCAAAGAAATGGCTCATACCAAAGTCTCCAGTGACTTGTTCCTCACCATATCCAAAGGCCTCTACTTGATTCTCATCCTTCTTGACCTTTCTGCTGCTTTTGACACTGTTGATCACTAGCTTCTCCTCAATATGCTGTCCTCACTTGGATTTAGGGGCTCTGTTCTGTCCCGATTTTCTTATTTCTTCCATCGTACTTTTAGTGTATGTTCTGGTAGATCCTCCTCTACTGCCTTCACACTTTCAGATGGTGTACCTCAGGGCTCTGTCTTGAGATCTCTACTTTTTTCTCTCTATACTCAGTCCCTTGGTGCACTTATGTCCTTCCATGGTTTTCTGCACAGTCTTTATGCTGCTAACTCCCAGATCGACCTTTCTGTGCCTGAAATCTCTCCAGGAATCCAGTCCCGG
This sequence comes from Ichthyophis bannanicus, assembly GCA_033557465.1. Lineage (NCBI taxonomy): Eukaryota > Metazoa > Chordata > Amphibia > Gymnophiona > Ichthyophiidae > Ichthyophis > Ichthyophis bannanicus. Next base: position 955,991,431 of record CM066034.1, on the reverse strand, counting down.
ATTTCTGCCTGCTTATCCCACATTGCTGCCTGGATGTCTCACTGACATCTGAAACTGAACATGGCCAAAACTGAGCTCCTTATCTTTCTCACTAAACACACCTCCCCTTCCTCTCTTCTCTGTTTCTGTGGATAACAGGAAACTCCTCTCGGTTTCCTCAGCTCTCAATCTTCGGGTCATCTTTGATGCTCTCTTTCTCTGCACACATCCAACTGATAGCTAAAACTTGTCACTTCTTTCTCTATAACATTGATAACATTTGTCCCTTCCTTTCTACACACACTACTAAGACCCTCATCTACTCACTAGTCATCTCCAGCCTTGACTATTATATCCTACTCCTTACTGGTCTCCCTCTGAATCATCTTTCTTCTCTTCAATCTGTTCTCAGCTGCACGGCTTATCTTCTGCCAGTTCAAACTTCTCCTATGTACTTATCTACAAGTGCATTCATTCTGTGGCTGTTCACTATTTTTCCTCTCTTATCTCACTCTACACTCCTCCTCGGGAACTCAGCTCCTCTGGAAGATCCCTTTTATCTGTGCTCCCTGCCAAAGCCATTTCAAGATTTCATCCATTCCACCTTGGTGCTCCATATGCCTGGAAGAAACTATCTGAATCATTTGTCCTTAAATAGGGCTCCTTCTCTGGCCCTATTTAAGTCCAGGCTGAAGACCCACCTCTTTGAGGCTGCTTTTGGATCCTGATGCTCCTCATTCTCTTACCCACTACTTATATGTATCTTATCATATTCTAATACCCAGTTTTGCAAGTATTTTTTCTTCTTGATTAGGTTGATTAGGTTGTAAGCTCTGATGAGCAGGGACTATGTGGTACATCTATATGTATAGCGCTGTATATGCCTTGCAGTGCTATATAAATGATTAGTTGTAGTAGATTAGTAGAGGTTTCTTTCATTTTGGAGTTCTGTTGTCAAAATGAGTGTTCCCAGATGCCCAGAGATAGTTTTGGGCTGTTTGCAGTTCAAAGTCAATCAAGGGCTGGCTTTCTCATTTTGCATGATTTTCTTTGGCAAGGGCACAGTTAGGGGCGCTCCTTAGGAAGACCTTGGGGCCTCAGAGATGAGTAGAGGGATAACCTATTAAGTACTCTAGCCATTTCTTCTAAGGAAGAAAAAAGAGCAGGGATATTAGAGTGGAGAACAAATCTTTTATTATGCCTGACACAGCCGTGTTTTGGCAATCAATGCCCGCGTCAGGGGCAGCTAAAATAATTAATGCAAACATGACATATAAAAGCATTTACATATATATACATAACACATAATATTATATAAATAAAAACATACCATAACGGAGGGTCAAAACATGAAAATGTTTTTACATTTATTTTTCCTGTTCATTTTTTGCTAATTATTATTTTTTCCATTTGCATTTTCATGTACGTATCTTAACTTGAGCTTCCAATGAACCAATGAAGATGCTGCACTTTCCTATGAAAACAAGGTTTAGGTTATATCACAACCTCCAGCAGCCGAATTTCATGTTTTTATTAACTGCAAAAAGCATGCTGAAGTATTGGACTATATGAAACTTGATATGCAGTTTCTGCAATATTGCACACATTCAGAGTGTGACCTTTCCAAAACCAAGGATTCATTTAATCTCAACAACTAGGCTTCCCCAGGGGAACTAAATAATTGGAGCAGTTTGATCACAGCGTCTGAAGTAGTTAGTCAAAACTGAACACGCTGGATGCTGTAAATAGTCTTTCCACCCCACTGTTCTTCTATTGATCCGGCTGCGGGTATTGAAAAACCATCGGCTTATTATCAGGCATAAAATTAAAAAAGAAAAAGATGGTTTTGAATGTGCTGCACACAATTAAAAATAACAAAGCTTGTTGTCCACTGAGAATTCAGAAAATACCTATATGATCTGGAACCGGGGTTTTCCTCTGAGTCCTTTATTATATGCTAATTTTCCATCAGATGAGCTTGAAATTATTTGTATTTGAATTTCAGAAACACCTTCAGGCTGACTGCATTTGACATACAGAAAGAAAATAGTTGAAAGTAATTTGGGAGTACGCTAAATGTAGATTGTGGTGCTTTCATGGTATGGGAAACCTGAGAAATTCACGAGGATGTGGTAGCCCACCCTGAACTAATCACAGAAATTGTTTTTAAAAGACATACAAAATGATTATGAAACCAGCTGGAATAGAGGAGAAAATAGTGTTGCGTATTTTCCCATCTTGAGGTGATGTGTATCAGAAATGACTGAGGCATATAGGAATGGATGCCTGAACACAGCCTATGTGCTCCTGGGAGCCTGGATTAGAATTTGTTTTAAATAAATTAAATCTCTTTTATAACAGATCTTTGGCTTCTTTTTTTGCATTTGGGTTTTTTTGCGTTAACATGTAAAACAGCATAGCTTTCAATAACCTTCTGGTATTAATGTCTGTTACGCAAGCAGTAAGGTCTACAACAGTGCTATATTGCCTGTTCTCCTTTCCATGCCCAGCTGTTCAAATTGGAAATGCTCTTTAAGAGCCAAATTACCGTCAACTAGTTGAAAACAAGGTTATGTCTTTCAGGAAGATGTATTAAAAGCATCACAATCCCTATCTATTTTAATAATTAAGATATTGAAATCCTATTGGATTATGTAATTAACATAGGATTCCTTGTGTTATCTAACACAATAGAGCTTTAAAACATATGTACCCAATAGGTATGGAATTAGCATGAGGATTCCTTCATATGTAATCCCATCGATGAAATTCCTAAACCTGTTAGCCATACATGGTTCTCACCTTCATTATTATTTTCTATCCCCGACTCCCAGTTCCTATGTAATCAGCATGACCCAGTTTGTGATGAAACAAAATTGAATACCACTACTTTAATACTAATTTTATGAAAAGCTGAACTAGTTATCATGATTGTATCCCCTCAGGTTAACATGGGGCATAGAAACATAAAAAAAAAATGATGACAGAAAAAGACCACAAGGCCTATCTAGTCTATCCTTCCATATCAACAACTACAGCAGTGCCCTTTGTTCCTTTAGAGATCCTCTGTGTTTGTCCCATGCTTTTTTGAATTCAGTTACTGTCCTCATCTCTACCCCCTCCACTGGGAGACTATTCCACGGATCCACCACTCTTTCCGTAAAGAAATATTTCCGCATATCACTCCTGAATCTATCTCCTTTCACCCTCATCCCATGTCCCCTCGTAGCAGAGCTTGCTTTCAATCAGCACAACCACCTTTCGTTGGATCAGCCAGGCACCCCTATGTAGCTCAGTACTAACTGACAGACAACAAGGAGCAAGACTCCCAAAGAACGTTCAAAATCTTTACTAAGGGGCACAGTGTAGTCATACCCAACACAAGCCATGTTTTGGTACTTGCCAGCACTAGAACAGTAAATCATACAAATCCATATAAACATAAATACAATAAATAAGACCTTAAAAACAAATGTATTAATAAATATATAACCAATGTTAATCAAAGAAAAGTATGTTGCAACTGGATAACAGCCATTCAAAATAAAATAACACTGAATATACATATAAAAAGAGGAAAACAAGGAAAAGAAAGAGAAATATGTGTCAATTGCTTAATAAAACAATAGAAATGAAGACATGCATGCCTATATGTAAGTCATACATCAATGAGAAGAAAGCAGAATCCTAGGGGGGAGGGGGGAGGGAGAAGGAGGGAGGATCCATTTTAGCAGCCGGGGATGTATGCTCTGGATGGCCCTTGTCACGTGCACCACCTTGGCAGGGTAATAGACCAAGGTAGGTTGGACACAAAAATATATAAGGTTGAGTTTGGCAAGTGTTTCACAGGGCCCAGGGATTTTTAGCCTGGTAGCCTCCTTGTTACCAAATCTCAAAGAACACAGGTCAGAGTGGAGGGAAAACAAAGGCATTTATTTCCCCTTTTTGCAAAGGTTCAAATGGTTGGGCAATAACATCAACACAAGTGTCCTTACTTCAGGTTAGAAGGAAAAGTAAAACATGAGTTTAAAGTAAAACTGTTATCTTCACAGAGTGGTGTACAAAAACAAACACTTTCTACTCCCCAGGATATATCTTATACGCTAGGCAAGGACTCCAGGCTTCCTGTCATGCAGTAATTACAGTCCATTTCTGTATCTGAAAGCTCTTTAGCAAATTCCACTTGCATCGGTTCCAATTCGGAAGCCTCTGAAACTGAGTCAGTAGTTTCTGGCAAATTGTAGTCAGGCTTCTGATATAACTTCTGTATGACCTCCCAATGCTCAGGGTTAAGCGTAGGGCGTCGGTCCTGTGCTCTCCTATACTGAGAACAGTCCTCCCTCTGCAAGGATTTTACATTAGCTTCATGCAAACCTTTCTCATTAAAAAGTCTCTTATTTGATAAACGTTTCTTGTACGTTGTATCATAGGCAGTTTTATATGGACAGTATTCCTCTGCTCCCTGTCCTCTCCATATACCAGCAGTCTGAAACCTGCTTCGAGTAAAATAAGGGTTACCTTTTATCTTTGGCTTCTCTACTCCAGGTGAGGGTTGAGGCCTGCCTCGGCTGGGATTCTGACTTGCCTGAGCAATAGGCCTTAGGTTCTCCAGCCGCCCTTCATTTGCCTTCCTACTGCAGTCACAGCAATGCCTTCGCCTCTCTGGATGAAGAGCACTTACTCTTGATGGAGCTGTCTCTCCTTCTCCTCGGTTGCTCCTCTCTTCATGCCACAGTGGCTGCTGCTGCCTTCTGCCAAACTCCTGTCCAAGGGCTACTGCTTCAGCCCTTCCTTTCCCAGAACTGGCTGCTTCTTCTGCTGGTCCTGCCTCTTCTCCTGGTCCTGCTTCCTCCCCTCTCCAGTCTTCCAGACTCTCTTTAAGAGGTACTCCTCTCTTCCTTGATTGGAGGCTGGCTGGCATTACCTCACGACCTATGGGGCGTGGTTCCTCAGTCTCTCGGAGGTCCCTCTTGCTCCCTCTATCTGGTTCCTCGAAATATTGCAGCTTATGCCTGACTTTTTCTGTGTTTAAAACATTTTCTTCTGTTCCCAGAGGGTCTGCTGCGTGACACCCTGTAGCGGACACGATACACCTCGGTGTCCCTCATGATTCTGAAGTGGTTATGGATACAAACAATGGTGAACTGCATGTGTGCCTGTGTTTACTCCCTCACAGGGGTGTCAATGCCAACCCCTGCATGATTGCACCCTACCTGCAGCTGCTGGGGCAGGACCCATTGCACCAACACTTACCAGATGCTGCCTCTCCATGGACTGCAGCTGACCCTGTTCTCCAGTGCCCCTGACTCATGTGTGTCTGCAGAGCATCATAGCCAGGCCATGGGCTGGGGGCCGTGGGGAGGGTGTACACTGCCCTGATGGTCCATGGGCCTGGTCCACCCTTGGGCCTGCATAATATGTGCCCTGGGCTTGGGCACTCCTTGCTGCCTTAGCATGCTGTTAAGCTGCCTGTCATTGCTATCTGTCACCTGTGTGCAGCACCTAGGTACTTGGGGGGGGGCCCTTCGGCATGGTGGTATGGCCTCAGTTTTGGTGTCTGGGGGCAGGTGGTTCGGCCCCACATGCTCTGTTTTTTTGCCCTGACCTTTTGCCTTGTTCGCCATTGCCTGGGCTGGACTCATGTTGCCATGGTTGGCTTTTCTCTGGCATACTCATGTTGCATGGCATGCAACATGAGTATGCCAGAGCAAAGCCAAATGCACCACTGTTCCATAGGTGTTGTCTGTGTGGTGTGTTTCATAGGGATCTGTGTATCTAGCTTGTCCAGGTCTCTTCCTCCCACACATTCCATGGGGACATTGTTGTGTGTGTTTCTTTGTGTCTGTGTGTGTTTCTCTATTGGCTTATCTAGCATCACCTGCCAGCTATTCTCTGGGGCACAGTGTTTCTGGTTGCCTGTGTCCTGCTCTTCCCTCTTTGTTGCCTTCCTTCTTTCATGTGGGGCCCTTTTGTGTGTGTCCAGACTGATCTGGTGTGGTCTGACTGTGCATGTGCTCTCTAGGTGCACTACAACCTCACTCACATAGCTTTGGGGCTGTGTGCGCTGTCCATCTCCCTGCACAGATATCCTCACCGAGCCCCATCACCCTGTTTCTGGCAGCTGTACTTACTGCACTATTGTGGTTCTGATATGCTCCCAGCCCCTGCTTGCAGCTGCATGGGCTGGTCTTCTGTGCCTCGTTGGGGGGAAGAGTAGCCTCCTCTTCCAACACTAGCCTGCAGAGCAGGCATGTCTCCTTCTCTGAGATGTTCGACAGCCAGGTAGCCATCTTCACACTATGCTCCATGCCACTGTGCTCTATGCTTAACAAGGGGGGGGGGGCATTGCTCCATCCTGTTTCCTGCAGTGCAGGTGTGGACATTTTTGACCATCCACGTGGACGTGGCATTGGACATCCACGTCACCCTGGTGCCAGAATGTTTGCACACAGTGTTTTTGCATGTCTTTTGTGTTTGTACCTGCAGGTGTTGTTGTTGGCCCTATGCAGACTCGACATCTATATTCTTGTAAGTTTCCAGCCATAGGTAAGGTCAGAGAGGCTGTTGTTGCCAAAAAAGCATATTTCAGGAAATGGAAAAAAGAGCTAAACGACAAAACCTGGAAACAGCACATGCACTGGCAAGTTAAATGCAAGGCATTGATAAGGCAGGCAAAAGGAGAATTTGAGAAGAAGCTTGCTGTGGAAGCAAAAACGCATAATAAAGACTTTTTCAAGTACATTCATAGCAAAAAACCTGCGAGAGAGTCAGTTGGTCCATTAGATGATAGAGGGGTTAAAGAGGCACTAAGAGGTGACAAGGCGATAGCGGAGAGACTGAATGAATTCTTTGCTTTGGTCTTTACTGAGGACGATGTATGGATGTTACCCATGACTGAAGTGGTATTCGAAGGTGTGGAAGAATTGAAGGAAATATTGATACATTGGGAAGATGTATTGCAACTATTAGATAAACTGAAGAGTAGCGAATCACCTGGGCCAGATGATATACATCCAAGGGTGTTGAAAGAACTGAAATATGAGATTGCAGACCTGCTATTAGTAATCTGTGAACTATCATTAAAATCATCTGTAATACCTGAAGATTGGAGGATGGCCAACGTAACACCAATTTTTAAAAAAGGTTCTAGGGGTGATCCGGGAAACTACAGACCGGTAAGCCTGACGTCAGTACCGGGAAAACTGGTAGAAACAATCATAGACAACAAAATTGCTGAACATGTCATCATGGCTTAATGGGAGACAGTCAACATGGCTTTAGACAAGGAAGATCTTGTTTTACTAATCTGTTGTTTTTTTGAAGGTGTGAATAAACAGGTAGACAAAGGTGAGTCGGTTGATATAGTGTATTTGGACTTTCAGAAAGCCTTTGACAAGGTCCCTCATCAGTGTATTATTGTGGATCAGGAACTGGTTAAAAGATAGAAAGCAGAGGGTAGGGCTAAATGGCCAATTTTCACAGTGGAGAAAGGTGAATAGTGGTGTACCCCAGGGATCTGTGCTGGGTCCGCTGCTTTTTGACATATTCATAAATGATCTGGAAAAGGGAATAACAAGTGAGGTTATCAAATTTGCAGATGACACAAAACTATTTAAAGTTGTTAAAACTCATGAGGATTGTGGAAAATTGCAAGAGGATCTTGATAAATTGGAAGACTGGGCATCAAAATGGCAGATGAAATTTAATGTGGACAAGTGCAAAGTTATGCACCTAGGGAAGAACAACCCAAATTATGGTTACACAATGCAAGGTTCCACATTAGGAACCACCACCCAGGAAAAAGATTTAGGCGTTATTGTGGATAACATGTTAAAAACCCTCGGCCCAGTGTGCAGTGGCGGCCAAGAGAGCAAATATAATGCTAGGTATCATAAGGAAAGGAATGGAAAATAAAACAAAGGATATAATGCCTCTATATTGTTCCATGGTGAGACAGCACCTTGAATATTGAGTGCAATTCTGGTCACCGTATCTTAAAAAGGATATAGCGTTATTAGAAAAGGTTCAGAGAAGAGCCACCAAAATGGTATAGGGCAGTGATGGCTAACCTTTTTGAGCCCGAGTGCCCAAACTGCCGCACAAAACCAAAGAATTTCCTCAAAGTGCCAGCACGTCATTTGCATAAGTGGTCTTATTTGCATAAATATTTGCATAATGTTACCATACACTAACTTTTAGTAAACATGTCTCTTAATGAGTGTATGGATAAGGAAGACTAAAAGATTTCTACATTACTATAATCCAGTGCCAACCGCCAGGCACATTAGGAACTACTACAAACGCCCATTTAGAACCCATAGCAAACCCGCCGTATCCTGACAGCATTACCAGGACTCACAAAGCACCATACCCTACCTATCAAAAGGCAACACTGCAAATATTAAACCAATACATTTCAGTGAATACTGGGAAGAGAACAAGTGGCAACGTCAAATAGGAATTTCCTCTTGTACCAAACAAAGCGCAGATGTTCATGATGCACATTTCCCAGAGCTGACATATTCCAGTTAATAAATTCTATATAAAGAGATATCGTTCTACCTTTTGTGCATTTTTTTTCAGTTGCAATTGGTCCAGCCATTTTATTCTGGTTTCTTCATGTTTTCTGCTAACTCTCCATCGTCTGCTGTCCATTTGTCCTTTCTTCTCTCTTCTAGTTTTTTTTTCCATTCTCTCTCTCTCTCTACATCTGCTTTAACATACTAATCTTTCTCCTTTTGCTCTTTCCTCATTTCTATTTCATCCACACAAAATTTACCCCTCCATCCTCAATCCCCAATTACTCTCCCAATACCTGGCCAATTGTAGATTTTTCATCCCTCCTACACAAAATATTTTTCCCCTCTCCATTTTACTCTCCCAGCCCCATCCCATTCTAATCCTCCCCCAACATCAGCTCCCTTCTAGTTCCAGTCTCACCCAGCATCCATTCCCTTCTTCAAGCCCCCCACTTCCCCTCAGCCCATTTCCATTCCAAGCCCCGTCCCCATCAGCTATTTGCAGTTCAAGCCCCCCACTTCCCCTCAGCCCATTTCCATTCCAAGCCCCATCCCCAACAGCTATTTGCAGTTCAAGCCCCCTTCCACTCAGCCCATTTCCAGTCCTAGCAACCCCCCCAACCCATTACCAGTCCTAGCCCCCCATAGCTCACTCCCAGTCCTAATCCCACCAGCCCATTTCCAGTCCTAACCTCCCCATCAGCCCACTCCCAGTCCTAATCCCCCATCACTCAATTTTTAGTTTAAGCCCCCCCAGCGCCTATCACCACTCCTAACCCCCCCCCAGTGCCCATCACCACTCCTACCCCCCCAGCCCAGCGCCCATCACCACTCCTAACCCCCCCCAGCCAGCCCAGTGCCCATCACCACCCCTAACCCCCCCCAGCCAGCCCAGTGTCCATCACCACTCCTAACCCCCCAGCCCAGTGCCCATCACCACTCCTAACCCCCCCCACCCCAGCCCATCACTACTCCTAACACCCCCCAGCCCAGCCCATCACATACTCCTAACCCCCCCCAGCCCAGCCCAGCCAATCACCACTCCTAACCCCCCCCCCCCAGCCCAGCCCAGCCCATCACCACTCCTAACCCCCCCCCCCCCAGCCCAGCCCAGCCCAGCCCATCACCACTCCTAACCCCCCCCCCCAGCCCAGCCCAGCCCATCACCACTCCTAACCCCCCCCCAGCCCAGCCCAGCCCATCACCACTCCTAAGCCCCCAGCCAAGCCCAGCACCACTCCTAACCCCCACCCCCCACCCCCAGCCCAGCCCAGCCCAGCCCAGGGAAAATTAAAAAAAAAAAAAGAAAACCTGTTTGCTGCCGCTGTCGGGCCGCCGCGGCAGAATCGAGCGTGCCGCGGGGCCCCCCTGTACCCACCGGCAGAGCCTGTCCTCCCCGTAGCAGCTCTCTCTTTGGAGCTGCAGTCAGACGCGCCGGCTTGCAGAGCGCGAGGGAAGAGTTCCCTCGCTGCTCTGTTAAGCCCGCGGGGGCTGATGGGAAGTTCCCATCAGCCCCCGCGGGCTTAACAGAGTCGCGAAAGGGAAACTCTTCCCTTCGCGCTCTGCAAGCCGGCGAGTCTGACTGCAGCTCCAAAGAGAGAGCTGCTACGGGGAGGACAGGCTCTGCCGGTGGGTACAGGGGGGCCCCGCGGCACGCTCGATTCTGCCGCGGCGGCCCCGACAACGGCAGCAGACAGGGTTGTTGTTTTTTTTTTCGATGGCGGACCTTCCCGCGTGCCAGCTGCAAGGCCTTCGCGTGCCACAGCTGGCACGCGTGCCATAGGTTCGCCATCGCTGGTATAGGGGATGGAAGGATACCCCTATGAAGAAAGGCTAAAAAGGTTAGGGCTCTTTAACCTGGAAAAGAGACGGCTGAGGGGAGATATGATAGAAGTCTATAAATTAATGAACGGAGTGGAACGGGTAAACGTAGATCGATTGTTTATGTTATCAGAATATAGAAAGACTAGGGGACATGCAATGAAGCTACAGGGTAAACTATTTAAGACTAATACAAGAAAATATTTTTTCACTCAATGTGTAATCAAACTCTGGAATTTGTTACCAGAGGATGTAGTAAAGGCTGCTAGTGTAGCTGGGTTTAAAAAAGGTTTGGACAAGTTCCTGGAGGAAAGGTCCATAAACCATTATTAAAAAGGGTCAATGCTTGACCCAATACAAGCATTGTGGAACCTGTGTCTTTTGGGGAAACTGCTAGGTACGTATGACCTAGATTGGCCACTGTTGGAAACAGAATACTGGGCTTGATGGACCTTGGTCTGACCCAGTATGGCATATCTTATATTCTTATGCCATGTATTTGTGGACATTGGTTTCCATGCATAAATATCATGTTTAGGTTTGCACGTCCATATCTTGGATGTTTTGGTGGGTCTGGATGTCCTCTTCAGAATAGGCTTCCACATGTTTAGTGACTGCCCCTAAGCATATAAGTACCTTTGAATATTGGTTCCTCAGGAGATAATGGAGTGTCTCCTTCTCTGCCTACTTTCTTGCCTGCTTCTCTGTTCCTGTGAGATAGAACAATGAGATTATTCTAAGTCCTACATTCCGTTGTTCAATCAGCTCAAACATGTGAGGTATTAATGGATGGATGGCTCTCATCACTAATCTTTGTGAAAGTAGAAAATCTGAAAATGGCTGTACTGATAGCAGCCCCAAACTAAAACGAATGAGCAGAAAATTGACTTGGAGCACAACTGTGGCATGCTTTGGTTTTTCTGTAAACCGGAACAGAGTAAGAGGGTAGGCATTTACACTAGTTTTTGTATGGATGGTAGAATTGACAAAAATAGTGATATCCAGTTCATCCCAGTGTCAACTATCTGAGAACATGCTTGGAAAATTGGCATGAATAACAATTCATGAGCTTCATTTTTGTCATGACGTGCATGTGGCCAAATGCACTGGAACCAATATTGGATAAGGAGGAGGTCAAAGAGCAGTCACCAGCAGCCACCATGATGTACTTGGGCTAGTCATGCTTCAAATGCTTGATAGGCAGCCAAAGAAGCCTATCCCTGCCTGACTTATGCACATCCCATAGCTGATGAGATCACAGCAGAGCTGAAACACTCAGACAGCACAAATGGAAGGGAGCCATTTTGACTCTGACTTTCAGAAAGTGAGAAAGGAGTTCTGGGTGGCTTTTAGGATTGCAAAGGAGAAATAGCAATTTGGTTTTGATTCAAGACCAGATTTGTGCATAAGCAACAAAGGCAATTGTCTCCAGCACCAAGATTTAGAAGGTATCAAGTCAGTGCCTTCTGCCGAGTGTGCTACTTATATTATTTAATTGTACCTCGCAACACTGAAACAATACAAAAAAACAACTTGAGTCCTTTCTTCTTGACACAAACACATATCCTCCTGTGCCTCCCCATATTACTTGAGTCTTGTTTCAGCTTTAAGGTGGTTAGAGTTTTAACTGCTGTTCCAGTAGACTGCCTCCCTCTATGTTTTGTTTAGAGTTTTACCTGCTGCTCCGTGTAGGTTACTACCGTCTATTTTTTTAATCCAAACTAACATTTACACTTCGAAAAATAGAGCAGCATGTACAACCCTAAACATAGGTATGGAGGGGGGTAACCTGCACAGACTCTGCCCCCCCCCCCCCATCGACTAAGAGAGGTGCTTCTAAATTTTGTGCCTAAAGTATGAGAGATATTAGCTTAAATTTGGCCCTGCTTTGGATGGGTTAGGATTGGAAAGAAAACAAAATATAGCAGCTTGCCTAATGATTTGTGACTAGTGGCTACTGCCATGGGATTATGTCTGGGGCTAAGGAGGATTTTAAAGGAAGAAAAACACAGTTGACTTTGAGACATTCATTAAGGAAGGACTTGTGACTGGGATTTGCTTGCCTTTTTATATCAAAGCACGAAGCTGCGTGTTTTTTCTGAAAATGTTTTTGCCTTCCTTGTTGCTGAGGAGGGTCTGTCTGAAAACTAGAGGCTTTAAAGGTGTCGGTAAGACAGGGAATTGCAGTGGCAGGAGGAGAGGTTACTGTAGCAAAATCCGTGTACTCTATTTCAGAAGCAAAAGATCGTGCAATAATATATTTTGCAACAATCTTCTTCATCTGTTGTGTATGACAACAGCTGTGAAGATAGAAGGACACACACAAAAAAAGCTACAATACCGGTAAAATCCATGGGAATCCATTTCCCCTGGAGCATTAGCTGCACAGCTGAGTAAACGCATCCTTCCGCCTCCTGGTCCTTTCAAGAGTATCATCTGGCACATAGCCTAACTGCAACTGGACAGTGCAGTGTGGGATCCTGGTCATAGTATCTAAGGCAGTGCAGCTGTGAAGGTGGGAGAGCACAGGACACCTTACTGTATCTATTCCATTCGATAGTTAATTGAAAAGTAAAAAGACAAAATAAAAGCTACAAAACAGGTATAGTTCCTGGGAATCCAGTCTCATTGCAGCATTAGCTGCATAGCTGGGCAAACATATCTCCCTCCCCATAGCCCTTTCAAGAGTGTCGTCAGAGGATCACCACCTTAGTTCTGGCCCTGCCTGCAGTGCCCGCTATCATCAGGTGAACTAGGCAGTTGCCTAGAGTGCTGACCCTTTGGTATCCCCCCTCCCCCATTCCCACTGCTGCCACCCTTCTCTGGGGTCAGAAGCAGTGGCAATCATAAGTGAACCACAATGCAGCACTTACCAAAGGCTCTGGTGCTATGTTGTTCCTGTTTGCTATCAATGGCTGTTTCCAACACACTCTGACGCAGACCTCTAGTTTATTCCAAGCCAGAAGTTACATCAGAAGGGGGCAGAAATGGCCAATGATAGCAAACAACAACCACAATGCAACGCTGGACCCTTTGGTAAGCGCTGCATCACAATTCCCTTCTGATCGCCACCACTGATGGTCCTGGAGAGGGGTGGCAGCAGTAGCAATGGGGGCAGGGGGTGGGGGGCGCGGCAGGATGAAGGGGCATACCAAAGGGACCTCTTTACTGATTCTGAAGGAATATGTGTGGGCATATGTGTGTATGAATGTATGGGAAATCAGACTGAAGGACTTAATACACAAAGCAGGGCTAGAACAGGAAGCAGCTGAGCCTTGGGCAAGCAGGGGAAGAGCTCAGAAGAGATAAGGAGAGCTCACAGGAGATAAGGAGATAAAAAAACATTACTCAGTTAAGTAAATAAAACAGATACTAAGCAGCCTTTAAAGAAAATGACCTATAAGATTACTTCTGTGTGTGCAAAGGTCTACTAGGGGCTTTAAAGTATTGAAAGTGTGCTGCTTGCATTGAAATGAAGGGAGTAAGGGACTGTTTCCAGACAGAGCTGGATGTAAGAGCACTTTTACTGAGAGGATATAATCTACTTGCAGGAACTTCAGTTATTGGGTGGGAAAGAAGACTGAGGGGGTAAGACATGCCAAAGAATGTGTCTGTATGGAAAAGCTAGAAAAGGATTTAATTGATATCGGAACTGTAAGTAATTGAGAATTATTTACAGGAAGAGTATCTAAGAAGTTGGAATGAAAGCTGAAGAGGAAATTTAAAAATAAATGTGGAAGCTTTTTCCTTGGTGACAAGAATAAGACTGAAGAAGCTCATAACCCATTCAAGCAGTTTTTAACCAAGCTGAATGAGGATTTGAAGTGATTTATTGGAGAGTGTTTTGATTAACAGTGTGTGATTTTCTTTCTATAGCATTGGTGTCCTTCAAGCACTAAAGGAGTAGTAGGGCTGAAGGTATAAAACTCTAAGTGCAGTGAGAAGAAAAATCCTGAAAGTGAATTGTTTTAAAACTGAGTACTGCTCACAGAAATTGTTTAATCCTGATATATCTTAACTCTTTCAGTGAGGAAGAGAGTATATGTTTGAAAGAGTGAAGGATCGAATGTGTTTTTGAAGAAAGAAAACAAAACATTGCCTTATTTAAAGAATTACATTTATTGGCAATTGGTACAGTATAGTTTTCCTGACCTGACTGGCAGTTGTAAGAATCAGCTCTGACACATACATAAAGAAAAAACTGTCTTTTACACAGTTCTGTGGGAAGGAAAAACAGGGAATCTGATTATCTTTTATTTTTTGGAAAAGCAAGTTTCAGAAGTAAGAGAAATAAAAAAAGAAGAAAAAAGATAGGCATACTTTCTAGTTACTACACACACAGCTAGGGAGGTAGTTTCTTTTATTGATTTTTTAAAGATAGGTTGTAGGTATCCTAACTACAGCTGGACATCATTGGAGCAGAGAGGATCCTAAGGTTGCCCAACATAAAGAAAGCAGCAAGGCCTGAAAAGATTTGAGATAAGTGACTGACACACCACATAGGCTATTTATTTGGGCAAAACACTGGTGCAATACTAGTAGTTGATTTTTTAAAAACAAAGGTGTCTTTACCTGAATGATAATACACATTCAATTGCAAAGTTACAGATAAAAGAGTGTTAGAACCAAACTTTTCTTCTACTAAGTAGTAAAGAAATCTCAAGCTTTAAGCTGGTTAAATAATACTTTCCTGTTTTTGAAGAAGACAATGCTATACCACCATTTAATAGAAGCATTGTAAGAAGTATTCACAGAAAAATACTTGGCTACATTGATACATATTTTTTATTTATAAAAAATTGAATAGACATGATATTTTTAATTAAAATTAGAAATTTTTACAAAAGTTAAAATTGTTCAAGTGGTTCCTTGTAAGTGAATTCTCATCCCTTGGTTCTCACCCCTTTGGTAAGTTCTGATTTGAATTTAAGGTTCAAGAAGTTATAAAGTGCATTGAGAAAATAAAAAATATTTTCTCTGTAAGCTGGAAGTTTCCATTGGAAGCTTACCTGAGGTAACTCAGCCAACCATGACACTCATAACATCAAGGTAAAGTAGAGTAGCATCCCAATGGAGCTCCCAGTTTACACTAGTCCAAGTGTACAGAGAGAAACAGGACATTACCAGAGTATGGTTATGGGCTCCTCTAGTCTGCCACCCAAGCTAAAGAGTTATGGGCCCAATATTCAAAAGACATTTTCACGGTTTACAGCCCAATAAACCATGTAAATGCCTTAAATCGTGATATTCAATGGCACTTACATGGTTAGTGCTGTTGAATATCCCCTTCTAACCCCACTACATGGTTAGCATTGGGGCATGCTGGGGGCGTTCTGGGGTGGAGTGGAGGTGGAAACTGTTGCTAACTGGGTAGCGGCGATATTGCACCGCTACCAGATTAGCAATCGGTGAGTAAGACCAGACATTGCAGAAGCTGGCCTAGTTTTACCTGCAGAAGCTAACCTGCTAGTGATTCAATATTGCTGCTATCTGGTTAGCTTTGGCAGCTCCGGGGCATGTGCGGTAACCCCAGATATTCAATGCCATCACTGCGGCATTGAATATGTAGGGTTAAGGGTCAGCGGGCGGGGCTATGTGCTGTAGCGGCACATAGTCTGCCCAATTCAATATTGGGCCCTATGTCTTCAGAAGCATAGTGGACATTTCTGGTGTAACTCTGGAATAGCATGTGTCTGATGTCATCTCCACAGAGAGACAAAGGGAGGTTGACACAGGGTAGGGCACGAGAAAAGCAGTAGGAGATGGAAACTTAGCCTTGCTGAAAAGTATATGGACATGGCCCTGGCAGATAGAGACTCTAAAGGGATCCACATGGGTGGGATTTGAATTTGAATCATCAGATATTGAAAGTATACTGGCTGAAGAGGCTGTTGAAGAGGTTGTTATTATTGTGTCAACTGGTGAGCAAGTGAAAAATGATACTGGTTGTGCCAAGGCCAAGAGCACGGCAAAGGTATATGGGACAATAGAAACTGGGAAGGATGCTGCTGGCTTTTCATTTCCTTCAGCCCCTGCCTCGAGTCCTGTAGCAGCACCAAGAGCAGCAATCCCATTAGGAAATACAGAGGAAGTCTCCTAAAACCTCACATATGTGGAAGCATTTTAAAATGCTTGATAACACTTGGTACACAGAATGCAATTATTGTAGGTGGCACATTAATAGAGGGAAGCTGATCAACTGTGGCATACTGCATTATTTGGAAAAACAAAACCCTTTCCAGCTCAGTACAAAGGGGGTGCTGATCCAAGGCTGGGAACTCCATCCAGGAAACAGCAGTGGTGGAAAAGGTACAGGAAAAACAAAATCCCTTTCCCAAGTGGAGACCTTATCCTCTTCCACCAGACAGATGGCAAGGCAGCAGGTCTGATGCGGAACAAAGCAAGTCACTATGGAAGACACGGGATGGTGTTAAGTAGCATGGTCACAGGGCTACTGAGCTTTGACCTCAACTGGCATTGCTTCTCCAAAATTTAATACAGAAAACCAAGTGGGATTTGTGCAGGACCGCTACCCAGTGAGTAATCTTCATTGGATTTTGATGTCCCTGGAATGGACATCAGATGCCTTCTCTAATTGTATCTGCCCTTTTCCCCTATATTCCACCACCATTCCTAGCATCTGCTCTTTTTACCCTACCCCCCCCTCCCATGCCTAGCATCTGCTGTTCATCTTTCCTGTGGCAACTTTCTGTACACTGCCATAGCCATCATCGGCCCTCTGTTTTCCCTGTGGCCATCATCTGCCCTCTCTCCCCTCTCCTGACATGTCCAGCATCTACTGCCCTGCCCCCTCCCCAATCCAGCACTTTTTCCCTGCTCCCTTGTCCAGCATCTGTCCCCTATGTCCATCATCTGTCCCCTACCCCCATGCCCATCATCTATCCTCCACCTCTGCAACCCCCTACCCCCACAACCAATGCTCAACATGGCTTCCCTTCCTTCCTCCCCCCAAACGGCCACTGCTGCTGCTTCTCTCAACAAGCAGCGGCTTATAGAGATGCAAGCAAAAGCGCAACTCCAACGCTCTTGTAAGTCTTGCCCGTCCCGCTCCCCTCTGATGTGAGTAAGCATCAGAAGGGGGCGGAACTATTAGAGCCTTAGAGGTGGCCTGGAGTCAGCAAGACCTTGTTTCTTTTGCTTGTTTTTTTTTTTTAAGCCGCTTCTTGTCATTGGAGAAGGGGTGATTGATGCTGCCACTTGTATTTGGGGGGAGGGGGTGACTGATGCCACCACCACAACAGACCCAGGAGAAGCAGCAGCAGCAGCCGGTCAAAGGCAAAGTGAAATGTCCACAGCTGGACTGTTTTGGGGACATTCTGCAAGTTGCCTGTCCCAAAACTCAAATGTCACTGGTTCCAGTGAGAAAAAAAGTAAGTTGGTTCTTTTTTGTTGCCTTAAACCTTTAGTCACCTTTCGTCTAAGTTTTTCATTTAGACAACAGCCCTATCTAACCTTTTAATTAACAAAATTGCCCTGAAATGAAAATGTATAAAAACAAAATGAAACAAAACAAAATACTATTAAAACAAAAGAAAAAGAAAATAAATCTACAAATGAAACAGAAAACAAAACAAAATGAAACAACTATTTTGCCTGCACATCCCTACTCTTTTGCTGGGAGGTTTAAAGGCACCTCAACGGCAGTGGCTAAGGGAACAGGATTCATGAGTCTAGTATCCAGATCACAGAAGTAAAAGCAAAAAAAAGACCAGGAAATTACATGTTCCTGTTACCATTCAATCAGAGGGTTATGTTCATAAAGCCAGGGTAACTATGCAAGTTGCTACATTAATGACCCATAACAAAATTTTCTCCAAGTGCCAGGTATACACTGATAAGTTCAAATTCATGGTAACCTCTTATACATCTCCCTGGCCTAGGGGATCTACCATTAATAGCCATGATAGGGACTGCCAATGGATTTGATTTTAGAAGTTGTTCATACAACCAGGCAAAAATCACAAAAAGGTTTCTTGCAACCCCTGAGTCGATGAGGGCTAATGTCTCCACATGATCAGCAAATGAGTTCAGAGTGACTGAGACTAAGGGGTATGTTTACTAAACAGCGATAACATTATCGTAACATTATCGTAACATTATTGCGCGATCACGTGAGGTTTCACGCGATAACGTCACCTGCAGCGTTAAGGCACACAGAGGGTGGAATAAGGCTCCCCAGAGGGCAGAGAGAAGGGGTCAATGGGCGGAGAGTGGGTGGGGAGAGGCTCCAGGCACACTAACGCTGTGAAATGAAGGTCTGAAAATTAACGCCAGTGAAAACCTCGCGTTAGAGGCATATTTGCAGGAGAGAAAAACAGGAGTGGAGGAGTGGCCTAGTGGTTGGGGCAAGGTACTTCAGGCTGGAAGGTTGGGGGTTCAAATCCCACTAGAGGACAGCAACCTTGGGCCGGAAGGACTGGGGTTTCTAAGTCCCACAGGTGCTCCTTGTGGTCTTGGGCAAGCCACTTAACCCTCCATAGCCCATGTTCCCTGTAAAATAGTTATCTCCAAGTTATAATGTCCTGTTCAATGTAAAACGCACTGATGCAGAATAGCGCGGTATATAAGAGATTGTAAGTAAATAAATTTCAGTCTGCAATGTACAGCAAAGGCAGGGAAACCAAGAAAGGTGATAGTAGTGATGCATGTGCAGCAACAGCATAGTGCCCAAGTACGAAAGGGCACTATGGTGAGGCTGCAAATGGGGTACAAGGGGCTGCAGGTGGGACATGCAGTGAGGCAGCTGGGGCACAGAATGGACTAGGAAAATGCCTAGGTGGCACATAGGAATGCAGAAACTGCAAGTCAACAAGCCAGCAACTGACCAAAGACAAACATGTCCACGAGTGAGTGCCCACAATGTCCTGGCAGGTACCCTGAAGGGCACATAAAATTGACAGGTGGTGCCAGGGGGAAGCACAGATGGCTATGTAGGCACCTCTACCCCAGATCCCACACCATAGGCAGCTGCCTACCTGCACACTGGATGGCCAGGGTCTGCACACCATCAGCACCACCAGCATAAGGGCATGTTAGCATGGCGGTGGAGGGGTGCTGGTGGTGGAGGGGACAGTGGCATATGCCCTGAGGCCCTGGGTTATAGACCCGGCCTACAGCTCACAACAGACCAAGGCCAAGCCCTGTTTAGGTGGGTGGCGTGCAGTGCAACAGACAAGGTCTGTCTGAAGAACAGACATGGTGTCCCAAGGAAATGACCTGCTTCTGTGGAAGTAGTTTGGCACAGTACACACAGCCAGTATGTTCAGGGGCAGAAAGTCAGAGGTTCAAGTCCCAGCTGTGTCTTCTGCAGACCTTGTCCCTATATTTTACCCTACAGAACACAAACACCATAAACATGTGCACACCCTAGAGCAGCCGCCAACAGGGGCACAAACACCCACAGGCCCCACTATCCACATCCTCATGGAGAGCCAGGCTTTTGGGCCCACTGTGCAGAGCAGCAGCCACCACTACTACCACCTGCATACCTCAGCAATGCCGTCATAAACATGGGAACATGCTCCATATATATCAAAAGGTTGCTATGATGAATGTCAGATAACAGATCCTACATTAAACACAAATTGTTAACAGAGATTTATCATAGTGATATATGTGGAGTGTTTCCTTTCTGTTTGTTATCTGACAGTGTTTACCATCCTGGAGAGTGACCATAACAGTATTGAGTACCTGGTGCCAGGGCTGCCAACCACTTCTATCTTTGCACAATGCTGAAATAGGTGAAGAAGCGTGTGTATGTCTATCCAGTGTTTTGTGGCTGCCTACACCTTACTGAGCCCACAATCCTTACACTGTTTCCAGCGTTAGCCTGCCAATGTGCATAATGAGGAGCAAGGTACTTTGGGAATGACCCAGACAGGGCGGTCTGGGCAGGATGCATCTGCACAGGGCAATGGCTGGGATATTGTAGTGCCCGACCACCACCTGCATGGACAGGGTGGCCACAGCATGTCATGCTGGGAGGTCAGTCTCACCCTGACTGAGCAGTGACCATGGCATGTCTGGGTTCCCACATAGTGCTATACAGTTTTTCTCTCAAGTGATATCTACGGGTTCTCTTTTCTGGGGTCCAGTCACTGACATACTTGTTTGGTGTGTGTGCTTACATCCCACTTTTGGGTGCACACAGCTTCTCCAGGAAAATGTACTAGCTAGGAGACTGTCTGCAGTTAGCATGTATATGGCTAGAATACCTTGCAGGGTGCCGTGGGTGAAGACTAAATGTGCCCTCTGCTGGTGAATGTCAGTGGGGTGGGGTGGGGTGGGGTGGGGTGGGGCAGCTGAGTTTTTCTAGGCCTACTGCCTGTCTGCCAGTGCCCTATGTGATACATACAGATCTGCATTGACTGCCCTGGAGGACGCCTATTCCCCAGCAGGACTGGGGTGGTTGTCCTCTCTACTGCCTCTGATGTGGAGTGTGGATCTGTTGGTGGGAGATCCTGTCCCCCACCCTGACCCAGTGAGGGTGGGTTGGGTAGTGCTATATTATCCGCTTTTAGGTCCACACACCACCCTTCTCCTATAGCATGTGACCAAGGCAACCACACAGGATATGCACTATTCTGGGTACATCATAGTCCACAAGGGCTAGATGTAACTGGAAAATACAAATGTACACAGGGGTATCCTAGGTGTGTCTACAGTGACTATCTGTCACACAATGGTACTGATGGGGATGTGCAGCACAGCCTATCTCAACCAAGCCAGGTGCTGCGGTCCTGGTGCTGGGTGCCCCACCTCACCCTCAGGGTGCACACAGGAACCACACAATGTCACGGTCTGTGGCTACTCTGTGCCAGTAACACACACGGTCAGTTCCCCCTACCAGGCTGAGGTGCTGTGGAGGCGCATACCCCATCTTGTGATCAGATGTAGACTGCTGATCTGCATGTGCAGTGCATCATGGGTACGGATGGGTTTATCCTATCCTGATAACCACAGCAGGCAGTTTGTGCGGTGACTTGCAGTCTTCCTGTAGCCAGTCAGCAGTGTGCTTGAAGCTATAGAGATGTAGCATACTGGTTGCTGTGATGACTATGGAGACAGAGGTCATGGGTTTGATCCTGCAGTGGCCTTCTTTAATAAGGCTTTTCCTTTTAATTTACATCTGTGCTGCCAGCAAGAACACCCTCACAGTGCCGTAACCTAAGGTGCCTCATAAGGTGCCCTATAGGGCACATTATAAGATGCCTTGGCAGACAGTGCACTTTATAATGTGCCCTATGGAGTGCCTTATAGGGCGCCTTCTGAGGCACCATAGGTTACTGCACTGTGAGGGTGTTTTTGATGGCAGCACAGATGTAAATTAAAAGGAGAAGTCTCAGACAGACTTCTTAGATAACACCACTGCAGGATGAAACCCATGACCTCTGCCACCGCAGTCATTGCAGTAACCAGTGGGCTACATCTTTATAGCTTCTAACACAGCGCTGGCATGAACTTAGGATTAATGCGCGTTAACGAGCCAAGGCACCCACTATCGCGCGATACAGATTCCGTGCTATGTTCCCTCCGGAACGCCCACTACCTTATATGGCATTCTTCACATTAACGCTGCAACTAGCACTGGTAACATTAAGATGGTTTAGTAAACATACCCCTAAAAGGTGTTGAGCTACTGGTTCAGAAAGGTGGTGACCAAATTCAAAGGATTTCCCTATATGTTCTCAGGCCCCTGCCTTGCATCCTGTTTGATCCTTTTATTCAGAAGACAATCTAAACTTTATTTGAGTAAATTCCATAGGTTTCTCTGCCACTAAGGAGTGAACACTAAGCAGAGCAGTGACAGTGGTGATGTTCTAGGAGGTCAAAAGGATCTCAGACTGGCATTCCTAGATGCATGTATTTAAGCATAAACATAAGGATATGAGTGCATCCAACTTCAGGGGTAATTCTTGACAAATCCACTCATCCTTAATCCATCCTTTCCAGAAAACCTTCTTATTGCAGCCTATATCTGCAGAGGCAATTCAGAACTTCACTTCAAAGTGACCTTTGTATCATCCAGAGTACAGAGGAGGCAGAATCCAACAATCTTGAATCATTGATAACTCTCTCAGAAGCATGAATAAAGGCATCATAATTCAATACAGTTGAGTCTTCTCTCTCTCCGAATAGAGAGGCCCAGGCTGGACATCCCCAGTCAACAAGGAAATAATGTAAGCCACCTTGGACTTTGGGTCGGAAAAATGAGAAACATTGGCTCAAGAATCCACAGTAGGGTTTTGTGTCTCCAGAAGAGTGTAGGGGAGTCTCAATCTGCTTTTCCTTATAAGGCTTTGCTGGTGTTGTCTTAGTCAAAGAGGTCAGAGCTAGAGAATCTGCAGGCTGGGTTTACATGGGTTGTGTGTCCAGGCAAAGTTCCTCAATTTGCTCCTGCAGCTTGGACAAATGCTGATTTAATTTCCCTAAACACTTCCTTAGCCTGCTAGGACCATAGCCTGTTCAGTGAGGTCCATACTGGCTTGAGCATGATGTGACAGCTCACATTGGTAGAAGATGACCCAGAGACAAAAAGCAGACTGCTCCCAGGATGTAGCATCTCCAGACACAGGATGGCAGGTGTGGTCTTCTGCCTATAGTGACCGCTTTCTCTTCTGGTTGAGCCCTGGCAGTCACCAGGCCTTAGATGCACACCTGTGGGGCCCAGAGTGGAGAACACAAATACTCATCAAGGAGTCTTGGAGCTGAAACACATGGATGAAAAACAGGTATTGAAGTGAATAGTACTTCCCAGGAGAATCCAAGTCCAAGTGAGGAAAAATGGTGGCACAGGAAAGCAGAACATAGGTAGCATTAGAGCAATGGGTCCAAGCTCCGGCATAGAGACTCAGCCAAGACTGTGTTTAAATATAAATATGTAAGAACAAAGTGGCCTTGTGAGAAAGTAGCAGCCATAGAGTGAATCAAAGCAGCATGCCAGCCTTGTAAAACCTATTGACACCTGTTGGCAGGAGGTCATAATCATCAAGACAAAACGTTCCTAGGAATTGAGCCACACGCAGATCAGCAATGAAACCTCACAATTTGACACTAGTGTGCAAGTGTGTCAGAAGCCTCAGTGAAAGCTAAGTACATCAAATCTAGTACTCTCTGATCACTCTGTAGAAGAAACTAACCAGATTTTACACAGTATAGTCGTTTCAAGGAGTGGGCTTTTTTCTGATCTTGTTATCCCAGCATATCATTATTTTCTTGATAATGGTATCTTTCACCTCATATTGGTATTCATTTCTTTCTAGCATGTTATGTCAAATGTAGCATTGCAACGTTTGGCTGCAATTCCTTCTCTCTAAATACTATATAATATAGTCACACTTCTCAGTTCTTTTCAATTAGGGAATATCTGAGTTAAGTGAGAATGTAATGCACTTCATGTAAATTCATATCACTCATAGATGAAATAACTCTTAATACATTTTGGTCGAATTACTGCCACTAAATCATGCTGTTATTTGCAGGTGTCTCTGTGTGCCTCCTCTCAGGATTTTGCTGTGATGCTTGATTAGCTATTATAGCAAAATAAACCATTAAGGATCTGACAGAGATCAGGAAGGCAACTGAGGGAAAGTAAACAGAGTACTCAAAAACACACATATTTAAAGTACATATTTTAAACATTTTTGCAAGCTTAAACAGTTACATACAAATTATTTTTAGGCAGGCTCATATTCAAAAGCCCTTAAGTCAGTGGTTCCCAAACCTGTCCTGAGGGGATCTCGTCAGTCAGGTTTTCAGGATATCCATTATGAATATTCATGAAAGAGTTGTATACACTGCCTCCATTGTATGCAAATTTCTCTCATTTATTTTATTTATTTATTTAGATGCATGTTCATTGTAGATATCCTGAAAATCCAACTGGCTAGGGATCCCCCAGGACAGTTTTGGGAACCACTGGCTTGAGTGATAAGAGAATTATTTGAAATGCCATCAAGGACAATGATTGCATGTTTCTGTATAAATGGCTATATGACAAAATGTAGGGTTAGATTTATTACAATGCATTATCATCTTAGTGTGCGCTAACCTTGTGTACTTGTGCTATTAGCAAACAGGTCTCAAGACATAAAACATGGCATGCGGTAAATAGCATACTTCAATGTATATTAGCGTGTGGTATTGAGGTAGTGCCTCCTAGTAAATCTAACCTTTAAGCATCTGAATTTGTATGGGATGTCTGGTGGACTTTGGCAGAGGAAAAAAATTATATGAAGAGCAGTAAAATTCAGTTGCTCATATATGTTTAAATCTGTTTATTTACAACATTAGAAATAACTTTCATAGCACAAAGATTGCTCTAGTGATGTATCAAACAGCATTGTAACTTCCACAAGTTTTCTACATTTTCTCCCCAACTTCTCCAAGGCCTCTGCCTAACTTTCATAACAGATACAGCTTCTCACAGATAGTGTTATGGAGCTACTTTTTATAACACAATAATATATAAAACGTGAGAATGAGGATCATCCCGTGAAGTATATTCAAAACAAAATCCACTCTGTACTCCTACAATTTTGCAACTCTTACCACCCAAAAAAACAGTCAATGACTCATCAGTCTTTAACCTCCTCCTAACCACCCCTCAAACCACCTATCCCCAAAACCTCCTCCTATGTTCCTGAATACTGCTTGCTTACCCTCCAGACAGGCTTTTCTACAGAATAAGCACAGGAGTTTTCCTTTAGCTTTAATGGCCTCAGGGAAATCTATCCCACTGTTTGACCCAGGATGCTGAATGTTGAATGCTGTACTAAAATTACACCAATTTGGGACCGATCCATAACATATGTCTCAAGTGCCTAACTCCCTGGTTACACCTGGGGAAGAGTTCCAAAATAGCATAACCTGTCTGTTGTGCTCACATCTGGAATACATAGCCCCTTAGAAATAGCTTGTATTATAATTCCCATAATCTCGTGCTTTTCATCAGGCCTGGCACTTGGGCAATCCCACACACTAAACCCTCCTCTATGATCACTACTTGCAACTCTTCAGCTTACCTACAAGCAAGTTCATCATATCCTTGAACAGATTTAACTTTCTTGCAGAGTAAAGAGACTGATAGCTTTTTTCTGTCTTCTAACACAAAAAGCTGTTCAACTTGCTCCATCAACTCCCCGCTCAACTCCTCTGTTCTCAGGGACAAAATATAGTGCTAAATCATATTGCTGCTGTAATTGTTGGAAAGAATAGTACACTCCTATGTCCTCCATTAATTGTAGCAACATCCTTTTTCGTGTCCATATCCTGAACTCATGCCAGTGGAAAGGACCCATTTCTCTGCACTGGGAAAAAAACCCAAACTCATTAGGGTCATGCTTTCAATACCTACATAATTGCTGTCATGCTTCCCTTATGGGCACCACCATAGTAACATAGTAAATGACGGCAGATAAAGACCAGTATGGGCCATCAAGTCTGTCCAGCAAGGCGGCAAGAGTAGGTGCACTTGCCACTCCGTACAATGTACATCTCCTCAAATAATTTGCAAGAGAATCTCCAGATCCTCAAAGCATATATGGCAAACTATACAACTGAACTAACCTCTCCTCAATGCCCATCAGCATGTTCATTGTCATAGAAGCCATCCAATCTCAAGTGACTCATGGAACAGGCTGTGCATATGCTTTTCATATACTTCCAGCCCCTTTTAACAACCCCAGGGGATCCTTGTCCACCACCCTCCCCATAGCAATGTCCAATGCTTCTGTTTGAGCAGAATGATGTCCTTCTTAAACAAGCAAAGTCAGAGAACTTGCAGAATATATAAAACTTTAGGGAAGAAGGTCACAGGTCACATTGTATACTGCTACTCTACCTGGAGAGAGAGGGGACGGGCCTGCCAGTCCTGAATGTTTGCCCTTACTTCCCTCACTGTTCAGGAAATATTGCTTATGCAATTGTCTCACATCCAAAGGAAACAGAATTCCAAAATGCTTGAAGAACCCATCAATCCATTACAAAGGAAATCCATCCTCCATCTCTGTTACACTACCCCATGGCATCTAAGGCCTCAGACTTTGACAGATTAAGCTTCAACCCATACTAGAGCACCATATTCAGTAATCTCCCTCATTAAATTCTACATAGAACCCATGGGGTCAATAAGATGGACTGGCAAATACTGCCAGTTTAAACTCCATTTGACTGATCTTTATGTCCTAAAGGTCTTCTGTTCCTAAATCCTTCACAATTGTGGGCTGAGAGCCGTATGAAAAGCAAGGGGGATAAAGGACACCCCTGTCATGTTCCCCCTCCCCCCACTGCAAAGCAAATTAAGAGGTAACTTGCATATTAACCACAACCACCACTTGTGAGGCCAAATAAAATAGATTCTTTGCCCCCTCAAAAGCCACCTCCCAACCCACATACCTCCAGGGACCGAAACATAAAATCCCAATTAACTTGATCAAATGCCTTTGGGTATAGGGGAGCATAGGGGAGAAAGGGCAGATGCGGGACATGGAAGAATGGAGACAGATGTAGGTCATCAGTGTACGGAGGGTACATGCAGGGTATGGGGCGGAGATGGGGAGAAAGGATAAATGCTAGACATGGGGGCATGGAGGGCAGATGTGGGGCATGGAGGGCAGATGGGGAGAAAGGACAGATGCTGGACATGTGGGGAATAGAGGAGAAAGGGCAGATGTTTGATACTGGGGGGTGGAGAAAGAGATGAGAGATGCTGAACATTTGGGAGGGAGAATGAGAGAAGAGAGATACTGGAAACAGGAGGTGGGAGAGAGGAAAGATGGTGGACTGGGGGAGGAGAAAGAGGAGAGATAGGAGAAAATTATAAACAAGAGGAAGAAGTGGTTGAATGCTGAACATGGTGTGTGAAGAGATTTTATTTATTTATTTATTTACATTCTCTTATATACCGCACTATTCTGCTTCAGTGCAGTTTACATTGAACAAACTGAAATTACATTGAACAGGGCATTATAACTTGGAGATAACTATTTTACAGGGAACATGGGCTATGGAGGGTTAAGTGGCTTGCCCAAGACCACAAGGAGCACCTGTGGGACTAGAAACCCCAGTCCTTCCAGCCCAAGGTTGCTGTCCTCTAGTGGGATTTGAACCCCTGACCTTCCAGCCTGAAGTACCTTGCCCCAACCACTAGGCCACTCCTCCACTCCAAGAGGTGCTGAACATAGGAATGGTGAGCAAGCAGGATGTATTGGACAAGGAGCAAGAGTAGGGAGGGGGAATAGTGGACACGGTGAGGTAGGGTAAGAAAAATAGACTAAGGCCCTGGATGGAGGGAGAAGAAAATGGAGAGATGCTGGGCACGATGGGAGGAAGAGAGAACGTGAAGAATTAAAGGCTGGGTAGAATAAGAGGCTGGGGCTGAAAACTGGTAGATGTGTTGACGAGTGGGGATTGAAGACTGGGTGGTAAGGAAGAAGAGCAAAATCAAAATTGATAGAGAGATAGAGAAAAATAAATGGAAGAAAGCTGAAAGGAAAAGATTAATGTCATAAATGTAAGGGAGCATCGAAGACAGGAGAGGAAAGAAGTGGCAGATGGGTCAGAGACTCTAAAAAGCGAGTTACTTTGAAAAGGCTGAAGGTAAACTGTGATTTTTGTGCTTAGTTTTCCTGTTCTTGATAAAAAATCATTTCTGTTGTGACCCAGATGAGCCAAAACATTTGGACTAGTACTATAGATAAGGGACCCTTTAATTAAAATGTACTATAGTTTTGCACCTAACTGCACATTTAAGTGCATTAAGTGCAAAGCCTCCACATTAGCTGTCGTGTGCATGGACACCATTTTCCTGGCAGTTAACATGCAGTGCTGTACCCTAATACAAGGCACTATGGCTCTGAGTGCACTAAACTCCAGATGTTAAGGTGGAGGTATTTGCACTTGCGCTAATTGCAACAGTAGAAGCACACGGTGTTTACCTACACATTAACTGCAATGAGTTCACCATGACCATCCCTAACTCACTCATTTACCACTCCTATTCACGAGTTGCAGTTAGCATGCAAATCAGGACACAGTAAGTGTTCTACCCCCAAATTAACTGCATAGGTCACTTTGGTAAAATATTCTTCTTAATTTCATAACATAACACCTATAGACCAAGCAGGTGGCTATTGCATGCCTGTTTTATAAAGACACAAGCCAGCGTTGAGCCCTGGAAGCATTTGTGCCCCAGGGGGTTGAGCATGCAGGACTCCCTGCCCGGGAACACTGAGGAGTGTGTTTTTTGGCTTTTCTGCCTGCGCACGGCTGACTCAACCACCATGGAGGTGTGTGGGAGCTGTACCTTGCAGAATCCTGGCCCTCGCTGGACCCAATACATAGTGTCGAGCCATTGGCTCATGATGGGGACCGATGATGGGGTCTCCCACATCCAGAGGAGAAGCCGGATGAGGATGGGAGGCACAGGGACCATCAGGGTCTCTTTCGGCTGTGCCTCGTACTGGAGGATGTCTAATTCCTCCGTATGCGGGTCCTCCTCTGACTCGGTCATGAGGGAGAGAGCTCAAATCATATCCCTGATGAACTCGAGGAAAGAGGTATCCTTGGGCAGGGAATGGTACCTGGTAGCCAGGGGAGACGGGTCCGAGGGGAAGTCTCGGTGGGCCCGAGACTCCAGGGACATCTTGATGTCAGACTCCCAATCATAGTAGTCTGAGGAAGTCTCAAAATCCTCTAGCTGCAGGAGAGCCAGCAACTCCAGTCTTGGATGCTTCGAGGCGGGGGCACGGCTGAAGCAAGAGGCACTTGCCCATGAAGATCTCGCTCCTGAGGATCGGGAGCAAGAACAAGATCCTCGCAGAGGATCCATCCGAGGCATCTGGCTCTCGGTGATCACAGTAGCGGCCTGGGTAGTCCTTGATGTCGATGTCCCTGCGGTCTCAGCAGGGCCAGGGGTTAGCGCCCGCTGTAATACAAGGAATGCAGAAACTCTGCACTCTAAGGACAACATACGTGCTTCCCATTCGGGGGTCACAGCAATGGACACCGACACCAGAGCGATTGGGTCAGGTGTCAAAAAGGAGAGGGAGTCCTCAATAGGACGGGCCTCAAAAGACTGCAATCTATCACCAGAGGCCACCACTTCAGCCCTGGACACCTTCCGAGGGCATTCCTGCTCCGGTTCCTCAGGAGCTCTGCAGGGGCTAAAGGACAGGGTACAAGACTTCTCATGCTTGTCTGCTTCCCCAGAAAAGGCTCTTGAGGTCTTCCTCTTCTTCTTCTTCTTATGAGCACGCACTGGTGACCCCTACTTAGAGTGTCGACGAGCCTACAGAGGGGCTATGGGGGCCTTATGCGAGTCTGAGAATCCATGCAGGGTCTTTGGGTGTGAGGCTACCAGGGAAACTAGGTTTGATTCTGCCTTGTGATGTCTTCCTGCTGAAGTCGATGACT
Source organism: Ichthyophis bannanicus (assembly GCA_033557465.1). NCBI lineage: Eukaryota > Metazoa > Chordata > Amphibia > Gymnophiona > Ichthyophiidae > Ichthyophis > Ichthyophis bannanicus. Next base: position 955,961,678 of record CM066034.1, on the reverse strand, counting down.
CTGTATGGCCTTAGCGGATATTTTCTTTGCACAAGGAGCATTCTTCCGGGTTGTGGTCTGCGTCCAGACACCGGAGGCAACAGTCATGAGTGTCCGTGAGTGACATGTTTCTGGAGCACTGATCACTTTTTTAAAGCCTGTGGTCATTCGGGCAAAAAGAACCCCGAGGCCGAAAACCCTCGAGGCGGCCAGCGATTAAAAAATGGCACAAAATCACTGAGATGGAAAAAATCAAGACAAAAATATTTTTTGAGGCCCGGTGTGTTTGCAGCAGGTGTCAGACGGGAAAGGAACCGGAGCAAGTTGGAAAGGTGCAAAAATAGTATGAGAAAATCAACTTTTTTTCTGGGGGGACGAGATGAACGTCTGTAGGACTTTGCTGAAAAAGGGAGACTGAGCAAGATGGAACCCTTGGGAGGGAAGGGGACCGGGCATGCATCGTGGCATCTCCCAAAGCCTTTCTTTGAAAGCTGGGGAGATGCTCAGTGCAGGGCTCCGTCTGCGTTGATGTCACCCATATGTGAGGATTGACTTCCTGCTTGCTCCTGGAGAAAGACCACGCTCCACACAGCAGCTCGAATCCTTCAAAGAGCAAGCAGACAGGACCACATCACTCCATCCTCAAACAACTCCACTGGCTACCAATCCCCAGTCAGATAAAATACAAAACCCTATTGCTGACTCACAAGACCATACACGCCAACCCCCTCCCTGCTTCAAACTTCCCACCCGGACGGATCAAGATGTACTTCTACAAGGAACATCCTTGTCATCCCACACACCAGTACCAAATTCAACCAACAGGCATGTACCCGTGCATTCCAACTCTATGCACCTTCAATTTGGAGCTCTGCCTGACCTGATAAGAAACACCACTGACCTCGGCATCTTCAGAAAACACCTAAAGACTCATCTCTTTTTTGAGCATTTCAGCCCTACCATAGAACCCTCCAGGGCCTCTAACAGATGAAGCAAACAAGTTATCGATCTTTCCCCTCCCCCCCTATATAACTAAACCATGAATTGTAAATTATGTACATAGATAAGTAACACTATATATATATATATAGTGCATGCTGTATATAGTTCCAGATATTCTGTAAAATGTTAATACCCTCATTCAATGTAAACGGCTTTCAACCGGAGAAAAGCGGTATGTAAGCACAGCTAAATAAATAAATAAATAATATCTCCACTGCCTGGTTAGCTTCCAAGCTATCCAACTGACCCAGATGTTCAATATCAGTGACCAGATATGGCCCTGGAATTGAATATTTGGGTCTTAGATTCAGCAACGATGGCCACGACCTTAAATGTAGTAGTAATAAGTTACATAGAAACATAGAAATATGATGACAGAAAAGACCACATGGCCTATCTAGTCTGTCCTTCCATATCAACAACTACAACAGTCCCCTTTTTTCCTTTAGAGATCCTCTGTGCTTGTCCCATGCTTTTTTGAATTCAGATACTGTCCTCATCTCTACCACCTCCACTGGGAGACTATTCCACGGATACACCACTCTTTCCATAAAGAAATATTTCCACATATCACTCCTGAATCTATCCCCCTTCACCCTCATCCCATGTCCCCTTGTAGCAGAACTTGCTTTCAATTGAAAGAGGCTCTCCCCCTGTACATTTATGCCATGGAGATATTTAAACATCTCAATCATATCACCTCTATCCTGCCTTTCCTCTAAGGTGTACATATTAAGATCCTTAAGTCTATCCTCATATGCTTTATAATGAAGACTGCTAACCATTTTAGAAGCCACCCTCTGTACTGACTCCACCCTGTTTATATCCTTTTGAAGGTGCGGTCTCCAGAATTGCACACTATACTCCAAATGAGGTCGCACCAAAGACTTATACAAAGGCACTATCACCTCCTTTTTTCTGATAGCCATGCACCCAAGCATTCTTCTAGCTTTCGCCGTCACCTTTTCTACCTGTTTAGCTACTTTAATATCATTAGACACAACCACGCCTATGTCCCGCTCTTCTATAGTGGACTACCCACTATACTATATTGCTCCTTTGGATTGCTGCAGCCCAAATGCATGGCCTTACATTTTTTAACATTAAATCCCAGCTGCCAAATTCTAGACCATTATTCAAGCTTAGCTAGATCCCTCCTCCAGCTATCTACACCTTCCTGGGCCTCTACTCTATTGCAGATTTTGGTATCATCTGCAAAGAGGCAAGCCTTACCCAACAGCCCTTCTGCTATATCACTAACAAAGATGTTAAAAAGAATTGGACCAAGAACAGATCCCTGGGGCACACCACTGGTAACATCCTTCTTCTCAGAATGAGCTCTATTTACCTGTACTCTTTGTTGCCTCCTACCCAATTTCTAACCCAAGCAGTAACTTTGGGGTCTATCTCTAGGATGCTCAGTTTGTTTATGAGTCACCTGTGAGGAACAGTGTCAAAGGCTTTTTTTTTTTTTGCCATCAAGTCAGTGTTCACTTAGAGTGAGCCAGCTACATCTGGGGTTTTTTGGCAATGTATCACCAGAAGTAGATTGCCAGCCTTTTCTTCTGAGGCAATGGAGGGTAAAGTGACTTGCCTAAGGTCACAAGGAGTGCCAGTGGGAATCAAACCCTTGATCTTCTGAGTACTAGGAGTTGTTCTAACCACTAAGCTACTCCTCCACTCCAAAGGCTTTTTTGAAATCTAAATACACCACATCGAGGGCTCTCCCTCAGTCCAACTCCCTGGTCACCCAGTCAGAGAAATCAATCAGATTTGTCTGACAAGACCTGCCTCTGGTGAATCCATGCTGCCTCGGATCCTGTAATCCGCTGGACTCCAGAAACCTCACTATTTTCTCTTTCAGCAGCGTTTCCAATAATTTACTCACCACCGAAGTTAAACTAACCGGCCTGTAATTTTCAGCCACATCCTTACTTCCGCTTTCGTTTAAAGGCACCACATGATTTCTATTTTAAATGACCAGAAAACTCACTATAATTCTCAAGGATATTTACACTAATAACTTGGCCAAATAATATACATGCATGAACATATATAATTGTCCCCAGGCCTTCTGAGGGCAACAGGCAATAATGAAACACACAATAGTGTTCAACCGGCATATACCCCTAGTGTATGATGTTGGAATGGGTTTCAAGAATCTTAAATAACATAGAACTTGGTTTTTTAAACACTGTTGAATGCCACTAAAATAAAGTCTGAGGACTCACTAATTAGTACAAAACCCTCACAGAAAATCTTTTCTTTTGGATATGCATGGGAAGGACTGCTTACTCATACTTGCAAGAGCTTCTCCCTAGAAGTGTTCCTGTATTCTGCTCCACAGGGCCTTTATTCTCCACACACAGGCTAAAGCAAACAGTACTCCAATTATGCATCAGAGGGGTTAGATGGCAGGTTTCAGTAACCACCACAAGAAAGGGATCACAGGAGAGTGGTACAAATATGCCTACTAATTTACAGTTAGTCAGGCTATTTACTTATCTCCTGCAGCCCAGCCTACTTAGAAATTTAACTTGGATCCCTATGAAGGGGCTGGCAACAAACCCATATGGGCAGATTCACAGGCAGCATTTCTAGGTCTGCTGTTCAGAGTCTGATTGTCCAAATCACCCTCTATGCTCTGCTTTGCACTTAGGGGTATGTTTACTAAACTGCGGTAACATTACAGACTGCACATTATGTAACATTAACGCTCGTTAGGTAACGATAACGCGCAGTATGTAACGTTAACGCGCGTTAACGTTACTTAACGAGCGTTAACGTCCCCGGCCGCGGTAAACACCGCAGAGGTTGGAGAGAGGGCAGGGGGAAGGGGTCAATGGGCGGGGAGTGGGCGGGGAGATGCTCCCTGCACACTAATGCGCAGAACTGAAGGGCTGAATCCTACCGCGAATGAAAACCCGCCGTTAGATGCACATTTGCAGGAGAGAGAAACCATTTAAGCATCAGCAATGTACAGCATAGACAGGGAGCCCATGAAACTTGATAGCAGTGATCCATTTCCAGTACCAGCATAGTGCCCAAGTATGAAAGGCCACTATGGCGATGTTGCAAGTGGGGCATAGGGGGCTGCAGGCGGGACATGTAGCGGAGGCAGCAGGGGCACAGGGTGGACTAGGCAGGCACCTAGGTGGCACATAGGAATATAGAAACCAGAAATCAGCATGACAGCAGCTGACCAAAGCCAAACACAATCCACCTACATCTACCTGATCCACCCGAGCTAACAGTTGCCAGGGCACTGACCTGACATACCCCCAGCCAACCCTCCCCAAGTGGAAGGGACAGACTATTGGTAGGCGGTGATGGGGGGGATGTGAGGATGCTCATGTATGCCCCATGCCCCAGACCCCCGCTCCCTAGGCTACCACCTACCCACACAGTGGATGGCCTGGGACTGTGCACTACCAGCACCGACAGCATACGGCCATGTCGGCATGGCAGGGGGGTGTGTGCCCATGCTGGAGGGGGCAGTGGCACCTGACTGCAGTGGACCTAGGCCATGCCCTGTACCAGTACGTGGTGAGCAGTGCAACATAAAAGGTCTGGCTGAGGAAAAGTACAGGTAGCCCCTGGGACCACCATGCATGTGTAGTGCAGTACACGCAGCCAGTGTGTCAAGACGCAGAGGGTCAAAGGTTAAAATCCCCAGCTGTGGTTCCTGCAGAGCATGTCCCTATGTTTTATCCTACAATGCAGATACAACAGCAACATATGCAAAGCCCAAAGCAGCGGCGAACAGGGGTAGAAACACCCCTCACACCCACTCACACAGGCTCCACAATCCAAAGATGCATGGAGAGTCAGGTTGTTGGCCCCAGCATTGAGCTGCAGTTATCACCAGGGCACTACTACTACCTTCTGCACAGTTTAGCAATGTCGGCACTGTGATCAGGACCAGTGTGGCGGGCAGGGTCGCCAACCACCCCTATCTTTGCACAATGATGCAATAGGAGTGTGTGTGTGTATATCTATCCATTGTTTCGTGGCTGCCCACACCTCACCGGGCCCACAATGTCCCACTGTTACCAGCTTTAGCCTGAATATGTGCATAATGAGAAGCAAGGTGTTGTGGGTATGGCCCGGACAGGGCAGTTTGGCCATGATGCATCTTCACAGGGTGTGGGGCAATGGCTGGGCCACATGTGACTGCAGGATAAAGATGGACACCGAATTACCTTCAGCTGCACTGCAAGGAACACCTGTCACACACTGGTAGTGATGGGGATGTACAGCAGGGCCTATCTCTAGCACCACATGTACTGCGGACCTAGTGCTGGGCACCCATCCTATCCATCTGGGAGAACATAGAACCTGCACAATGGCATGGTCTGTAGCTACTCTTTGCCAGTATCACGCACTGTCAGTTCATTTTTCGAGCTGAGGTACCGGAGAGGTGCAAACCCCATTTGCTGATCAGCTGTAGACAGCTATTCAGCATGTGCATTGCATCATGGGTACTGGTGGGTTTACCCTATCCTGGCACTCAGAGCAGACAGTTTGTGCGGTGACCTGCAGTCCTTCTGTACCCAGCAATTGCTGTGACATACACCATGGAGGTATAACCTACTGGTTAATACAATGCCATTCTTGCCAGTGTTCATGGGTTCAATTCCTCATTGTTCCCTCCTCTCATGTCTGTCCTACTCAAATAGTGTGCATGCCTGTAACAGTCAGATTTGTGCTGCCAGCCCATAATACTCTTGCCACAATTGCCAACATTCCCTTGGTCCATCTATCTGCATGTGTCAGCTGTGTAGAAACCTGTCTGCCTGTGCAGGCTGTCACCCCATGTCCTGCACTGCTACCCTTTCCTGCATTGCGCCTCTTCATGCTTGCCTCGCCTGTGTCTGATCTGCATGGCACCCTCACTCCTCTGTCCACCCATCATTGTAACTATCCTGCCACCTCCGCCTCCACTGGGGGACACGTATTCCCATCGTCTGCCACCAACTGTCTTTCCAGTACTTTACATTGCCAACACCCTGTGCTGTGGTATAGTTGCCCCACCATGTTTGTCATCAGTACTGGCAGCCACATGGGATGCCTTGTAATGTGCCTTGTATGGTGCCTTATAAGGTGCCTTATGAGGTGTCTTGTAGTGTGCGTTAGTTTGTAACATGCATTAGCTGAATCGGCTTGCTGTAACGGTGCATCACCCACGCCTTTATATGGGCATTTGTACTTTTACCGCAGAACCTAACGCAAATGACATTACCACAGTTTAGTAAACATACCCCTTAGAGTAGTATAATCAAGAGCATAATGCAGGCCCATTAGGAAAGGACAGGTTGAGGCTGCAGATGTCCAGAGAACATAAGAACATAAAATATGCCATACTGGGTCAGACCAAGGTCCATCAAGCCCAGTATCCTGTTTCCAACAGTGGCCAATCTAGGTCATACGTACCTAGCAGTTTCCCCAGCTACACTAACAGCCTTTACTACATCCTACGGTAACAAATTCCAGAGTTTGATTACACGTTGAGTGAAAAAATACTTTCTTTTATTAGTCTTAAATAGTTTACCCTGTAGCTTCATTGCATGTCCCCTAGTCTTTCTATATTCTGATAACGTAAACAATCGATCTACGTTTACCCGTTCCTCTCTGTTCATTCATTTATAGATTTCTATCATATCTCCCCTCAGCCGTCTCTTTTCCAGGTTAAAGAGCCCTAACCTTTTTAGCCTTTCTTCATAGGAGTATCCTTCCATCCCCTTTATCATTTTGGTGGCTCTTCTCTGAACCTTTTCTAAGAATGCTATATCCTTTTTAAGATACTGTGACCAGAATTGCACACAATATTCAAGGTGTGGTCTCACCATGGAATGGTATAGAGGCATTATAATATCTTTTGTTTTATTTTCCATTCCTTTCCTTATCATACATAGCATTCTATTTGCTCTCTTGACTGCCGCTGCACACTGGGCCGAGGGTTTTAACATGTTATTCACAATGACACCTAAATCTTTTTCCTGGGTTGCGGTAACTAATGTGGAACCTTGCATTGTGTAACCATAGTTTGGGTTGTTCTTCCCTAGGTGCATAACTGCAGTTGTCCACATTAAATTTCATCTGCCATTTTGATGCCCAGTCTTCCAATTTATCAAGATCCTCTTGCAATTTTCCACAATCCTCTTGGGTTTTAACAACTTTAAATAGTTTTTGTGTCATCTGCAAATTTGATAACCTCACTCGTTATTCCACTTTCCAGGTCATTTATGAATATATCAAAAAGCAGCAGACCCAGCACAGATCCCTGGGGTACACCACTATTCACCTTTCTCCATTGGGAAAATTGGCCATTTAGTCCAACCGTCTGCTTTCTATCTTTTAACCAGTTCCTGATCCACAGTAGTACACTGCCTCCTATCCCATGACTCTTTAGTTTTGCCAAAAGTCTCTGATGAGGGACCTTGTCAAAGGCTTTCTGAAAGTCCAGATACACTATATCAACTGACTCACCTTTGTCCACCTGTTAATTCACACTTTCAAAAAAACATAACAGATTAGTAAGACAAGATCTTCCTGGTCTAAAGCCATGTTGGCTGTCTCCTATTAGTCCATGACTATCTACATGCTGAGTAATTTTATTCTTCATAATGGTTTCTACCATTTTTCCCGGTACTGACGTGAAGCTCACCGGTCTGTAGTTTCCCGGATCACCACCGGAACCCTTTTTAAAAATTGTTGTTACATTGGCGATCCTCTAATCTTCAGGTATTAGAGATGATTTTAATGATAATTCACAGATTACTAACAGCAGATCTGCAATCTCATATTTCAGTTCTTTCAACACCCTTGGATGTATACCATCCGGCCCAGGTGATTTGCTACTCTTCAGTTTATCTAATAGTTGTAATACATCTTCCCGATGTATCGATATTTCCTTCAATTCTTCCGCACCTTTAAATACCACTTCAGTCATGGGTAACATCCCTACATCTTCCTCAGTAAAGACCGAAGCAAAGAATTCATTCAGTCTCTCCGCTATCGCCTTGTCACCTCTTAGTGCCCCTTTAACTCCTCTATCATCTAATGGACCAACTGACTCTCTCACAGGATTTTTGCTATGAATGTACTTGAAAAAATCTTTATTTCACGTTTTTGCTTCCACAGCAATCTTTTTCTCAAATTCTCCCTTTGCCTTCTTTATCAATGCCTTGCATTTGACCTGCCAGTAGTTGTGCTGTTTCCAGGTTTCGTTGCTTGGCTCTTTTTTCCATTTCCTGAAAGATGCTTTTTTGGCAACAACAGCCTCTCTGACCTCACCTTTAAACCATGCTGGCAGTTTTTTGGACTTCCTTCCACTTTTCTTAAAGTGTGGATTACAGCTGGTCTGGGCTTCCAAGATAGTATTTTTCAACAACACCCAAACTTGATGTAAGTCTATGACCTTTGCAACTGCTCCTTTTAGTTTTTTCTTAACTATTTTCCTCATTTTATCATAGTCTCCCTTTCCTTACTATCCCTCCTCCACTAATTAAATCAAAGGCGGTCATGCTATCAAGCCTTAGATATTATAGGGCAATGTCTCTTTAGGAGGACCACATATAAGCGCATTTCCACTGCATTTCTTTTATCTTTGGCACAAATAGCGTTATTTGAAAACTTTTTTTGTTTTAGGAATTTATTTTATAATCAAATAAAAGGGGTAGCTATGGGATCTGCCATGGCACCAGACATAGCGAACCTATACATGTTTAATTTCAAAGAAAGCTTTTTGAAGCTTTTTGAAGAAGCACCCCTTTAGTGACAATGTTGTCCTTTGGATCCGGTATATAGATGATGTTTTAATTCTTTGGAAAGGCACAATAGAGGTACTTTCTGATTTTAATGAATGGATAAATCAATTAGACCCAAATTTATGGTTTCAGATGACATATGACCCATACCAAATACCTTATCTGGACATCTTGATCAAGAAGGATAAGGACGGGTTTTCTACTACACTTTGCAGAAAGCTGACCAATAGGAATTGACTCCTGCATTATGATAGTTTCCTCAATCCATCATTGAAGAAGAATCTTCCAGTGGGCCAGTTTTTGAGAGTTAGAAGAGTTTGTACAAATACATATGATTTTGAAAGAGAATCTCTGGACATGAAGAAACATTTTTTAGCTAGGAAATATCCAGAATTATGTATAGAACAGGCCTATAGAAGAGCAAAAGACTCGTCACGAGATTTACTTTTGAAACCAAAAACAAAAAATGATAATATTGGTTTTGTATGTCCCCTCTTGTACTCACAACACTCCAGTAGTATCATTAAGATACTCAAGAAAGAATGGCACCTCATTCAAACCCTGCCAGCTTTTCAAGATGTTAGATTAACAATAGCGCACAAGCGTAATATCAGTTTGCGCAACTTACTGGTGCCTTCCGCTCTCACAGAAAGGGGTTATCTATCCAAGCATAAAGGACAATTCCAGTGTGGTAAGTGTTCAGTATGCTTAAATGTACTTCCCGTTAGAGATACATTCAATCATCCAACGACATATCAGAAGTTTTATATTGACGATTTTTCTAATTGTGACACACAAAATGTTATTTATGTCATACAGTGCCCGTGTAAGAAACTATGGGGTATGTTTACTAAACCACGCTCATATACGCGGCGCACATTAGCGTGCGCTAAGGTACCTTAGTGCACGCTAATGATGCGTTTTTGTGCCCCACACACGTGCGTGCCGCACTAAAGTGCCCGCTCATGTGCGCAGCGCGCTGATGTGCGATAGAGGCGTGGAAAGGCTTCCGGAGGGCGGAGGAATGCTCCCCAGGGGCAGAGAGAAGGGGTCAATGGGTGGACAGTGGGAGGGGAGAGGCTCCCCGCACACGAGCGGGGCTGAAAGTCAAGCCAAAAAATACCGCGAGTGAAAACCTCGCTGTAGAGCCGATTTAAAGGGAAGAGAAACCATTTCTGTCAGCAATGTACAGCAAAACCGGGGAAACTTACAAAACAGTGAAAAGTTTGATACATGTGCACGGTACAAAAGTGCAAATAAACATTGAAAATGACCCCAACAAAATCTAAAAAAATTATAATCAAGCTGGGCAATAGTGATAGTAATGGGAAACATCAAAAAACACTCCCAAGAAAGCCCCAAAAAATAAATATGAATTTTAGAAGGGTCTACGCTCCGTCCCCATACAAGGTGAATGATCCCACAGTGAAATAGCACTGATCAGGGTTTCCCTCTCCATTGGACAGGTTACCTATGGCATGCACATTTCCACAACAGCAGGGTGGGCAGGTCGGAATGGGCAATTGGACAGATGCTGGGAAAGGGGATACAGAGGGCTGCAGGCGGCACATGCTGTGGTGCAGCTGGGGCACAGTGCAGACTAGGCAGATGCCTAGATGGCACCTAGGAATGCTGAAACTGAACAGCAGCCAGACAGCAACTGATGAGGGCCCAACATGGGCACGAGAGTGTTTATCACAGTGTCACAGGGGATAGTACCCAGCAGGTACCCCCAAGGGCACAGAACATTGGCAGGCGGTGATTGGGGGACTTGCAGACAAATTTGCAGGCACCCCTACCCCAGAACCCGCACCATAGGCAGCCACCTACCCGCACACAGGATGGCCTGAGACTGCGTACCACCAGCACCACCAGCAGAAGGGCATGTCAGCAGGGTGGCACAGGGGTACTGGAGGTGGAGGGGGGCAGTGGCAGCTGCCCAGAGCAGACCATGGCCTAGCCCTGTGTAGGTGGGTGCAATGCACTGCAACAGACAGGCCCTGCCGGACAAACAGTCATGGTATCATCAGGGAATGCACTGTCTCTGTGGCATCACGGTGGTGCAGTGCACACAACCAGCGTGTTTGGAGACAGAAGATCACAGGTTCAAGCCCCAGCTGGGGCTCCTGTCAATCCAGTCCCCATATTTTACCCACAACTAACTAGTGATAGTAAAGACAAACCTTTATTGCAAAGAACATAAGCATGGCTCAAACACCTCTATTTTACCCTACAGAGCACAGACACCAGAAACATGCACATTACCTAGAGCAGATTCCCCCAAATGCAGTCCTGGAGGGCCACAAAACCTTCAGGGTTTATGCTGTCTCCAATCTAAGGATGGAGCGGTACTGTTGGTGGAGGTGGCAGCAGCTGGTGGCCACAGCAGACCATGGCCTAGCCCTGTCCAGGTGGGTGCCGTGCACTGCAACAAACAGGCCCTTTCGGATGTACAGTCATGGACTCCCCAGGGAATGCAGCATATCTGTGGCAACACGGTGGTGCAGTGCACACAGACAGTGTGTGCAAGAACAGAAGGTCACAGATTCAAAGCCTAGCTGGGGCTACTGCCAATCCAGTCCACATATTTTTCCCACAACTAAACTGTGGTAGTAAGGACAAACCTTTATTGCAGAGACCTATACGCATGGTTAATACGCCTATATTTTACCCTACAGAGCACAGACACCATAAACATGCGCATTACCTAGAGCAGAGTCTCCCAAATGCAGTCCGGGAGGGCCAAACACCATTCAGGTTCCATGCTGCCTCTAATAAAGATGCCTGTGCTGCATATCTATGCACCACCCCCATGGTATGCAGATGTATCTCATGCATATTCATGAGGGACAGCATGGACACCCGAACAGTGTTTGGCACACCAGGACTGGAGTTGGGAACCTCTGCCGTAAAGCAGCAGCCAACGGGGGCAGACACACCCACACCCACACCCACAGGCCCCATTAGCCAATGCCTCCTGGAGAGGCAGGACATTGGGCCCTGCGTGCATCTCCCAATACTAGCACTTGCATACCTTAGCAATGTCACCCTACAACTGGGTATACGGTACACAGCTATCAAACGTTTCCTATGATTACTGGCAGATAGCAATTCCTACATTAAGCACAGTTTGCTCATTGAGCTCCATCATATTAATCTTTCTGATGTCTGTGGTGTGTGCTGCAGGTCTGGTCTCTGACAGTGTTTACCACCCTGGGGAGTGACCCCCAACAGTATTGCGTACCATATCCATGCCTGTACTGTGCCCAGGACTGGTGTGGTGGCCAGGGCTGCTAAACTCCTCTATAGTAGCACAATGCTGGCATAGGTGTGGGGGTGTCTGTCTGTCTATCCAGTGTGTGGTGGCTGCAAACACCCTCCACAGCCCACACTGCCAGCACTGTTGCCAGTATTGGCCTGCCAATGTGCATAATGAGGAGCAAGGTACCATGTGTATAGCCCGGACAGGGTGGCCTGGCCAGGATGCATCTGCACAGGGCATAGGGCACTGGCTGGGACATTTTAGTGCCCAGCCACCACCTACACAGACAGGGTGGCCTCAGCATGTCCTGCTGGGAGATCACTCTCACCCTGACTGTGCAGTGACCACAGCATGGCTAGGCACCCCCATAGTGCTGTATAGTATTTTTTTCTTGTGATAATTATGGGTTTCTTTTGGAGCCCAGTCACTGATGTATCTGCTTGTTGTGTATGCTGACATCCCAGTTCTGGGTGCATGCATTTCCACCAGGAACATACACTATGGACTAACTAGCAGACTGTTTGTAGCTGGTATGTGTCTTGATGGAGCGCCTTGCAGGGTGCAGCAGCTGAAGGCTTGCTGCAGGAGAATATCAGATAGTGGTGGGGTGCAGCTTAGCATATCCAGGCCTAATATCTGTCTGCTATTGTGTTATGGATGTGTACAGAGCTGCATTGACTGCTCTGTAGGGGGTCTGTTCCCCAGCAGGACTGGGGTTGATGGTCCCCTCTACTGCCACCATTGCAAGGAAGTAGAATGTGGATCTGTTAGTGAGAAACCATGTTTACCACCTTCAGTCCCTGGAGAAGGAAGGTGGTGGTACATAATCCTCCTAGGAGATCCATAGGGGCTACACCTGGCTGAGACAGACAGATATATCCAAGATGCTTCTGCAGAAACTACCTATCTCTAACACTGCTGGGGACCTGCAGTATGACCTATTTCTGCATGGAAGGTGCTGTGGACCTGGTGCTGGGCGCCCCACCGCACACTCAGGGTGAGCACCGTATCCGCACAATGTGACGGTGTGTAGCTACTCTGTGCCAGTAACACACACGGTCAGTACCCCCTACCAGGCCAAGGTGCAGTGGGGGTGGACATGGTCAGTTCCCCCTACCAAGCCGAGGTGCTGTGGGGGTGCATACCCCATCTTGTGTTCATCTGTGGACAGATGATTTGCATGTGCAGTGCATCATGGGTACGGGTGGCCTAACCCTATCCTGGTGACCACAGCAGACTGTCTGTGTGGTGATGTGCAGTCCCTCTACAGCCAGCCAGGGGCTTGCAAACAGCTATAGAGCTGTAGGCCACTGGTTACTTCACTACCTGTGGAGCCATAGGTCATGGGTTCAAACCCACAGTGGGGTTATTTGATAGGGCTGGCCAAAGCATTATCTCTTTTTAATGTACATTATTGCTGCCAGCAAAAACACTCTTTGCATACTGTACCCATAAGGTGCCTCAGAGGGCGCCCTATAGGGCACCTTATGGTTACCGTCCATATAAGGTGCACTATATGTTATCCTGTGGAGCGACTTATAGAGTGCCCTATAGGGGACATTTTAGGGTGCCATGGCGGACAGTGCACTTTATAATGTGCCCTATGGAGAGCCTTATAGGGTGCCTTATGCGGCACCTTCAGTTACAGCACGTGAGGGCGTGTTTGCTGGCAGCAATTATTAAAGTACAAATAAAGTGCTGCAGGAAACAATACATACATTGCAAAGCTGATGGCTCAGCCAGCCTTACTATTAGGCACACTGGGGAGCAAACTCATGACCCCTGTATCAGCAGTCAGTGCCTTAACCATTGTGCTACACTGCTGTTCCTCTTTGCATGTCAGCGCACCTACTTCAGGTTTCCATGCGTTTAAATGCACAGTGCTGCCATCAAACACAGTGCTATGACCTTGCTGTGCCTCATAGGGCACCCTATATGGCGCCCTATAGGCCACCCTTTCAGCAACACTGTAGCGTGCCGTGGAGGACAGTGCACTTTAGAATGTGCCCTCTGTGGTACCCTATGAGGCGCCTTATGCAGCACCTTATGTTACAATACTTTGAGGGTGTGTTTGCTGGCAGCACTAATTAAAATAAAAATAAAATGCCCCCTACAGCAATATTACCTATAACAGGTAATGCCTCAGCCAGCCTTCTTCATTAGGCACAGTGGAGGATTGAGCCCATGACTCCTGCATCATTGGTCAGTGTCTTAACCATTGTGCTAGACTGCTGCTCCTCTTTGCTTGTCAGCGCACCTAATTATGATTTTCATTCCTTAAACTGCACAGTGCTGCCATCAAAAACAGTGTTGTGACCTTGCGGTACCTCATACGGCACCCTATAAAGCGCCCTATAACCAAAATTCTAGGGTGCCTTGGCGGACAGTGCACTTTACAATGTGCCTTATGGGGCGCCTTATGTTAACACGCTTTGAGAGTGCGTTTGCTAGTAGAGGTAATTAAAATATAAATAAAATGCCTCCTAAAGCAATCTTCCCCATAATAAGTAATGCCTCAGCCAGCCTTCTTCATTCGGCACAGTGGGGGATTGAACCCACGATCCCTGCACCATCAGTCAGTGTCTTAACCATAGTACTGTGGCTCTGTTCCAGTGTGTGTACATCAGCACGCCACTTATGCTTCCTGTGCAAGTTTCTCATGCGCTAATGTGCGCGGCGCACATGAGCGCAGTGCACATTAGCTCATGCTTAATCCCAGTTTTGCTTTTTTCTGAATGAAACGCCCACTCCTTATATGGCATCCGCACACTAGCGCGGCGCGCACTCTAACGGGGTTTTAGTAAACATACCGCTATATGTTGGGAAGACTATTCGTAATATTAGAACTAGAATCATAGAGCATAAGAGTTGCATTAGAAGGGGTTTAGTAGATAAACCCCTTGTTCATTGGCAAGAAAATCAGTATAAGATAATGGATTTGAAGCTTTTTATCATTAAAAAAGTGAAAACCAATTGGAGAGGTGGGGACATTAATAAAACTATTATGAGGCTCAAGCAAAAATACATATTACTATTAGACTCCCTTACCCCTAACGGTCTCAATTTAGATAGGGAATTTTCTGTTTTCCTTTAGTCAATTTGTTTGTAACATAACAACTATATATTATCTACACATATTCTTTTAGTAGTCTCTTTTTTAATTTATCTCTTTTTTAAATTTATTATCTCTTTCTATATTTATTTATTTATTTTTTATATATACAATTTTTTAATTATTTTTTTATTATTGGGTAGGCACCCTTTCATATTTGTGGTTTATGATGGCTTGTAGCGAGTGATAGTCCTATTTTTTGTAACATGATTCTTGTTATATATTTAATTAGTCATCTGCCATCTTTAGATAGCGATTGTAATCAAACATGAGTTTAATGCATGATATTCCTAAGTATTGTAGTATGGCCTTCGCTGTCCACATTCCATGTTTTATGTAGTTCATTCGTATGGTTTTACTTTTGGGTTGTATATATTTATTTAGGTATCCGCCACTTTTAGTTGGTGGTTGTAATTAGTTTATGTTTTTAGGTGTGATTTTTAGTCTTCATCCCCTTGTTTGGATGGTGGGTATGCCCCCATTTTCAGGCTACTGTATTGCTTATTACTTCATAAGATATGCCATACTGGGTCAGACCAAGGTCCATCAAGCCCAGTATCCTGTTTCCAACAGTGGCCAATCTAGGTCATACGTACCTAGCAGTTTCCCCAAAAGACACAGGTTCCGCAATGCTTGTACTGGGTCAAGCATTGATATCCTGGGTCCCTTCTTAATAATGGTTTATGGACCTTTCCTCCAGGAACTTGTCCAAACCTTTTTTAAACCCAGCTACACTAACAGCCTTTACTACATCCTCCGGTAACAAATTCCAGAGTTTGATTACACGTTGAGTGAAAAAATATTTTCTTTTATTAGTCTTAAATAGTTTACCCTGTAGCTTCATTGCATGTCCCCTAGTCTTTCTATATTCTGATAATGTAAACAATCTATCTATGTTTACCCGTTCCACTCCGTTCATTCATTTATAGACTTCTATCATATCTCCCCTCAGCCGTCTCTTTTCCAGGTTAAAGAGCCCTAACCTTTTTAGTCTTTCTTCATAGGAGTATCCTTCCATCCCCTTTACCATTTTGGTGGCTCTTCTCTGAACCTTTTCTAATAACTCTATATCCTTTTTAAGATACGGCAACCAGAACTGCACACAATATTCAAGGTGTGGTCTCACCATGGATCGATATAGAGGCATTATAATATCTTTTGTTTTATTTTCCATTCCTTTCCTTATGATACCTAGCATTCTATTTGCTCTCTTGGCTGCCGCTGCACACTGGGCCGAGGGTTTTAACTTGTTATCCACAATGACGCCTAAATCTTTTTCCTGGGTGGTGGTTCCTAATGTGGAACCTTGCATTGTGTAACCATAGTTTGGGTTGTTCTTCACTAGGTGCATAACTTTGCACTTCTCCACATTAAATTTCATCTGCCATTTTGATGCCCAGTCCTCTAATTTATCAAGATCCTCTTGCAATTTTCCACAATCCTCTTGGGTTTTAACAACTTTAAATAGAGACCATGATAATGGGTTTTGTAGAGGGTTGTTTGTTTGTTTTTTGAGGTTGGGTTGTTTTCTTATTCATTTGTTCCTGTAACTCTGATTATCTATACTGCACACCTCACTTTGAATGATTCCAAAGAGGCGAGTAATTATGAAACAACCAATTAAATGCATTCAACAATGAATGTTGAAGGTATGGAATGACTGCAAACAGAGCAAGGTAGGGGGTATTATACAATAACTGTGAGTATTTAGCCCTAAGGCAGACCATCTGGAGTATTAAAACATCTACCATCTGTCTGAAACTCTTTGCATGAAAAGGTGTTAATTCAGTTTAAGAGGGAATAGGCAGAATTAGAGAAATGTCTCCCATGTTGCAGCATCCAGAAAATATACTCTCATTCTCAAAAAGGATAAAAAAAATAGAACTAGATGGGTTATTGGGATGTGCGCAAGCAAAACTCGTTTGGTTTGTCTTTGAAAATTTTGGAAATCTTTGCAATGTTTGGACAATTTGTTCAGTTTGTTCAGTGCATTTGGCTTAATAAAAACTGTTAATGTGAATTATAATATTTTAATTTAAACACAGTGGGGCTTTTTACTAAAGTGAAATAAGTTTGTGCACATAACACACTTTTGGAGTAAAAACTAACACACTGTAAGTGCAAAGATTATGTGCTAACTTTTGGGGGTGTACCTAGCAGGTCCCCCTGCAGTTACAGGGCTGAAAAGTACTACACCATGCTATAACTGCAATCACAACACGGGTGCTCTTAACAGCGCCCAGTGAGATGGCGTTAAGTGCACCTATGCTAACTACAACATTGATAGATGCCATGTGTTTATTGCCCCCATTCTAACTGCAATGTGCAGTCAATTCCCACTGTCTCCCCTAAGACAGCCAATCCCTGCCCCATCACGCACTAAGCAGTTAACACAGGAATTTTACCATGCTGACTTTTCAGCATGTGTTAGCAGTTATCACGATCCTCTGCTAAACCCTACAGTAAACATTAGTGTACTTTAGTAATAGGGCCCCTGTATATTTGTTATTTTTTAGTTTAATGTGCATTAAATAGATTTTGTATGCATTAAATTTTTTTTTGCTAACAAATGCATTTCCTTAATCGGTGGCAGTGGATTATGGTAAGATAAGACTGCCCCTCCCCACATGATGTCCATACAAATACCTTCACAGCCTTGGCAACAAAAGGGTATGTTTACTAAACCATCTTAATGTGCGCTCTGTGATGTTATCGTGCGATAATGGTGCTTTATCGGGTGCAGAGGTACCTTAGCACGTGATAACGCGCGCAGCGGCACAAACGAGCGCTGAAGGCGGAGAAAGGCTCCCTGAGGGCGGAGGAAGGCTCCCCAGGGGCGGAGAGAAGGGGTCAATGAGTGGAGAGTGGGAGGGGAGAGGCTCCCCGCACACTAATGCTGTGAAATCCGAGGCTGAAAACTAACGCCAGTGAAACCCTGGCGTTAGAACTGATTTAAAGGGAAGAGAAACCATTTCTGTCAGCAATGTACAGCAAAACCAGGGAAACCTACAAAAAAGTGATGTGTGATACATCTGCACGGTACAAAATGGCAAATAAACAGTGAAAATGAACAGAAGAAAATGGAAAAATAAAATAACCAAGCTGGGCAATAGTGATCTCAATGGGAAACATCAAAAAACACTCCCAAGAAAGCACCAAAAAAAGGATATGAATTCTGGAAGGGTCCATGCTCCGTCCCCATACAAGGTGAATGAGCCCACAGTGAAATTGCGCTGTGCAGGGTTTTCCTCTTCATCGGACAGGTTTCCTATGGTGTGCACATGTGCGTCAACAGCAGGGCGGGATGTCCGAACGGCCAACTGGACAGATGCTTGAAAATGGGATACAGAGGGCTGCAGGCAGCACATGATGTGGTGCAGCTGGGGCACAGTGCGGACTAGGCAGATGCCTAGGTGGCACATAGGAATGCTGAAACTGTACAGCAGCCAGACAGCAACTGATGAGGGCCCAACATGGGCACGAGTGTGCTTATCACAGTGTCACAGGGGATAGTATCCAGCAGGTACCTCCAAGGGCACAGAACATTGGCAGGCGGTGTTGGGGGGGAAGTGTGGATGTCAATGCAGGCACCCCTACCCCATAGCACACACCATAGGAAGCCGCCTATCTGCACACTGGATGGCCTGAGACTGCGCACCACCAGAACCACCAGCAGAAGGGCATGTCAGCATGGTGGCAGAGGGGTAATGGTGGTGGAGGGGGCAGTGGCAGCTGCCCAGAGCAGATCATGGCCTAGCCCTGTGTAGGTGGGTGCCATGCACTGCAACAGACAGGCCCTGCCAGACGAACAGTCATGGTATCTCCAGGGCATGCACTCTCTCTGTGGCAACACAGTGGTGCAGTGCACACAACCAGTATGTTCAGAGGCTGAAGGTCACTGGTTCAAGTCCCAGCTGTGGTTCCTACCAACCCACTCCCCATCTTTTACCCACTACTAAAACGTGCTAATACAGACAGAACCTTTATTGCAGATGACGTAAACATGCCCAAAACACCTACATTTTACCCTACAGAGCACAGAAACCATAAACAGGCACATTACCTAGAGCAGAGTCTCCCAAATGCAGTCCTGGAGGGCCAAACACCATTCAGGTTCCATGCTGCCTCTAATAAAGATGCCTGTGCTGCATTTCTATGCGCCGCCCCCATGGTATGCAGATGCATCTCATGCATATTCATGAGGGACAGCATGAAAACCCGAACAGTGTTTGGCACACCAGAACTGGAGTTGGGAACCTCTGCCGTAAAGCAGCAGCCAACAGGGGCAGACACACCCGCACCCACAGGCTCCATTATCTAATGCCTCCTGGAGAGGCAGGACATTGGGCCCTGCGTGCATCTCCCAATACTAGCACTTGCATACCTTAGCAATGCCACCCTAAACCTGGGAATACGGTACACAGCTATCAAAAGGTTGCTATGATTACTGGCAGATAGTAATTCCGAAGTTAAGTACAATTTTCTGATTGAGCTGCATCATGGCAACCTTTCTGATGTCTGTGGAGTGTGCTACAGGTCTTGTGTCTGACAGTGTTTACCACCCTGGGGATTGATCCCAACAGTATTGTGTACCATAGCCATGCCTGCACTGTGCCCAGGACTGGAGCGGTGGCCAGGGCTGCCAAACACCTCTATAGTTGTACAATGCTGCCATAGGTGTGGGAGTGTGTGTCTGTCTATCCAGTGTGTGGTGGCTTCCAACACCCTCCACAGCCCACACTGCCAGCACTGTTGCCAGTATTGGCCTGCCAATGGGCATAATGAGGAGCAAGGTACCATGGGTATAGCCTGGACAGGGTGGCCTAGCCAAGATGCATCTGCACAGGGCATAGGGCAATGGCTGGGACATTGTAGTTCCCGGCCACCACCTGCACAGACAGGGTGGCCACAGCATGTCCTGCTGGGAGATCATTCTCACCCTGACTAGCAGTGACCACGGCATGGCTAGGTTCCTCCATAGTACTATGAAGTGTTTTTCTCATGTGATATTTATGGGTTCCTTTTGGGGCCCAATCACTGACTTATCTTCTTGGTATGTATGCTGATATCCTAGTTCTGGGTACATGTATCTCCTCCAGGAACATGCACTATGGACTAGCTAGCAGACTGTCTGCAGCTAGTATGTGTCTTGCTGGAACACCTTGCAGGGTGCAGTGGCTGGAGGCTTGCTGCATGAGAAGATCAGATAGTGGTGGGGTGCAGCTGAGCATTTCCCGGCCTAATGTCTGTCTGCTATTGTGTTATGGATGTGTATAGAGCTGCATTGACTACCCTGGAGGGTGTCTTTTCCCCAGCAGAACTGGGGTTGATAGTCCCCTCTACTGCTGCTATTGCAGTGA
Source organism: Ichthyophis bannanicus (assembly GCA_033557465.1). Lineage (NCBI taxonomy): Eukaryota > Metazoa > Chordata > Amphibia > Gymnophiona > Ichthyophiidae > Ichthyophis > Ichthyophis bannanicus. Next base: position 955,941,194 of record CM066034.1, on the reverse strand, counting down.
GGTAGAATGTGGACCTGTTGGTGGGAGACCCTGTTTCCCACCCTCAGCCCCAGAGGGTGGGTTGGGTGGTGGTACATAATCTGCCTATGGGTCCATAAGGGCTAAACCTGACTAAGAAATACAGATGTACCCAAGGTGTGTCTGCCGCAACTACCTATCTCACACACTAGCACTGCTGGGGACCTGCAGCATGGTCTGTTTCTACCATGGAAGGTGCTGTGGACCTAGTGCTGGGTGCCCCACCTTGCCCTCAAGGTGGGCACAGTACCCTCACAATGTGATGGTGTGTAGTTACTCTGTGCTAGTAACACACACGGTCAGTTCCCCCTACCAGGCTGAGGTGCTGTGGGGGTGCATACCCCATCTTGTGATCATCTGTAGACTGCTGATTTGCATGTGCAGTGCATCATGGGTAGGGGTGGGTTAACCCAATCATGGTGATCACAGCAGACTGTTTGTGTGGTGGCATGCAGTCCTTCTGCAGCCAGTCAGGGGCTTGTTAGCAGCTGTAGCCCACTGGTTACTTCCTTGCCTGTAGAGGTAATGGGTTCAAACCCACAGTGGGCCTGTTTGATAGGGCTGTCCAAAGCATTGTCTATTTTTAATGTTCATTAGTGCTGCCAGGAAAAACACCCTCAGAGTACTGTAACCATAAGGTGCCTCAGAAGGCACTTTATAGGGCGCCCTATAAAGCGCCTTCTGAGGCACCTTATGGTTACAGTCCAAATAAGGTGCCTTATAAGGTGTCCTATGGAGTGCCTTATAGGGGACATTATAGGGTGCCGTGGCAGACAGTGCACTTTATAATGTTAATAACTTATGTTATTCTGAAAATTCCCATGTTCCCCAAGTTCTATTCCCTGTTTTAATGTAAACCCAATCAGTCTTCGCTGATCTGAGTATTCTTTGTTATTTGTAAACCGCGCTGATAAAAATAGTGCGGTATATAAGAGCTGTTAAATAAATAAAATAAATAAATAAATAATGTGCCTATGGAGTGCCTTATAGGGTGCCCTTTGCGGCATCTTAGGTTACGGCACGTGAGGGTGTGTTTGCTGGTAGCAATAATTAAAATACAAATAAAATGCCTCAAGAAACAATACTTACATGTCAAAGCTGATGCCTCAGCCAGCCTTATGCACCAGGCACACTGGGGATCAAACTCATGGCCTCTGTATCATTAGTCAGTGTGTTAACCATTGTGCTACACCTCTGTTCCTATGCTTGTATGTCTGGGCGCCTACTTAAGATTACCGCGCATTAACGCGCTTAGCAGCGCTTTGCCCAATAATCTGCGCAGCAGCGCACATTATCGCGCGATAATCCCATTTTGCTACTTTAAGACTGAAATGCCCACTCCTTTTATGGCAGCCTGCACACTAACGCCGGGCGCACGTTAAGACGGTTTAGTAAACACACCCCAAAGACTCCAAAAAGGGCATCTGAAGCGGTATCAGAATTGAAGCACACACCCACTGTACATAGAAAACTAAAAGTATCCTGTAAAGATTTCATAGCAGAAAACTCCTGCTTTTTTAACTATTATCAAAAGCACTAATGTCTGGATACAACCGTAATGAAACAAGAAGATCAAAGGTCTATCAAGATTGTTCACTAGTAGGATTATAAACAACACTAAGTTCAGAAAGAAAAGATCCTGCTGTTTAGTTTATAGTTCATTTGAAAGATAACGACTGAGCTAAAAATGGAGTCAGTATATTACAAAGTGAGGTCCATATTTTAGGGGATAGGCTTGAGACCATAGCATTTTCAGAAGTGTTGCCTGTTCATTTTAAGGGAGACAAAATCCTCTGTTGTATTGCTTGTGTCAATGATTGGCTCAAAAAGAGGTACTATGACGATTTTGGGTATTTTAGGGGTCGACGAGGCCATATATGGAACAATTTTAAAGGATATGCTGTAGTGATGGCCTGTAGCTTTTTGTGAGAGTGAATAGGATCCTAAATGAGAATTTCACATCATGCTTTGAGGACAGTGGTAGTGTACCACCCCCCTCCCCCAACTACCAAAAAAAGACTCAAGAACGTGACAAAAGTGAGTAGATTACTAATCTCTATAAGGGGAGCAAACATGGGCAGTATAGTCAATGGAAGGACTGAGGGTGGCCTTGAAAATTACCCAGATAACAGCTGTATTCAGCAGCTCTAAAGATAAGCTGAATATTCATATTAATTTCAATGTTGGCATCTAGATTAACATGGTTGTTACTGCCACTGAATATTGGCCTGGCAATTATTAGATATATTCCCACAAAAAGACAATTTAGTCAATATCCAGAAGCACTTATCTGGATATCAGCACCTCCTATATGGATAAGTGCCACTGGCCAGGCTAAATAGTAATATACAATAGCACTATTCAGAAAGTGCCACTGGATATTTTACACAGGGGTGCCTGAAGGCCTTTTCATTTGGGGTACCCCAAGCTCCACCCAAACTCCACCTGCAGGCAGAGACCATTCCTGTTTTGTCCGCGGGGATCTAATCTCCCACAGGCAGAACAGGAAGGGTCTTTGCCACGATCGCAGTCAGCAGGCTGCCTGAGGGGATCCCATCCCCCACAGGCAGAAGAAGAGAAGCTGCGATCGTGGCAAAGACCTTTCCTGTTCTGTTCACGGGGATCTGATAGGGAAGGTCTTTGCCGTAATTGCGGCTTCTCTATTTCTTCTGCCTGCGGGGGATAGAATCCCCAAAGGCAACCTGCTGCCTGTCATGCCATGCCGCGATTTTTGGCGGGGCAAGTGACCATGTGGTCCACCCCTTTCCGATGTCTATGATTTTAGAGATCACCTCAACAATATCAGGGTATTTATTTATATTTTATTTTATTACATTTATTTACCACACAAATGATCCACTCAGTATAGTTTACAACAGTAAAAAACATACATTATGATAAAAATTACAAATTACAAAATATATAGAGGTATGTTTACTAAAGGGCGCTATTTGCGCTGCTGTCACATTATCGGGCGATAATGCACCTTATCGCACGATAATGGCGCTTTACCGGGCGATAAGGTACCTTAGCACACGATAACACACGCAGCGGCGCAAACGAGCGCTGAAGGCAGAGAAAGGCTCCCGGAGGGCGGAGGAAGGCTCCCCAGGGGTGGAGAGAGAGGGTCAATGGGTGGAGAGTGGGAGGGGAGAGTCTCCCTGCACACTAACGCCGTGGATTCCGGGTCTGAAAACTGACGCCAGTGAAACCCTCGCGTTAGAGCAGATTTAAAGGGAAGAGAAACCATTCCGTCAGCAATGTACAGCAAAGCCAGGGAAACCTACAAAAAATGATAAGTATGATACATGTGCATGGAACAAAAGGGCAAATAAATATTGAAAATAACCTGAACAAACTGGAAAAAAACATAACCAAGCTGGGCAATAATGATATTACTGGGAAACATAAAAAAACACTACCGGGAAAGCTCCACAAAAAGGATATCAATTTAGGAAGGGGCTATGCTCTGTCCCATACAAGGTGAATGATGCCACAGTGCAATAGCGCTGATCAGGGTTTTCCCTTTCTATTGGCCAGGTTTCCTATGGCGTGCACATGTCCCGCAACAGCAGGGTGGGCATGTCGGAACGGGCAACTGGACAGATGCTGGAAAAGGGGATACAGAGGGCTGCAGGCGGCACATGCTGTGGTGCAGCTGGGCCACAGTGCAGACTAGGGTGATGCCTAGGTGGCCCATAGGAATGCTTAAACAGTAGAGCTGCCAGACAGCAACTGATGAGGGCCCAACATGGGCACGAGTGTGTTTCCCACAGTGTCACAGGGGATAGTACCCAGCAGGTACCCCCAAGGGCACAGAACATTGGCAGGCGGTGCTTGGGGGGAAGCATGGACGTCTATGCAGGCACCCTACCCCAGAACCCACACCATAGGCAGCCGCCTACCAGCACAATGGATGGCCTGAGACTGTGCACCACCACCACCACCAGCAGAAGGGCATGTCAGCATGGCGACAGAGGGGTACTGGTGGTGGAGGGGCAGTGGCAGCTGCCCACAGCAGACCATGGCCTAGCCCTGTTTAGGTGGGTGCCATGCACTGCAACAGACAGGCCCTGTCTGACAAACAGTCATGGTATCCCCAGGGAATGAGCTGTCCATGTGGCAACAATGTGGTGCAGTACACACAGCCAGTGTGTTCAGGAATAGAAGGTCATAGGTTCAAGTCCCAGCTGTGGTTCCTACCAACCCGGATACCCATGTTTTACCCAGTAATAAAGAGGCAACCTTTATTGCAGATAACATAAGCATGCCTGAAATGCCTATATTTTACCCTACAGAGCACAGACACCATAGACATGTGCAATACCCAGAGCAGAGTTTCCCAAATTCAGTCCTGGAGGGACAAACTCCATTCAGGCGTCATGCTGTCTCTAATAAAGATGCCTGTGCTGCATTTCTATGTGCCACCCCCATGGTATGCAGATGCATCCATGCATATTCATTAGGGACAGCATGAAAACCCAAATAGTGTTTGGCTCACCAGGACTGGAGTTGGGAACCTCTGCCCTAGAGCAGTGGCCAACAGGGGCAGAAACCTCCGCACCCACAGGCACCATTATCCAAAGCCTCCTGGAGAGCAGGATGTTGGGCCCTGCATGCAGCACCATCTCTCAATACTAGCACTTGCATACCATAGCACTACCACCATAAACCATGGAAAACGGTACACATATATCAAAAGGTTGCTATGATTACTGGCAGATAGCAATCCCTAGGTTAAGCACAATCTGCTCATTGAGCTGTATCATAGCAACCTCTCTGATGTCTGTGGAGTGTGTTTCAGGTCTGGTGTCTGACAGTGTTTACCACCCTGGGGAGTGACCCCAACAGTATTGCATACCATAGCCATGCCTGCACTGTGCCCAGGACTGGTGCGGTGGCCAGGGCTGCCAAAAGCCTCTATAGTTGCACAATGCTGCCATAGGTGTGGAAGTGTGTGTCTGTCTACCCAGTGTGTGGTGGCTGCCAACACCTTCCTTAGCCCATACTGCTTGCACGGTTGCCAGTGTCAGCCTGCCAATATGCATAATGAGGAGCAACGTACCATGGGTATAGCCAAGACAGGGTGGCTTGGCCAGGATGCATCTGCACAGGGCATAGGGCAATGGCTGGGACATTGTAGTGCCCGGCCACCACCTGCACGGACAGGGTGGCCACAGCATGTCCTGCTGGGAGGTCACTCTCACCCTGACTGTGCAGTGACCATGGCATGGCTAGGTTCCCCCATAGTGCTAGACAGCATTTTTTTCATGTGTTATTTATGGGTTTTCTTTTGTGACCTAATCACTGACTTATCTTTTTGGTGTGTATGTTGACATCCCAGTTCTGGGTACATGCATCTTCTCCAGGAACATGCACTATGGACTAGCTAGCAGACTGTCTGCAGTTAGCATGTGTCTGGCTGGAACACCTTGCAGAGTGCAGTGACTGGAGGCTTGCTGCTGGACAATGTCAGATAGTGGTGGGGGGCAGCTAAGCATTTCCAGGCCTACTATCTGTCTCCCTTGTCTTATTGATGTGTACAGATCTGCATTGACTGTCTTGTAGGGTGTCTGTTCCCCAGCAGGCCTGGGGTTGATGGTCCCCTCTACTGCCACCATTGCAGGGAGGTAGAATATGGATCTGTTGGTGGGAGATCCTGTTTCCCACCCTGAGCCACAGAGAGTGGGTTGGGTGGTGGTACATAATTTGCCTGTGGGTCCAAACACCCCCCTTCATGTACATCATGTGACCATGGCACCAACACAGGACATGCACTATTCTGGGTGCATCATAGCCCATAAGGGCTAAACAAGACTGAGAAACACAGGTGTATCCTAGGTGTGTCTGCAGGAACTACCTATCTCACACACACTAGCACTAATGGGGACCTACAGCATAGCATTTTTCAGCTATGAAAGGTGCTGTGGACCTGGTGCTGGGCGCCCCACCTCACCCTCAGGGTGAGCACAGTACCCACACAATGTGACGGTCTGTAGCTACTCTGTGCCAGTAACACACACGGTCAGTACCCCCTACCAGGCTGAGGTGCTGTGGGGGTGCAAACGGTCAGTACCCCCTACCAGGCTGAGGTGCTGTGGGGGTGAATACCCCATCTAGTGATCAACTGTAGACTGCTGATTTGCATGTGCAGTGCATAATGGGTATGGGTGGGTTACCCCTATCCTGGTAACCACAGCAGACAGTTTGTGTGGTGACCTGCAGTCATTCTGTAGCCAGCTAGGGGTCTGTTAGTAGCTGCAGCCCACTGGTTACTTCACTGCCTGTGGAGCCAGCGGATATGGGTTTGATCCCACAGTGGGGTTATTTCATAGGGCTGTCTGAGGCATTTTCTTTTTTAATTTAAATTAGTGCTGCCAGCAAAAACACCATCACAGTGCTGTAGCCTTAAGGTGCCTCATAAGGCGCGCTCTAAAGCGCTCTATAAGGTGCCCTATAAAGAGCCCTATAAGGCGCCTTATAAGGCGCCCTATAGGGAACATTATAAGGTGCCTTGGCAGACAGTGCACTTTATAATGTGCCCTCTGGAGTGCCTTATAGGGCGCCTTATGCGGTAACTTAGGTTACGCCACTGTGAGGGTGTGTTTGCTGGCAGCACTAATTTAAATTAAAAAAGAAAATTCCTCAGACAGTACTGATTTAAAGTAAAGGGTACTACCTCAGACAGCCTTTCTTATCAAGCCCACTGGGGGATAAAGCTCATGACCCCTGTTTCATCAGTCACTGTATTAACCATTGTGCTACACCTCTGTTGCTGTGTTTGCAAGTCAGTGCGCCTAATTAAGGCTAACACGCATTAACGTGCCATGGCTCCCTCTATCGCATGAAAACGTACCTTATCGCACGATAAGCCTAAATGCTACCTTAAGACAGGAATGCCCACTACCTTATATGGCATCCTGCACACTAATGCCGGCCGCACGTTAAGACTGCTTATTTATTTATTTATTTATTTATTTACATTTCTTATATACTGCACTATTTGCGATCAGCGCGGTTTACATAAAAACAAACAGTATCCGACAATAAACTAGAGTCAGGTCATTACAATGAACAGGAGCAATCAACTTAGTAAACATATCCCATAGACTTACACATGCCATTGCTCCACTTCTCAACCCACCCCAATATCAAAAGAGTATTTGAAAGGATGAGTTTTTAGTTTCTTATGGAATGCCTTCAAATCATTTATGGCCCTGAGTTCCTTAGGAAATGGATTCTGAGGAGTGGGATCTTGACAGAAAAGTCTTATCATGATGTTATGGCTTCTTCATAATTTTTACATTAGGAACCTGTGGCATTGTAAACATAATGCTCTGGAAGTTACATATGGGCATGGTGTAGTGATCACTTACTGTAGGGCCAGCCCCTGAAGAACCATGAAAATCAGCACTAACACCTTAAACTCTACTCCATATTTTACAGGAAGCCAGTAAAATGACTGCAATACTGAGCCCTTTTATAAGGTTAGCTGTAGTATATGGAACTAATAGGACATGCAATGTAATAGGATTACAGTAATCTAAACATAGCAATATCAATGTTCTAGTTACCTCCTCTTGATTAGATTCTGACAAGTACAAATGCAATCAACGATCTGTCGCAGGACAATAAATGACCGCTTCACCAATGGACACTCATCAATAAATGGGAATCAAGACTAACTCCCATATATTTTCTGATATCCTTAAGTAAATATTCCCTACCATACCTAGTAATGGAAGCTGTTCCTGTGACCCTCCCATCAAATTGGGGGCTATAGGCAGAGCAAGGGCAGAGCTGCAAATCATCCAGCTAGCAAAGATACTCAGTCTACTATCTGGATAACTATCTAGATAAAGCTAGAAAAGCAGAAAGGCTGTCCTAACTTTATCTCAATAAGTATACAGAGAGCAGACTGAATATTGCCACCATCCGCAGTAAGAAAAAAATGAGATATTGGGGTGTTTGTCCGAAGGCAGCAAAGAGATTTTTAAAGTCCCTTAATAGGGAAGGAGAAGGATACAAGTTCTTGCAGTGCTGAACTGCATGCTATCAGGCGTGGTTGCTTCTGTAGAAATGGTGCCTGGGCTAATGATCATGTAGTCAGAAAGTCACCTTAGATTCCACTGGGTGAACTTCTAGTTGAAGTATTGTCATTGTCCATGGATTCACAGAAATTGACAGAGATGGCTGGGACAGAGGTGTTCTCGTCTAGGTTGTATAATGCAAGTAACTAAAGAAGATAAAGGATTCAATGAGGTATCTGATGATAGGTGGGTAATGGCCCTAAAACTAATAAATCTCAAGGAAAACCTACAGATGCAAATACATGAGGTGTGGGTAGCAGAAGTATCCATAAAAAAAATAATTCTTTTAACGGGTTGTAGTCTCAAGCAGAGGGGAGCACTACACTGACTTCTGGACTAATGACTAGGCTGCATAAGAAGGAAGAAGAGTTGGTTACTTGGTATTGTTTTTCTGTGACTCACTACACTTAACTAAACTTACTCCAAAGACTTCTTTCACCATATTCTTGTGCCAGAAATTCTGTGAGACCCTGTAAAACTATTGTATCATAGACATTTACAAAACCTAATCAAGATCCTGGTTGTTCAAAACAGGAATAAACACCAGAAATACAAGACACAGTTAAGAGCAGGCTGGCTATAAGATGCCTTGGCTGCTAACCAACAGATCACTGATATGAGGTCAGCCTGTGGGGCGAAAACAAAACATTTGGGGGGTTTTATTTGCCTGAAATCTCTAGCAACTTTCAGCTTTGTTTTTATTTGGGCAGCAACCACAACCACCTCTTTAATTAAAAAAAAAATTGCCTTGAAATGAAAATGTGCAGTATTGAAACAAAACACAACATAAAAATGTATTAAAACAAAACAAAACAAACTTGCAAATCACACAGGAAACTAAACAAAAGGATTTTTTTTTCCTGCACATGCCTATTAAATAGGCCCCATTAACAACAGTGGAACTTGCATTAAGTATGTCGAATTGCATTAATGCAGGTTAGTCCATCTAGCTTTATTTGTACTTGAGGTAATGGAGGATAAAGTGACTTGCCTAAGGTCAAAATAAGCAGTAAAAGGAGATAAAGCATTTCAACCCTGATTCTCACCTGCTGCTCTGAACCACTAGGCTACTCCTTCAAAAGCTAAGGAAAGCAACCAGATTCCAGAATAGACTGGTCCTTGAACATTTTGTCCTGACATTCTTTCTCAGGTTTCCTTATAATCTTCTTAGCCTCATAAAAAAGGTAATCAATGCTGCCCACAGGCTGTAGCTGAAAATTAGCCTAAACTTAACCAGAAATAATAAAGCTAGTTGGGTCAGGGTTCCATAAAGCATTCAAAATTGCCCCCCTAAAATTTCTAGTTCTTAGCACGACTCCAGCCATTAAACTCTAGCTTATAAAATTGTAAGAACGTTTTTTATAGATTTATTTTCTGAGAAGCACGCCATTGGGTAGCCATTTTGGTTGAAATGATTTTGTTTTATAGCATAAATATTTCAATGGGAAAAAACTGAAAGCTCGCAAAGGAGAACTAAAGCAGTGTTAAAACCATTAAATCATTACAGTAACGATAATTGCAGCATTTTAGAAAAAAATGACATGTAGCATCAAAGGATAAAATAGATCACTTGTTAGATTGTTTTGAGGAAGAAAATGTAGTAAAGTACAGACATTTGCTACAAGAGAGCTCTCAAGAACAGAGATATCGCATGTGGAAAACAAGCTTCAAAGGCATTTACCCCCACTTCAAAAGGTATTTATCCAAGAAGATTGCCCTGACTGAAAACTGTCCACTTCAGTGAGACTAAAAGGACACACAGACTTCCATAACATAAGTACTTTTGCCTGAATTATACAGAGGCATTACCAGGGCATCGTCTGGCTGAGGAGGTAAATGAAAATGTGCAGGAGATTGCCTGCACATTTGCATTTTCAAGTATGTTCATGCTTGATTGGCCACCTACAGAAATAGTTGGGGCAAAACACACTTGAAGATCATTTTCAAAGGGAATACCTGCAGAGTTTCTCTTTGGAAATTGGCTGCACATAGTTTGTACCTATATGAGTTATTTTAAATTGTCCTTTATATATTTATGACACTCCCCATGTCCTTATGTTGGCATGGGGGTCATTTTGGGGGATGCTGAGATGTGACACAAATCAGTGCAGTTCTGGTTGATTCAGTCTGGAAAAGGTGGAAACAACATTTTCAAGGGTTTTAGCAACAGGATGGATCTGGGTGGGGTGGGTGGGTGCATACCTGAGCATATGGCTCTTTATCTTAATGGGGTGGGTGCAGAGCATATAAGAAGACCCCCAAAGAATATCAAAGTGAGTCACCACAGAGCATTGGGAAGAAGAGGTTGCAAGAGGCTGTACTAATATGGTGGGTCACTAAGTAGCTGCTGACCTGATGGGTTTAGACCAAAGAACAAAGTTGTGCTGAGCCTGAGATTAATCAGATATGATGAGAAACAACATAGCTAGGGCCCACCGTACCACTGAGCGACTGTGTTCTTTGCACATGGCCCCGCTTTTCAGCTCCATTGATCAGCACCTATTGACTTATGCAGATGAGGCCCCACAATCAATCTCTGCACATGGCCCTGCTTTTCTCTGCATCCCCCTCAGGACCTCCTTGAGCCTAGCTGCAAAGGTGAAAGACAAAATCCAGTGTGTGAGAACCCAGTTGCAGAGCTGAGAGACCAGATCTGGTAAATGAGGAAGCCTAGCTGCAAAGAACTGATCAGAGTCCAGCTAAACTTCCAAAATTTCAGGAGAGAAAAGCTGACAGAGGGGAGATAGACCAGTTTGAAAAATGTGATCTGTTATGGTGAGTAAAAGAGATCAGATTTGGTGAGAGAACCCAGCAGCAGAGGTGAGAGGATTACTAAAGATCAGATAACAGAGTGGTACCCAAGCTTGAGAGGTGAGCGGTAGGCACGTGCATTCATTTTTGTATAAATGGAAATATCAACATAAATGGAAAAATCAACCAAGTGAATACGCATTCTCAGCAAATTTTCACCACTCGTGCATACAGACACACTGGAGCCAATCTGAGAGGAGTCACCAGCAGCCAGCATGAAGCACTTGAGCCAATCATGTGTGACCAAAGGGGCACGGACTAAGGTGCATTAAGGCCTCTTTGGAGCTTCTTCAGAGCCACAAAGTGCTGAAGGTTTTTTCAGACTGGGATTGTTAGAGAATTTTCATGATAAAGAGGAAAAACAAAGGGGAAATGCCAAAGATGTCCTCTCTATGGTGGTAGGTCCTGTGAATAGATATATTCAAGCTGGGTCTACTAGTGCTGCTTTGGTTCTTGATCAAGTTGAGTCAAGGGCCTCTTTATGCTCTGGGACAGAACCCCTCCATCCCCTTCTGATGCCTCTGGGAATTGGTGGAGGGGCAGAAGGGAATAATTCTACATCTTGTGGCCTTGTGGATTCTCAACTTGGTTCATTACTGGATTTTTAAAAAGTTACTATTCCCAGGGTAGTGGCTCTACCTGTATCAGTTGAAGTAAATAATGTAGAAGAAGATTACCTTGTCTGGTATTTAGACATTTGCTTCTAGGACAAAGAATCTCTTAATGGAGTCTATTGTGTAACTTTGTGAGTTTACTAAAGGTACCGCAGCCAGGTTCGAGGATGTACAGTAGATACTAAAATGACTTTTCTTGAGTCATGAGTTCATGTTCTGGATTCCCAAGCACTTATTTTTCAAGCAACCTGGATTTCTGGAGTAAAACGATAAATTGCTGATCTGCCATAAATGAAAAGCTATAGAGAATGCAGCTAGAGTTAAAAACTTGAGATTTGTTTAAATTTTCTGATTATGCATTTACTGTCTCCAGAATTTCTTGTGAGGAAATATTTTAAAGAGACTTTATCACTAACCAATGCTTTTCTTCCTTTCTGAACATACTACCAAGACCCTTTTGTACACTCTAGTCACTTCCTGTTTAGACTATTGCAACCTGCTCCTCGCTAGTCCTTCCAAGAATCATCTCTCTTCCCTTCAATCCATTCAAAACTCAGCTACATTGTTAATCTTCAGCCACTGTCATTACGCTCACATAAGCCCCTATTCGCAGGTCGCTTCATTGGCTCCCTATCCGATTCCACATCCAGTTCAAACTTCTCCTACTGACCTTTAACTACATTCATTCTGCTTCATTATCTCTCTTCTTTTATTTCTCCATAATTCTTCCTCGGAAAATCTGATCATCAGGCAAATCACTTTTATCTGGGTCCTCCTCTTCCACTGACAACTCCAGACTTCATTCATTCCAGCTTGCTGCACCATATGCCTGAAACAGACTATCTAAGTTGGTACGTCATGCTTCATTTTCATCCAGGTTAAAAACCCACGTGGCTCTTTAAGTCTGTTTTTCGATCCTGACTCCCTTATTCTCCTGTTCACCACCCTTGTCTGTTATAAACTTTTCCCCTTAGTTCTACTTTAGTCCCCTGTTTGTTATGTTTGCCTGTGTTTTTCTTGAATAGATTGTAAGCTCTATTGAGCAGGGTCTGTCTCTTATATGTATGTGTACAGCATTGCATATACCTTCTAGGAGTAGTAGGAAGTAGCAGATTCAGGAGACTCGGCGAAGGATGCTTTTTTTGTGACGGTACGTGGCGGTACGGCATACCGGAAAATCTTGAGCCAAAAAGGAGGAGCGACGGTGAAGGGCAAAGGTAGGAATCCGCCCCGACAAGAGCTGTTCAGACGCGAGCCTGAGGGAAGGCAAGTCTGGAGAAGGCTTGCCGTGACCTCAGTGTGACCGGTTAGAGTCGCCATACAACATTGTGATTGGTCAAGAGTCTACTCTTAACAGTTTATGAAAACAACGCAGCTTATCAATGCCACCTGATGACATCATTGTTTATGCATGAGCGGTTAGTTTTAACTTTTATCAACTTTATAAAGTATTGTCCAAGTTAATTGAGTTTAGCTTCATGAAAAAAATTGACCATGGATAAAATAATGCGTTATTTTTCAAGTGGTGCACCTCCAGCAAGAAAAAGATCTTGCACAGACGAAGAGACAGAAACAAGTAAATTGACAGAGAAGACAGTAGCCACAGGTTCTTCACTAATCAAACCAGTCTCAACCAGTATTAATAATACTGACGATATGACGCAGTCGGCATCTGGTGAATCAGAGGCTCCTGACTGGCCTACATGCTGGACTGTAGACCAGAAGAACAAATATTGTAGTAAGTATAATTGTTGTATATTTGCAAAAAGAAGCGTGGGTGTTCGTCTTGCCAGAAAGTTGGATTCCTGCATGTGGAATCAAAAATTGGAATGAAGATTTCAAAGGCGTTGGCCAATTGTAATATTACCTTCTTTGGCAAAAGTTGTCAACAGCAGCTAACATCTCTACGAAAGAAAGTTTTTTGACCACAAAGACACCGCCAGACACAGAGCTGCAGTTAATCTGCTTGCTGAAGCTGACAGAGGGGCACTTGAGACAGAGATTTTGTGGGCACTATCTCAAGAAAAAGTTACAACAGCTAAAGTTTTCCATACAACATGCAAGGTTGAATAAGAAAATCAAAGTTTTCATAATTTCAAAGCTGAAGTAGATTTGCAAGAACTGAAAGGTGTCGACATGGGTCATATTCTTCATTCAACCAATGCGTGCATCAACATTGTGAATCATATCAGTTACGAAATGAGTAAGAATTTGGTTAAGGAAATCGTACACTCTACCCGTAAAATTTCCTTATGCATAGCATCCCCGAAATAGGTACGCTCAAATTTTATGCCTCAGGTCATATTAAACCACACATAAAACAATTCAATCAAACAATATTTTATTAGGAACAAATGTAGAATGAATGCATTACAAAAGGATCTGTGATATGTTCAACTGCAGAACCGATAAAAGAACATGAAGTAAGAGTTTAGTCAAATTTGCTAAATTTATCGTACGCTTGAAAAGTAGCATTTTTTCGACAAGAATGCAATCAGTCATTCTCTCAAGTAAGCTTGATTTTTGTTTAATATATTGTTTTTAATCAAATACATTTGTAAGTAGAATTTACAGTGATTCCATCCTGAGTACAATACATATTTCTGCCTTCCCCATTATGGGGACGCTATGCATGAATGGGTAGGGCATTTGCAATGAGCGATAATATGAGCAATTAAGGGGTATGTTTACTAAACCATCTTAACGTAGAAGCGGCAATGTTATTGCGTGATACGTAATGCTATCGCGTGATAATGTAACATCATTGTGCGATAACGTCACGCATCGCGCGATAACGTCTTCGGTGGCGGTGAGGTGCACAGAGGGCGGAGAAAGGCACCCCAGAGGGTGGAGTAAGTCTCCCCAGGGATGGAGAGAAAGTCTCAATGGGCGGAGAGTGGGCAGGGAGTCGATCCATGCACACTAACGATGTGAAATAAAGCTCTGAAAATTAGTGCCAGTGAAAGCCTCACGCTAGGCACATTTGCAGGACAGAGAAACCATTTCAGTCAGCAATGTACAGCAAAGGCAGGGAAACCCAGAAAAATGATAGTTGTGATACATGTGCAGGAACCAAAAAGGCAAATAAACATATAAAATGACCAGAACCACATTTGAAATCCCAATAACCAAGCTGGCCGATAGTGATATTAATGATAAACATAAAGCAACACTACTGACAAAGCGTAAAAAGGAAGCTATCATGTTTGGAAGGGTCTATGCTCTGTCCCCCTACAAAGTGAATGATCCCACATTGAAATAGCGGTGATCAGGGTTGTTGTCGTTTATATTGGACAGGTTTGTTATGGCGTGCACATGTGCAGCAACAGCAGAGTGGGCACGTAGGAAACGACAACTGTACTGATGCTGTAAATGGGATACAGGGGGCTGCAGGTGGCACATACTGTGGTCCAGCTGGGGCACAGTGCGGACTAGGCAGATGCCTAGGTGGCACATAGGAATGCCAAAACTGTAAAGCAGCAAGACAGCAACTGACAAGGGTCCAACATGGGCATGAGTGTGTGTCTCACAGTGTCACAGGGGTTATTACCCAGAAGGTACCCCCAAGGGCACATAACATTGGCAGGCGGTGCCGGGGGGAAGCACGCATGTCCATGTAGGCACCCCTACCCGGCAACCCATACCATAGGCAGCTGCCTACCGGTACACTGGATGGCCTGGGACTGTGCACCACCAGCACCACCGGCATAAGGGCATGTCAGCATGGTGGCGGAGGGGTGCTGGTGGCAGAGGGGGCAGTGGCATCTGCCCACACCAGACCACGGCCAAGCCCCGTTTAGGTGAGTGCCATGCACTGCAACAGACAAGGTCTACCTGACGAACAGTCATGGTATCTCCATGGAATATCTTGCCCCTGTGGCAACAGTTTGGTGCAGTACACATAGCCAGTGTGTTTAGGGGCAGAAAGTCACAGGTTCAAGCCCAGCTGTGGCTCCTGCCAACCTAGTCCCCATATTTTACCCAATACTAAACTGTGGTAATAAAGACGGAACCTTTATTGCATATAAAATAAACATGCCTGAAACACCTATATTTTACCCTACAGAGCACAGACACCATAAACATGTGCAATCCCTAGAGCAGAGTTTCCCAATAGATGTCCAGAAAGATATGCTGTCTGCCTGGTGCCAAAATCCAAGATGTTACGGAGAGTTTGCTGAGACTCATCAAGCCCACTGACTCTTACCCAATGTTGCTAATCCATGTTGGAACAAATGATACTGCCAGGTATACCTCGGAACATATCAAAAGTGACTTCATGGCTCTGGGACAGAGGGTGAAGCAGTTAGGTGCACAGGTTGTGTTCTCTTCAATCCTCCCTGTTGAGGTTTAAGGCCAAGGCAGAGAGGCTCGCATCCTGGAGATGAATGCATGGCTGCGTGGATGGTGTCATCGAGAGCGTTTTAGTTTTCTAGACCATGGGATGCTGTTCCAAGGGTTGCAGAGCAGAGATGGCATCCATCTGTCCAAGAAAGGTCAACACGTCTTCAGTAGTATACTGGCTAATCTACTGAAGAGGGCTTTAAACTAGATTCGTTGGGGATGGGTGAAGAAAGCCCCCAGGTAAGTGAAAGCCCCCAGGTAGGTGATACATTAAATAACTTTATGGAAATGGGTAACAGGGGTAACATATGGAAAGCAGTGTGTATACATGCCCGTAGCATGGGAAATAAGATCCCTGATGTTGAAGCTTTGGTGGGAGTGGATGACTTGGATTTAGTGGCAGTTACAGAAATATGGTTCACAGAAAACCATGATTGGGTTGTAACTATACCAGGCTATACTTTATTCAGAAAGGACAGGGTAGGAAGTAGGGGAGGAGGAGTGGCACATTATGTAAAAACTACTATTAAAGCTTTGGAATTACAGAGCTTAAAAGGGAGAGGGGAGGCATTGTGGGTTAACCTAGAAAGAGGGAAAGAGAAATCTATTTACATTGGTGTGATATACAGACCTCCCTCACAAGAGAAAGAGGTAGACAGAGAGTTAACTGAAGACATGCGCAGCATTGCTAGGAAAGGGGAAGTGCTACTGATAGGAGATTTCAATATGCCAGATGTTGATTGGCACATTCCTGCTGCAGTATCATCTAGAAGTAAGAAGATCCTAGATTCTCTACAGGGAGAACTATTCAGGCAATTGGTAACAGAGCCCACACATAAAGGGGCCATACTGGACTTGGTGCTTACCAATGGTGAAAGTGTTTCTGATGTTGTAGTGGGAGATCATTTTGTATCCAGTGATCACCAGATGGTGTGGTACAGTATTAGGACTAGGGTTGTTAGAATCCATTCAAAGGCGAGGATCTTAGACTTTAGGAAAACTAAATTTGTGAAGATGGGCCAATACCTCAGGGAGTCGTTAGTTGGATGGGAACAGCTGAGGGATGTAGAAAACCAGTGGGAAAAACTGAAAGGGGATATTTAAAGGGCAACCAACCTTTTTGTTAAAATGGTAAATAAAGGTAAAAGGAAAAGGAGACCGCTATGGTTTTCGAAAGAAGTAGCTGAAAAAGTGAAGAAAAAGAGGGAGGCCTTCATGAAATACAAGAGATCACAGAGAGAGGAAGAGAGGCATCTGTATTTGGAAAAACTGAGAGAAGCTAGCAAAGTAGTCAAGAAGGCAAAGATTCAAAAGGAGGAGGAAATAGCCAATGCAATAAAATGGGGGGAGGGGGGGGATAAGACATTTTTCAGATATATTAGTGAGAAGAGGAAGGGCAAGAGTGGTATTGTCAGACTCAAGGGTGCAGGGGAGGAATATGTAGAATCTGATAAGGATAAAGCAGAATTGCTTAACAAATATTTTTGTTCTGTGTTCACAGATGAAGAACCAGGAGCAGGACCTCAGAAAACACCCACAAATAGGAACAGAAGCAAAGGACATCTTGAACAATTTTCAAAAGACTGTGTTTGTGAGAAACTATCTCAACTTAAAGTAGACAAAGCGATGGGACCGGATGGGATACACCCGAGAATGTTGAGGGAACTTGAGGATGTTCTAGCAGCTCCACTGATTGACCTTTTCAATGCCTCATTGGAGTCAGGAGTGGTGACAAAGGACTGGAGAGAGGCTCATGTGGTGCCTTTACACAAAGGCGGAAGTAAGGATGTGTTTGAAAACTACAGGCTGGTTAGTTTAACTTCGGTGGTGAGTAAATTATTGGAAACACTGCTGAAAGAGAAAATAGTGAGGTTTCTGGAGTCCAGCAGATTACAGGATCCGAGGCAGCATGGATTCACCAGAGGCAGGACTTGTCAGACAAATCTGATTGATTTCTTTGACTGGGTGACCAGGGAGTTGGACTGAGGGAGAGCCCTAGATGTGGTGTATTTAGATTTCAGTAAAGCCTTTGACACTGTTCCTCACAGGCGACTTATAAACAAACTGAGCACCCTAGGGATGGACCCTAAAGTTACTGCTTGGGTTAGAAATTAGTTGGGTGGGAGGCGACAAAGAGTACAAGTAAATGGAGATCACTCGGAGGAGAAGGATGTTATCAGTGGTGTGCCCCAGGGATCTGTCCTTGGTCCGATTCTTTTTAACATCTTTGTTAGTGATATAGCGGAAGGGCTTTCAGGTAAGGTTTGGCTCTTTGCGGATGATACCAAAATCTGCAATAGAGTAGACACCCAGGAAAGTGTAGATAACATGAGGAGGGATCGAGCTAAGCTTGAAGAATGGTCTAGAATTTGGCAGCTGGGATTTAATGTTAAAAAATGTAAGGTCATGCATTTGGGCTGCAGCAATCCAAGGGAGCAATATAATATAGGGGGTGAAGTACTTTTGTCCACTAAAGAAGAGCGGGACCTAGGCGTGGTTGTGTCTGATGATCTTAAAGTAGCTAAACAGGTAAAAAAGGCGATGGCAAGAGCTAGAAGGATGCTTGGGTGCATACGGAGAGGAATGGCTAGCAGAAAAAAGGAGGTGATAATGCCTCTGTATAAGTCTTTGGTGCGACCTCATTTGGAGTATAGTGTGCAATTCTGGAGACCACACCTTCAAAAGGATATGAACAGGATGGAGTCGGTGTAGAGGGTGGCTACTAAAATGATTAGTGGTCCTCATTATAAAGCATATGAGGACAGATTGAAGGATCTTAATATGTACACCGTAGAGGAAAGGCGGATTAGAGGTGATATGATTGAAATGTTTAAATACCTCCATGGCATAGATATTCAAGGAGAGATCCTCTTTCAATTGAAAGCAAGTTCTGCTACGAGGGGACATGGGATGAGGGTGAAGGGAGATAGATTCAGGAGTGATATGCGGAAATATTTCTTTTTGGAAAGAGTAGTGGATCCGTGGAATAGTCTCCCAGTGGAGGTGGTAGAGATGAGGACAGTAACTGAATTCAAAAAAGCATGGGACAAACACAGAGGATCTCAAAAGGTAAAAAGGGGACTGTTGTAGTTGTTATGGAAGGACAGACTAGATAGGCCATGTGGTCTTTTTCTGTCGTCATATTTCTTTGTTTCTATGTTTTTATGTAACTCTAGTCCTGGAGGGCCAAACACCATTTAGGTTTCATGCTGTCCCTAATAAATATGCCTGTGATGCATTTGTATGCACCGTCCCCATTGTATGCAAATTTATCTCATGCGTATTCATTAGGGACAGCATGAACACTTGAAGCGTGTTTGGCCCACCAGGACTGGAGTTTGGAGCCTCTTCCCTAGAGCAGCAGCCAACAGGGGCACAAACACCCACACCCACAGGCTCCACTATCCAAAGCCTCATGGAGAGTAAGGCTGTGGGGCCCTGCGCAAAGCAGCATCTCCCAATACTGGCATCTGCATACCTTAGCAATGCCGTCCTAAACTTGGGAACACGTTCCACATATATCAACAGGTTGCTATGATTAAATTCAGCTAACAAATCCTAAGTTAAACATGATTTGTTGATAGAGATTAATCATAGCAACCTTTCTGATATCTGTGGAGTGTGTTTCAGTTATTGCTTCTGACAGTGTTTACCACCTCGGGGAGTGACCCCAACAGTATTACGTACCATAGCAATGCCCACACTGTGCCCAGGACTGGTGAGGCGACCAGGGCTGCCACAAACATCCATATTTGCACAATGCTGGCATAGGTGTGGGAGTGTGTATGTCTATCCAGTGTGTTGTGGTGCCCACACCTTACTGAGCCCACACTGCTTGCACTGTTTCCAGTGTTAGCCTGCCAATGTGCATAATGAGGAGCAAGGTACTGTGGGTATGGCCCGGACAGGGTGGCCTGGGCAGGATGCATCTGCACAGGGTATAGGGCAATGGCTGGGACATTGTAGTGCCTGACTACCACCTGCACGGACAGGGTGGCCACAGCATGTCATGCTGGGAGGTCACTCTCACCCTGATTGTGCAGGGACCACGGCCTGGCTAGGTTTTCCAATAGTGCTATGTTGTTTTTTTCTCAATTGATATTTATGGGTTCTTTTTTGGGGTGGCCCAATCACTAACATACCTGCTTGGTGTGGGTGCACAAAGTTCTTCCAGGAACATGCACTATGTACTAGCTAGCAGACTGTCTGCAGTTAACATGTGTATGGCTGGAACACCTTGCAGGGTGCAGTGGCTGGAGACTGACTGTGCTCTCTGCTGGTGAATGTCAGATAGTGGTGGGGGGCATCTGAGCTTCTCCAGCGTTCTGCCTGTCTGCCATTACCATATGTGATGTGTACAGATCTGCATCGACTGCCCTGTAGGGTGCCTGTTCCCCTGCAGGACTGGGGTTGATGATCCTCTCTCCTGCCACCATTGTAGAGATGTACAATGGGGATCTGTTGGTGGGAGATCCTGTCCCCCCACCATGAACCACAGAGGGTGGGTTGGGTGGTGCTACATAATCTGCTTTTGGGTCCAAACACCCCCCTTCACCTATAACATGTGACCATGGCACCCACACAGGATATGCACTATTCTGGGTGCATCATAGTCCACAACTGCTAGACATGATTGGGAAATAGAGATGGACACAGGTGTATCTGCAAGGACTATCTATCACACATTGGCACTGATGGGGACCTGCAGTATAGCCTATCTCAGCCAAGCCAGGTGCAGAGGACCTGGTGCTGGGTGCCCCACCTCACCCTCAGGGTGAGCACAGGACCCACACAATGTCACGGCCTGTAGCTACTCTGTGCCAGTAACACACATGGTCAGTTCCCCCTACCAGTCCTAGGTGCTGTGGGGGTGCATACCCCATTATGTGATCAGCTGTAGACTGCTTATATGCATGTGGAGTTCATCATGGGTACAGGAGGGTTTACCCTATCCTGGTAACCACAACAGACAGTTTGTGTGGTGACCTGCAGTCTTTTTGTAGCCAGCCAGCAGTGTGATCATAGCTGTAGAAATGCAGCCTACTGGTTACTTCAATGACTGTGGAGGCAGAGGTCATGGGTTTCATCCTGCAGTGGTATAATCTAAAAAGGCTGTCTGAGGCATTTTCTTTTATTTCAAATCAGTGCTGCCAGCAGAAACACCCTCACAGTGCTGTAGCCTAAGGTGTCTCATAGGCACCCTATACAGCACCCTATAGGGCACATTATAGGGTGCCCTGGCAGACAGGGCACTTTATAATGTGACCTATGGGGCACCTTATGAGGCACCTTAGGTTACGGCACTGTGAGGGTGTTTTTGTTGGCAGCACTGATTTAAATTAAAAGAAAATGCCTCAGATAGCCTTTATGGATTATACCACTGCAGGATGAA
The DNA here is from genome assembly GCA_033557465.1 of Ichthyophis bannanicus. Classification (NCBI taxonomy): domain Eukaryota; kingdom Metazoa; phylum Chordata; class Amphibia; order Gymnophiona; family Ichthyophiidae; genus Ichthyophis; species Ichthyophis bannanicus. The sequence continues at coordinate 955,919,925 of CM066034.1, read as the reverse complement.
ACCCATGCCCTCTGCCTCCACAGTCTTTGCAGTAACCAGTGGGCTACATCGTTATAGCTTCTACCACTGTGCTGGCATGTACTTAGGGTTAATGCGCGTTAAAGTGCCATGGCGCCCACTATCGTGCAATACATATTCTTGCTACCTTAGGACTGGAATGCCCCCTCCTTATATGGCATTCTTCACATTATCGCTGCAACTAGCTCCGGTAACATTAGGATGATTTAGTAATTATACCCCTAAGTGTAACAGAGCATGTGCAGTATGCAATTATTCCACAAACCTTGCTATTTGGTGTTTTTGTGTTGTCTCTTTATGATATTTCACATTTTTCAACTTTAGAATGTCAAGGCATTACAAATTGCATGAAGTTATTTCAATGCTAGAGGACGATGATGAATGGATTGCAGCCGACATATACATTACTTTGCATGACTGCCTGAGCCAAATGCCCATACCACTCAATGCACATGTCAGCCCCTGGGGAGGGGCTGCGGTATGTGTAGCAGCTGCCACGGGCCTGTGCATGCCCACACCATGTGTGGCTGGCCCATGCCTCTGTGCATCATGCACATTGCCTGCCTGGGACATTGGTCACAGCAGTGTTCCATCATGTGCTACTGGTATGGGGACTGCCTCTGGGTCCGGGGGTTCAAGGCCCACTCCACCCAATATCTTTGCTGAGATATGCCAAGGGTGCCGTGTCTCCTGCCCATTGCACGATGCCAGTGCCTCATACATGGTGGCTGTCATAGGGGGTGGGACATGTGCATGGTGTGTGGCATACACATGGTACCCCAGCACATCACCGTCTAGCTGCACAGGGCTTGCATGTCAGCCATTGGGCACCTGTGGATGCAGTCCCAGGCCTGTTTCTGTCACCATGGGGTGGTAAGGCTGCTGCACAAGTGGCCCCATGCATAGGACAGGTGTCTGTGGCAGCATGTGGCCCCTTCCTCCAGCCCACCCATCCTGCCATGGGTCCCTTCACATCCCTTCTTGGGCATACCCACACATCTGGGCCACCCACTTGACTTGAGTCTGCCACATCCATGGCCTACTCTGGGCCATTCCCTTCTCCATATCCTGCCCCCTGTACATGTCACGCACCACTGTCATATGTGATGTGGCTGGCTACACAATTTTGATGCATAAAGATCATTTCCACATAATACTAATTACATTTCATTTATAATAAGTTTTGGAAATTTATTTGCAGTTGTTTGCCATTATTTGCAGTTATAACAGCCACTTCACCCGCTCTTTCATGCATTGCGTCCCCAAAATGGGGATTCTGAAATATTGTGCAAAATAGCAGTCAAAATATTTGTTTTGACCAAAATTATCACTTGAGGTGTTATTAGTTTGGTATTGACTAACATATTATGGAGTTTCATGTGAAAACAAAAATTCATGCATTAATGCGTTTTAATAATTGACGAGTCAGCTACAGTAAGCAATGTTTCTGCGCTGATTGTTTATGTTCGTACTTGTGCCCAGGGCCGGATTTACCTTGAGTGAGGCCCTACGCCAACAAAAATTGTGGGCCCCCAGCAGGGGCGGCCCAAGGGGGGTGCGGACCTCATTTGCATAAGGGGCCTCATTTGCATAAATATTTGCATAATGTTACCATATACTAACTTTTAGTAAACGTGCCTCTTAATGAGTGTATGGATAAAGAAAGACTAAAAGATTTCTACATTACTATAATCCAGTGCCAACTGCCAGACACATTAGGAACTACTACAAACACTGCCCATAGTAAACCCGCCGTATCCTAACAGCACTACCAGGACTCACAAAGCACCATACTCTACCAATCAAAGGCAACACTGCAAATATTAAACCAATACATTTCAGAGAACAACAATACATGACCTACTGGGGAAAGAGAACAAGTGGCAATGTCAAATAGGAATTATATAAACAGAACACCTCAGCTCAGTTACACATGCAGAACATAGACCATCACCAAACAAGTAATCACAATTTAGAAATAGGAAGACAATAATTAAACTGGGAATCCCAAAAGCCAAACTTGGAATGTACAACACTGTAGAAATAAAACAATACATTAATTTGCTCTTGTACTAAACAAAGCACAGATGTTAATGATGCACATTTACCAGAGCTGACATATTCTAATTAATAAATTCAAAATAAAGAGATATTTTTCTACCTTTTGTGCATTTTTTTCAGCTGCAATTGCTCCAGCCACTTTCTTCTGGTTTCTTCATGTTTTCTGCTAACTCTCCATCGTCTGCTGTCCATTTGTCCTTTCTTCTCTCTTCTAGATTTTTTTCCATTCTCTCTCTACATCTGCTTTAACATACTAATCTTTCTCCTTTTGCTCTTTCCTCATTCCTATTTCATCCACTCAAATATTACCCCTCCATCCTCAATCCCCACTTACTCTCCCAATACCTGGCCAATTGTAGATTTTTTATCCCTCCCACACAAAATATTTTTCCCTTCTCCATTTTACTCTTCCAGCCCCATCCCATTCTAATCCTCCCCCAACATCAGCTCCCTTCTAGTTCCAGCCTCACCCAGCATCCATTCCCTTCTAGTCCCTGCATCAGCCCATTTCCAGTCCTAGCCATCCATCAGCCCATTTCCAGTCCTAGCCCCCCCATCACCCCACTTACAATCCTTAACCCATCACCCCATTTTCAGTCCTTAACCCCCATCACCCCATTTTCAGTTTAAGCCCCCCCTATAACCCATTACCAGTCCTAACCCCCCATCAGCCCACTTCCAGTCCTAACCCCATCAACCCATTTCCAGTCAGCCCCCCATAGCCCATTGCCAGTCCTACCCCCCCCCCCATCAGCCCACAGCCCATTACCAGTCCTAACCCCATCATCCCACCTCCAGTTTTAACCCCCCAGCCCATTTCCAGTCCTAGCCCCCCATAGCCCATTACCAGACAACCCCCATCAGCCCACAGCCCATTACCAGTCTTAACCCCCCCAAAGCCCATTACCAGTTCTAATCCCCCCCCAACAGCCCATTACCAGTCCTAACCCCATCAGCCCACCTCCAGTCTTAACCCCCAGCCCATTTCCAGTCCTAGCCCCCCCCCATAGCCCATTTCCCGACACCCCCCCTAAGCCCACAGACCATTACCCCTCTTAACCCCCCCCAAAGCCCATTGCCATTTTTTAGCCCCCCCCCAACAGCCCACAGTCCATTACCAGTCCTAACCCCATCAGCCCACCTCTAGCCTTAACCCCCCCCCCAGCCCAGCCCAGCCCAGCCCATTTCCAGCCCCAGCCCCCCACTTGCCCTTTACCCGCCCTACCCCCCAGTCCATTTCCCGCACCATCCCCCCCAATAGCCCATTACAAGTGCTACCCCCCCCCCCATAGCCCATTAACAGTCCTACCCCCCCCCCATAGCCCATTACCAGTCCTACCCCCCCCCATAGCCCATTACCAGTCCTACCCCCCCCCCATAGCCCATTACCAGTCCTACCCCCCCCGGCCTAAAGTAAAATTTAATTAAAAAAAAAACCTGGTGGCTGCCGCCGCGGGGCCCCCTCTGCTGCCGCGGGGGCCCCGTCTACAAGCTGGTCGGGTCCGGTCGGGTCCGGTCGGGTCTCTCTCCCTCCCTCGCTGCAGGCTGCAGGCTGCGAGAGACGCATCTTCGCGTCTCTCGCAGCCTGCAGCGAGGGAGGGAGGGAGAGAGACCCGACCGGACCCGACCCGACCTGACCCGACCCGACCAGCTTGTAGACGGGGCCCCCGCGGCAGCAGAGGGGCCCCGCGGCGGCAGCCACCAGGTTTTTTTTTAAATTAAATTTTACTTTAGGCCGGGGGGATAGGACTCCTACCCCCCCGGCCTAAAGTAAAATTTAATTTTAAAAAAAAACCTGGTGGCTGCCGCCGTGGGGCCCCCTCTGCTGCCGCGGGGGCCCCGTCTACAAGCTGGTCGGGTCGGGTCCGGTCCGGTCGGGTCGGGTCGGGTCGGGTCTCTCTCCCTCCCTCGCTGCAGGCTGCGAGAGACGCGAAGGGAGAGCGTCTCCTCGCGTCTGTGTTAAGCCCGCAGGGGCTGATGGGAAATCCCATCAGCCCCTGCGGGCTTAACACAGACGCGAGGAGACGCTCTATCTTCGCGTCTCTCGCAGCCGGGAGGGAGGGAGGGAGGGAGGGAGACGAGACCCGACCCGACCCCACCCCACCCCACCCGACCAGACCCAAACCACATGTAGACGGGCCCCCCGCGGCCGCCGCGGGGGCCCCGCGGCGGCAGCCACCAGGTTTTTTTTTTAATCGAATTGAAAAAAAAAAAAACCTGGTTCTATTTTTTGTGGGCCCCTGCCGGTTCTGGGCCCTACGCCATGGCGTACATGGCGTATACGTAAATCCGGCCCTGCTTGTGCCCCTGATACTGGGATGAACTCTGCAGTTAACTTGTTTTTGGACTTCATCCCATATGTAAGATATGAATGTCAGTTGAACCAGCAGCATATCAATGCAGTTCTACATACAGATGTAACATGATGACCCACTCCCACACCAGCCTAACATATCTTCTCAGACAAGTATGGCACAGAGCTTGCAGAAAGCTACACAGAGGCATATCCCAGCTTATACCCTCATGTGACAATAGCCACATATATATACACATGGAGTGCTACACCCACACTTCCAAATGGCTGTTCTGTGGCTCCCAAAACATGGTCACTGTGTGTGAGAGAGAAGGGTCACAGACCAGCCTATGATCAAGGGTGATATGTGCAGGTGTGTTAACTTTAATCTACATTTTCATATGTGTAGCAGCAGGTGCAGCTGCCTCCAGAAAGAGTCCTGACAGGCTCCAGCCACACCGAGAAGCTGCACCAATGCAGGCTGGATTGTAGATAGCACTAATAACACCTACACACATAGAAGGGCTTAAAAAATGATGTGTGTGGGCGCTAATAGTATGTGCACACTCAGAGTGGGCATTAGCAACGTCCAAGCATTAAAGGAGTCCTAAGGACCAAGTAAGAATTTTGGACATTGGGGTCATGTGTGTGTGTGTGTGTCCAGAGGACTGTGAGCTGCAGCAATGCACTGTGTGTATGTGATGCCCAGGCTTTATGGCTGAGCATATAACATGCTGCATGGTTAGCTATTCTGCAATGCAACAAACTGTGTAAAGCACATTTTATTGGCAGACGTTTAGTTTTCACTAAGTAGTTGCAATCTGTGGGAGTCACTGGCTGACTAGCTGTGCCCGTACACATGTTGTCCCCAAAGTTGTGATACTCAAATACATTCCCAGTTACACCATCGTCAAGGTCTCCCAACATGACACTGCTGTACAACTCCCATATCACCTGTTGGTTTGACTGGAGTGAGCTGGGGGGGACACAATGTCATCAGGGAGAACTCCATCACATCTGTGTGTGCAGCATCTCTCACCTCTGATTGAGCCTTCAGGCCTCAGGAAACATTTATATGTACAGGTGAGAGGCCTGATTAATGCCAGCTGTCATAATAGCTGTATCCACAGCAACACTGTCAGCCCCCTTGGTGCAGCTGCATCCTATCAGGAGCTAGGCTCACATGGAGGCCTGGCCTCTGTGAATGTGCAATGGAGTCACTGAGCTGGTGAGACAGGAAAAGTTCTGCTATGTAGCTGCATGCACCTTGCTCTTGTCCTAAGCTGCAGTCACAGAATGCAGTCTGGGGATCTTTTAGCTCCATGCATACTATGCACATATAGGCATGTCCGTCTTAGGCACATCTGTACAAAATATACACTATCTCAACACCGTTTACTGATCATTGACCACAGCATTCAGCATGACATTATGTATTACTCCATAACAACAAGCAGTTATGTTTACAGAGACGACATGCATTGGTTTGCCTGATTGTGACAATGGGGTACTGACCTTTGAATGGTGCATGCACAGTTATAACAGGAGGAATGTGCAACAGGATGTAATGTTGGTCTCTGCATTGCCTGCCACCATGTGGGAAGGCAGCACCTGAAGGTGAATGTTGGGTTGGAGGTGGGGGGGAACAGTCCTATACATGTTTTGAATGTTCCCCTGGTAGGTGGCATTGCTGGGCAGAGGCTCCTTCTGTGCATGTTTCACATCAGATACCCTGCATGACAGCCTCATTCATTCTCCACTAGCACCAAATGTGACAGCCATAAGGACATTGTTAAACTATAAAGAGAATGGGGATGGTGGTGTATGTATAGCCAGCAACTGTACCAACAACTCACCTCATGTCTAAAAACCTGCCATGCTTCCACATGCTCTTGGTGGTGGTGGTGGGGGGGGGGGGGAGTACTGCGTCTAAGTGTGTGAGACCACATATGCTGCACTGGCCATTTCATGGTGCCCATGGCCAGGGACATGGAACCACAGAGAGTAGGAACCCACACAGGGAGGAACATACAAAACAGCAGGTTCATAAAACAGATGGCAGGCTCTTTATTATCAAAACAAACCCAACACGTTTCGGCCAAAGGGCCTTCTTCAGGGGGTACATAATCTCAAAATCTGTAGTGAAACTGAATATGTATATAAACAAAGGAGACATAGTATCTTACGGGTTTAGCTAATCTCCAGAAATAGAGCCACTAAAATATGGATATCAGCAACTAAAACCTACTGTGCATGACTGTCTTACAAACCTGTTGTTTTGTTTGTCCATGACCAGGGACATGACATAATATGGGAGTACGATCCCTCACTGTGTTCAGTGCTCATTTCCAAAAGCTCTGTAGGGGGACCCAGTCTTCTGATATGTAACATACTGTACATAGGCCACTGTGAGCAAACATGCACTTGCAGCCTGTCTCTGGGCCAGTTCCCAGTGTTCTTTGCATTGCATTAACTGTCTCCAAGTTCAAATTAAAAGGGTACACAAATGAAGAGCAGAAGAGCAGAGGATTCTGGGTATTGTCTAAAACAGAGCAGTTTACACAGAATGTACATGAGTCAGAGGTTAGGTAAATGACTGAGCCATCTTAACATGGGTCTGGCACGAGCATGGCCTGACAGCACAATCTGTTCATGCTGAGAGACCACTCTCACTTTGCTCCAAGCTGTGACCACGTCACATCTTGTATCCATATAGTACTATCTAGGGTTAAGCTGCAGTAACATGGGCACTGTTTCTAACCAGACTGCTGGCTGTCCATGCTGTTTGTGTGAAACCAACATTTTCATGGTGACTATATGTACATAACAGTGGGTGGTGTTTAGCTGATCTGGTACAGCCCAGAGTCACACAACATCTGTAGGCTGGCTGTGCTTGATCTAGATGAATAGATGTATCAGAAAGAAATGAGAGCAGTGCTTTTGGAGCTGCCTGTAAACTGCTGGTTACTATAGTTTTGGCAGGTGATGCTGGTTGGCGCCTGCACCCCTCTTTTTCGCTTAAGCACCACTCACTGTATTCAGGTTCCTTGGAAACAGCTGCATGAACCCTAGAGCATGACAAGGCACTACATGAGAGGCCCTGGCTAATATGTGCAAGGCACAAGGGTCAGATGAGACATACCACTGTGACATACTGCAGCTGTGCAGAGCATAATTTCACACCCCCTTCAGACATTAAGCTCCAAAACCTCTCCCTCCCAGTGAAGCAGGAGATAAAATATTTGGGAGTCATTCTTGACAGGACTCTTAGCTTCACCTCACACGTAAAGAAAATAGCCAGAACAATCTATTTCAAGCTTAGGACTATCCAGCAGCTTAGACCACTCTTCGAAAAAGACGATTTCAGAGCCATTACTCAAATCCTAATAACACCCCACCTCGACTATTGCAATGGAATCCTCAAAGATATAACAAAGAAGAATCAAAACATGCTACAAATGGCTCAGAATGTTGCTGCACGAATAATCTCCAAGGCTAAGTTATCTGACCACATTTCACCCATTTTATACTCTCTGCATTGGCTTCCCGTCGCCAGCAGGATCCAGTATAAAATCATACTCACGACCTTTAAGTTAGTTAACAAGATTGCCCCATCATATCTATCTACATTGATCCACAGCCCACCTGAAAATAGAGTTAGAAGAAGAAGGAACATTAATACCATTCAAGTACCAGACTCAATAAGGAAAACAAAGCAAATAACAAGTAACAGTTCTTTTTCTTATGTAGCACCCACACAATGGAATAATCTCCCTGACCATTTAAGGGAGATAAAAGATCTCCAAACGTTCCGTAAAGAACTGAAAACATTCCTATTCACTCAGCATTAATGCCATTACTCGGCTCTGGACTCCCACCCCCCATAGCACAATCTAGCAACACTACATAACTACTCACATTCAATTTAACTTTGTCCATTTCTACACATAGTTCGATGTCACATATTGTATATATTCCAAAGTTTTAATATAACTTGTAAATAGTTACTAATGTTTATACTATTTTATGTATATAGTTGAAATGTTGCATAACGTTCCATGTATTTTCACCTTTGTTTTTTGTATACCGCCCCTGATCTTGGGAAGTGGCGGAATATAAAAGTCTTTCAAATAAATAAATAATGCTGCTAGCTTGACACACCACACACAACACCTATGGTATTCAGGCAGTAGAATAGATCTACTCACAAACCTAGAGAGACCATCTATTGTGGTGCTCGGTCTAGGGACCAGGTAATGTGTGCCCTTCCTCACATTCAGGGTGGACGGTGAAAAAGGACACTTGCAAATGTGGTACCTGTTACGTCCATGAAAGTGCCTACACATTACAGATCTGATGAGACAGAGTGCTGCATTCTCCATAGGGGCAAAAGTAGTATATAAGTGTTCAGATTGTGAGGTGCATCCTGGTAAATAAAGGGGCTAACCAATACCAGCACACATAGCCCACATTGTTGCCATAGTGGCGACCCTGATCATGGAGCATTGCCCAGTACCTGTATGTCTTGTATGATGAAGGAGCAAGTGTACATGGCCCACCGGAGAGGGCAGGATGGTCTAGGATGGACCTCATGGGTCATGAATGACATTTGAGTTTGGTGATGTGCAAAAGTACTCATCTTGTAGCATAGAGCAGGTCACAAGAGAATGCATGCCTCAGTGATTACTGCCACACTGCAGCCCAGTGGACCTTTATGTGCGAATGTTGTTTGGATTATGCGGTACAGTGGAGGGAAGAGCATCTTGCCCTCACATGTGGCTTGGCCTTTGGACTGGAGATTAATACTACTGCTGCGTATCTGTTATACAGATATAGTACTGATGTTCAGTGCAGTCCGTGGCCCTAGTTGTGGTTTACAACTGTCTCACAACGTGCCTGTCAGGTCGTTTCAAGTCCTGGGTTTAGGCCATTGCAGGCAGGAACCGGTAGTCTGGTTTATTCTAGAGAGTGATGTAGAGAAAGGTGGGGAGGTGCAGCCAAATGGTTAGAACACTGGAACCGTAAAAAACAGACCAGCGTTTAAATTCCACTTGTGGCCTTGGGAAAGTCACTTCAACTTCCAAAGCCTTTGAAGAATCTTTGTGCAGGACGCCTCAAGAACCTTTTCTTCGTTCTCTCTCCCCTCTAAGAAAGGAATTGAAGACATCATCACAGCCCTCAACATCACTACATCCCAGTCTGATCCATGCCCTGCCTTCTGGATCAAGGAGCTTCGCAGTCACTTCAGCCCAGTAATTTCCAATATAATGAACCTCTCCTTTTCAACAGGATCATTCCCCTCAGCCCTTAAGCATACTTCAATTAGACCCCCTGTTGAAAAACTGCAAGCTCGACCCCCTAAGGGTAGATTCCTACAGACCCATTTCTAGCATACCTCTACTTGCTAAGATTATCGAAAAGGAGGTTCAACGACAGTTACAGGACCATATTGACAACCGCTGCACCGCTAGACCACCCCTGCCAACACGGCTTCAGGGAATACCATGGAGTCAAAACTCTTCTCACCATCCTCTTCAGCAAGATTATCACTGGCATTGATAACATCCACCAAGGATTTGCCCTCATCTTTCTGGATATCGCCGCAGCGTTCGATTCAGTGAATCACGAACTCCTTTTAGCGAGACTAATTGAGAAGGGCATCACTGGAACAGCGCTTGAATGGTGCAGGTCCTACCTATCCGGAAGATGGCAGCACGTCCGCTGAGGAGGCAGAACCTCAGAACCCTTCCACCTGGATCAGGGAGTCCCACAGGGTTCCTCACTTTCTGCCCTTCTGTTTAACATCTACATGCAGCCAATCTGTAAGATCATCCAGTCATTTAATGTTGACTGCATGCTTTATGCCGATGATGTTTCTACTATACATCCCCTTCTCCACTGATCTTTTAGATCTCTCCCCTCTAATAAACTGTTTCAATGCAGTATCTGACTGGCTTCTCTCCCAAAACCTCCGTATACAACATAAGAAAACGGAAGTCCTCTTCATCACGAGGAACCCCAACTTCACCCCACCACAAGGTCTCAAAACGAATGAAGCTGAATTGCAATCCAAGCCTTCAATACGTTACCTGGGAGTTACGCTGGATCAACGCCTGGATATGAAATCCCACATCGGAAACAGTCAGAACTATATACTATAAGATCCGTACACTGAGACATCTACGCTCCATGCTCGAACCAAATGATTTCAGGACAATCTACCAAGCACTTATCATACCCCACTTCGATTATGCCAATGTCATCCTTCAAGGTCTTCCTCAATCCACCTTGAACCCGTTACAGCTGGCAATGAATGCTGCAGCAAGGGTCCTTCATGGAGCCGCCAGGACCGACCACATTACACCTCTGCTGATTCAACTACATTGGCTACCCATCCAGGCTAGAATTATCTTCAAAACTCTACTCCTCACGTTCAAAGCTCTTAATAAGCTCTCTGCCACATCCTTATCTGCCCTTATTAACACTACTATACCAAACAGAGCAAGAAGATCCACGTCCATTAACTCCCTGAAGCTCCCAAAGGCCTTAACAAGCTGCACTACTTCTACAGCCAACAGAGCCTTTATCCTCTGTGCCCCAAGGTGCTGGAATGCACTACCCCCTGGCATCCGGGCTATCAACAGCCTAACACAATTTAAGAAAGCTCTTAAATTCCACCTCTTTAACAAGTACCTTATAGAGTCAACGGCACCCATAGACCTCAGCGATTCCACCCATTAATACAGTTCCTTGGTGTCTCAATTAACATGCCAAGTCCGATTCTCTATAAGTAAAGATTATGTTCATAGTAACTGCTCCTTGTAACTGATACCGATACAGTAATGTTTTCCTTGTAAATAGATTGTAGATAGTTACCCTTGTTATCCAAGTTCCTTCCCTTGTTATCTGTAAACTCATGCATGTTGACTGTACTGAGATTTTTTTTTGTTCTATGTGAACCGCGCTGATGCTGAATAGTGCGGTATATAAGAGAATTTAAATAAATAAAAGAAAGAAAGAAAGAAAGAAAGACCTGGCAATATGCTTCCAGTCACACTGCCAAGAAAGCCCATGATCCCCAGGAGTCAGCTTAGACTTGAGGGCATACCTTACTATTATTCTTTTTCATGTGTTATGATAGCACATTGGGTTTGCAAGGATGCACATTGCAATCATATTCATTTGACAGCATGATTGCAAATGGCTAAAGGTTATACAACTGGACTCTGTAAATGCATGACACATAAGTTGTACATAAGAACATAAGACATGCCATACTGGGTCAGACCGAGATCCATCAAGCCCAGTATCCTGTTTCCAACAGTGGCCAATCTAGGTTATACGTACCTAGCAATATCCCCAAAGACACAGGTTCCACAATGCTTGTACTGGTCAAGCATTGATATCCTGGGTCCCTTTTTAATAGTGGTTTATGGACCTTTCCTCCAGGAACTTGTCCAAACCTTTTTTAAACCCAGCTATACTAACAGCCCTTACTACATCCTCCGGTAACAGATTCCAGAGTTTGATTACACGTTGAGTGAAAAAAATATTTCTCTTATTTGTCTTAAATAGTTTACCCTGTAGCTTCATTACATGTCCCCTAGTCTTTCTATACTCTGATAGCGTAAACAGTTGATCCACATTTATCCGTTTCCACTCCATTCATTAATTTATAGACCTCTATCATATATCTCCCCTCAGCCGTCTCTTCTCCAGGCTAAAGAGCCCTAACCTTCTTAGCCTCTCTTCATAGGATAGCCTTCCATCCCCTTCACCAATTTGGTGGCTCTTCCCTGTACTTTTTCTAATAACGCTATGTCCTTTTTAAGATACGGTGACCAGAATTGCACACAATATTCAAGGTGCGGTCGTACCATGGAGCGATACAGAGGCATTATAATATCCTTTGTTTTGTTCTCCATCCCTTTCCTTATGATACCTAGCATTCTATTTGCTTTCTTGGCCGCCGCTGCACACTGGGCGGAGGGTTTTAACATGTTATCCACAATGACTCCTAAATCTTTTTCCTGGGTGGTGGTTTCTAATGTGGAGCCTTGCATCGTGTAACTATAGTGTGGGTTGTTCTTTCCTAGGTGCATAACTTTGCACTTGTCCACATTAAATTTCATCTGCCATTTGGATGCCCAGTCTTCCAATTTATCCAGATCCTCCTGCAGTTTTCCACAATCCTCTTGGGTTTTAACAACTTTAAACAGTTTTGTGTCATCTGCAAATTTGATAATCTCACTAGTTATTCCCTTTTCCAGGTCATTTATGAATATGTCAAAAAGCAGCGGACCCAGTACAGATCCCTGGGTACTCCACTATTCACCTTTTTCCATTGGAAATATTGCCATTTAGCCCTACCCTCTGCTTTCTATCTTTTAACCAGTTCCCGATCCACAATAGTACACAGCCTCCTATCCCATGACTTTTTAGCTTCGCCAAAAGTCTCTGATGGGGGACTTTGTCAAAGCTTTCTGAAAGTCCAGATACACTATATCAACCGACTCACCTTTGTCTACCTGTTTATGCACACCTTCAAAAAAACATATCAGATTAGTAAGACAAGATCTTCCTTGTCTAAAGCCATGTTGGCTGTCTCCCATTAGGCCATGACTATCTACATGCTGTGTAATTTTGTTCTTTATGATGGTTTCTACCATTTTCCCTGGTACTGACGTCAGGCTCACCGGTCTGTAATTTCCTGGGTCACCCCTGGAACCCTTTTTAAAAATTGGTGTTACGTTGGCGGACCCTCCAATCTTCAGGTATTACAGATGATTTTAATGAAAGTTCACAGATTACCAATAGCAGGTCTGCAATCTCATATTTCAGTTCTTTCAACACTCTGGGATGTATACCATCCGGTCCAGGTGATTTGCTACTATTCAGTTTATCAAATAGTTGTAATATATCTTCCCGGTGTAGCGATATTTCTCTCAATTCCTCTGCAGTATCACCTTTAAATACCACTTCAGTCTTGGGTAACATCCCTACATCTTCCTCAGTAAAGACCGAAGCAAAGAATTAATTTGTCTCTCTTGCTATAGCCTTGTTTCCACTTACTGCCCCTTTTCCCCTCTATCATCTAATGGTCCAATTGACTCTCTCACAGGCCTTTTGCTACGAATGTACTTGAAAAGTCTTTATTTCGTGTTTTTGCTTCCGTAGCAAGTTTCTTCTCAAATTCCCGCTTTGCCTGCCTTATCAAATGCTTTGCATTTAACTTGCCAGTGCTTGTGCTGTTTCCAGTTTCATCATTTGGCTCTTTTTTCCATTTCCTGAAGGTTTGCTTTTTTGGCAAGCAACAGCCTCTCTTGACCTCACCTTTAAACCATGCTGGCAGTTTTTTGGACTTTCTTCCACTTTTCTTAATGCGTGGAATACAGCTGGTCTGGGCTTCAAGGATAGTATTTTTAAATAACACCCAAGCTTGCTGTAAGTCTTTAACTTTTGGAACCGCTCCTTTTAGTTTTTTCCTAACTATATTCCTCATCCTATCATAGTCTCCCTTTTGGAAGTTAAAAGGTAGTACTGTGGATGCCTTTACTATCTATCCTCCACTAATTAAATCAAACATGATCATACTATGATCACTATTGCCAAGTGGTCCCAACACCCTTATTTCTTGCACCAGATCTGGCGTTCCACTAAGACTAGGTCCAGTATGGCTTCCCCTCTGGTCGGTTCATGAACCAGCTGCTCCAAGAAGCAGTCATTTATTCCATCTAGAAACTTTATCTCTTTATCTTGTCCTGCTGTGACACTGACCCAGTCGATACCGGGGTAATTGAAATCACCCATTATTACTACTCTGTTGTGACTTTTGTTAGCTTCCTTGATTTCTTTGAGCATTTCATCATCCATTTTTTCAGTCTGGCCAGGTGGTCGATAGTATACTCCCACTGCCATCACCTTCCCCTTCATAAATGGAATTTCAATCCATAGAGTTTCCATGATTGGAAACTTTTGTGATAACTGTGAATGAACATCTGTAACTCCATCATATCTATAGAAACATAGAAACATGACGACAGAAAAAGACCACATAGCTTATTTAGTCTGTCCTTCCATATCAACCACTGCAACAGTCCTCTTTTTCCTTTAGAGATCCTCTGTGTTTGTCCCATGCTTCTTTGAATTCAGATACTGTCCTCATCTCTACCACCTCCACTTGGAGACTATTCCACAGATCCACCATTCTTTCTGTAAAAATAAATATTTCCACATATCACTCCTGAATCTATCCCTTTTCACTCTCAACCCATGTCCCTTCATAGCAGAGCTTCCTTTCACCGAAAGAGGCTCTCCTCCTGTGCATTTATACCATGGAGGTATTTAAATGTCTCAATCATATCACCTCTATCCCCGCCTTTCCCCTAAGATGTACATATTAAGATCCTTAAGTCTATCCTCATATGTTTTATAATAAAGACCACTAACAAGTTTAGTAGCCACCCTCTGTACTGACTCCAGCCTGTTTATATCCTTTTGAAGGTGCGGTCTCCAGAATTGCACACAATACTCCAAATGAGGTTGCACCAAAGACTTATACAGAGGCACTATCATCTCCTTTATTCTGCTAGCCATTCCTCTCCATATGCACCCAACATCCCTCTAGCTTTTGCTGTCACCTTTTCTACCTGTTTAGCTACTTTAAGGTTATCAGACACAATCATGCCTAGGTCCCGCTCTTCTTTAGTGGACAAAAATACTTCACCCCTATACTATATTACTCCCTTGGATTGCTGCAGCCCAAATGCATGACCTTGCTTTTTTAACATTAAATCTCAGCTGCCAAATTCTAGACCATTCTTCAAGCTTAACTAGAACCCTCCTCATGTTAGCTATACCTTCCTGGGTGTCTACTCTATTGCAGATTTTGGTATCATCCGCAAAGAGCCAAACCTTACCCTACAGCCCTTCCGCTATCACTAACAAAGATGTTAAAAAGATTCAGACCAAGGACAGATCCCTGGGACATACCACTGGTAACCTCCTTCTCCTCAGAGTGAGATCCATTTACCTGTATCCTTTGTTGCCTCCCACTCAACCAATTTCTAACCCAAGCAGTAAGTTTATGATCCATCCCTAGGGTGCTCAGTTTGTTTATAAGTCACCAGTGAGGAACAGTGTCAAAGGCTTTACTGAAATCTAAATATACAACATCTAGGACGCTCCCTCGGTCCAACTCCCTGGTAACCCATTGATTTGTCTGACAAGACCTGCTTCTGGTGAATCCATCCTGCCTCAGATCCTGTAATCCGCCGGACTCCAGAAACCTCGTTATTTTCTCTTTCAGCAGCGTTTCCAATAATTTACTCAACACTGAAATTAAACTAAGCAGCCTGTCGATTTTTACCACATCCTTACTTCCGCTTTTGTGTAAAGAGACCGTATGAGCCTCTCTCCAATCCTTTGGCACCACTCCTAACTCTAACAAAGCATTGAAAAGATCAGTTAGTAGAGCTGCTAGAACGTCCCCAAGTTCCCTCAGTATTCTAGGGTGTATCCCATCCGGTCCCATCGCTTTGTTTACTTTAGGTTTAGCTAATTTCTCACTAACACAGTCTTTTGAAAATTGTTTAAGATGCCCCTCGCTTCTGTTCCTGTTTGTGGGTATTTTCTGAGGTCCTGCTCCTGGTTCTTCATCTTTGAACACAGAACAGAAGTATTTGTTAAGCAATTCTGCTTTATGCTCATCAGCTTCTACATATTCCTCCCCTTCACCCTTGAGTCTGACAATACCACTTTTGCCCTTCTTCTTCTCAATAACATATCTGAAAAATGTATTATCTCCCCATTTTATTGAATCTTTGCTTTCCTGACTACTTTGCTAGCTTCTCTAAGTTTTTCCAAATATAGATGCCTGTCTTCCTCTCTCTGTGATCTCTTGTATTTCATGAAGGCCTCCCTCTTTTTCTTCACCTTTTCAGCTACTTCTTTCGAAAACAGTAGCGGTCTCTTTTTCTTTTTACCTTTATTTACCATATTAACAAAAAGGTTTTTGCCCTTAAAATATCCCTTTTCAGTTTTGCCCACTGTTTTTCTACATCCCCCAGATGTTCCCATCCTACTAACGACTCCCTGAGGTATTGACCCATCTTGGCAAAGTTATACCTGCAGTTCATGCAGTTATGTCACAATCCTGAAGATGGTCACCTGCACAGATCATCACATGTCCTTACTTGCTGCATATGGTCAATATGAGAGATACATCAGAGCAGAGTCATGAGTGGATGCCAGGTGTGTAACATCATCTGAGTGACTTTGTTTCACAAGACAGTATGGGCCTGATATTCAGTCGGGATGGCTATGTGCCATTACAGCGCATAACCATCGCTGCCAACCTCTAACCCCAGATATTCAATGCCATAGTCATATGCGGTCCCAGCATTGAATATCCAGGGTCACCGCACAGCCTCCGATACCACGGAAGCTAACCAGGTAGTAGTGATATTGCACCACTACCAGGTTAGCTCCGGCGGGTAAATCTAGGTCAGCTTTTGCTTTGCCTAGTTTTACCCACAGATCTGTAACTGGGTAGCAGTGCAATTTTGCCACTACCCATTTAGCAACTGTCAGCGCCCATGACCTACCCTGGAACACCCATGACACGCCCTGATGGTAAGCAGTTAGCCTCGGGCATATAGCGGCATTAGTTGGAGATATTCAGCAGCACTAACCGCCTTAGTGCCATTGAATACCCCGTTCAGCAGCATTTACATGGTTTCCAGGTCAGTAAACCATGTAAATGCCTTTAGAATATCAGGCCCTATGAGTGCAGACCCTATCTGTGCAAGAGCATGTGGCGTATGAATGCAGTTTGTGCAGATGTGTGGTTGTTGTGTCCTTAGATCATAGCCTACTTACTTGTCCAGTTGTTAAATACATATGTGTCAGGAAGACTGCATGGTGGTTAGAGCAGCTGAAAAAGTTGTGGAACTCAATAGATGGTATTAGACCTTCCATCAGTTACATTGGGGCAGCAAAGCCATTTAGCACTCCCATCTACCCCCATCCATCCTTCAGCCCATCCATCTGTATATATCCATCATGCTCAGTCAAATATTCTCCTGTCAGCTACAGCACCCTGGCCCAGACTGTGACATTTTACTTATTAGGGCGTATCACTCACACCTCACCTGCAGCTGATATGCAGGTCACCCATGCCGCTCAGGCATTCTTTCTATTCCTACATCATGGCCATGGTGGCTTATTCCATGGCGATATTTCTACCCAATTCCATGCCACCCACTGATATCACCGTTGATTACATGAGCACTCCTCATTGATACAGTCCAACTTCCTCCCTCATTATACGCACACTCTCTGTCTCATACATATGTGACATATGGATGTGACTTGTCCATCACCAGTTCCCTTTGTTCCCATC